>OX442337.1:11367958-12567958 GCA_949358125.1 Idaea dimidiata
GTGATTGAGTAACAAACATCCAAACATCTAAATATCCAAATACACACACTTGGGTAGGTAGGAAGTAGGATAGGATGTCATGAGAAAGTTCGTGTGTAGGTAATATTAAAAGCATAACTTTTATTCTTTTTCCTCACCATAAAACTCAGGCTGAAATATATAGGGACCGTATTTTTTAAAACCATTACTTGGCTCCTCAATCCATCGTACATCTTACTTTGACTTTGCTCAGACTGAGTTTAGCAAAAACTGAGCTTACACTTTGAATTGGAATTTATAGACGAAACTCATTTTCCCCACTTCATTTTTTTACCCACGAAGGAACGGAGCAGTGTATATGCGTTTGGGGTTAAAGGTTGTGTGTGTGTGCGCATTTTAATTTATTACTATATTTCACTATTAGCCTCAATTCGTTACCAGATGAGATAGGATTCTGTCTATTCGTAACTAGTTAATTTTACCAACCATTGGTAAACAGTGATTTAACTGTGGCTTACCCTGCTTGAAAGTTTAGCGGTCGCAAACATTTTAAATATTGCCATTGCAATCGACAATCCATAAGGTGGATCGACTATCTGAGCGGATTTGATTCTAACCGGAAGGGCCTTCTCTACGCATGTAAACGTCTTTTTTGCCAAAGACGGACTGAATTGCATCATGTAGCCAAAACCCACTCCTTTTAGATAGCACACTGTAGTCTGAAAAAGATATAATATATTTTTATTTTTTTTAACCTTTGATAGTGGGCTAGTAACAACCATGTGAAAGACATAGTTATGTTACAACCTACAATCAGAGATTAATCCAAAGATAAAATTGGCTTTATTGATTATACCTACACAACTTAAATTATAGGTAGACTCCAAAAGTGATAACATGTTTATGATAGGTATGCTTTGTTATAAACTTATTAAAAATTTCAAAGGGTTCTTAAGAAATTAAACTTCTTACAATACAAAAAAATACAATGCAAAATCGCGATGTTTTCCTCCCGTCCAATTACATTTTTCATGAAGAAATAAACATTGGTTCGCGGTCGACAAGGATTCAAAACCACGTCCGTCCTTCTGAATAAAAGTCGGGGTATCAACTACTAAACACACACTGCTCTTAAAAGAAACTAATTATTATAAATATTACAGTCTGAATATCACATAAGTACTTAACCTTTGTTTGCGTCGGGCAATCAGATAGAAATAGGCTAATAATCTCATTTTGTGTCATCCCTGCGTAATGTTTAATTATAAATTCCCTACTATCTGGTTTAGTTTGTTTGTGTTTTTGATGTGTTCGTCCAACTTCTCTGAATCTAAATTATTGTGTGCAGTTCGATATTGTGTGAAGTACCTACATATTTATTTTATAGCTTATTTGTACCTGTCTATGCTGTATCAAATTGATGACGCGACGTTAGCTTAATTATACTTAGTATTATATATAAACCTTAGTGGTTTCGCTATGCTAAGTTATGTTTGAATGTTTTTTAAGTACCGTTTAATTAATAAATAAAAAAAAAAAAAAAAAAAAATTTTGAGGAAGTAACCCCTAAATAATATATCAAATGGTGTCTGACACCTACTCACAACAAAATATAACGGATTGATTAGGAAACTGACGACGGGTGATAACCCGACCCAAAGCCAAACGAGGCTTAATTAGAACAAGTCCAAAATACCTATTTCATAGATATTCTGTAGATACCTACTTTTCGTCCCGGACTATACTTACGAAAGTATTCACGAACGACCCTATATGCGTCACTTACAAGTTTGTAACACACCGGAGTTTTGGCGGGAACCCATTGAGGAGATGTGGTGCTAAATTTTCATTTTTGTGAAACCTAGTTCAAATGCGTGCAAATTGTTTAATTTCGGGGGCATATTAATCAATTCAGTTTCGTGAAGGTGTACAAGTCGAATGAAAGTGAAAATCGGTGCAAAACATGGACTTAGTGTTGTCTCCAAAGCTCCGTGAACAATCTTTGTAAATGGCCGCCGTGTTTACAAATGGTTCCCTAGACTTGACTTTAACTATGATGACTTGACTATTTCGATGCAAATAACTTGCATAATATAATTAATAATACTTGACACTGGCTAATTTCGTAATGCCCATAATCGGTTCACAACCGATAATAAATAAATAAGTAACACACGACAGGCCCAGCCCCCAGATTATCTATCTAGTGGACGCCTGACAACCGTGGAAAATGACGGCACTATGCAGTACATTGCTGCTTTGAGGTAATCACCAGTAATAACCACGTTACGTCAAAGCAGCAATGTACTGTATAGTACCTGTTATTTTCCACGGTTGTCAGGCATCCACTGGATAGATTATCTGGGGGCAGACGTACTTACCATGCCAGATATAACAGATTGATCATCTTCAAGCAATTGTATTTCAACGAGCATCACTAACACCTTTATAAAATCCGTCAACGATCCCTTAGTCAAACAATGAGTTTCCAATCTACTTAACGTTACTTTAGGATCACCTTCTCTCATACTCTTACGTAGCGGTAGGCAAACACTGAAACATTTAAGATAAAATAGCTATTTTAGAACTATTCGATTAATATCCACCATTGACCCTTTATTACAGAATTAGGGATGATTTATATTAGACCGTCACCCGGCCGAGCTTCGTTGTCCATTGCTCGGCGAGCAACGTTGCAACAGAGTGGCGGCAGAGCTAAAGACAAAGAAGCTCGGACCCGGCACGGCGGGGAAACGGTCTAATTTAAATTTTAATCATCCCCTACAGGGGTCATGTGAAAAATGATCTCTAAAGTCCGTATATTGCTGGATTTGTAAATCAACTCATTAAACTTTGTGGACCGGGAACGTTTAGAGCTCGTACATAAGTATACAACCCTGATTTTACTACAATTATGAAGATCATGATTAGCGGCCAAAAAAATTACCATGTAAAATCATTATTATAATTTGTCGTGTAATTTAAAAATGGAACGATCTTCAACTCCGCAACATGGCGACCAAAGAGGTAACTTATCAAAGGTTTAATTTAAATTTCGAACTGACTGCACATAGAAAGTGACGCGTAAAAAACTATTGTTATTAGTTGTTCGTCAATTTCGTCATTGGTTTTACAGTTCTTTATTGTACTAGGTACTTCGTTTAATTTCCGCGCATTATTTGAGACAAGTACTATACAAGCCTTGGCCGCAACTAGGCATTGATGGACTTACGTATGCTTGCCGGCCGCTGCAGTACCTAACGTACTATTATCTAACTGGTTTTACCGCACAGTTTAACATATTTCCCGTTGACCGAAGGTTTATACGTCTTCCTTCCAGTTCCATTGATTCTTCCCGCGTATTTGCCGTTTGACATCAGCTCTGTTCAATGTGCGCAGAGAATATTTCGGAGGACTCTGAACTATCGCCTAAAGTTGAAAACTCTCCAACTTACCCAATTTTAAGTAATTCTTGTATGTGTGGATCAAACGGATCTCTATTTACAAATAGTGTGTCGTTTGTCGCCCTGAGCTTGGCGTACGTTTTTAATTTTCCTTTTGCCTTTTCTAAGTCATACTTGCATCCTCGAAGAAAAACGATTAGCCATTGATTTTCTAGAAAAAAAAAACATTAAAATGTATAGAAACAGTACTAAACATAAACATAATTTACAGTCAGTCAACCTTGAAAAGCTGTATTAACTAACTAAATAAATAACAGTAAAGTTAACGAAACCTCTCTTTCTTTAGAAATAATGCCGTTGTTAAATAAAACCTGGTAAATATTGTGTTTTACTGGGTAAAATCGTGAAAACCTTACACAAAATAATCCTTATCATTAATATTATAAATGCTAAAGTTTGCAAGTATGTATGTATGACTGTGATTTTGTTACTCCATCGCGCAAAAACAGCCGATTGCGATGAAACTTTATAGGTGGCTGTAGACTTTTTAGACATTCCTGCGGGATCGCAACTTACGCGGGTAACACCGCGAGGCGTAGCTAGTCCAACAAATACATCAAAATGGCAGACGGACACTCGGCAACTCACAAACTGTACTATCATTAATTTAGCTGACCAAATCACAGCAGCATCAGACGTGAGAGGCTAAAGGATGGAGAGGCCTTCTTGGATTTTAAATCATCACTATGGTATGCCAGCTGATGTGAGGTTTACCGCGATCCATTGAGCATTTCTGCCACGGAACACCATTAGTCCTTTCTGCACTCTGACCGGCCGGTAAATGCTAGCCAGAGGCGCGGAACCGCTTCCTCTTCAGTGTTAATTCCGACCAGCCAACTAAGACAAGCCGGAGACACCCCGCCTCAAGGTGCTCTGCGAATTTGTTATTATTCGTTATATTCAAAACTAGCTGCGCCCCGCGGTTTCACCCGCGTAAGTTCTATTCCCGCGGGAATATCAGGATCAAAAGTATAAGCCTATGTCACTCCTGGAAAATGTAGCTTTCTTTAGTGAAATAATTTTTGAAATCGGTCCAATAGTGAATGAGATTACCTCCAAAATACTTACGTACATGTTACCAACGTTACCTACCTCTTTAAAATATTAGTATAGATATAGATAATTATTTGTTATACTCGTATTTATTTTTTGCAAATCCGGCTCTGTCTTGATCCAGTCTCGTAGTATCTTCAGATGGGAGACGATCTTCTCCGGCGTCTCGTTCAGCTCCTCCTCCGCCTTCTTGCGGAGAGCGGCTGAGAGAGGCCTGATCGACGTCTCTTCGTGAACCATGTTGAGAATTAATTGCCTAGAATAGGGAACATATTATTTTGAAAAAATCAAAACAAACATATTATTTTGAAACGATCCTAAAAATCGGCTATGCATTATTACTACACAGACGAAGTCACGAGTAACAGCAAGCTTCTTCTTCTTCTTAATTCGCAAAACAAAATAAAACTTCTTTCGCGACTTTGTATTGAAATAATTTAGAATTTAGAGTCCTTGCAAGTGCAACTTAAGGACGCGACTCATGTGAAATCCCTTCCGATGGAATGGTTTTATTCATAACCGGTATCAAATAGATCTTTAAACAATGTATTATGTTATTGTACATGATACAAGAAGTGTCCCCTTCATTTCAAAAACAATAAAAAATAACTTTAAATACCACTATTATACAGGCAAAGTTACCCCTGTTTTACAAAATAAATCAATTTTTCTTCTAAATCCTTAACCGCTATATTTTCTTATAGGCATCATAATATTAGAAAATACAATACCTAGAACCCCTTCATCGCATTTTTTCAAAATATTATTTTAATCTTCGTTAATTATTGATTTTACGAGAAATTGTAGATTTTTCACGCAATTCCATCTCGTTCATTTATATGCAATAGGACAAGGACCGTTGCTTATCATCTATCGCCGCCTTAAAGTCTGCGTACACAGGAACGTTTTAAAATTTTGATTCTAATTATGAAATGGTAGTTTACAGTACGATTTTAGAATATGAGAGTTTTGGCGGGAATGCGGTGAGGAGATTTGTGTTACTAAATTTTTATTTTTGTCAAACTTAGTTCAAATGCGTGTAAATTGTTTAATTTCGGGGGCATATTAATCAATTTAGTTTCGTGAAGGTGTTCAAGTGTAAATAAAAGTGAAAATCGGTGCAAAACATGGACTTTAGCTTAGTGTTGTCTCCAAAGCTCCATGAACAAACATATTGTAAAAAATGGCCCCCCTTTTACAATGATTTCCTCGACTTGACTTTCGTTCAATGCCTTGCAAATATTGATTATACTTGACCCTGGCAAATGTCCGAATGGAAAAGTCATTTTAAAGAAGAAGAAGAAGATTTTAGGATATAATTATGAATGACGTATTACAAGTAAGTCTTCGTTGAAAAAGGAGTCTGAAAGGGCTCCGAAACGTCTGAACGAGACAATCATATTGTCCGGTTATTATTGCAACAATAATAATAGTAAAGTAACACAATTAAACCCGGAAAATGACAATGAATAACGATAACATATTTCTCCACTGTGATCAATGTTATTGTTAGGAATAAATCACATTTTTATCCGAGTTGTAGGTTATCTATTCTGTCTGATGTTTATTTTGTGCCAACTGCGCCCTTTCACCCACGTAGGTCTCGATCCCGCGGGAATTTCATGAAAGTAAGATTAGTAAGATGTGGTATGCAGTATTTCTCAGCATTTTCACACTTTTCCTTACTACCCTCATCCCGTAAAAATTTAATTCCATGATATTTGATCACTGTGCGTCGGGTTTTTTTACACGTAAGTCCCGTTCCCGCGCTTGTATCGGGGTTTAAAGTAGCCAATGTGTTATTTCGCTGTAGCCAGCTGCTTGTATTTCAAGTTTAATCGCAATCGGTTCAGTAGTTTTTGCGTGAAAGAGTAACAAAGTGACATACCTACATATATACAAACTTTTGCGTTTATAATATTAGTAAGATTTATGTTACCGGATTTCTCCGCGGTCTACCTGTGGTATCGGACGTGAAGATTCTTTTAGTTTAGAGAAGAATAAGCTTTTAGGCTACTTTGTTAGACTTTGTTTTTTGTTTTTTTGCTAATCCGATTTGAATGAAATTTAGTACAGGGATAGTTTAGTGGTTGAAATATAAATGGATACTTTAAATAATCATACGGATTAAGCAACGCTTGGTATGACATACGTGATGCGTCACATACTTTACGAAAAGGAATTTATGCGGGTGAAACCGCGGAGCACATCATTAAAATAATAAAATAATAAATATAACACAACATTACACACAGCACAACCTAGCCCCAAACTAAGCACTAAGTTTGTACTATGGATACTAGACAACGTATAATAATACTACATAAATAAATAAATAAATATTTCACGATATCACACACTGCGCAATCTAGCCCCAAACTAAGCACTAGGCTTGTATGGACTACTAGCTGTGCCCCGCGGTTTCACCCGCATAAATTCCTATTCCGTAACGTATGTGACGCATCACGTATATCATACCAAGCGTTGCTCAACCCGTATGATCATTTGAAGTACCCTATATCGTATCTATACCCTTAAACTAACCCTGTACCAAATTTCATTCCAATTGGTGCGATCGTTCCTGTTGACCCATCACGTATGTGTGATTTTCCTGACCGCGTAAGAATATCGGGATCAAAAGTAGCCTATCACCTTCCTCGATAAATGGACTATCAAACACAAGAAGAATTTTTCAAATCAGACCAGCAGTTCCTGAGATTAGCGCGTTCAAACAAACAAACAATCAAACAAACTCTTCAGCTTCATAATATTAGTATAGATGGGCATACCTACTTAACATACATATAAAGACAACCAGATATAGAACCAGATACCATTTTTTTTTTAATTTTTACATATTATTATACTTTTTTTTGCAATGCAATCAATGCAGTAGGTAATAGCAACGCTTGGCGCGGTCCTTACTTGGATGGGTGACCGAAAATTTGTGTGACAAAAAATCATATTCTCTAGCTCATCCGTGCTTCGGAAGGCACGTTAAGCAGTTGGTCCCGGTTGTTATCTCTGATAGCAGTCGTTAGGTCAAGTTAGAGGCCTTAGGGCGACCTGAAAACTCTAGCACTAGGTGTGTCACACCCACTACACGTAAAGAAGAAGAAGTAGGTAATACTAAATGCCTATATCTAAATACTCGACCGTATAGGTGGGTACGTATGTACTTAAGTGTATCTCTTGATTCGCGCAGTTGTCTTCGAGTTGCATTTTTTTAGGCAAAAACAGTCAAGTTGATAACATTGCGATTTTATTAAATATAATCATTATAAGCTAAGGTTTGGGCGGTTTTAACTAATCTCGTCGACTATCTCGTAATAGATATCATTAAAATAATGTCAAAGATATCGATGCAATAATAATATACTTATTGGGTGAACAACACCCGTTAAGGACGCGACTTATGTGAAATCCCTTCCGATTGAATAGTTTTCTTCATAACCGGTATCAAATAGATCTTTAAACAATGTATTATGTTATTGTACATGATACAAGAAGTGTCCCCTTCATCTCGAAAACAATAAAAAATAACTTTAAAATACCACTATTATACAGACAAGTTACCCCTGTTTTACAAAATAAATCAATTTTTCTTCTAAATCCTTAACCGCTATATTTTCTTATAGGCATCATAATATTAGAAAATATGTAGAACCTCTTCATCGCATTTTATAAAAATATTATTTTAATCTTCGTTAATGATTGATTTTACTAGAAATTGTATATTTTTTCACGCAATTCCATCTCGCTCATTTACATGCAATCGGACAAGGAGCGATCATTATCATCTATCGCCGCCTTAACACAACGCTGCTTTTACACTATGAAACAAAATTATGAAAACTATTCTTAACAAAACTAATGATAAAGAAATATTTTTAGCAAGGAAATATATTTCCAAAAAATCCCCATGACAGGATTCGAACCTGCGTCCTTTCGCTAACCAGGCGAATGCTCTAACCACTGAGCTACACAGGAATCACGTGACATGGTATAATTTTTCGGACATATCTTTCCTCGCTAAAATGCCTTGAGCAATATAAACAAAAAAGAAATATTAAATCTAATGATACCTACCTACTTTAATAAAATAAATCTATCGTGTAGTTTGAAAGATACTAGGGAATCCTACTAATATTATAAATGTGAAAGTGTGTGTGTTTGGATGTTTTTTACTCAATCACGCAAAAACTACTGAACCGATTGCGATGAAACTTGGAATATAAGTAGCTGGATACCGGGAATAAAACAAAGGCTACTTTTTATCCCGATATTCCCGAGGGAACGTGACTTCACGCGCTTAACAATATTTATTTATTAAAAAAAAAGTATTTTTAGGTAAAATAAAATTCGAACAAAAGCTTGCTTATTTACACTGAAAGAAGGAAATAAATGCCTAATTGTACGTACCTACTTGTTGCGCCACCTCGAGACTTCGTCTGCTGCGGCGCACGTCTTCTAACGAATTGCAAGATAAGCAAGATGCCTTGAATAACGCAATAACCAATTGCAATCGTTCTGCTGATAATAAAATATACTTAATATATTTTATAAATTATTTTTTATAAGTATTCAAAACTCGGTCAGTTGTGTCTAGGTTGTGGTTGTCGCCCGTGGTTTCATGCGCATGAAGTTGTAGGCACTTGCGTTGATTGAAAGGTAATTAGATGAATCGGCTATTGCCGATTTGCGTAAATTAACTACCAAAAACACAGTACGGCCGGGGCCGTTCTATTTTGCAACTATATTCCTACTAAACACCTTTTTATTTATAACGTAGATCTTTTTGTCTAATTATTAAGGTTGAAATCTCATTGTTTTGTGGCGAAAAGAAAGTTGGTAAACGGCTTCTCAAAACTTACCTACTTATAAGTGCAGAACAGTGACAGTACGAAGTACAGCCGTACTATTTACTACTAGCTGCGCCCCGCGATTTCACTTGCGGTAGTAAAAAAATCGTTAACACGGGCGCGGGCGGCCGAGCGTTTCTCGAGCGGTTGCGCTTTTTCGTTTGGTTTACGGGTTGTTGAGTTATTTATATTATAAATTGAAATACACGACTTTATTTTTCATAACTGCCGTCCTGCAGTTTCACCCGCGTAATTCCCGTTCCCGCGGGAATATCGGGATAAAAATTAGCCGATGTGTTATTCTTGGTATCCATCTACATTCCAAGTTTCATCACCATCGGCTCAGTAGTCTTTGCGGGAATGAATAACAAAGTCACATACATACACAAACAAACTTTCGCGTTTATAATATTAGTAAGATAAAGTTTCATACAAAAGTTAAGAATCTCGCGAGTGACAGTCAGAGAACAGGTGTGTGTACGACAGTTCTTCTTCTTCTTTATAAAAATTAAAAAACCGACTTAAAAAAAGAACAAAAAATAATTTAAAAATTTAAAAACCACCAAAAAAAAAGATTTGATAAAAAAGACCAAAATAACCTCTACATACAGCGCCACCGACTAATTAATCTGTTTTATCATCTGAAGTCGGGCAGCCAAACTAAGTACAATATGGCCAGTAAAGCCAGCCAGTAAAATTGCCCGACTTCAGATGATAAAACAGATTAATTAGTCGGTGGCGCTGTATGTAGAGGTTATTTTGGTCTTTTTTATCAAATCTTTTTTTTTTTGGTGGTTTTTAAATTTTTAAATTATTTTTTGTTCTTTTTTTAAGTCGGTTTTTTAATTTTTAAATTATTTTTTTATTTCACCCTTTTAGTACCTACCTACCTACTTCCGACTGCCAAATAAATTAACAATACCTATTGTTACCGTAATTTTAATTATTGAGGAGTTTGCTGATGAGAAGGTGTTGTAATATTAACTTATTACTATAAATTTGAACTCTTTAGTTCTGTAGTGATATAACTATTGTGTATGTCACATTCCTAATTTAGTAATTCTTTTGTTTTGTTGTCTGTGTTTTTCTTTCAAATAAAACTACGTATTTTTCAAATCTTTTTACTTTAATTTATTAATTACCACAGGTTATGGGCCTATCCCACCTGTTTTAGCTTCCAAAGTAAAAAATAAACCGTGAAGTGATAAAGATCCGTGAAAAGTAGTAGTTCCGTGAAAAACAACAACCGGTGGTCTGTTCTCGACGTACGAGAAAACTCGCTATAAGCAAAATGTCCTCAAATACGATGGCACTGATTGAAAAGCTTACGGGGCGAGATAATTACCACACAAAGAATTCGGATTATTGGCATATTGATTCAGGAGCATCTATGCATTTATGACAATGCACCGAGACTGGCTCATAGATATAGGTAACTCATATAACCTATATCTACCGTCTGTAAAGATTGCCAATAATAAAATTTTAATATTATGTTCTGGTAATTGAGTGAAATTACTAAGAATGGATGCCAAGTGAACTTTGATCAGAAAGGCTGTAAGATAATGAACAAAAATATTATGGAAGTCGCTGCTGCACAGATGTACCGGCTAAAAACTAAAACAGTTAAAGCATACATATCTGCATCAAATGACAACGACTGTTATCTATGGCATCAAAGAGTGGTACATTTGAATTATGAAGATTTGAATAGACTGTCCGAAAATTCAGGTATTCAACTTCAAAATGAAGAGATGGTGATTTGCGTGATCTATACGAGAAAATCAAACAAGAAAGCCATTTCCGTCTGATGGTTTAGAGCTGAAGTGAAAATTGGACTTAGATATTTTTTTTATACTTTTATAGATGAATATACAAGAAAGATATTTGTATACATTTTGAAGAAGTCCGAGGTTTTGGAGAAATTTATAGAATTTCAAGCTCTGGTAAAGAATAAACTACGTTCAAGAAAAGTAATAATTAGTAGAGATGTAATTTTTCTTGAGAGTTATATAAAACGAGATTTTGCTATGATGTCGTTATCAGGTTTGATTTCAGAAACAAAAGAGAAAGAAGTTAGTTCCAGTATTAATGAAGGAGATCAAGATAATTCTAAAAAGACTGAAGAGGTAGACAGCGATGATACGTTTCACTCCGATGAAGGATCTTTTATGAACCAGATGAAAAACTAGATGAAATTGAAACTCTACCTTATATGAATACAAGATCTAAACAGAAAACTAACATTAATGTTAATAGTTTTATGTGTACAGATGAAATCTTAGAACAGGTTGTTCCACAAACATACAGTGAAGCAATATCTTCCGAAAATGAGAATGCACAGAAATGGAAAGAGTCAATTGATGATGAGTTACGAGCACACGAAAATAATAAGACTTGGACTCTAATAGAGAAACCCAAAGAAGTGAGATTGATAGGCTGTAAATGGGTCTTCAGAGTCAAAGAGGATCCATCCGGTTTAGTCTATAAATCAAGGCTGTGTGCTAAGGGCTGTGGACAGAAACCAGGCATTGATTACAAAGAAATTTTTGCACCCACAGTCAGGTATGATTCTATTCGTGTTTTACTTTCAGAAGCCGCTCAACACAATTTAGAAATGATTCAATTTGATGTGAAAACTGCATTTTTATATGGAGATGTTGAGGAAGACATTTATATGAAGCCGCCTGAAGGTTTGGAAGTCCAACCTAATCTGGTATGTAAACTCAATCGTTCTCTTTATGGTCTTAAACAAGCACCAAGATGCTGGAACCAGAAATTTGATTGCATATTAAAGAAATATGGTTTCATTAATAATCAAGCTGACAGATGTGTCTATATTGGAAATGTAAAGAATTGCAAAGTATATTTGCTGCTGTATGTAGATGATGGACTCCTAATGTCTAGTTCAAAAGAATCGCTGGATAGAGTCATAAGTGATTTAAAAGACAATTTTGAGATAAAACATTTTAACCCAAAGACCTTTGTAGGGTTAGAAATTAAGAGATCTGAAGGTTGCATTTTCGTTCACCAATCTAAATATATTGAGCGCTTGCTATGTAAGTTTAATATGCAAGATTCTAACTCAAATAACATTCCAGTTGAACCTAATACTACATTAGAGAAGGGTACTGAGACTCCAGACAAGAATATTCAATACAGAGAGGCTGTCGGGTCACTTATGCATCTCGCAGTGGTAAGCAGACCTGATATCATGTATGGAGTCAGCCTGGTGAGTAGATATCTTAATTGTTTTGACCAATCTCATTGGAATGCTGTAAAGAAGATTATGAGATACTTAAAAGGTACCAAGAACTATGGTCTATGTTATTCATCTGCACAAAATAACATAGTAGTAGGTTATAGTGATGCTGATTATGCCAAAGACCCATGTACTCGTAGATCTTTAACTGGCTATGTATTTATCAAAAACGGAGCTGCCATAACATGGTCAACGCAACGACAGCAAAGTGTTGCTTTATCAACTACTGAAGCAGAGTTTATGGCTGCTTGCTCTGCAACTAAAGAAGCTATGTGGCTAAAGAGATTATTATTGGACATTGGTGAATTTAACCAAGATTCTATCAGTTTAAACATAGATAATCAAAGTGCAATATGCTTGATTAAAAATGTAGACTATCATAAACGTTGCAAACATATTGATATAAAATATAAATTTATTAAAGAGAGATATGCAGAGAAACAGATAAATCTCAATTATGTCAATACTAAAGAGCAGTATGCTGACATTTTTACTAAAGCTCTCCCTAGAGACACGTTTCAATACCTTAGATCTAAACTAAATGTTATAGGTATTTAGTGACTTTAAACTGAGTTAGGTGTTTTATATTTAGTTGAATGTTTTAAACTCAGTTAAGTGTTTTAAACTTAGTTAAATGTTTTAAACTCGGGTTCAAATTTGATGAGAGTGTTGTAATATTAACTTATTACTATAAATTTGAACTCTTTAGTTCTGTAGTGATATAACTATTGTGTATGTCACATTCCTAATTTAGTAATTCTTTTGTTTTGTTGTCTGTGTTTTTCTTTCAAATAAAACTACGTATTTTTCAAATCTTTTTACTTTAATTTATTAATTACCACAGAAGGTGGTTTTAGGTGGCCCATCAATCTGTTCTTGGTTCTTTAGGGGTCTATTCTTTTTGGTAGAAGTCCAAAAACGAGTAATTTATTACATTCTGGGAAGCTATCCTGTCCATCATTCCGAAGATACTCATCAGATCCTGACCAAATTTTTATGGGACCACAATGGTTTTTTTTTTAATGGAAAGGTGGAAGCCCTTCCACCTTTCCATTAAAAAAAAAACCATCTCAATCGGTCAAGCCACCTTTGAGTAATCGGTGAACACAGGTTTTTGAGGAGCATTCGCGGTCCTCACTTCGAAGATCCTCATCAGATCCTCACCAAATTTTTATGGGACCACCTCGGGGCTTCCACTTTTCCATTAAAATAAGAACCATCTCAATCGGTCAAGCCACCTTCGAGTAATCGGTGAACAAGTGAATTGAATACAGGTTTTTGAGGAGCATTCCCGGTCCTCACTTCGAAGATCCTCATCAGATCCTCACCAAATTTTTATGGGAACACCTCGGGGCTTCCACCTTTCCATTAAAAAAAGAACCATCTTAATCGGTCAAGCCACCTTCGAGTAATCGGTGAACAAGTGAATTGAATACAGGTTTTTGAGGAGCATTCCCGGTCCTCACTTCGAAGATCCTCATCAGATCCTCACCAAATTTTTATGGGACCACCTCGGGGCTTCCACCTTTCCATTAAAAAAAGAACCATCTTAATCGGTCAAGCCACCTTCGAGTAATCGGTGAACAAACATAAAAAAAAAAAAAAAAAAAATATATACGCGACGAATTGTGAACCTCCTCCTTTTTTGAAGTCGGTTAAAAATGGCTTTTCCTTTCGGACATTTGCCAGTGTCAAGTATTATCAATATTTGCAGGTTATTTGCATCGAACGAAACAGTCAAGTCGTCATAGTTAAAGTCGAGTCAAGGGAATAATTGTAAAAAGGAGGCCGTTTTTTACAATGTTTGTTCACGGAGCTTTGGAGAGAACACTAAGCTAAAGTCTATGATTTGCACCGATTTTCACTTTAATTTTCACTTGTACACCTTCACGAAACTAAATTGATTAATATGCCCCCGAAATTAAACAATTTATACGCATTTGAACTATGTTTCACAAAAATGAAAATTTAGCAACAAATCTCCTCAACGCATTCCCGCCAAAACTCCGTGTACGACAGTTGAGCATGAATTTCGTGGTCGCAGAAGTTCATTGTATTATGATTCTAAATTTTAAAAAAATAAAAACATTTTGATATTGTACCTACGTTTACTGTTGTAGCCGTGTACCGTCATAGTGGAACGATTCCATTCTAGCTATTTTTCCGTTACGGCTATGGCAGTATTGTTATTTTGTATGAAATTTCCACTGTAATTTCCTAATAAACTCCGTATCCGTAATCCGTAATCCGGGATCCGTCATATCCCTATTAAAAGTACCAGGGCGTTGGTAAAACATTAAAATCCTAACATTCTGGCTAACTGTCTCTTTTTATTATTAGTGCCTAATGTAGGATATAAGGAAGCGGTAGTAAACAACTTTTATGTTGATAAGTAACTAAGAAGTGAACCAAAGTTCAATGACATTAGTGCGAAATCTCTCTCTCGTATAAATAATCTTCTTCTTCTTTAAAATGGCTTTTCCATTCGGACATTTGCCAGTTTTAAGTATTATCAATATTTGCAAGTTATTTGCATTGAACGAAATAGTCAAGTCATCATAGTTGAAGTCAAGTCGAGGGAATCATTGTAAAAAGGGGGCCATTTTTTACAATGGTTGTTCACGGAGCTTTGGAGACAATCCTAAGCTAAAGTCCATGTTTTGCACCGATTTTCACTTATAATTACACTTGTATACCTTCACGAAACTAAATTGATTAACTGCCTCCGAAATTAAACAATTTACACGCATTTGAACTAGATTCCACAAATAATGAGTAACACAGTCATCTCCTCAACGCGTTCCCGCCAAAAGTCCCAAAGTACTTTTTGATTTGATTTATCAAAACGGTCCTGTTGAACTAGGGTTGCCAACCGTACTATATTATATAGTATTGTACTATATTTCAGGTCTACGTACTATATACTTTTTAGAAAACATATAGTACGCAAAAATACTATATTTTTAACCTACAAATTTTTTCAAAGTTATTTTTAATATTCTGGCTTTGTGTGAACGCATCTTGATTACACTCTAATAAAAATATGTGTATTGGAGAGAAGCAAACTTCAATTTATTAAAAATGAGCTGCCTCGCCTGTTTAAAGTTAGGTTCTGTGTTCTTTCTGACTGTATAAAATATTAATTTGAAGTAGGTAAATCAATGTGTTAAATATTTCGTCAACCTTCATCCTCATTATCACTTTTAAATGTCGTCAAATTTAGTAATAACTCTATTTTAGCCTGAATACTGCAAAATTCGGATTTTGGATTTGACGTTTTTCTGTCAACATCTATATCGCTCGCCACAATCTAGTCACACAACGAGTGCTAGGGACCACACTTTGCATGACTAGGCAAGCTATCAACTCAAAAATGCGAAATTTGTCGAATTTCGTGGGGCGACCGGTGCGTCGTCGGGCGACGTTTACGAACGGCCATTACTGATCGTCGGGTGATCACCCGGGTGGTTTTCGAACGCGTTCTATGTCACCGAGCGTCGTCCGACGACGTTTACGAACGCAGCCCTGAAGTGGATAGATACCACCGAATATAGTTTTTATGGAAATAAATAGGTTTAATACAAAAAGTTTGTCGGGTTTGCTTTGACTTAATCTACACAAACACCATTTAATTCTTGTATTTTAAAGTTTTGCAATCAGTCGGCAAAATACTATATTTTTCCTGGATGTACTTTATTTTTTAGCCTCAAATACTATATTTTTGGAAAAAAGTGTTGGCAACCCTATGTTGAACCCAGTTGGATCCAGTCTGTCCTTATCTAACTAACCAACGAACACTAAAATAAACAAGGACAGACTAGGACCTCTGTAACATCAAGCCGGACAATTTTTTTAACTTTTTAGTTGCTCTGTAGTACTATTTCTATGATATTATCCGCGCTATCATGAGCGTTTACCGTTGCTTTGTTGTCCTTTATCGCTCAAAAAAAAAGTAAATTTTAAATAAAAAAAAACCTCCACTTCTTTTAAAAACCACAGATAATTAAAAAAATATATTTTTTTAAGTTGGTTTTTTTTTTTTTTTTTTTTTTTTTTTCAAAAAAATTCAAGTTAGTTAGTTCAAATGCGTGTAAATTGTTTAATTTCGGGGGCATATTAATCAATTTAGTTTCGTGAAGGTGTACAAGTGAAAATTAAAGTGAAAATCGGTGCAAATCATGGACTTTAGCTTAGTGTTCTCTCCGAAGCTCCGTGAACAAACATTGTAAAAAATGGCCTCCTTTTTACAATGATTCCCTTGACTTGACTTTAACTATGACGACTTGACTGTTTCGTGAAAGGAAAAGCCATTATAAAGAAGAAGAAGAAGAAGTTGGTTTTTTTTTAATTACCTATTGGATTCCCAAGTCCATGCCTATTTTTGATATGTTTCTAATTCTATTTTTTTTAGCTGAACGACAATGCGGCGACTTCGCGACGACTTATGAGACATTAAGGTAGGGTACAATGACCCCTACAATGATATCTTTATTGCAGGACCTAAATAGAACCTAAATAAATAAAAAAAATATAACCAACTTCATATAAAAGTTTTTTTATTAAGTATTTATGTTGTTCTAAAGTAGGGAGTCGGGGTATTTTTTGTTTAATTATTTAAGCGACAAAAGGAACATAAAATAACGAAAAACGATCATGGTAGGGCAGAATACCTGCTGCTTAACGTCATTTAATTGCATGCAAACAATTAATATCCATAAAACATGGCATGCTCCCGGTGAGGGAGCGACTCAGATTCGAGAATTACATACAGTGTGCAGGTGCACCTTGTGCTTATAATATGAGTCGAATCTATAAGTATAATGTTACATTACAAGTGCTCGCGGTGAAGGAGCACTTAAAAAAACTATATGAGTACCCAGTGAGTACCTACCTATGTAGGTAACCCATAGGTAACCAAACTAATTTTTTGTCATCCCATCTATTCGAAAAGAGGTACCTAGTCCAATCCAATCCCTAGACCATCCCTAAACTAAAACAGCAAACACATGTTACATTGTCGTCTTCGCTCCTAGAAGGCTGTACACTGTACACTTGACAACTTTTGAATTAAGTAAGTAGGTATATCAATTTCAATCATGTTCTCTATAGGTAAGGTTGTATAATTTGCTTTGATATAATATCAAAACGGTCCTGTTGAACCTAGTTGGTCCCACAGTCCCAGTCTGTCCTTATCTAACTAACTAACGAACACTAAAGTGAAAAAAAGACGGGTCTCTCTAACACCAAGCGGGACCGTTTTTTGGACGAAGAAAGCTTGTAATTACTGGCTCGGTGGCTGTGATAATGCCACTTTTGCTAGCGCTTGGCTGGCGCCACAGCACAGAGTAAATTATATGCTGGCGTACTCTTTTCGAAACTCTTTAATCCCCAATCCCAATCACCGAACCGAGTGTCTGATAGGTAAAATAATGACGGGTGATTGATCGTTACACAGGTTAGCAACACAAAAACCGCGGAGCGCAGCTAGTAGATCATAATTTGCTTTGCTCCGTTTAACACGATGCATTTACCCTATTCGGGATCAAGATAATTCTTTACTGTCAAAATCGGTAAACCATCCCTTGACATAGATATACATATATAGATGGGCTATATTACTCATATTACTAATATTATACATAATATTATACACTGATTCTGGTGAGGTATGTAAAATAGACAGAGTCAACACTATTTATCCAAAGCGTAGCAATTACACTACAAACGTTACTCACACAGTCAAACAGGCGCGAAGCGCACGCAACGCACGGCGCGCTCTGGCGGCCGCCAGCGAGCGCCTCAATAAAACGCCTCCATAATATAAATAATAGAAGTCATTTCCAGTGGTGTATTTGGGTTCAGTGACCACTGATAACAAAAATATTTGACAGTGACAGTTAATGTCACTTTTGAGATAGAGCCCGCTAGGAGTAATAGTGTTCTGGAGTCTTGGCGGGAACTCGTTGAGGAGATGTGGTGCTAAATTTTCATTTTTGTGAAACCTAGTTCATATGCGTGCAAATTGTTTAATTTCGGGGGCATATTAATTAATTTAGTTTCGTGAAGGTGTACAAGTGGAATAAAAGTGAAAATCGGTGCAAAACATTGACTTGGTGTTGTCTCCAAGGCTCCGTGAACATTGTTTGTAAATGGCCGCCGTGTTTACAAATGATTCCCTAGACTTGACTTTAACTATGACGACTTGACTGTTTCGATGCAATAACTTGCATAATATATTAAAATACATGACACTGGCTAATTTCCTAATGGCCATAATCGGTTCACAAACGAGAAGAAATAAAAAAAAAAAAAAAAAAAATAGTGTTCTGTGGATAGAGCGATCGAAGCAAAAAGCATAGCAATATATTTTTAGCAAAAAATGTTTTTAAATTGTGTAATAATTGTAATTTTACGATGATTTATGGATGACGATGAACGGAGGTGCAATTAAGTGGTTTGTCATAGCGACATTTTTGTAGATAAACAAAGTTATCGTTAAGCTTAATCAGGTAAGTTTAAGTGCTACTGTAAAAGTCGAAAAAAGTTGAGCATACGTCTAGAATTAGCTGTTTATCTTCACTATCTGCTGACAGAAGTTCTCTTTTCCAGTCACTGACAATGTTTGCTAGTCTCAAGAGTAAGATAAAGGAAGAAACTGGTAGCGACCTAAGCAAGATCACTAGTAGTTGGCGAAGCGGTGCATTTTTGGGTAGAATATCACTAAGAGATGACTCGGTAAGTTTTCTTGCATATCTTTGGCACTAATATCAGTATACTTACCTTCAATATTAAAATAGGTGTTAGTATTTAATATAAATTAAGTAGGCTTTATTTGTTTGTTATAGTCTACTGCAAGCCCATCAAGTTCTGGAGATAGGGGAGACTCTACCTCTGATGTAAGTATTAAATTATCAAAAACACTGTTGACAAGTCTATTAAACCTATAAGAATATCACCAATCACGTAGTATTCGGTTTGAATTGTATATTTTTCTTGTATGTTGTGTGACGAAAATAAATTGATCAAAAAAGTTAATAAACCGATTGATACAACTAATACAAATAGCCCAAGCCAGGATAAGTATGCAGGATAATCCAAAACTTATCCGTTTATGATGGTATATCAACATGTGTATAGTTTGCCCTTCTATAATTTTCTCCCTACATTTTCAGTCGTTATCCCCACAACTGGAGTCCTACTTGTCAGATCGAACTGGTGGAAGAATCGACCAGAATGCCCTACAACAGCAGTATTCGTCCCAACTAGAAGCCAAGCTACAAGAAAGAGATGCCTATTGGGAACAAAAGGTTCAAGAATTAAAACTCTCCCTTGCATCAGTACAAGGTTAGAATTTTACCACTTAATGTTGTTTTTATTACTTCTAGCTGCGTCCCGTGGTTTCACCCACATGAGCTCCGATTCCGTGGAAATATCGTGTTAAAAGTAGCCTATGTCACTCCTCGATATTGTAGCTTTCTATTGGTTAAAAATATTCTTAAATCAGTTCAGTAATTTCGGAGCACATTCACATACAAATTAATCTTCTGCCTTTATAATAGTGAATATTTGTAATTCGAATTTGATATCAAGGTTATGGTGTAATTTGTGCATATTGCATTTATACAAATAAATGCCCTCAGCAGGGCAACTCACCTCGGCTCTCCGAGGTCCCTTCTCGAGGTAACTTGAGTTGAAATCCCACCTGGACGCAAAATAGGCGCTTAGACGTTGACTTTCGAAAATCAGCCCGACAATCAAATACAATACATATAAAAGTCCTTCTGATTGGATGATTCAACAACAATATATCAATTCATAGCCCAAACCGCTGCAGCTGGTTCTAGAGATTTCAAGTTCGCAGAGTGTGTTCTTTGTGGTGTGTAAGTATACACTACGAGTTTTTGAAAAAACCGGGTTTGGGACCTACTCAGGTGACTAAAGGGAGAAGTTTGCATGTTATGTTAATATAAAATGCGGAGTTAAACATTGGACATTTATTAAGCTAGGGAGCAGACACAAAAATGAACCTTAGAAATCATTCTTAACTAACTCCTAGACATAATCTTATTCTAATCAACAAGAGTATCTAGTTAGGTTAGGTTAGGTTAGGTACCTCCATAGGTACAAACAGTTGATAATGCTCTTTTACACAAAAACTACCGAATTAATTACAATTAAATGTGGTGTGTTAGCTCATTGATGCATAATGTTGAAGTGATTGAAAAACTAATTAGTTACCTACTTGTTTAGTAACGAAACATGATTCTAAAAATACGAAATAACTATAATTCAACTTTTATGAATTTATTTGTTAAACACAAATACACTCATAAAAAGTTGAGTAAAACTAAAACTGTTTTATCTTCTTGTGTTTATATTAATCTCACACAATTATGACTACATTGTAATCTCACCAAGATTTCACTGTCTTTGACATAGTATTCTGAACTTTACTGCTCTATTTAATTAAATGGTCCAAAACTGTGATTCTTACATTTTAAAGCAACAATAATCAGATGATATAACTTTTTATCCTACTCATACTAATACTAAGTTTGTTTGTAATGTTATAAGTAAATAAACATATAATCGTTTGTGATGAAACTTTGTATGTAGAAAACTGGAGATCTGGAACAACACAGCAGCTAGTTTTTATACATAACATGTAGATAACATGTTCCAAGATGTACACACTGTTTTAGGAGTTTTTTTTTTCTCTGGGGATATCTGCGATCAGTTCTCAAACTATAAGCAGATGTTTTCTGGGAGTTGATCTGGCGTGGGAGCGAGGCCTCCATAGAGACTCTGCTCATATGTACGGTGTCAGTTGTCGCTTAACCCCAAGGTTGTCTTTCGCTTATGGCGAGGTTCATAGGTTCTGTTCAGCAACTGTCTGTCTTTTAGGAGATAGGAAGACGATACTGAACTAAATTTTTATTTTGTGGAATTTGAAAGAGTTAGGTAAGTCGTGGTTAGTAGTAATCTAGTGAGGATATTACCTAATCCAATCAGTAATCAACACCTGTAACAATTTCTTCTAGGTGAAGAAGCAATAGCAGCGCAATCAGTGGCTCGGGCCGCGCAGGCGGAGGCGGCGCGCGCGGCGTCTGACCGGAGTTTGGCGGAGCGGCAGCTGGCTGAACTGAGGACCAGGCTGACGGCTGCCGAACATGCGCAGGACAAGCTCGACACACTTACTGTAAGCTGTTTTTTTATCAACCCGTTTATTTGTCCCGCTGCAGGGCAAGGGCCGCCTCTTAGAGAGGTTAGGCATTAAGACGCCACGGACGCCTACCCCGGATTAGAGAATGTCCCATGTCTTCGAACCGTGGTGAGTCCTGGGACATGTCGGTTTCCTCACAAAGTTTTCCTTCACCGTAAGAGCGTTTGTAAGTTATTAGCGAACATAACTTTATCTTGAAAAAAAAGACATTGGTGCGCTGTCTAACCCACGACCCTCGGAATGAAAGCCGAGTATCTACCACTAGACCAACACCGCTCTCACTGTAAGCTGTTAATTTAGAATAATGTAAGCCTGTAAGGTCTGATTGCAGAAAATTAGTAATACATTGCGTATGAGTAAACTTATTGTACTAATATCATATGAATCGTTCTGTGTAAGGATGTTTGTTACTGTTTCATGCTAAAACTACTGAACCGGTTGCAATGTAATGCAGATAACTGGAGATCTGGATTGACTCACTGTCTACTTTTATCCCGACTATTACCGTCCGAGCTTTCGCCAACTTTACAGTCCGCCATTTTCAATATTGACTGAGATGTAAATCGTCTATTTTAACATAGAAAGGTACGTAAGTTCTAAAGTTCTTTTAGAATGTTAAAATAGACGAATTACATCTCAGTCAACCTTGAAAAAGAGAAACTGTAAAGTTGGCGAAAGTTCGGTCGTTAATCACGTTATTGAATAAAACGTAAGTAAATAACGTTGAATGAATTAATGAATGTTATATATTTGCTCTAAATATGGTTAAAGAGATGTCACTTATATATAACTAGCTGCGCCCCGTGGTTTCACCCGCGTAATTCCCGTTTCCGCTGGAATATCGGGATAAAAAGTAGCCTATGTTTTATTCCCGGTATCCAGCTACCTATATTCCAAGCCATTGCAACCGGTTCAGTAAATTTTGCGTGAAAGAGTAACAACCTCACATACATACAGACTTTCGCGTTTATAATATTACTAAGATTCCAACATATTTCATCAGCACTAAACTCGGTATGCAAATTTATAAAATTACATAGTGTTCGCGCTGGAACAAAACTATGATTTGATGCTTGCTGGTTCGTGGAGATTCTTATTATTAGAAATAATAACTTGTTTAGTTAGGAAAATTAATGTAATAATACTGTTCACAAAGGGTTTGCTTTTGATGTAATATAAATATAATAGTTAAGTAACAGTGTAGTGATTTGTCTTAGAGCTTAGAAAAAAGTATTATGGCCGCGGACCTCTTGTGTGGACCCCGCGGCAGTCGATGACGTATTTGTATTAGAGCGGTGATTGGTGAATCCGCGCCGCTGTCTGCTAGGAAAGGAAACGGCGCGAACATACTCCCGGCCCTTGAAAGCTCCATCAAGAGACTTTCAAGCAGTCTTTTCTTCGTAAGAAGTAGGCAGGAGTACGAGACGGTTGAGGGCTCGACGAATGGTACCGTTGGCGGTGTTAAGATCGGCGACTCTGGGCGTAGAGTCAGGTCCGACGATTAGTTTAACAACTCTCCCCAGTTTCCAGCAAAGAGGGGGTGTATTTGGATCCTTAATTAAGACGAGATCGTTCAGTTGCAGATCTCGTTGCTTTACTCGCCCCTTCGACCTCTGTTGCATTTCAGCCACGTACTCTGACGACCAGCGGTTCCAAAAATGTTGCTTAATTTGCTCCAAACGTTGAAACCGGTTAAGGCGATGAGTGTTGGAGTCCACGAAGCTTGTAGACGGCAGCGTCATCATGGATCTACCGATCAAAAAGTGAGCAGGGGTAAGGGCTTGGTAGTCATTGGGTGAAGGACTGAGAGGACAAAGGGGCCGGCTGTTTAGGATCGCTTCGATCTGTGTAAATACGGTAGCTAACTCTTCAAAAGTTAAGTGAGAATGACCTAAGATTCTACACAAATGGAATTTGACTGACTTAACGCCGGCCTCGGCTAGACCATTAAAATGAGGAGCGTAAACGGGAGAGAAGCGAAATTCTATGCCCCGACGGGCTGCAAAATCACAAATACAGTTTGAGTTAAATTTTAAGAAACTACCGATTTCTTTAGCGGCTGCGACAAAATTGCGACCGTTATCGCAATAAATCGTTTTGGGTAGTCCTCTACGAGAAATGAATCTTTTTAGAGTTAGAATAAAGGCATCTTTAGTAAGTTCACTAACTAGCTCAAGATGCACGCACTTATATCTAAAGCATACGAAGATGCACAGATAACATTTAGTTATCTTGCATCCTCGGCCTTTGCGGTCCGTAATAAGGAAAGGGCCGGCAAAGTCGGTGCCAACCGTGCTGAAAGGAAAGTCAACTTCAACACGATCGTTAGGTAGGTCACTCATTATATTAGTTAGAGTGTCACCTTTGAACCTACGACAAACAAAGCAGCTTCTAACCACATCTCTAGCAAGTTTGCGGCCACCTATAGGCCAGTAAAGTTCTCTTACAGACGCGAGTAGATGCTGGGGACCTGAGTGAAAGAGACGTAGATGTTCTGCTGTGAAAATTAATTTAGTTAAGTAATGATTAGCTTTTAAAATTATAGGGTGTTTTTTATCAAAGGAGTAAGACGAAGAGCCTATGCGTCCTCCAGCTCGTAGTATAGATTCGTTATCGAGGAACGGATTTAAAGAGGTTAAATGAGCTTCGAGTTTAAGTTTTTTATTAGATTGCAGTGAAAGTATTTCTTTGTTAAATGAAACGGTTTTACCTTTCCAATAAAACCAGCATTGTGCTCCGAGCCTTGTTCAGGGTGAAGAGTGAGAAGCTATTGCTGACATTTTACTGAAAACACGTTTAATTAGTAGCTGGCATGACTAAATTCCTCTATTTCTTGACCTATTTCCTGTAAAGTTTCCAAGTTTGCCGCCAGGTGGGGCGAGTGACGCGAATTTCCGCTGAGAGCCGCTGAGAGCGGCATCGACATTTTCTTGTCATTGATTCTCACCAGGTAGCAATTGAAATCACCCTGAACAAGGCTCGGAGCACAATGCTGGTTTTATTGGAAAGGTAAAACCGTTTCATTGTGCTCTTCACCTTGTTCAGGGTGAAGAGTGAGAAGTGTCTGGTATCACCTGGTAGGTATTTTAAGAGGCAAACAAACTTTAATAAAAGCTGAAATGTAGGCAGTAAGAATTAAAACATTTAATGTCATATCGAAGTTTTTGTAAGCTGACTTTAGGTAAACTACTTTGTAGTACCTGCCCGTACTTGGGTAATCCAATACCTAATTATATGTCATAATATGTAGTATAAACTTTTTAGCATAAATAGCAAACCAAGACGATTGTTACATATTAAGATAAAAAGTATTATTAATTTACCAGTAAGACCCAGTACAATAGCATTTATTGTAAAGGATAGATAATGTTATAATATTTTAACATTGAGTATAGATTTCAATTTGATGAGAACTGATAGTACGTCTTCGCATCGAATTAACGAGAGGAACAATTAATGCCTTTAAAGGCATCTGGACGAATAAAAAGAATATTTTACGATTCAAAATTAATTAACTAATAACAAGTTAATAAAAGTATTAGTCTGTGTTCAATTCTCAATCGACAAATAAATATTGGAACATTACATTACCAATTTAATCAAGTCATCGTAGAACATCTCAGAACTTCTTGCGGTCGTGTATAGCTGCAAAATCATTCTTATTAAATCTTACCCAATGACCAATAATATCATTTAAGCACCTTTTCTATAATTACTTGTGTAAACACATCTGAAAAATTCGCACAGAATTGCCTATGCGAATTGTCTACTAACCCATGATACTCGTGACAAGACTATCGCAATCGTCTTCCTGTGTGTTAAAAGGTTATATTAGACAAAACAATATTGAAATCCTAATGCAATTCGATTTTGGAAACACGTGCAAATCTAGGTATCCATATTGTCGACAAAACAATTTACCTGTACGACATCGACAACCGTCGTGCAATTCGGCTAAAGGATTGGCAGGCGTTTCGTAACGTTAAGTTGTTATGTTGCCCCCCCTTCTTTTTTGTTCTCCTGAGACGTACAAAAACAATTCTGTTTCGTCTAACTATGGAATGTAATGAAAAATATTTTACATTCGGGAATTTGGAGTTTCGTTTCCCGAATGTAAAATTCGGGTAACTTTTTCCAGATAAACTAGCGTTTGCAAAGAAGAGGAGCTATTTTTTAATGAATGACCACCACAAAATTTTAAGTTATTTAATCTTTAGGGTCCAGTGCGACAGAGATTAGTATCTATCGTACAAAAAAAAAAAAAAAACTGATTTGATTTCTGCAAGTGATTGGTGTCCAAAGTCCCACGAAGACATTGGTTAAGGTCAAATCTGCTAAGAATTTAGCCAGATCTATTATTTCGGGTTTCAAATAACAAAGATTTCGTATTTTACCCAACAAGTTCAAGCAGGCTTAAAAAACTTAAGTCATTCACTCAAAAGGATACTTAGGCGGTTGTCCAACTAATGAAGATAAACCGCCATTGACAATCAGACAAACCTCGCATCAGGAACCTAAAGGAAGTCTTAAGTAAGTCGTTGTTGATCAGAGCGTCTCGTTAAGGCTCAAAATCTCACAGGGCCCGCAGATGGCTCTGCTTCAGAGATCGAAAAGCTTTAAAGCACCGAGGTGCGTTCAGATGCTGCAGCTAAATAGCCGAGTAGGTGAATGACGAACTGTAATCATCAATGACGAACTCGATGGGAAAAAATGTTTACTGATGTTCGTACAGCCACCGCTTGCTGAAGGCGTTATGATATTCGGCAGGACCGTCTCAGACATCAGACGTCACGAAGAATGAGTAAAAAAAAGATGAGTAAGACAAAAGAAAACAGATTCACCCGTGTTGCTAGAGCCACCGCCTGCTGAAGGCGCTATAATATTGGGCAGCTCATCTTAGCTCTCTGAAGTCCAACATCACGTACTGGAGTACCACGCGAGGTTGTTCAAATCTAAACAGAACTATGATTGTTGTTAGACCAAATTTCTGGAACGTATTACTGTAGTCTCTGCGATTTTCCCGGCGACGGGAATGCAGTTGAATTGACCCAGACGTCAAAACAACTCGTAAGCAAAATCAGTGACGGAACGAACTTTGTGCGTTCGCTTTTTAAATCAGAGAATAATTAGAAACTTATTGACTCTAATAATCCATGAGGTGCTGTTAAAATGACAGGTTATTTTTAGCTGTCATTCCCATACTCCCGATTGACAAACGGGTCTAGCAGTGCTCCCAACGGTAACTAGAAATCAGTCGGGGCATAATGGATGCCGTAAGCAAAATCAGTGACAGAACAAACTTTGTGCGTTCGCTTTTTGAATCAGAGAATAAATATAAACTTATTGACTCTAATGTAAGCACTGATATGCTTTTCATGTAGGTTAAAATGACAGGTTATTTGTAGCTGTCATTCCCACACAGCAGTGCTCCCAACGGTAACTAGAACGCAGTTGGGGCTACTGTCATAAAAATAAACACCGTCCAGACGGAAGATGAATAAAGAAAACTACACTTACAGTCTTTCCACATGTCGGTAATTTTGGTTTTTATTTCGATTAAAGCTGCTGAAGCGGTTGCTGAAACCATCGAAATCTGTATTTTCCTCTGCAGTAAATACTGTAATTCGATCGAAGCTGAAGCTCGTCTCGAAACTTCAGTGTATTTTTCTTGTAGGTACCGGTACTATGATTCGATCGAAGCTGCTGAAGCTCGTCTCGAAATCTCAGTATTTTTCTTGTAGGTACCCTCAATATAACCTAAATCCTAAAAAATAAAATCTACGTACGTTCTTTGTTATTTTAGCTGCTGCGAATTTTTGCAATAATTCTTATATCGTGTGGGCCTAAAAGCTCCTGCTTATGATCTCCAAGGGCAGAAGATACGATGATCTTCACACAATTGATTAACTTACAATCACATAGAGCTGTGCTTATGACAGGTGTAATTTTTACTTGCAGGTTCAGAAGAAATCCAATACTGGATTTCTATATTTAAAAATATTAAGATATGTATACCAATATAAATCATCAGTTCAACCGTTTTAGTCCGAAAGTCAGTAAGGAGTCTTTGTACTACTAAAACACTGCTATTTTCCACTGAGATTCTACTCCGGAATGCGAAACTTTTCAAGACTATTGAACTTTGCCCGGACTTTGAAGGTTCCGATAAAATAGATTTTCGAAAGAAATGGATACAAGACTTTAAATAATATTCAATCTTACAAAATATTTAGTAATGTAATAGCCGTGTGGTTTAAAAGTTGAAGGTATCTAAACAGGGTAGCTAAACAGTTACTAGTAAACTAGTGTCGAGTGGATAAAAATAAATACCTATAGTATTTGATTTCAAACATGAAAATAGGAGTTTAATTTGAGATAAACAAATTTTATCGGGCGGAAATTTTCGTTTATATATCAGTTTCATAGAAACCCTGTAACTACATCAATCTAAGGAATGAAATGCTGCATTTTTATCCGGCATTATAAACAAATGTCCCTACGAATATTCTCAACTTAAGCCTAGCTCAACCTGCCGATCTTAAACGGCCGCGCGGCCTGAGCAACGCCAGGCGCGGTTACTACTTGGATAGGTGACGAGATATTTTGTAGCAAAAGAAATCACCCTCTCGAGCTCCTTCGTGCCTCGGTCGGTTATGCGTCAACGTTGTTATCTCAGGTAGCAATCGCCCCAGGCCAAGTCACAGGCCTTAGAGGGAACATTTAAAACTCTAAGACAAGGGAGCTACACCACTACACAAGAAGAATATGATGAATATTCTTAGTTCTTACTTTTATCAGTTCTAGGTTAGCAACTTTAAAGAAAAATCTTATTTTAGTTGTAGGTAGGGTAGGTAGTAATGGAAAAATCTCATTTTTCTGTTGTTGGGATCATAATCCACAGAAAATTTTTTATAACCAAATTGTAGGGTAGGTAAGTAGTAACGGAAAAATCTCATTTCTCAGATGTATATCAGAGGTAATAGAGAATTAGAACAATTATAATGAATTGGAAAACATATTCCGACTTACATGACTCTTTACTTTAACATTACTTTTCGAAGTGCACACGATTTTTCGGTATGAGCAGCTGTAACTCTTCTCGAAATTACGGTGCACGCGATTCAGAATCGTCGACTTTCGGTAGGAGTTGCTGAAACTCTTTTCGAAGTTACGGTGCACGGGATTCAGAACCGTCCGATTTTCGGAAGCAGCTGCTGAAGCTTTTCGAAATATCGGTACCGTCAGAACTACTCGATAAAGAAGATCTCGATGACTTCGGCGACGTTTTGCTGTCTCCTCCTCCAGTGTGCTGTCTATTCTTCTCCTCCGATGTCTGCCAGCTTCTAAGTTCAATCTAGTAAAATAAATCAGCAACAGAAATACCTCACTAATTAGAACAAAGTATAGTCAACGTGTTGACAGCGTGATGTTCAACAACGCAATGACAAGAAAATGTCGATGCCGCTCTCAGCGGCTCTCAGCGGAAATTCGCGTCACTCGCCCCACCTGGCGGCAAACTTGGAAACTTTACAGGAAATAGGTCAAGAAATAGAGGAATTTAGTCATGCCAGCTACTAATTAAACGTGTTTTCAGTAAAATGTCAGCAATAGCTTCTCACTCTTCACCCTGAACAAGGTGAAGAGCACAATGATTGATTTTGAGTTATTTTAATAAGATAGGTTAATGATTTATTTAATTCCCTAGGTTCTAAGGGCCCCGTTAGTTTAGCTTTTGGATTTTTACAGTTATGTATGAAACGAAATACTTGCGTATAAACTCTTTGTACAGTGGAAAGTTTAGAGTAATTTAGAAAATTAAAATTGGGTACCGAGGATACATCATGGGGTACAGCTGGTACAACCTCCCCCACCAAAGCGGGCATCGCTTTAATTTCAGGTAAATCTACCTTAGAAGTAGGCATTGTAGGCCAAAAAGACTCAGGCCTTTTGAGAAAGGCGGGTCCGTAGAACCAAAGATTGAAAGAAGGTACGTCTTTGGGATCGATGCCACGGGATGCTAGATCTGCGGGATTTTAGGTACGTAGCGCCACGAACTGAGATCACTGAGTTCTTCTATGGCAGCTACCCTGTTGGCAACGAAACTTTTAGTTTTATTAGGAGTTCGTAACCAGCCCAGAACTACACTAGAGTCTGTCCAGTGTACGACACGGTTCAGTTTGAGTCTTAAAGCTTCAATTACAGCCGAGCTTAATTGAGCTCCGAGTAGAGCACCGCAGAGCTCTAAACGGGGAATAGTACATGGTTTAATAGGAGCTACACGAGCTTTAGCGCACAATAAGTTTACGCGTGTGTTACCATCCTTGTCAGTTGATTTTAAATAGAGGCAACTTCCATAAGCCACCTGCGAACTGTCTGAGAAGCAGTGGGCCTCTATATGAATAGCGTTATTAATTAGGACATGCCTAGGAATTTTTAGAGAAGATAGGTTATTGATGTCAGTACAAAATTTGATCCAAGTGAGTTTAATAGAGTGTGGAACTGGTTCGTCCCAGTCCAGTTTATCAGCCCATAGTTTTTGTATTAAAATTTTAGCTTTGATTGAGACAAGAGATAATAGTCCTAGAGGATCAAATATCTTAAATGTTGTAGATAAAATTGTTCGTTTAGTAAAATTGTTATTTTGTAGATTGAACTCGACTGGGAACTGAATTTCATCAGTTTTAGGAGACCAGCCTACACCTAAAGTGCTTGTTGAGTTGCTAATTATTAGATTAGATTCATCAGAATTTGAATTAATAGAGTCAAAAAGATTTAAAAGATTACTGCGGTACTTGCGTAGGGGGAAGCAACCCTTGGATAGAGCATCGGAGACCGAACGCTGAATGTGACGTAGGTCTTGTTCAGAATTAGACCCGGTGAGCAAATCATCACAATAAAAGTCTTTTTGTATTATAGTTTTTATGTGAGAGTCGTCACACTCTTCGCCAGTCTGCCAGATGCATCGCGTGCTCAGGAAGCTGGAACTAGCAAAACCATAAGTAACGGTATTTAACCTAAGGATGCGTATGGGCTCATTTTCATTATCACGCCACAATATTAGTTGTAGATGACGGTCAGAGTCTCTGACAAGTACCTGTCTATACATTTTCTCGATATCGCCTGACAAGACGTACCTATGCTGACGAAAGCGTATTAAAATGTTAAATAAAGAATCTTGAATTGTAGGACCTACCATTTGTAGATCATTGACCGATAAACCTGTAGAGGTACGTTGTGACGCATTGAAAACAACGCGAAGCTTAGTAGACTCACTCTTTTCCCGCAGAACGGGATGGTGAGGTAAAAAATAGGAATTGGGAGGTAAAGGCTCTGAACATTGTGAGAGATGGCCAAGACTAGAGTACTCTTGAATAAATTCAGAGTACATTTTCTTTAGCTCTGGGTTTTTTCTAAACCGAGCTTCTAAATTGAGAAATCGTTTTTTAGCAACGAAGTAGGAGTCGCCTAAGAGATCTGGACTATCCTTTAAAGGAATACTTACATTAAAACGACCGTCTGCCTCTCTACGAGTAGTAGAAAGATAAAAACTTTCGCAAAGACGTTCTTCTACGGATTGAGGTTGAATCTTAGGAACGTTTTCTAAGTCCCAAAATCTAGTTAAATCATCATGGAGGTTAGAACTTTCTTGTTTAACTAGAAAATTACAAAGAATTGATTTGTTAGGATTTGTATTTTGTAATTTTGCTTTTGTATTAGAGGGAGTAGACATAAAATTGAAAATAGGACCGGCGATTAACCAGCCTAATTTGGAGCTGCGTAGGTAAGGATTATTCGCACCTAAAGACTGCTGTTTTGAGCCTATGAGGTCCCAAAACAGGTCAGATCCGATGAGCATGTCAATCGGCGAGGGTTCGTTGAAGGTAGGATCGGCTAGTTCGTAGTTTGTTAGGTTTAGAGAACTAACATCGATCGGAGTTTTAGGCAAGTCGTTTGTAATAGTTTTTAGTACAAAACAAAACATTGAGACTTGGAAATGAGAATTACTATTGGATTGAAGTTGGACAGAGCACCGGTCAGGGCTCAGTTTGAGTGGATTATTACCTATGGCTATAATGTTGACGTTTGAAGGTTGAGGAGTCAAGTGTAGTCTCTCTTTTACGCGTTCAGTGATAAAAGAGAGTTGGCTCCCGCTGTCAAGCAAAGCGCGTACGGTAATGGATGATTGAGTAATTGGATTGAATAGGCGTACCTTGGCGGTACATAGTAGGATCTCCTTGGCGAGAGGTAGTGTATGATTACTTAACGAAGTACAAACGTTAGAAGTAATAGCAGAATGATTTTTGTTTTGTAGATGAAGTAAAGTATGATGGCGCTGATTGCAGGACTTACAAGTACCTTGCGATCGGCAGGCCTGGAAATGATGTCCAGGTCGTAAGCAGTTAGAACATAGTTTCAATTGCGCTGCGACGGAGTTCCTGTCCTCTGGTGACTGCGATTGGAATTTGGAGCACTCATAAATCCGATGAGGACCTTGACATACATGACATACGTAGGTGGTAGTTTTAGAATCCGACGTCGCAACAAACGAACTAGTATGAGTTGTGTATTTGTTATAGGCTTGTTTGTGGTAGGTTGAGTTTGTCGAGGAGTAGAATAATTTGAAGAAGATGAATTGGGTTTGTTGTATGTTGAATTGTTTGAATTGAAGAAGTTAGATTTGTTATACGTGGAATTAGATAAATTAGAGAAGTTAGACTTGTTGCAGTTGTAATTTTCAAAAACATCGGCGCGGTCTTTCAAAAATGAAAAGAAATCTTGAAGAGTATGAATTTCAGAAAGTGTTTTTCTGTGCTCTTCCCATTTAAACTTTGTATTATTATCCAGCTTTATGGATAACAAATGAACAACTAAGACGTCCCACTTGTCAGTAGGAAGGCCTAATGTGCTGAGGGCACGTAGATTTTTACTGACGTGATCGATAATAAAGCGTAAATATTTATCGGTTTCTCGGATAGATTCAAAGTTGAACAAAGATTTTAGATGATTATCGATTAATTGTGTTTTGTTGTCAAATCGATTACAAAGAAGAGCCCAAGCTTCTTCATAATTAGCGCTTGTTATTTCTAAATTAGTTAAAACATGCTTCGCCTCGCCGTCCAAATAAGAAAGTAAATAATGAAATTTATAAATGTTATTGATTTTAGTATTATTATGAATTAAAGAAGAAAACGTTTCTTTAAATTGTAACCATTTAAAGTATGCTCCATCGAATTTAGGTACGTTAATAATAGGTAATTTAAAATCAACCTCATTAGAATTATCACATTTAATGTGATGATGGCATTCCTCTGAGCAGGTCGAAAGGTGACCTTTTTCCTCTTTGGGAGGCGGGCTATACATTTTAATATAGTCTTGAGCGACGGAAATGCAAGAATCCAAAGTCATGTTCAATTAAATCTCGTGTAGTTAATTCAATAGTTTGATTAGCTTCATTTAAGGACTCAATTTGACTTTGCAACCCGTCAAAATCAATGAACAACGCTTCCATTCTTGTAAGCTTCATCGCAAGGCAATTGACTTCAATAGAAGAAAGACTATCGAATGATTGTAATGAATCTAGATACGCTTTAAATTTAGTAACACGTCCCTTAATGGAACCGCGTTTAGCAATCAATTCTTTAAGTTTCGCGTCAGTAGTATTTACCTTCTGATCGGTAGCCATTGCGATGAATCACAAAAACAAATGCAATAGTATGCAAGTAAATAAATAGGTACGTTACGCTCCTCGTTTCGTAGTCCAACACGCAGTGCAGGCCGGTGTCTTATCAGTGAAGGCGGACGATCAGCTGATTCACACAATAGGGAAGGCGCGCGCGCAAGCACCACACCCCAAGTCGTAGGCGAACAGCAACCACCGTAGGTTTGCAGGATAGCACTGAAATCCACGTCATACACTAAACACTACGTAGGTATAAACGTGCTAGCGAGGAGGCTTTAATATGTTTGGTGAGAAATGAGAAATAACGAAGTAGTTAACTTATAGATAGACGATTGTGAATGGGAAGATTGTTTGAAGTTCTGTATGTACACAGATAAGTATGTATAAAGCAACTAGACAGATGCGCAGGTAATTGCTTAGGCGCTGAGTTTTTATGAATGATTTGATTAATAGATTGCGATAAGGAGAAATGAATGACCTTAGTGAACAGCTGTGATGAAAGTAGGTATGTATATCACTACACTTGCTTACGTTGTAACTGCGCAGATGAATGAATAACTTGTATGCAGGGAATATGTTTCGAATGATATTGATTGAAATAAGTCACTGTAACCTTTGAGAGTGCACCACACAAATTTACATAAATGAAGAGGGAACCATTCGGGAAAAAATAATAGGAACGGGCTCACTTTTTGGAACGGAAGGCAGGATGATGAACTGGGCAAGCTGTCCCAACAGCTGTTTAAGCTTTGCTCGATGCTGAAGGCTGCTTCCTTCGTCTGTCTTTACTGGAACTAGGGCGTGGCACGGCCCGGCCACGTTGTCCGCACCAATGATTGACCTACAATCGATGTAATCCTCTTCAATCCCGCTTCCTGCGGGCCGGCATATGATGAAGATGCTCCCGACGCTTGTTCCTGCGTAGTGCCACGTCGAAATAGGGATCTGCACAGACTTAGAAATGAAAGGTGTGTCCTGTCACGGTCGCCACTTTTTGTTCGCGCTGGAACAAAACTATGATTTGATGCTTGCTGGTTCGTGGAGATTCTTATTATTAGAAATAATAACTTGTTTAGTTAGGAAAATTAATGTAATAATACTGTTCACAAAGGGTTTGCTTTTGATGTAATATAAATATAATAGTTAAGTAACAGTGTAGTGATTTGTCTTAGAGCTTAGAAAAAAGTATTATGGCCGCGGACCTCTTGTGTGGACCCCGCGGCAGTCGATGACGTATTTGTATTAGAGCGGTGATTGGTGAATCCGCGCCGCTGTCTGCTAGGAAAGGAAACGGCGCGAACACATAGTTATTGAGAACTATTAATATTAATCTAAATAAACAGCGTCAACAATAGGATGATAATAATATTTTTTTAAATTAAAAACGGTGAATGTTGTGTTTTATTATGTCTTTGTTTCTAATGTTATAGGAAGAGCTAGAAGACCGTCGTCGTGAATGGGCGCTGGAGAAAGCGGAACTGAGGTCAGCTCTGAGCGCGGCGGAGATGAGGGCCCAGGACCTGGCGGACAGACTGGCGCTGGTGCAGGCCGCGGTCACGCCGGGGACTGAGCACCATCACATGGAGGACGATGGTACGTTCCTTTTCATCTAATTCTAGATGATTTATACAGCGCAAGCAACTTTTAATCCATGCTATTTAATTATCATCCTATCCTACTATCCTCCGACGACCTCTGTGGCGCGTCGGGCGACCGCTTCGCTGCAATGCAGAAGGTTGCAGGTTCGATTCCCGCTGGGTGCAAATATTTAAGCTTAAAAATAAATATTTGTATCTGGTCTGGGTGTGTTTCTATATATAATTATGTATGTATTTACAAAAGAAAATCAATATAAGTAGTATATCCGTTGTCTAGTCACCGTAACACAAGCTTAGCAGCTTACCATGGGGCTAGATGGCGCTGTGTGTTGGTCACAGACATTTATTTATTATTTATTATCCTACTCCTATTAATATTATAAATGTGAAAGTGTGTGTTTAGATGTTTGTTACTCAATCACGCGAAAACTGCTGAACTGATTGCGATGAAACTTAAAATATAAGTAGTTGGATACCGGAAATAACACATAGGTTATTTTTTATCCCTACCATCCCGCGGGAACGGGACTTACGCGGGTGAAACCGCGGGGCGCTGTTAGTAAAATATAAGTATAAATTAGCGGCGCGCGTAACATATTACCTCCCACTGTGCATAATTTCACACTTGAGATAAGATAAGAAAACTCTTTATTGTACCACACGAAAAGAATTACATTAGAATTAAAAAAAAAAAACTATTACAAAATAAAATAAAGATAAAATGACACTAAGAAAAATACACCTAAAATAATTATCACTATGGTACAACGTTCGACCTTATCGCTAAAAGCGATCTCTTCCAGGCAACCTTTGGAGTTTAGCGGTAGCTCTATGTAGCACCTCCTTTTTTCGTAGCAGAGTTCGTTCGAATGAGTTCTGTCCAAAAGCAACAGTTTTTGGAGAATCGTTCGTAGATACATCGAGTATCGCAGCAATTTTCATCCGCTGCTACATCCGTTCGGATTACAAAAGTTTCCCATAAGACTCTCGAACAATATTCCTTCGACTTAATGTGAATCGGAGTTAAATAAATATTGCACAACATTACACACAGCGCAGTCTAGCCCCAAACTAAGCACTAGGTTTGTACTATGGGTACTTGACAACGGATATACTGCATATTATACTTTGTATGTAAGTCAATACTTTTTATATAAGTTAATACTAGTTATATAAGTTAAAAACCCCTTTTGTACAGATAAACGGCAAATCGTCCCGACGGGTTGTTCCGATTTTGACCGCCTGAGTCGCGAGCGTGCCGTGCTGACGAGACAACTGCAGGAGGCTAAAATGGCGCTCGCTGACGTTAAGACGTCGTGGAGTGGACAGATTGCTTCACTTGAAACACAGGTATGTGTTTGTTTAGTCTCTTTTCTTCTTCTATACTTATAATAAAGGAAAAGAGTTGGAAGTAAATAAATAAAAAAATGGTCTAGGGGAATTTTTAAAATTCATGTCTGTCTATCTCTTTGTCTGTTTCTCTATTTGTCCCTTATACAATTAAAAACTACTAATCCGATTGAAATCTGGTTTTCAGTATTGGATAGTTCTATTTTCGAGGAACGTCATGGTATACTTTGCAACGAAATCGAATTAGTAGAACCCGAGGAATGAACGAAAAAGTGCATCCACACGTAGGCATCCGCTACGAAAGGATTTTAATAAATTCTACCCCCAAGGGGATAAAATAGGGGATGAAAGATAATACTTTTTAACGCGAGCGAAGCCGCGGGCAAAAGCTAGTGTTCGTATGTTTTTGACGGCCTTTGTGGCGCGGCGAGCGAAGCCCAGACTGCGACGAAGTAGGTTGCGGGTTCGATTCCCGCCGGGAACAAATATTTTTGCTGACCATAAATGTTAAGTGGTGTATTCGGGTGCGATTTCATTTATTTTTGAACGTAGGTGGCAAGACTGTCTCGTCAAGCGGGCGAGGAGGGCGCTGAAAGAAGACGAGTTGAGGAAGAAAAGAAGGAACTACACGACAAACTAAATAACATGGCGGCTGATCTCGAAAAGGCTAAACAAAACTTACTGAATAGTGAAGCAAAGGTAAGCTACTTACTTATTTACGTCATATTAGATCAAATACCAAAATGCTCCTCAAAATTTTAGACTTGTTTCGACTTTTATAAAGGTGTGTAAGCAATTTTCCGAACATTTTGACCTTGGAACTGATGAAGGCCGTCTGGGCTGAGTTTGAAATGCTATACTATCAAGCGACCTTTGACCTTGTCTTTGTTTCAAATTTTGTTGTTTAATTAACCCATAATTTGCATGCTCTTTTATTTAACAGTTATATTCCATTTACTAAAAACAATGAAATGGTATGAATTAATTTAAAATTCTTTAGAAAATTGACAACTATATCCCTTTGTCTGTATAAAATAGTGTGTGGTGTGGTGGTGTGCAAGCGTAATGTTTTATCTCTCTTACATCGTATTGGACTGAAAGAGATGCAGCACACGCGCTTACGATACGTCACGCATCTGCGAAGTTACCGCGCAAATTCCGTCGGCATCGGCATCGAAATCCCACTGCGCAAAGGAATAATCTGCGCGGTGAAAACGACATCGGAGATTTGCATGCATTTGAAGGCACCGTCGAGCTTAACTGTCATTGAATGCGAGGTCTCTTGCTTGAGCTGCCGGTTTCAATGACAGTCGAACTCGACCGCGTCGCCTTTAAATGCGTGCAAATTAACGCTATGGTCAAACCGCGCAGGTTATTCCTTTGCGCAGTGGGATTTCGATGTCGATTACGACGGAAGATGCGCGGTTGGGCCCCTGGATTGTACATTGTACATAAAAGAAGTCAGAACTGTGCTTTAACTACTTTATTATTATTATTAATTTGAAAGCAGTTGTTGTTTTTTTTTGTTCTTACAATTGTTGGTTTGTTCCAAAATTTTCTATAACTTTTAAAGTGTTAGTGTTTAATAAAACACAATATATACCGGGTTTTACTCGCGTTTTATTGTTTAATGGCATTATTATTAAACGACCGAAAACGCGAAAACCTGAGACAAAATTCTGTTAGTGTTTTCTTGCAAATACACCAAAAATGTTGAATATTGAAATGTAAAATACATGCCTTGGTGTTGCATCTCTCGATCTTCTAGCTTCATACAATGTAAGACAGAAGGGTACACGTACGAACCAGAGTAGTCATTTTTTTGGATATGGATTATAAACTCTCAGTGTTCTATTGCGCTTTTCAGATCTTGTTATGATAATTTTCTAATCGCTATGCGGACTAAAAAAATTCTATCTACCAGTTTCTTTGAATTTAAAAAAATATTTAAATTAATTCCGTAGGCCTGTTTGTTAATAATATATGTATTTAAAGAAAATTGTATAATTTTATTTTATATCCTGATTTAAGCCGTTTGAAACTCAGTTATACTTTGGCAGTCAGTGCGGATAGACGTGTTTTTGTGTGATAGATAGTGATAAATAATTTACCACTTATACTTTGCTCATATGGAATAAAATCTTCACTGGTACCAAATTCAAGAATTTTCAGCAGTTTTAATTGAGTTTTATTGATTTTGGGGTACTTAGAAATAATTTGAAGTATATCTATCACTTATCGAGTAATTCTGAAATTTTTCAATAAGTCTAATTAAAGCGGACCAAGATCGGCGTCTAATCATTTAGAAATTATCTCCAAAGTTTCAACTATGGTAATAAATACTCCCAACTAAAACTAGCAACGGGCAAACGCTTATTCAGTCTAGTCGCAGTAAAAACAGACTGGCGAGGAATTTTATAAGTACTCCTTTTTTACCTTTTTATGTATGAAACCTGACTGACTAGACCGGGAGGGCGGTATAGGTCCTGGGCAAGCCTAATCCACCTAACAATGTCCCGGGCACTAAAGCGCCATAAAAACAAGCATTAAAAGTTACTAACGTTGAATATAATCATCTAAAATTCGATGTTCAGAACCGTAAAATTGAAAGAAAAGAAAGAAAGAAAGAAAAACATTTATTGACAACAAACACACACATAAGAACAATGGGACACAATTTTTACATAAATAATAATATAAGACAAAACAAAGATCGAAAAAAATGATTGAAATGATTGTCTCATTGAGCATTGTATAACTGGTTATATGGTCGTAATTCGTGTTAGGTGGTGCGGCTCAACTCTGAAGTCCACAACTTGGCGATGGAGGTGAAGTCACTGCGGAACTCGGCCAACCACGTGGGCGTGAGTCAAAACCTATACAGCATTTAGATGGATGTAGAGTGTAGACTTACTTATTGCATTCCATAATGTACACCCAATTGAAACTCACAGGGGACCTCATATATCTACACCTAACTTATAAATGATGATTAACAGATTTGTTGGAAATCTCTTACTGGAACCTTAAGGTGACACACTCACGATATTGGCGGCAGGGATCTCAATATTTCTCAGTAATTACAAAACATTCGGAAATACTATTTTAGTAATTTATTTTCGGTAGTTTTCGTTACACGATTGGTTAATTATTTAAACGAACCGAGCTTTCGCCAACTTTACAGTTGGCTTTTTCAAGGTTGACTGAGATGTAACGATTGGTTAACTTTTATAACACATTTTTTTTGTCTTAAACAACTCGTTTAAAAACGAAATTTTCATTTTACAGCTAAATGTGACGTATTTAAACCGCATATTTTTCTGTATTATAAAACATAATAACATACACTTTAAATTGGTAGAACAGTTTTACTGAATTAGCAATAGTTATCTTGCTATTAGGAATTGTTTGATTTTACTCACTAAAATATTGCATAGTCCCATCTTACGTCCTTCTTTTACACATCTGAAATTTGCTAGCCCTATCCCTGTCACGTCATTAGGTGAGTATGGGGCTTTCAGCATTTATTCTTCACGTAATTCTAAGCATATCCTGCCCGGAACATAAACCGGTGAAAAAATAAAAAGGGTGATCAAAGTAAACGTCGGGACCGACTGCTTATTAGGAATCATAGAAGACTCTCTGCCGTACCATGATCGTTTCTCGTAGTTTTGTCCATACTTTTATCGCTCAAAAAATTAAGTGAATTTTGAATAAAAAATACCCCGTCTACTTAGAAAAAACACAGTTTTTTTTAATATTGTTTTTTTTTATTTGTTGTTATATATTTTTTAGCTGAACGATATAGTAGCGACTTAGCGACGACTTATAAGCAATCATGGTAGATCTTCCCAGAAACAGCCCCAGTAATTATTTTTGGCGCGGGTTTGAAATGCTTAAAATTATTTGAAGAATAAATGTTGTGACGCTCATTGCCTTAAAGTTTTTTCTAAGGTTTTGTATGAGAATGATTTCACAGAGCTCCGACTATATGACTGACTTAAAAGTAACTGTTCCTGTCTGTCACCTACATCACCTTGAGATGCAAAAAAGCTTTATTACTAAAACTAGAATGATCACGTAGAACTAAAACATTCAAAGGCTTCAAAGTAACGTTCTGTCCCTTTCTAATAGTGTCATTAGAAAGGGATAACATGTTCAATGTAGCGTTCTGTCCCTTTCTAATGGTGTTATTAAAAAGGGATAGCATGTTCAATGTAGCGTTCTGTCCTTTGCTAATAGTGTTAATAGAAAGAGACAGCATGCTGTAGCGGAACACTTTTTAGTTCTACGTGAGCATTCTAGTTCTTGTAATATAACTTCTTTGTTGAGATGAAAGTTTATTGACTTATCTGTTAATTATCTTTTATATGGATGGGGTATAACAGTCATACTCTGAAACTCTGCCACACAATGCTTTGCATCAAAATATACTTCAGTGTTGTTCTTAGTATGGTACGATATCATTGGCTCCTTAAGCCGAAGGTCCTCCACTAACTAAACTAAGTTAGCTCAGCTTAGCACCACAAAATTTAGATAGTTTTTCAAACCTACATACTGGCGAACTAAGCTATACTAATTTAGTGGAGTTAGGTCGGCTTCAATCCATTCAAGGCAGCACTCAAAAAATTCTAATGAATAATTTACTAGAAATATTTTATCGACCGAGTGGTTAAGGCACTGGAGTATTGATCCAAGGACGCGAGTTCAATCTCGCCGCGAGTGAATTTTTGAAGTTGATTTTTTCCTTTAGAATATTTCTAGCAAATATGCCTTGAGAAATAAAAACCAGTTACGAAATATGAGTAATTTAAATAGGATAAAGGTTTTTTCCTAGCTTTCCTAATGCCTCTATAGATTTTTTTGAGTACGGTCAATTAATGGATGAATTTCTATGCACGTGTGTACTTACAACGAATTATAGGTCGTAGCACAGCAGTGCTTCTATGTAATCAATAAATATGTAGTTAAATAATTATATTTAAATCCACTTTCTGATCATTTGGGAGATAGGGTTTACACTTATAACTGCTTCCAAATATCTTGAGAGCCCAACTTCTTTGACAAACAAGTACAAGTTACATTGTACTGTTTAAACAGTGATAGTTTGTGTGATGATAAATCACGCAAAAACTACTGATTGTAACAATGGGTATGTAGATGGTTGTAACTTACGAAATTCATAATAATCTAGGATTTCAAGTACCAAACAAACCTAAGAAATTTTATCTCAATCGGTTCATTAGTTTTTGTTTGAAAATGTAACACACATAAATCCTTAAAAGTTAAGAATATACTAAGGAATCAAGATATTTGCCAGCATTTACCCCCTTACTTATAAACGATAATTAACAGAAGACCAACTTATGAGACATACTTTGACGTTTGTTTCAGTCTGCTATCTTTAAAAATTCATGTGACAGTAAAAGACAAACAATACATAGTTATGCGGCTGTTAACCAGCGTCTATAAGAAAGGGAGTTAATATTTATAGAGAAGTTTATTATTTTTTATTGTTTTTATTATAATATACTTATTATAAGTAATGCAGACAATTTATTAAGCATTATTTGTTTTGGTTATTCCGCACGCATTTTGTGGTTAGATTACAAGTTTTTTTCTGTGTTGCACAGCACTACAAATATTTATGTTGCATAGCTTAGTAATGCAGCAATAGTTTTTTAGATGTATTAGACTTTAGATTATTTACTAACAGGGTAGTTTATATCACATGCACATTACTATTAGATTATTTACTACGGCTTTTGTAAAATCGAAGATTTTTGGAGGCGTCAGCTGTTATACGTGCAGTTCATTGTTCCTATCATTTTTCTTAAAATTTATATCTTCTCTTATCTTAACGATGTTTTTGTATACAAGGTGTAACTAGGATACCCATTGAAACCGAAAGGGGACTGTTCTAGACGTCTAGGCTAACAACTTTTGGAATTTCGAAGTAGTTTTCTAAAAGTTTAAGTTTATAGTTTCCATGAAAAACAGCTGTTTCTTATAGTTAGAAGTGATTGACCTTAAGTTGTCCTTGCATTTAGTTTGGTCAATTACAATCACAACATAAATTGCCTTATTTTCAAAAACAGCTTTTTTTTCAGCTTGAATACCTAGCTTATTTTAGAATTGACCTCTTTTCAATCTTCTAGTTTTCAAAGTTGTAGAAAACAAGATTATTTTTTATTGATATGAATTATCCTGCATCCATCCAACGAATTCGGCTATTTGTTACTTGTAGGCATTCGTACCATGATGGTTTAATTAGCAGGGCGTAACTAAACAATGCAGTTTTTAAACAGCTCTGTTTATATTTAATTTGTTTTTATTGCTCAAGGCATATTTACTAGAAATATTTTAAAGGAAAAAATCATCTTCTTCAAATTTACGAAATATTAGGGGTTAAAGTATGAAATTGCCGATTTGTACTGAAAATCTTAATTGTTTATTTTTTAAATTTTTAACAAATTTATTTAATCAAAATAGTTGCCATTATTATCTATACATTGCTGCCATCTAATAGGAAGGTTATTAATGCCTTTGCGATAGAACTCCGACGATCTAGACTGCACAAACTGTGTGAAAGCATTTTGTACTGCCTCCTGGGAAGAAAACTTCTTGTCACGTAGATAATTGTCCAAATCACGAAAAAAATGGTAGTCCGTTGGAGCAAGGTCTGGTGAATACGGAGGGTGACGAATGGTTTCTAAGTGCAGTTCCTGAAGGGTCAAAATGGTTTCTCGTGCTGTGTGAGGTCTCGCGTTGTCGTGGAGCAATAATGGTGAAGATCGATTCATGAGTCGGGGCTGTTTTACTTCTAGTTTTGTCAACATGGTTCGGAGTTCGGCACAATAGACATCTGCCGTAATTGCTTGACCAGATCGAAGAAAACTATAGTGAATAACACCATGCTGAGACCACCAAACAGTTACCATTACCTTTTTATTGGTAAGTTTTGCTTTAGGACACTGTTGTGGCATTTGACCTGGGGTCAGCCATTGCATTTTTCTTTTCCGGTTATCATAAAGAATCCACTTTTCATCACATGTTACAATTCGATCCAATATTCCTTCATTTCTGTACCGGTTCAACAAGGCAACACAAGTTTCAACACGCGTTTCTTTCTGCAGATCAGTCAAATCATGAGGCACCCATTTTTCGTATTTTTTTATTTTATTGATTTGACGCAAGTGAGTCAATAAAGTGGGTAAGGTAACGTTAAACCATGCCGCTAATTCCTGGGTAGTTTGACTAGGATCGGCTTCCACTATCTCTCTTAATTCATCGTTATTCACCTGTGTGGGCGGTCTTCCTCGTGGCTCGTTCTTTAAGTCGAAATTTCCATCACGAAAGCGTTTAAACCAAAATCGCACGGTGCGTTCATTAGTAGACCCCTCTCCAAACGCAGCATTGATATTGCGGGCTGTTTCTGCCGCGTTAGTTCCGCGTCGGAACTCGTATTCAAAAATCACTCCAATTTTCGCAGTATCCATCTTTCTTGTCTAAATTGAATAACAAAAACGATTGAAAGTCGATATTCAAATGTTTCACATTTTTTAAAAAAAGAACATCACAGAAACCATTTGAAAAAAGTTTCATTCGAAAACCTCAAACCATGAAGATTCTATGTCAATTCAAAGAACCTATTGCAATAAAACGGCAATTTTATACTTTAACCCCTATTATTTAATAGGAAAAAGAGTGACATCTCTTGGCCAAAGCGTTAACTGTAAAGTTAATCATTGGCGCAGGTAAATCACTGGAAAGTGATCCTGTAGATGGCGTCTCAATCGAGCCGTAGTCGAAAAATAGTAGACAGGGAAACATTCATATTCTTAAATTCGCTGCTCGAGATGGGAACTTGCGTGGCCGAGCGGTATAGGCACTGGAATATTGATCTAGGGACGCGAGTTCAAATCTCGCCGCAAGTGAATTTTTGAAGATGAATTTTTCCTTTAAAATATTTCTAGCTCTGTTTATGCTCTGCCTTTGAATTGTGTGCCTTGTATTTTATCTTTACATATGATTACTAATACTTGACTTACCTTAGTGATTTTTGGTGTTTAGAATGTTTTTTTTTAATAAATGAAACTTACATTATATACAGGGTGAACCATTTCGATGGGCTTTTAGGGGGATATCGATATAGATAGTGAAAAATGCTGAAAGGAGTTGCGTTTTTTTAGACAGACATTTCTCTCGATTTAACACAATATGTTTGTTTCCAGGAATTATTCTCTATCAGCATCACTATCGATCGGTACAATAATAGAGTGTTTATTTTTTTGCAAAAATACAAGGTTCGATTTTTGGCTAGGGCCAGGGCTTTTTGGCTATTTTTCAAAAATCTAATAATAACATTTTTGTTTTTGTCAGAATCGGGGACGCGACTCTTTTCAGCATGTTTCGCTATCTCTTATTCTTTAGGATATCCCTCTAAAAGCCCATCGAAATGGTTCACCATGTATACTAGGTAGAATTTAGCAGAGGTATGTAGGTCCTACCACTATGGTACAGCCTTCGTAGACAAGAGCTAATATTTTAAATCACTAATAAATAACCTTATTAATAAACGCGGAGTAAGTTTAGAATAATTTTACTACTCTTTGTTTCTCTCTGTCAACTTGAAAGTTCTTGTCACGGAAATAGACAGCATGTTCTTACTACTCGGACCTTTCTTCACGTTTATTAATAATGCTGATATGCTATATAAGTATAATAATAATATGCTATATAAGTGTACTTAGACAAAATTTATATGATTGCTATAACATTCCTATTTCATTTGTTTACGTAAACTAGTTATTAAGGGGCGTTTTTTCTAAATAAGTGCAATAAAATGATGTAGTCGGGGCTGTGAAAAGAAAACTTTATCTGAGAGTTTTTTAAACATCATTTATTCCCGTTATAAATAGCGTTACTTCTGACCGCTATCTCATTAATAGAATAGATGTTTTTATTTGAAAAGTCTAAACAATCTTCAAGTCATTCACCTAGCAGCTACATAACAGATAGTGTTTTATTGAAAAACTTATATCTTCTTACTTTTTAGTTTGTGTGTGACTATAACTACTGTAAAACAATAAAACTTATCATTTTACAAAAAAGAACATTTATTGGATCTGTTTAATTAATTCAAAGAGTTTTACTTATTTTAAGAATCGTGATAATATATTTATTAGTTCAAATGTTCGATTCGATGGTGTGGTAAAAAAGTTTTGTTTGCAAAAACGACTGGCAACTTTAATTTAATATATTGAGGGGTATATATGACCTTAACTGAAAATCCCTGTCGTATTCGTAGAAAAGTGTTGATTATTTTCTGACGCAAAGTTTTAAAATATTGAAGTACAAACGCTTTAGGGATGATATTTATTAGACCGTTACGAGCGCCGGCGGGCCCGAGTTTCAGGTGTTACGAGTGTACATTGCTCGGCCGCCATTCGGTTGCAACAGACCGATCGACTGCTCGCCGAGTAATGGACAACGAAGCTCGTGCTCATGTCGGTCTAATATAAATCATCCCTTAAACGAAAATACTGCGTCAAAAAATAATCAACCATTTTCCATGAATCCGACAGGGATTTTCAGTTTAGCTCGTACCTACCCCTTGATCAAATTTAAAGACGGATAGTAAAAAAAACTGCGCGAAAAGTTATAGGCAATAATGTAAAGTGTGATCAGGTGTGACACACAGTTTGCCGCGCCCGCGCCGCAACGTATGAGCATTCTATCTTTTGTTTTCATTTTATATTTATCAGATAAGACTAAACACTTCACCTGACGTTATCGATTACACCAGTTCATACAGAGGTGTGATGAAGTGAATGTGTTTTTTGTTATTCTTACACTAGATACAGTAAGTTTTATTTAATATAAATGTTGTGATTTATAATAATAAACGAATTTATTGATTAGTAGTTTATTTATAGTACTGTTTTGTATACATTCCGATTCCGTGAGTGTTTAAAGATGAACTGTTATTATTGATAGTCAAAAGTACGTCCCAAGATTCATTGCATTAAAAGTAACATACGCTCATTTATAATATTAACTGAAAGTTGCATATTTTACTTACTATATTTACAGTTCTTTTCGTTGTTTATGTCATAGTTAGTTATTTACTTACAGTTGCGTATGTATAAGTAATTGTAAGTTTCTCATAAAATAGACGAAAATTATGTGTCATCAATTCGTACGTGATCGAGACGTATGCGGGTAAAACCACGGGACACAGCTAGTAGATTCATAATATTTTCGTTATTAATTCATCAAAAGCATCAATAAATTCGTCATTAATATTGTACTTAAATATTTTATTTTAGTGTGTAGGTAGTATAATTAAAATAACATTTTATTTACGATAATAAACTTTGAATTTTGTGTGCAATTTTCTTTATTATTTCTACCTTGCATGTAGATGACTAACTGCTTCGCTATGACAAATTAAGGTACGTGCATGATAAATTGATAATCTTTATTGAGGCTTTTGGCTTGCATCAATATCTTTATTTTTTTTTCATAAGCCTGCTTCAATTTTTCTGCTTTTTACTCATATTTTTTATCGATTCTTGATATGATTAGAGGTTTGGTATGAATGTAACTTTGTAGATGAAATTATAACTCTTATAGGCGACCATTTTACCCTTACTTTGTCGATACAAAACTATGCGTCGTATAAAATTCAATCGTTTATTTTATCACATATTATAAATTATTCTACCCTTTTACAGAAACATAGATCAAAAATGTAAACACAGAAATGTCAATTATCTAAGGAAAAAGTAAACATAGAGCTGTCACTTTCAATCAAATGTATGAGTTTTTTGTTTACTTTTTTGATCCATGTTTCTGTAAAAGGGTAGTATTTTTTATTTATTTTTTTATTATTTAATGAATATAAAGTATAATTTATAATAATATGTGATAAAATAAATGATAGAATTTTATACAAATACTTATACAATACTTGCTATACTTATACAAATACATAATATTCTTATACCGTATAATGTATTTGTCTTGTATTTGTCAGTGATTTATTCTTATTCTTCGCCTCGCTCCCTCTTATTTATTGCACAATCAATCCATCTCTCTCTGTTATCTATTGTCAAATAGTGTCTGATCCACTTCTGTTCCTCTGTCTACGGAAATTCATTATTAATTTCGAATTTTTTTAAATGCCAAGACGATTCGAGGACTTTTATGTGTCTTTTTGTAATGGGTAGACTGAAATACTGAAAAAAGAATGGGATTAAAAAAAATGATGTGAATTTCGAGACTTTAGGTACTCGTTTAATATAGGCTCATCTACAAGATGTAACAGGCATGCCCTTTTAAGCCGAAAGGGGGTTGTTCTAGACAATTAAGCGAACAACTTTTGTTCTACGACTTTTGAAAATTCGAACTTTTTTTTTGCAAATTTTGAGGTTATGATTCACTGAAAAAACAGCTGTTTTAAAAATAACCGTAATTGTAGTTTCGATTGTTGTCGACTAAACTAAATGAAAGGAGAGATAAGGTCAATGACCTCGTACTCTGAGAAACAGCTGATTTTCAAGTAAACTTTAAACTTAAAATTTTCGAAAACTACTTCGAATTTCCAAAAGTTGTAGAACAAAAGTTGTTCGCTTAGACGTCTAGACCAACGCCCTTTCGGATTAAAAGGGCTTACCTGTTACACCTTGTATAAAAACGGGTTTTAGAAGAATTATCTACTAGACCACTTAAAGAAGCATTTTCACGTGACCTTTTCCCCATAACAATAAAATTGTAAAAATCACTGATTGAAATCCTTATCACAGTTCGTAGAAATAGGCACCTACAAGTAAGTACGTATGTAAGTACATAAAACAAGCAAATAATCCAATAAGCAACCCTTTTAACGTAAGAAGTTGTTTTTCCGTAACACTCCATTGCGTGCCGACTACAAACTGTCGACCTATTTAGACGTGAACATTGCGTTTTCACTTCAAGATCAGTGATAGATCTGTACCGTTAACTGAACATGTGTGCAGTGCGATGTTTAAAGTTATTTGCAAAATGTTTCGACAGGTAAAAATAACGATTTTTCTTGAGTATTCAGCACTGACAACTAAATATGGTACAGTTAAAAACGCAATCTGTCAGCGTCGTTTCTTAAAGCAAATGGATTTAATATTTTGAACCTAAATTATTCTCTATGTTTTTCTTTCACTATATTCGAGCTAAAAACTTCTGTCATTTTATTTTTTAAGCAACTAATTAGTATAATTTCTTCTATGGTTTTCGCGATTTTGCATAATAAAACATTATTTATCGGGTTAAATCGCGTTTTTATTCATGGTTTTAAACGAACTCCATAAAAAACCATGAATACCACGTTTAAAACCATGAATAAAAACGCGATTTAACCCGATAAATAAAGTGTTTTTACTAATTAGTACTTTAAGAAATATGATCCTATTAGCTTTGTCCCTCGTTTTCAACCGCGTAAGTCCCGATCCCGCGGGATTATACAAAATCCCTCTCTTAGTTGATACAACCTCCAAATGTCATATCTCTTTAGGACCTTTCAGGCTGAGCATTGATATATAGTTTTGTAAGTCTGGATCTTAAATTTTTCATGCCCTGATTTACCTAATAAAAACAATGAAAAGTAAATGACACGTGTAGTGTGTAGGTATTTATAGCAAAACTCTTATGAAACAAGATAAATGATTCTAGAGTCATTGCTGACAAAGAAAAGGTAGAAAACATTTGTTAGGAAACAGCTGATGAGATAAGCCAGATTTATTTAACCAATGCAGAATTAGAAATACCATTTTTTTGTGCAATTAGATGTTGGTTTAGAATTGAATTAACCTTTAAGTTGAATAACTCGTATTCGTGAATCTGAAAAATATAAAATTATATATTTTTGACAACTTTTTTATATAGTTTTGTTTCAAAGAAAATACCATTCTAATTATTAATATTCTGTGCGAAGATATTTTGTAGGTATCCTGACTATTGATATTGTATGTGGCTAATTAAAACTGAGTGTACAACCTGGCAACAAAAGATGTCAACCACCGTAGATTTTTCTACTTTATTTTAAATGGATATTAATAAGTCATACATAAATATAACTCATTCAAAGCAGATCTTTTAGTCAGCAAAATCTTAAGTATAACTTTACGTTTATTCAATGGAAATCGGTTTTATACTAGCATTTTTTAAACTGTGCGGTGGATATATGCTTTTATTGCTTATTGTACCTAGTTTTACTAGATTTAAAGCATTTGCCGGTATTTTTGGTCGAAGCTTGGGGTTTCACAGTCACAGCTTAGCGGAACACTGCTCTATTTATATAATGTTTTATAATTATCAATAACGCCTTTTTCTTTCGTTTTTTAGGAAAAATCAATGGACCTTGAAAAGCGCATAGAAGAGTTGTTAGAAGAGAACAGAATCCTGACAGAAAGTCTTGAAAATGAAAGGACTTTAGTGAAGATTTTACAAGAAAAGTTTGAGAAATCAAATCGGTTGTACGACGAACAGAAGGCTGAGGTTAATCATCTTAATTCGGTGGTTAACGAAATGCAACATGACTTTGTTGATATGCAGAGAAAGATTGAAAAGTAAGTTTTGTATGTTGTTGTTTACCTTTCATATTTATTACCACTTTTATTTTATTTACTTCCAAGTACAGACTTTTTGTCCTCTCTTCCTTTATTATAAGTATAGAAGATTCCATTTTTTAGGGTTTCAAAAGTACCTCAAAAGGTAAAAAAGTAACCCTTATAAGACCACTTTGTTGTCAGTCTGCATTGGGGGTTCACGTTGCTAAAGACTGTAAAGTTTAAATTAAGTTGTTTCCCTCATGATTTTTGGATAGTACAAAAGGAGCAACCATTCCATTCGATGGGATGCCACCAAGTGGTTGGTTAACAGTTTACCAGTAGGCATTGGCCTGCCAGTAACATTGCAAGTTCAGAAGTGTTAATGGCTTTCCAGCCCCCAGATTATCTATCCAGTGGATGTCTGACAACAGTGGAAATTGACAGGCACTATGTAGTACATTGCTGCTTTGACGTAACGTGGTTATTACCGGTGATCACCTCAAAGCAGCAATGTACTGCATAGTGCCTATCATTTTCCACTGTTGTCAGACGTCAACTTATAGATAATATAGGGTACAGATCTGTATCGGTCAAGGCGACTTCTATCTTTCGAATTTCATGGTGCCATCTTACAAATATTATAAACGCGAATGTTTGTTTGTATGGATCATGTATGTACGTGACTTTGTTACTCATTCACGCAAAAACTAGTGAACCGATTGCGATAAAACTATAACACACAGTCTACTTTTTATCCCGATATTTCCGTGGGAACGGCACTGGGAAACCACAGAGCGCAGGTAGTAAAGTCATATCTTTCAAAAAGTCTTAAACCGGTTTTATAAGAAATTGTTTAAGAGCCTTTGATAATATACAAAAACAGAGGGTCGAGTTCTAATCGTAAACATTAGAAATAAATAAATATTGCTCAACATTACACACAGCGCAATCTAGCCCCAAACTAAGCAATAAGCGTGTACTATGGGTACTAGACAACGGATATACTACATATTGTACTTTTTTGTTGTTGTAAATACATACTTATTATATAAAGATAGACACCCAGACCAGATACAAATATTTATTTTAATTTTTTAAACATAATTATTTGCACCCAGCGGGAATCAAGCCCGCAGCCTTCTGCAATGCAGTCGAGCGTGCGCCCGACGCGCCACAGAGGCCGTCTATAAAGCTCTTTATAAACCCAGATATATTTTAAGACTCAATCCATTGATCTATTGATATTATTTTCACGAACCAATCTTAATTATTTTCAGGGAAAAGATAGAGAAAGACGAAGCTTTACTCCGTAACGCGCACATGTCTCAAACTATAGAGATGTCACACTGTAATGTTAGATACCAGGAGACTGAGATAACGGACCTGAAGACTAAACTAGCCGATTTGGAGATACTTATCGCCCAGCATAAAGAGGTACATAACACTTACTCGTAATATTTCCCGTCCGACCGCGCCCCAATGGCTTTTTCTTTAAGAAAAAAGTATATGCGCTATTAACATCATTATATCTTACTAATATTATAAACGCGAAAGTTTGTATGCATGTATGTATGTATGTGAGTTTGTTACTCTTTCACGCAAAAACTACCGAACCGATTGCGACGAAACTTGGAATATAGGTAGCTGGATACCGGGAATAACACATAGGCTACTTTTTATCGCGATAGTCTTGCGGCTATAATTTTCGCTTACATTTGGCACAGTATCCAACTATCTATTCCAAGTTTCACCGCAATCGGTTCAGTAGTTTTTGCGTGATTGAGTAACAAACATACATACATACACACATACTCGCAAACTTTCAGCTTTATAATATTGGTGGGATTTTATTCACTATAATTTAGAGCTATTATAAAGAGTTTATTGCCAACTCTTGAAAGTTTTTAGCGCCTTAGTGTCTGTTGGGTGTTTCTTAATATATTTCAGTTCAAATAGTAAAAATAATATTTTATTAATTGCCAGAATCAAGCAGCTTGTATGTTAATAAAAGAAAACGAGGAGACGCGAAAGGCCGAAGTGAAAGAATTGGAAACCAAAATAGAAAAACTGATGGAAAATGAAGAAACTCTCAAAAAGACTATACAAGACTTAGAAACTGAAATCTGTGATAAAAATAAGGTTGGTGATTCAAAATACCTTTCTAAATTATTTTATACCAGACTGCGCTTCACAAAGAAGTGTAATCTAATAAATAAATTTAAAAAAAAAAAAATTAAACACTTTATTTATCCGGTTTTATCGCGTTTTTATTCATTATTTGACCCGAGCTTTCGCCAGCTTTACAGTTGGCTTTTTCAAGGTTGACTGAGATGTAATTTGTCTATTTTTAACATTCATTTTTAAAAAAAATTATTCAATAAAATAAAAATTACAAAGAAAACTATAGTACTATAAACAATTCAAAATACAATAAATTACACATATAAGCGGCCAAGCCGACACGAGAAAAAAAAGTAGGAAGCAATCATGGCGTTTTAGCGAGTGGCAGATTGGAATAGTAATTCAATTATCATAGCCAAACGAAACAAAAAATAAGGCGTTTTTAATTTCAGACTATAATCTGACGTTTTGGTTCCTTGTGTTTGACAATGTTTTATAGAAAAAAGTGTCAAATAGTAGCTTTAATTAAAAACATAAGTTTACTTTCCACCCTAGGGATGAAATGAGCTACTTTCCACCCATAAGAATGAAACTTTCTGAACACGAGAGATGAAGAAATATTTTACCTATCGGGCTAGCACAAGCTTTATCAAAGGTTTAATTTGGTTTTCAGAAAATAAAAACATTAGACAACCGAATATCGGACATGAAAAAGACATTACAAAGAGAACTCCAGAGCACTAAATCTGATCTAACAACCGCTGAAGAACAAGATATTAGTAGAAGGTAAGTTTACATTCAATTATATTTTTTTTTAAATTGATTAACAAAAAAAATTTTTTTTTTATTTCTTCGAGGCCCATAAATAGTATCTTTTACTTGAACATAAACAAACTTAAATTCCCTCTAAATAAACAGTCCCTTAACTAAATAGTCCCTTTTCCATGCCAATAAGGTTGCCTGGAAGAAATGTCTTTAAGCGATAAGGCCGCCAGCTCGTTCAACATTTATTTAGTTTTAAATTTTACTAGATGCCCCGTGGTTTTACCCGCGTAGGTACCGTTCTCGCGGGAATATTAGGATATAAAGTTCCATTCCAAATTTCATCGCAATCGGTTCAGTAGTTTTTGCGTGATTGAGTAACAAACATACATACAAACACATATACTCATAAACTTTCAGCTTTATAATATTAGTAGGATAGGACTTTTAAATGTGTTGTTTTTGTAATGTTTTTGTGGTTGATCAATTTAAGTATTACCTATCTATCTAAATCTTTATCAATCTAAAAATAAGGACATTTAAAAAAAACATAATTTATATGTAATTGATTGAATTATTATTGTTTTCTGTTATTGTATTAGTATCTCAGTTCCTGCAATACAAGCTTGTGCTTAGTGTAGAGCCGACTTCTAATGTAATTTAATAAATGTTTGGTAAGATTTCATATCTTATCTTACTAATATTATAAACGCGAAAGTTTGTATGCATGTATGTGAGGTTGTTACTCTTTCACGCAAAAACTACTGAACCGATTGCGATGAAACTTGGAATATAGGTAGCTGGGGACCTGGATTAACACATAGGCCACTTTTTATCCCGATATTCCCACGGGAACGGGACTTAGCGGGTGAAACCGCGGGGCGCAGCTAGTTAATAAATAAATTCATTTCAATTGTATTTATACTTTGAACATATTTTTGACTTTGACTGATATTTTCTACTCCAGATACCTAAAGCACGTGGTCCTCCGCTTCCTGACCGGTCGCGAGCTGGAGGCGCGGCAGCTGACCCGCGCGCTGTCCGCGCTGCTCCGCCTCTCCGCACACGAGGAGGCCACTCTCCGCGCCGCGCTGCCCGCGCGGACGGGGCTCGGCGCCTGGTTCCCCTCTCTCAACACTTGATACTACTGAAACGTTATCGTTTCTCACTTTTAAACTCCTATTTTTTAATTTCTTCTATGGTTTTCGCAATTTTGCATAATTAAACACTTTATTTATCCGGTTGAATTTTGAAGCAAAATGTTTGATGTGTACTTATTTATGACAATTTTTTATTTATTTATTCAACTATAAAGTTGGCTTTTTCAAGGTTATCAACTTTGAAAAACCCAACTGTAAAGTTGGAGGAAGCTCGGTTCGTTTAAAACTATGAATAAAAATGCGATTCAACCGGATAAATAAAGTGTCTCCTATTTCTTTTGGTTTTTATTGCTCAAGGCATTTTTAAACTTTGAAATATTTTTATCAAGGAAATATATTTCCAAAAAATCCCCCATGACAGGATTCCAGGACAGGTTTACCAACTAAGGCTTGGTTTTAGCGCCATCTACCGGTCAAGCTTTGAAGCTTATTGACTAGCTAAATTAGCAAGGAGAGATATGGCCGAAAAATTATAACAAGACACGTGATTCTTGTGTAGCTCAGTGGTTAGAGCACTCGCCTGGTTATCGAAAGGACGCAGGTTCGAATCCTGTCATGTTTAAAAATATATTTTCATGCTAAAAATATTTCTAAGTTTTAAACTCCTTCTTAACCTCCTGAAACCGTAGAATGTAACTATGTATTGTAAGTACTTACATAAAATTCGGGGTATATACGAGCTTAAGGTATATACGGCCGAGCCGAACATCCCTGTCGAATTCAACGAAAATGATTGACTATTTACTGACGCAATGTTTTAGAATACCTATTTTCGTTCGAAGCGTTTGTGGATGACATTGTTTCTGACGTTTTAATGTAGATTTTAAATAAAAATGTCGAAGGGTACTTAAGCCTTAGCACGTTTTAGACAAAAAAAATATTTTTGTCCAAAATAGACAGTTATCTCCTAGGTAAGCATGTAACATAGAAGACCACATTGTTGCTTTCCATCAGGTGAGATAGTGGTCAAACGCTTGCCTATCAATAGTAAAAAAAGTGTTTTAAGGTTTCGAAACAATAAGAATTTTTTGTCTTGAAACTACACCAAAATGTTGGGAACAATGTCATTTACAAACGCTTTCAACGAAAATATTCTAAAACATTGCGTCACAAAATAATCAACAATTTTCGATGAATGAGACAAGGATTTTCAGTTAAGCTCGAATATACCCCTTAATATCGACTTAATTTACATTCCTATAAGTATTATTTTGTATAGTTTTATTAGGTTGGTTTCACTATACTTAGACTGAAATCTATAGTCCGTACTTTGACTTTGCTAAGCAATAGCAACTTTGAATTAAGACCATTTTTGGTATTTATAAAGCGATCTTCGCAACTATCCAAAGTTTTGCTTAGGAAAGTCAAAGTTTTTCAAATTTAGAATGTTAATCAATCAAAAATAGTGACTTTGACTTTGCTTCTCTGTTATGAATATGAAGTTCTTTTTATTTTATTCGTATACGAAGTGAAAACGGGTATTCATATTTACATTTTACCGGGTCTTAATCGCGTACTATTTTTATTTTATTACCTCGACGTTTCGATCATGTTACAATGATCTTGGTCTCGAGGGGACTGGAGCTGCGGCGGGTGTCGTCCTCTATTTATAACCGTCGTTGTTTACCGTCCGGTGGTGGGTAGGTAAAGAAATTTTTAAAGTACGTGAGTAACGGCACTACCCACATTTTCTATTACACTAGTTCGTAAACAGTTTAACCACACGAAAGCTAAGGAGCGCGACAAACTACACTCACGATATCAGAAGACGCGATTGGAGTTTTTTCGCGACGCTTGCACATTCCTATTACCGGATTCCACGTAGACGAGAGCTTGTATCCACTTTCCCGGTTGAAATTTCTATGTTTCCTAATTTCAACCGCTTCACGAACAATCCTGGAGTAGTATCGTCGTTCAGTAGAAAGGACACGCGGGGCATGCAACTCAATCCAGTGGTTTGATCCTGATAATAGAAGGTGTTCTGCTATCGCAGATTTCTCCACCTGGCGGTTTTTGACTGCAACTATGTGTTCTTTGACTCGTTCTGCGATGGTCCGCTTCGTTTGGCCGATATACGAACTACCACAGCTACAATCAACTTTATAAACACCTGGTATCTGGTAAGGAATACTGTCCTTCGGTGACCTTAATTGCTGCGACATCTTTGTCATCGGAGAGTAAATGGCCTTAATAGAATAAGACATCAAAATTGACCCAATTTTGTCCGTTACCCCCCTTATGTATGGTAAAAATGCCGGCTGTCTAGGAACATCCGGTAGTTTCCCCCCATACCCACGTCCAGGTCGTCCCCTCTTTCAGTATATCCATTCTTCAGCAGCAACCCCCGCACATGGGACAATTCTTCATCCAGAAACTCGGGGTCACATAATGCATGTGCCCTATTTAAAACGGGTATTCCCTTTTAAGCGGAACGAGGGTTGCTGTAAACGTCAAGGTGGACAACTTTTGTAAATACGAAGTTTTTATTGAAAATTTTGAGGTTATGTTTCGCTGCTGCAACAGCTGCTTTTGAAAATAAAGGTAATTGAAGTGTTGATTATAGTAGATCAAACTAAGTGAAAGGACAAGAAACAGCTGATTTTCAAGTAAACTTTACACTTAAAATTTTCAAAAAGTACTTCGAATTTCCAAAAGTCGTAGAACAAAATTTGTTCGCCTAGACGTCTGGAACAACCCCCTTTCGGCTTAAATGGGCATACCCGTTACGTCTTGTATAAAAAAATAAATTTCGACTATGAATTCCAATTCAAGATTCATGCTTAGTTTTTGCTAAGCTCAGTCTGAGCAAAGTCAAAGTACGCACTATAGACTTCAGCCTTAGGTTCGTTAACTAAACGGACAGAAGGGTGATCCGTACGAGTCTCTGGTACGCCTGTGAAGCCAGCCTTATTAAAGGCAACCGTCAAGTGGCTTGTATAAAATTGTGCTTTTTATAATGAATTTAGTTGATTTAATTCCGCTCATCATAATCGAGACCAAATTGAAGATAGATTGTCTATTTAATTAATTTGTTAATATATTTTTAAACTTTTACCGTGCTTTAACATTTTGTGATTTAAAAGAGAAGTTCTATATTTTTATTTAAGTAATCGTTTAAAGTAAAGGTAGACATTTTTATTTTGTTATTGATTTTTTATTTGTTCAAAGATATGTTTCATTCGAATACTTAGTATTAATTTTATTTTAATGGTTAGGTGTAAAGTAGGTAATTAAATTGATAGAGTTCTGAAATTTAGCTTAGCAGATTTATAATTTGTATGAAAAACATCAATACTAATAATAATAATTGAAAATACAAATTAAAAACAATTTATAATTTGTATTTTCAAAGCTTGCGAGAGTAGAAGATATTTAAGTTTCAATTCTTTAAATTTCATACACTTCTCTTAAATTCGTTTTAGAAATGTCCAATTAAAATGTATAAACTATGCATCAGCTCTGGTCAATTATTTTCGAAAACGGCTTTAAAATATATTGTTGGTAACTTTGAAAATTTTCGCTAATAATTGTTGAACCAATTTCGAAAAAAAAATACAGAGCTCAGAACTCGATTGAGACATATACCCCCTTACTTATAAAATATTATTTACACATGACTAAGTTATGTGACGTTTGTCTCTGTCTGTCAACTTTGAAACTTCATGTGACAGTAAAAGACAAACGATGCATAGTCATAAGTTCATAAGTAAGGGGGATAGTTAAGACATTTTAAGTTTTAAATACGAGCCCTGGTAAATTGACTATTTTAAAACTCTTAACGGCCGAATACATAAACTATTCAAAACTTGAGTTCAACTTAAACAATTTAACATATGTCAAACTTGAAAATTCTCGTATACTTATTTTTAGTACGTTTTTGTATTCGTCTGTAAGAGCCACTTTAACTCGACTGTACCTTTGTCATCAGATATCCCATTACATTATGTACATTGAAAAATGTAAATAATAATATAATATAATCATTAACTTAATTGAAATTGCCTTAGTAGATACTAGTCATTAATTGTTTAATATAACAACGTCGCTAGGTAGGAAATCCACCGCTTTATAATTATAACTAGCTGCGCCTGCTGTTTTACCACATAAAAAGTAGCCTATGTGTTATTCTTTGTATCCAGCTACCTGTATTCCAAGAATTATCGCAACCGGTTCAGTAGTTCTTGCGTAAAAAAGTAACAAAGTCACATACGTACATACAAACTTTTGCGTTTATAATATTAGTAAGGTTAATCTTACTATAAAGGATGTTTGGTAGAACACTAGAAAGAACTTAAGTCCCGACAAACTTATTAATTACCCTACCCTATTGAGTAATGAATTCATTCATTACCCTACACTACATTAGGGTACATTACCCTACTCTATTGGGTAATGAATATACCCTACCCTACCCTACCTATTGGGTAATGACCCAATCGGGAGGGGTCAGGGATACCCTAATATACCCTAACCCCTCCCGAATGAATTCATTACTCTACATTATTACATTACCCTACACTACATTAGGGTTCATTACCCTACCCTATTGGGTAATTAACCCTTTCCTACCTTACCCTAATGGGTTATGAATACCCCAATATCCATATTGATTCGGTGTTGGTGCAGCAAGTATTCTTCCATTCTTCTGTATTAGCCTTCATTTCAATCTCTCATCCAGCCCCACCCACACCCTTCCTATACTCGCACTTCCAAGGGAACTAAGGCCTGTATTCACAAAAGACCTTACGCGAGGTCTTTTGTTTTCACTGACGTTGATTGACACTCACAAGAGCAACACAAAGCATTAAGCCACGCATAGGGCTCGTTTGTGAATACGACTATAACTATCCCCACTCCTACTAACGTAATACCAAAATATTTGAGTTACCTATTCCCAGTTCACGGCTTTCAAGTGGGAACTTTGGGAGATTATTCAGTGGCAAAGGTAAAAAAAGTTAAAACATTCAGAATAAGCCGTTAAGGGCCACTCAAACAATAAAGTAGCTTCTAAATTCTAAAATCCCCGTATAATTTTTGAATTTAGAAGCTAGTCTATTACATAAGTAGCCCTTAAATTTTAAGAGGCGTTTCAGTAATTGACGGTAACACCGTTAAACCATAACCATAATAATAATTTGTATTGATTAATTGACACGTTTTGGACTAGTTTATGCCACAACTAATAAGCAGCAAGTTGAAAAAAGCCAGCTTCAGGCTTCATTGTTCTACCCAACATCCTATTCCAATAATTATCATATTATAAATCAATGTTAGGTAAGATAGATATGGATAAAACGCAATTTCGAATCGTGTAGAATGCATGTTTATTACCTACAGATATTATAAATGTTAAATCGTATATACATAGCCTGAACTGAAGGATCACTGCCCGTTTTGATAGATTGTACACGAGCTTCTGTGTTGAATTTATGGAAGTATAGCAACGCCCCGCGGTTTTACACGCATAAGTCCCGTTCCCGAGGGAACATCTGGATAAAAAGTTACCTATGTGGTTTTCTAGGACTCCTGCTACATAATTATATTCCAAGTTTCATTCCAATTGGGTCAGTGGTTTTTGCCTGAAAGTCACATACATACTTGTAAACTTTCGCGTTTATAATATTAATAAAGTTTATAATATTACAGGTTACACCCGCGTAAGTCCCGATTCTGCGGGAAAATCGAGATCTAAATTAGCCTATGTGTTACTCTAGGTCCCTGGCTATCTATATTCTAAGTTTCATTGCAATCGGTTTAGTAGTTTTTGCGGGAAGGACAAATACAAACTTTCACCATTATAATATTAGTACGATTTAAGAATCTAACTGCAGTATATCACTGCTGTTTGGGAGATCTTTCATATAAGTAGTATTAGACAGTTAAATGTTAAACAATTTTCGTTCGTTATCTTTTATAGTGGCTTGATACACGATGCTATTTTATTGGCTTATTCCTGCTGGAATGGCTGGATCGGCAACGAATGAATGGGTCATTTAGATTTCAAACAATCACATTTTGTATTTACTGATATCTCTGCAAAGCAAAAAAACAACAAAAAAAACAAAAAAAGAATTGATAAAAATGACCAAAATAACCTCTACATAGGTACAGTGCCACCGACTAATAAATCTGTTTTATCATCTGAAGTCGGGCAGCCAAACTAAGTACAATATGGAACCAACCAGTAAAACTGCCCGACTTCAGATGATAAAACAGATTTATTAGTCGGTGGCACTGTACCTATGTAGAGGTTATTTTGGTCATTTTTATCAATTCTTTTTTTGTTTTTTTTTTGTTGTTTTTTAAATTATTTTTTGTTTCTTTTTGAAGTCGGTTTTTTAATTTTTAAATTATTTTTTTATTTTACCCTTTTTAGTATACCTACCTACCTAAAAATCAACAATATTGTTACCCTAATTTTAATTATTAAGGAGTTTGCTGATGAGAAGGTGGTTTCAGGTGCCGCATCAATCTGTACTCAGTTCTTTAGGGGTCTATTCTTTTTGGTAGAAGTCCAAAAATGAGTAATTTATTGAATTCTGAGATGCTATCCTGTCCATGATTCCGAAGATACTCATCAGATCCTTACCAAACTTTCATGGGACCACCTCGCAGCTTCCACCTTTCCATTAAAAAAAGAACTATATCAATCGGTCAAGCCATCTTCGTGTAATCGATGAACAATTGAATTGAATACAGCGTTTTGAGGAGCATTCCCGGTCCTCACTTCGAAGATCCTCATCAGATCCTCATAGAATTTTTACGAGACCATCTCGGAGCTCCCACCTTTCCATTAAAAAAGAATCATTTCAATCGGTCAAGCCATCTTCGAGTAATCGATAAACAACTGAATTGATGATTAATGCGTTTTGAGGAGCATTTACGTTCATCACTCCGAAGACCCTCATCAGATCCACATCAAATTTTTATGGGACCATCTTGGAGCTCCCACCTATCCATTAAAAAAAGAATCATCTTAATCGGTCAAGCCCTCTTCGAGTAATCGGTTAACATACAAAAAAAAAAAAAAATATTATACATACAGACGAATTGATAACCTCCTCCTTTTTTTGAAGTCGGTTAAAAATTGTAAATCGAACAAAAATACTACTTTAAGCGCGGAACGGTGAAAAAGCAAAACGATAAACGATCTCAAAATGGTAAATGCGCGAAATGGTTAAAAAACAATATGGTAAGATATCAAAACGTCTAAAGGGCATAATCGTTTAAGATTACATTAGTAATTGAGCAAAATAATAAAAGCGCAAAACGTTCAATCATTTGCTCCTTTACCATTTTGCTCTTGCACCGTTCCGCGCCTAAAGGAAAAATACTTTTAGTTCGAGCATTTCTTTATGAATACTAAAGTATAAGCGCCTCTTTCACGATCATCAAGTAAATTTACGAGTAGGCTACTCGCCAAGTAAATTCAGAATTAACTTTAGGACGTATTGGTTAAACTGACTCATACTTGAGAATTTTACTTGGTAATTAACGTTACTTTTACCACAGACTTTTGCTAATCAACACTTTACTTGAAGGTAGTGAACGAAGCCCTTAGTATCCCGTTGTCCATCACCAAATTACAAGCTTAGTCACTTAGTTTGGAGCTGGATGGCGTTGTGTGCAATGTTGTATGATATATTTATTTCAGTAAAGATTTTATTTAGAAATAAATGTAAAATAAATAATGTATTGTTATATAACTTTGTTTTTATTTTACATACATCATTACAAATACATACATCGGTACTTACATAATATTATTAAATTACGGGGTGTTTAACGTGTTTTACCATTTCAAGTCTCGAGAACAAGCCAGTTTAAATTACTGGCCAAAATATCCGTTCAGTTCGATAATGACCAGTCCTAAAAAATCTTGTCTCAAAATGACTAGTCTACCTACAACAGTCTTTTAGTATCAAAATGTTGTAAAGAAAAAAAATATAAAGGCGATTGGTAAAAAACAAAAGACGATCGAAGTAAAACCAAAAGACGATAGAAGTACAAACAAAAGACGATCGAAATAAAAATAAAAGACGATCTTACCTAACTCCAAAACTATTGACACTAGACCACTACTTTTTTTAGATTTTGTTTTTATTTTGATAGTCTGTTTTTATTTTGATCGTCTTTTGTTTCTATTTCGTCTGTCTATCTGGAGATAGTGGGTAATTGAGACACTAGACTTTATGATGTTGGTAATTTTAGGTGACTGAACATTTGAGGACCTAAACATTGTAGGACTGGTTATTTTGAGACACTAGACTTTAAGACTGGACACTATAGTAAACTAGACATTTTGACACACTTGATGCATTTTCATATAAATCCCCACAACCTAGATTATTTGGGAAGGTAAGTTCAAATAAAACCAAATAATACTTTTATACTTCAATTTATTTACAATTTATCTTATTTTTGGGAGCAACTTTATAAGCTTCCTATTATTTATTTAGGACTAGTGCAGCGGTACAAGGCACAAAATCTAATATGGAGATCCACAAACTTTATCAAATAATTTCTCTAAAACTTTTATAGTCAAATGTGATCGAGATTAAACTGACATTTTATTAATCGTATTTGAATCTAAAAAATATAAGCTAAAATAGTGCTTAGATTAATTAAAATTCATATTTTAAAGTGTAATTAACATTAAGCTGTGTTTTCACTAAGAAAGTAGTGTCGCGAAGTTATAGTCAACTTCACAAAATTTGTTGCTCGACACTCTAACTTGCTTTTGTTGTCAAAAAAATCGCTGGTGCTAAGCATTTTTTTTTGCAAGGATGACTATAACTTTCGCGATACTAGTTCCTAACACGGCTTTTTAAAATGCGGTTTGGCAGCACGAAGAAGTCGCGTCACTTTGGTGTCGTGTTGAATCTGTCGATATCAAAGAAATTATATTACTAGAACTAGAACGCTGCTCACGTAGAACTAAAAAGTGGGCCGCTACATTGTGTATGCTGTCCCATTCTAATAACACTATTAGAAAGAGACATAACTCTGCATTGTGCATGCTGTCCGTTTCTTTTTTTTACAAAAAATATCTGTCATAAAAAAGTGCCCATTCTGATTCTTAGATATGGACGTTCTGGAATTTGGACATTTCGAGATTTGGACATTCTGAGATTTAGACATTTTGGAATATAGACATTTTGGGATTTGAACATTGTGAACCCGCTAATTACACTATTAATTAAAAAGGAACAGAACTCTCATTCTTGTTCTATTAATATAACTTCTTTGGTCGACATTATGTTCATACCATTCCACTAACCCTCGGTTTCTCGAAGATCTTTAACGAACAGGCCGGTAAGCTAATGCAAAACAGCTGTAAATTATATTTTCATGCGTTTTGCATTAAAACATTAATGATTTTTTTACTGTTTTACGCAGTTTCTTCAACGATAGTAAAAGTACAAACAGAAAAAACGTGACGTCACAAAGAAATGTTTTGCAGATAAACTATTGGTTGCAGAAATTCGGAGTTAGTGGAATATCTTAGTAACGACAACAACGTAATGCACCAATCAGCACTCAGCGTTTTTTTAGGATCTCGACACTGATGGTCAATTCGTGGCTACGTCATTCGCTTTTTTTAATAAGCACCATACAATGAAAAGTTTATTATTGAGAATGTGGTACCGCTAAATACCTAATAAGGAATTTGAAATTGAGATTTGACGTGAAATTAAATTTAAACTTAGTTACAACCAGACTACAAAAGTGGATATCCACTTAACGACACAAAATTGACAATTTATGATATTCTATTGAACTGGACTTTAAAAGTTTGAAGTCTTTTGAAGCAGGACTTTGCCTTACCCAAAGCATTCTAAACCTAATAGTGATTTAGATACATATCCACTTTTGTTGCAGACTGTACATACCTAAATACTTATTGTAATAAATACATAAAATATCTTTTTTCATACAGGACAACTGAACTTAATCGACTAACCTTGGAATGTTAACTATGTTTCGGGCAAGGAATTTTAATAACAGGTAGGTACAGCTTTCATAAAATATCGATAAAAATTACGGAGTGTATTTAAAATAAGCTAATTGTTAGTAATTTGTTCAAGGGATATATTTGCTTTTATCAATCGCTTTTTATGCTAACTGTACTTGACTTTAAAGCAGATCGTCTAGCGCGAACTAAGCTAGGTTTATTCAGGTTAGCTTCGAAAAGGAAAGCCAGTTTTTCATACAATATGTGGATCTACAAACTATGCCTGCAGCTATGCTCATCACGTGTTAAGAAAAACTGGCAAGCTAAGCTAAACTAACTCAGTTTCGTAGGCAATGGACAATCGGCTTAAAAAGGCATCTAATTATATTACTAAAGTGATAAAACAACGCTATGTACCAACAATATTTTAACAAAGAGCCTCCCCCTTATCAGGGGTCTGTTCTCTCTGCAACACTTTTCTTACTGCATATTGACGACCTGCTTAAACCTGGTATTTTTGGGTACGCAGATGACAGTACAGTTGTAGAGAGATACCTGTCCAACACGAGAGCTGGAAAAATTCAAATCCAGGCTAGCAGAGTGGCTTTACTCGAGCGCACCAATTCGATGTTGCGAGCTGTGGTCGATTGGGGTGACGCGAACTTGGTGCAGTTCAATGCCGCCAAGACTCAGGCGTGTCTTTTTTCGGCAAAACGGACTCCTTTCCAGCTGTCTCCTTCTTTCCGGGGTGGATCGATACCATTGACTGACAGGTTGGAATTACTTGGTGTTACCCTCACAGCGGACCTGAACTTTGGGCCTTTTGTTGAGTCGAGAGCCCAGTTAGCATCTAAAAAGTTAGGAATCCTTGGCAAGGTTAGGCAGTACTTCACACCAGGACAGCTTCTGAATCTGTACCAAGCACAGGTCCGGTCGTGCATGGAGTACTGTTGTCACCTTTGGGATGGAACAGCTAAATACCAACTTGATGCTCTTGACTCCATCGATCGACGCGCCAGGAGACTGATAGGTGATGACTCACTTGTCGAGTCGCGCCTTTCGAGTTTGGGACATCGTCGCGAGGTCGCTAGCCTTTCGGTCTTCTATCGAATTCACTTCGGGGAGTGCTCGCAGGAATTGCATGAGCTTGTTCCCCCTTGCCCTTTTTATTATAAGACCACGAGGGGTACGGTTGGTCGCCATCCTCATCTGGTAAACGTTCCAATTTCGCGTACTAAGCGTCACGCCTCCACCTTTCTTGTACGCACTGCCAATAAGTGGAATTCTCTGCCAGCTTCACTGTTTCCCCAAACCTATAACCTTGGGGTCTTCAAATCCAGAGTGAATAGGTACCTTCTAGGTAAGCATGCTTCATCGTCGACCTCATCCTCGCTTCCCATCAGGTGAGATGAGGTCAAATGCTGGCCTATTACGTATAAAAAAAAAAAAAAAAAAAAAAAAAAATCCATGATAACCGATTACCTAAACAATTCACTAATTTAATCAACTCCTATGATTGCTTATTGTTTGTTTACCTCAATCATTAACAATAGATAGAATTCCACTGCGACCAAAACTGACTTAAGCAGGCTCCCGTCGAGTCCAACTCGACGTCGTTTTGGAAAGCGAAGCGGTCGATAACGGGGTTGAAAAAAGCTACCGCGCAAGGAGCAAGCAGAAATTGTGTATGACTTTAACGTCGACAGCATCGTATGCCCAATACGACGTCGAGCTGAACTCGAAGGGAGTTACTTGATAGGGTCCCAGGTTGTCACTTGGGGACGACGCCAGCTCTCCAGATAACCTAACACCGTAGCATTATATAAAGTAAGTTTCTAATAATTAAGTACCAGCGATAAACGTCCTTACTTCATGGATGAGTATCACAATCATGAAGTATCTACGGCATTCATCGGTAGTACATATTTAAAAAAATACAATCTTCATGGAATCATATGTGTCAAATGTTCAAACACTGGTTCAGTAATTAAGGACATTGTAATAGTGTATATTGTATGCCGCAGTGGAACTCCCGACTTCATTTTATTCACAAAATATTTACTATACTTTTCAATAAATTATAACCCTTCCAACCCCACTAAACCGTTCACTAATAAAAAATACAAAATGCTGTTGATTTGAAGTGCATAGTGCGAATAAACTGTATTGATACTTGAGGGTCTATGACGAAAAAATACCAGTAGGTAATAATAAAACCGTGACACTAAAAGTAAAATAAAAATTAAAATGCTTATCGTGAAAATATTTTTTTTATCATAATATTTTAATAACTTTTAAAGTATCTTTTATCTTTATAATATAATTGTAATAAGAGTTAGCATCACAGACATCATTTATTGCTTTGAATTAGTCTCTATTCAAGTATCAATACATTTATTATTTTCATTATACCTAGATTAATGGTAATTTTGCCTTTGGCAGGGTGTTTTTATTATATGAATCTTTGGTGTCATGTGCTTTGTAACTAAGTTAGGCCAATGACGCATCATTGACTTGAGCTAAATGTAACGTCTAATTACCAAGTTGCGTATAGTGTTAGTATTTTTATCACAGTTATAATTATACTGTTTTAGGCTAAATGGAAAAGTCTTTAGTAGCCAAATAGGGAAGTATCGACTATCTGACCGCGATAAGTTGGTAAATAATGCTGACTCTCTAGACGTATACAGTTCCCTTTCCAAAAATCATCCACTAATCTGCACTAGTATTTTTAAGCTAATAAAAAAAAGAATTTAAGTAAAAAAAACGAATAATTCGGTCCATCGGCTAGTCTACTAAAGCTATTGTCGTCACGTCACTACACAAATAAATTAAAAGAATAATATTACAATTACAATATATATATTTTTTTCGATTCCACTAAGCCCCTAAAGACGATTCCATTCGAAAACTTCCGCAACATAAGTAAACCTACATTGATTAGTGATTGAAGAATTTAAAAATGTTAAACTAATCGCATAATTATATTAGGGTACGGTATTTAAAAGAGGTCAATGCTACCAGAGGCAGAAAACATTGACATATCTCATGTGGATCAAGACATCTTGATTACGCTCTATTTTTTTATCGTCAGACAGAATGTACTAGTCATTTTTTTTTTCTTAGAAGACAGGCGAATATTTATAAATTGCCAGAGAAACAAATTGGGTATTCAGCAAATTTGCCAAAAATAAAATGTTCAAGGTAGCTTAGGGTTAATTATACAAACTTAATATTTTATAGAATAATTATTTGAAAATATAGGTCCTATTATCAATAATAATATTTTTTTTAATAACAAAACATTACAATACAAACAAAAATGTAAGACAGAAGCGTTATTCTGATGTTGAGAGACTCAAAATTCTCACTTTCCAAAATTAGTAATCAGGGGCTCGACTGCGCAAGCTACGTCGGGTCGACAAGACTCTGAGGTTAAGCTATCTACCTTTGCGCAAAACTATCAAATACCTAATTTTTTCGATATTCATTCGCCTGTCTTATGCTTCAAAAACCCGACATTTTAATAGGAGACAGCTAGACCACACATAATAAATAATTCCATGGATTCGTTTCGATGTTTACCGTATGTGTGGTGTGTGTCACTCTAAGACTACGTCCGCATAGACCGGAAGCTGATTGAGCGCCTAGAGCCTAGCGAGTCACCTAGCGTGGCCATGACTAAAACGAACGGTCTAGAAAGTTAGCGACCGGCCGCACTGAGCTTGGCGCCTAGCTAGCCGGACGAACCCTAAAAATGTCGTTCTGTATTTGAAGCTTTTGAATTGAACAGTGAATTTAGAAATTAATTAAACGTATTTTAGAGTTTGACTTTTCCGTGACAGATATCCGTGTAGAGTTGCGTGGTGACTGGCACGAAGTTTGCGCCGGACCGGAAGTAAAGCGGCTCCTTGATCACGTCCGGATCGAACCCTTCCTTTTGGTACTGGAGTTTCTTTAACTTGAACGTCCCTGGATAATAAGATAAGATACTTTAATAGGTAGATATTGTATGTGTTTCTTAGCCATTATGTGAACAACGGAAGTTACGCGGTAAGGTCCCATAAATAAAATAATAAAAATTTCACTACATTACACATAGCGCCACCTAGCCCCAAACTAAGCACTAGGCTTGTACTATGGGTACTAGACAACAGATATACTACGTATTGTACTTTTCTTTTGTAAATACATACATATTATACATAGAAAGACACCCAGACCAGATACAAATATTTATTTTTAAGCATAAATATTTGCTCCCGACGGGGATTGAACCCGCAGCGTTCTGCATTGCAGTCGAGCGTCCGCCCGACACGCCACAGAGGCTGTCTGAAATAGCGGGGTAATACTAGTGATCTCGAGGTCGTTCATGATGCGTTTTTTAAAATAGCGGGGACATACCAGTGATCTCGAGGTCGTTCATGATGCGCAGGAACAGCGGTCGTGCGTACGATGGTAGAGAGTCATCGAGGTCGCGCGCCAGGCGCGGCAGGTCCAGGCTGTTGGTGGGGTCCGCTATCGCCACCATGCCGGCACGACCTTCCGTCTGAGGGATCTACCGACAAAATATATTCAACGTCAGAGGGGATTGACATCCATGATCTGCTAGGATCTGCTAGTGGGCGTACTGGGGTATGTCGGTTATTTCTAGGTAGACAAACGGGGTAAGTATAATGAACGCTCAATTACAAGGATGGTAACCATGGTAACACTAATGAGGTTTTGTTTCACTGAATATACAGTGGTCCTATACCCCAGTCGCCTTATATACAAAATACATTATTCCCTCAGACAGCATAATAATTTTCAGACAGACCGCGCTGAACAACAAAGAGAAACCAAGTTCAGTATTTACTCGTTTCATACGATGCTACAATTTGGTTTTTAAATATTTGGTACCTAGCATAGACATATGACACGAGCAACAGCTGGTTGCCTACTGAGCGCGGAAACGTATTACTCATGCATTTAGTATTTCTGAAATTGGTTTCACTTTTTTGTTCGACGCGCTTTGTCTGGAAATTACTTATAGTCTGAGATTATTCCGTAAGTTTTTTCTCAACTATCTAATGGATTTGATCCTATTCTAGAAGATTACTAGGTTTAGCGACCACACAAATATGAGGCTTAGCCATTCTCGACTCTATTTACTTTATTCTATGAAATAGAATTCAGTATATTTTAGACAATATCTCTGTCTATAATATACTTTATTTGATCTATACAGTTTCACGTGTAATATCAACGTCAACACTGACTCATTATTATTAATAGAATCAGTCATGTAACTCACTGACATTCTAATCTTAAAATAAGCACCTATCAAGCGGTATGTAGTACTCACTTCGCGGCAGAGCGTGTCTGCACGCAATTATAGCGCATATTTCATGCGACTACCAAGGGACCGTCTCCACGAGCGTTAGTATCGCCGCCTTATTTCAATACAACGCACCGCCTCGTGTTAACATCGCCGTGTTGCGACACGTTCATAGAGATTGTACAGAAATAAGTGGCTCGACGATAATATCGCCGCGATTCTAACGCTCGTGGAGACCGTCCCAAAGCTATTCACACAAACCCGGCTAAGTACGAGTAAGGGTCGATTTATATTAGACCGTCACGGGTCCGACTTCGATGTACGTTGCTCGGCCGCCACTCGGTTGCAACAGACCGATCGACTGCTCGCCGAGCAATGGACAACTAGCTCGGACCCGTGACTATTTTTTTCTTTGGGTACGGAATCACAGACCTCTTTACATTACACTTGTAACTTACCGAGACACCATAAACAACGCAGGCGCGCTGAGCGAGCGCGGGCGACATGGCGTCCTCCACCTCGGCCGTGGCGACGTTCTCCCCCTTCCACTTGTACGTGTCGCCCGTTCTGTCTCTAAAGAACAGGTAACCGAGCTCGTCTGCGACCAGGATGTCGCCGCTCACGAATGCAGCGTCGCCTTTACAGAATATATCACGTTCCAACTTCTTGTTGCTGTCTTTCTGGAAATTCCAACAGTAAATTGTTTAATTTTGTCTCTTTACTGCGCAAATCGTCGTAATCGGCATTGTAAACCCACTGCTCAAAGGAATAGCCTGCGCGGTGAAAACGACAGCGTAGATTTGCATGCATTTGAAGCCGGCATCGTCATGTTGAACTGTCATTGAATGCGAGGTCTCTTGAGCTGTCGGTATCAATGAGAGTTGAAATCGACGGCGTCGCCTTCAAATGCATGCAAATTAACGCTATGGTTTGAACTGCGCAGGTTATTCCTTTGCGCAATGGGATTTTGATGCAGATTATGACTGAAGATGCGTGGTCGGGCCCATAGTCAAGCAAGCCATACAAAAATATTATAAACACGATCATTATTTTTTTGGAATTTCAAAGCTGCAGGTCTACTTACTTTGTCAACGTATCCATGGTATTCCCTTGACGCGTTACCCTGAGCGATCAGACCGATGAACATCCCTGGCTCATCTGGAAAGAATCAAATCGTTTTTAGGTACAGTGAGGCAGTGGGACAAATGTAATAGGCTACATGGAGATTGTACGTATTATATGGTCGTACCCTACGAGGAATAAATAGAACGGAGATCTAACTTCTCTATTGAATTCGAGAAAAAAACATGTTCCATTGTCACACTGGCGCAGATGCACACACTGACATGTTGCGTACAGTATAACGTATGATGAACCTTTGGATCGACCAATGTCGGACGATCTTTAGTGACAGACTGGCGGTCGAATCATCGTTCCAGGCCCCGCAACCACCGTTTGCTTGGAACATTTTTTCAAAGGATTGGTACTTCCATAAATATTCGAGTTCGTTGGTCGTACCATATTTTTCTGTTATAAATAACATACTATCAGATATTCTTAATATCTATTTGATATTTTGTACTTTGTCAATACGCCTGGAGGTAAACCGCAGCTTAGCATAGGTACATGATTTAAAAAATATTGTTAAAAATCAGTTTTTTTTACATGGGATAAGCTAGCATTTGCCCCTAAAGTCAACTAATGGGAAGTTACTATGAGGTCAACGGTGTAACACCTTTTCTTGACTTAAAGACTTGATCAAATGTTTTCTAAAAAAAAACGAATATAGCTGCAGTATACACCTGCATGAGACAATTTAATTATAGCATAAGGCTCCAGTCCCCAGTTCAGTTCTTTTTTCTGGGCCCACTAAGTAATATTGTTAAGTGTTTTATGGTTAAAGCGGTGTAGGTCTAGTGGTAAATACCCCGACTTATATTCCGAGGGCCCTGGGTTCGACCGCTCACCAATGTCTTTTTCTCTAAATGTTATGTCACAACATCGCTCTTTCAGTGAAGGAAAACATCGTCAGGAAACAGACATGTCCTAGAACTCACTAACGTTTCGAAAGCAAGCATGAGATACTCGCCAATCCGGAGTAGGCTCCCGTGGCTTCTTACTGCCTCTTACTGCCCCTAAGAGGAGGGCCGCGCCCTGCAGTAGAACAAATTTACGGGCTAATTATTAGTACTACTAGCTACGCCCCGCGGTTTTTCCCGCGTAAGTGCCGTTCACGTTCCCGCGGGAATATCGGGATCAAAAGTAGCCTATAACCTTTCTCGATAAATTGACAATCAAACACCAAAAGATTTTTTCAAATCGGACCAGCAATTCTTGAGATTAGCGCGTTCAAACAAACAAACAAACTCTTCAGCTTTATAATATTAGTATAGATTTTAAGAATAAAACTCACTGGGCAGGCATCGAATGCAGCGTCCGTCAGGCCCCCGCACCAACGCGCCCTGCTCGTCGGCTCGCACCAGCGCTATGGGGTGAAGGAAGGTCGGCACCAACTTGGGCAGGAAACCCACTGCACCCACTGTATTGTCTACGTTTACTGGAAATGGAATATAAAAAAAATATAAGATTGGATGGAATGACGGTAGAGGATAGTTCCTGAATCGTGTACTATAAAACTTGGTGTGTGGGTAGCTAGTTGAAAAACTGAATTGACAAATAAGCTTGCGTACGCACAGGAGTTTCCTATGGTACGTAGACACTCTGTTGGTTCTTTTAATGCTATTCAATTAATACCATTTTCAAGTTAAGTTATAGCAAACAATATCTCATCCCATCTAAAATATGTTCCCGATTGCATTCCTCTCGGAAGCCCGGGGTCCTATTGAACCTCAAATAATTTTGGGGTTGGCACAGTAAGTATGTCATCATTGACCACCATTGTAGTGCTAATAGATTTGACAATGCTGTTACGGCCATCCGTTTGCCTGACACATGCGGGAAAAACTATAGTTGCACAGTTGCCTCCTAATTAGCTGAGTCGCTTTTTATAACAACGACGGGAGAGATTGGATACCCTATTCTATTCCGGGACTACGTAAGTGATTATGCCAAGTAATAATAGAAAGTAGGTAGCTAAGCATTAATTCAATCCAATTAAACAATTTTCCTTTTTTTTTAATGTTAGGATCGAGTTATATTTAAATAACATTACAGATAAAAAGAGAGATGTTTTGGTATATTTTGGACTTATCAAAAATAAATAAATTTTCATGCCGTCGCGTCGCGTCGATTAGGTTATGTATTTTAATTATCATAAAGTAGGCAAACACAAGTTCGTTAACATTTAACTACAAACGACGAAGTAAAGGCGAACCTACATCATAATGATTCTACCAATATTTACAACAGCTATAATGTCACCGGAAAATAATAAGAATCGCAAATTTATAAATTTCCTAGGAAATTCATAAACTTACGTGGCATTCTAAAAGAGAGATAAATTGCATAATTTTACGATCACATTTTCGTAAATTTATTAACTTTCCGACCTCACGCGTAAAATAATAAGCGAGTGTCAAATGCGCTCTGATTGGTTGAACAAGTCACGTGTTCGTTTTCCTTTCTCATACATCACGCCTTTTCGTTTACATAATTAGGCGTATAATCAAGTTCTAATATAAACTTAACCTCTTTAGTCAGGGTGCTCCGTATAGTTTTTTTCGTGGTTTTAGATATTCTAATACGTACATCCTGTCGACATCGACTAATCAGAGAGCAGTGTGTAATTTTCCGTATTTTATAGAAGCGTTAAATTAAAAGCTCTTCATTTATTGGTCGAACCGTTTAGAATCTTGTGAATGGATATCCGTTAGTTTATAAATATATCATGAGACGTCGTAACTTTATAAATTTACGAAAATGTGTTCCTAAAATAATACAATTTATCTCTCGTTTAGAATCCTACGAAAGTTTATAAATGTCCTAGGAAATTTACGTTTCTTATTACTTTATGGTAACAAAATAATATATAAATTAACAACAAAACAAAACACATACTAATTGATTTAAGCGTTTTAAAAGAATAACATTATTTTGATAATAACAGACTAAATATTCTACAGTAATATAAACAAAAAAAAAACAGTTTTTTACTGTTAGCCTGTCTGTTATTGCTTTGTTAATAAACGTGGAGTAAGGTCAGAGTAGTGAAAACATGCTTTGTCTTTTTCCGTGACAAAAACTTTCAAAGTTGACAGACAGAGACAAAAAACAGAATAACTACCCAGACTCAATCCTAAATGGTACCTAATCTTATGTGACTTATAGACCCTTTGTAACAAAATCATGTGCAAATATTTACATCAAGATAGTATACAGGTGAAACAAGGAGGCGTAGCTAGTATAAAATGGACTTACTTATGTTGGCGTTGCCTTCCGTCGCGCCATATATTTCATTTATCTGAGGGACTTTGAACCTAAAATGAAGAACAAATAAGTCAACAAGGTTAGATAATTATACAATATAGTATGTATGTAGGTAGGTATATTAAATTAAGACAAATATGCGAAATAGGTTTGCGAAATGGGCGACTTTTTTGAATTAGCAGGTTTTGAATACACATTAGGTGTATACATTAGGAATATACATTAGGTGGTCGCTTCCGTTAGTTGTTAACCTTAGTTGTTAAAGTATAATATGTAGTATATCCGTTGTCTAGTACCCATAGTACAAGCCAATGCTTAGTTTGGAGCTATATTGCGCTGCGTGTAATGTAGTGAAATATTTATTTATATATTTACCTTAGTTGTTCCATATAAAAGTGGACAATTACTAAGATATCAATGACCATGTTAGGTTCTCAGTTATCCTAGGTAGTCATAAAAAAGCAATTACTTTGTGGGGGGGATCAGTCGCAATCTAAGTCGTAGTGTAGCGCAATGGGTAGGTACGTAATTTACCTTCCGCTGTTCTAAAATCCACACTTAAACGTAGTGGGACAACATGCACCCATGCATCCAATAGAAAATATTTGATTTTTTACTCACTATTTTTTCTTCCTTATTTGTATGGTTTTATATCGTAAGTCCTTCACCCATATTATCTATTCAGTGGATGTCAGGCAACAGTGGAAATTGACAGGCACTATGCATTACATTGCTGCTTTGACGTAACGTGGACATTACCGGCGATTACCTCAAAGCAGCAATGTACTGCATAGTGCCTGTCATTTACCACTTTACAGGGAAGTACCGACGCTGTTACGCCTTGTATCAATTCGATGGGCAACCGTTAAGAGTGGATTTTCGCATAGCGGTGGGTAGGTGTTCGAATAACGCGGACGAATTCGCTGATACAGCTGTATTCTATCTAAGTGCTCTTACCATATAGTGAGATAGTGGTCAAATGATCATCATCATCACCCGCGTTTCCCTATAATTATATGACCAATCCAATTCAAACTATCTTCGGAATAGTGACCAAACGCTCGTCTATGAGTTAATTAAACCATGAAATAAAAATAACGCCATCATCATCATAGTTAACTTAATAAAACACTTTATTTACTGGGTTTATCGCTTTTTTGTCATGATTTTTAACTGACCAAGCTTTCGCCAACTTTACAGTTGGCTTTTTCAAGGTTGACAACTGTACAGCCAACTGTACAGTTGGCGAAAGCTCGATCGGTTAAAAATCATGAATAAAACGCGATTAAACCCAGTAAATAAAGTGTTTTAATATGCAAAATCACGAAAACCAAAGAAGAAATCATAGTTAACCTGTCAACAATCTCCTGCCAGATGGCGGGTCGCATGCCGTTGCCGACCATGATGCGCACGCGATGCTGCGCGTCCGTCGCACGCGCCGGCTGCGCCAGCAGGTACCGGCACATCTCGCCGATGTACTGCGCCACCTGGTGGGGGAAATAAACATTAAATGCTACTATTCTAATGGGTGTAATTTTTATGTAGAAAGAAAAATAAATATAAGTAGTATATCCGTTGTCTAATCACCGTAACACAAGCTTAGCAGCTTACCATGGGGCTAGATGGCGCTGTGTGTTGGTCACAGAATTTATTTATTATTTATTTTATTTTCAATTAGATCGTAATTTTATTATTTCTCAAGAATTTGAAAGAGTGCTCCACTGCTATGTACTATTCGGTCTTGCCGTGTCTTTTTTTCGTAACAAATACTTTCAAAGTTCAAACAGAAAACAAAACAAGTGGTAAAATTACTCCGACCTTACCCCTCGTTTATGAGTAGGCTATAAGGGTTACAAAACCCTAAAAATATCAATAAAGCTAACCAGATAGGCCCATGCAGCTTGAAGCTATGCGTGAACATAGCTGGTCTTCCGACTGCAATCAAACCCTTTTACTAAATAAATCCAGTTAGCTAATGGAAAAGAAATGAGCCTTATCCATCGTCCCACTGCTCCCGGGGGGGACTCACTGCTCACTGATCCCCGGCTGGCAGTAGCCGAGCCAGTCGGGTCGGGGGGGAACTACGGGTCCCCCCCTGTGACTAGGTTACCACGGGGTTGGACTTGCCCGGCGTCCCAGAAAGGCTGCATCTATCGGTGGCTTAGTAGGGGACGCCGTCCAACATTGAGGTCGGACTCGTGGGGGTTGTGGTTGCAGTCGCAGAGGGTGGCAATGTTTGCGTCTCCCCGGTATGCTTGTCACCGGGGGCTGCCCTCATACGCGACGAGCGCTTTGCACGTCGTGGACGAGTGAGCGAGGCCATGGGGTGGCCTTTAGCTGTGTCCTTCGGACCTTCGTAAGTCGGACCGTTGGGACCGCATCCCCGGCTGCGCTATGTCTTAATGCGTAGGACACTAGGCTAGATGTGTCCGGTCCTTACCAGGATGTAGGTCACTTTTGGTAGGCACACGGATGTGTGCTGGGAAGTGAGCGTGCCTCAACAGCTCCGGTACCACACTGGAGATGTGGGAGGTGGCTTCTCTGCCGGCCCCAGCGAGGTTGTCGTTAGCTCCTCTTTGAGGTGCGGGTGGTGAGCGGCCTTATTGCTCCGGTACCTGTCTGGACAACCAGGTAGTGTCCTTGGGCACGAGGCTACTCTCCTTTATGAGAACCAGTCTAGCATTGGGGACTAGATCCGTCTTAAACTCGATCCCTGACGTCGCCCTTAGGGGTGTGCGCTCGGGTATAGCGGCCCCTGCTGGTATACCGAAAGGTGGGAACGGTGGGGACGCTATAACATATACAGGGTTACAGAAAAAGTCGTGCTAGATCCGTTGAGGGCGTGGAGTACCCATCATTTCTGACTTATTTCACTATGAAACACCCTACCCTAAACTTAACCCTTTTTGAGATATTCGACTTTTAATTTTTTCATTGAAAATTGCCGATATTTAAGCTACTAAATTTATTTTTGTTTATTTTGTGTGTCTTATTATTATTATTATTGCATTTTGACATGCGTAATAAGATGCTTAAAGACGTCAATCATTAAAATAGTACATTAGTTAATTGAATAGACCGTATCAGACAAGTGAAAGTTAAGAAATAAAAAAATAAATTAGAAAGTTTATTTTTCTCTAAGGGATATCTAAAAAAAACTATATGGCAATTGTTCGGCAGATGTTTTTTAAAATATCTACGTTTCATCAGCTATCTAACGAGGTATAATAATCTAGGGATTGTATTACATTTCGTGGAAAAAAGGGACGCTCCAGTAGTAGTAGTAGTTCTAACGGTACCGCGCCTATTGTCCTTCAAGTTAAGACGCACCGTGCGAGCGAGACAAGTGACGATTTATGTAGGTGCGAATGAAAGAAAAAATGTGTAGAGACCGGTTAGGGCTGTGAATACAACAAGGGGTATTGTTTTGGTTGTCAGTCAGTCTGCTTTTGTGCTTCGTACATAGTAGATGTGACATTGTATTGCTCTTTTTCCCGACTTGGCTGTGATTCTGGACTGTTTCTTCTGATTTGTGACTACTGTGCTTGTTAACCGGACTCTGATTTGTACCTGCGATACGGAAGTGTTGAAGATGACGTCCTACACACCTGAAGAATATGCTGATATGCTTATTTGTTACGGATACTGCAATTGTGTGTCTGCGCAAGCTCGCAACGAATACATAACTCGCTACCCCGGTCGTCGAGTGCCGGATGTGGCCGTTTTTGACAGAGTTTATCGAAGACTTCGTGAAACTGGCTCTGTTTTGAGACGAAATACAGACATGGGAAGACCACGAATTGACGACGAAGAACAGGACAATGAGATAGTGCAACGCTTTCGAGCGGATCCGACTACTTCCACTAATATTGTTGCCCGTGATCTGGGACTTTCGCAATGGAGAGTGTGGTTTACCGTGCACACTGCTGGCCTATACCCATACCATTATACGCCGGTACACGTTATTGAAGAAGGAGACCCCGCGAGGAGAATGGACTTTTGCAGATTTATGCTAAATGCTGATGTGGAAGACCCAGATTTTCTAAGAAATATCTTGTGGACGGATGAGTCCAAATTTGATAAAGATGGCATAACTAACTATCACAACGCCCATTACTGGGCCCCAAAAGAACTAAGGAATCCCAATAAGAAAAGAGTGAAGGGGTCCCAACGTAGATTCAGCGTGAATGTGTGGATGGGCATTATCTCCAATCATTTGATTGGACCTTACTTTCTCCCGGATAATTTAAATGGGGAAAGCTACGAAAATTTCCTGAGAGCAGACTTGAGTGATTTGCTGGATGATCTGCCACTCAACCTGATCAGGGACATGTGGTTCCAACACGATGGCTGCCCTGCCCATTTCAGAAGAAGTGTCAGAGACTGGCTGGACACAAATTATCCAAACAAATGGATAGGACGAGGTGGGCCGTTGCCATGGCCAGCAAGAAGTCCGGACATTACCCCCATGGATTTTCATGTGTGGGGGTGCATGAAAAGTCTAGTATACAGCGAGCCGAATCCAGTTTCGTCTGTGGAAGACTTAAGACAAAGGATTGTGGATGCAGCTAACAAAATGAGGACCACATTGACCACTGGAGTAGTGAAGACTGGTCTCCGTAGAAGAATGCGACAATGTATCAGAAATAGAGGCGGCCATGTTGAACATGAACTGTAAACAAGAAAAAGTTGTGTGAAAAGCTTTAATAAATAACATTTCATGCTTACCTATTGTTTTATTTTATTTTTTAGGGCTAAGTATAAATTTTCTTCTCCACTGTCGCCTATGAAACTAATTTTTTTTATAATGTATTTGAATAAAACACTTGATTATTATACCTCGTTAGATAGCTGATGAAACGTAGATATTTTAAAAAACATCTGCCGAACAATTGCCATATAGTTTTTTTTAGATATCCCTTAGAGAAAAATAAACTTTCTAATTTATTTTTTTATTTCTTAACTTTCACTTGTCTGCTACGGTCTATTCAATTAACTAATGTACTATTTTAATGATTGACGTCTTTAAGCATCTTATTACGCATGTCAAAATGCAATAATAATAATAATAAGACACACAAAATAAACAAAAATAAATTTAGTAGCTTAAATATCGGCAATTTTCAATGAAAAAATTAAAAGTCGAATATCTCAAAAAGGGTTAAGTTTAGGGTAGGGTGTTTCATAGTGAAATAAGTCAGAAATGATGGGTACTCCACGCCCTCAACGGATCTAGCACGACTTTTTCTGTAACCCTGTATAAATAGTGTTCGAGAACGGGTTGCTCCCGGGGGGGAGCACTGGAGATGCGGGAGGTGGCTTCTCTGCCGGCCCCAGCGAGGTTGTCGTTAGCTCCTCTTTGAGGCGCGGGTGGTGAGCGGCCTTATTGCTCCGGTACCTGTCTGGACAACCAGGTAGTGTCCTAGGGCACGAGGCTACTCTCCTTTATGAGAACCAGTCTAGCATTGGGGACTGGATCCGTCTTAAACTCGATCCCTGACGTCGCCCTTAGGGGTGTACGCTCGGGTACAGCGGCCCCTGCCGGTATACCGAAAGGTGGGAACGGTGGGGACGCTATAACATATATAAATAGAGTTTGAGTCCGGGTTGCTCCCGGGGGGGAGCAGCGAGGTTATGTGGGGCTCCCTGCTGGCCTTATGTTGGTGGGCGGCCAGAGGTTTACCCACTAAAACTCCACCGGTTCCTCGCACGCCCGGTGCCGGAGTCACGGGAACACGTACGTACTCGTCCGCGCAAATGGAAAATGCCTGCAACTCTTATCAGGCTGAGACGAGACGTTGAAGTGGATTGTCTCTATTTACATTTTACGTAGTGGCTTGGTGAAATGGCTCAACAAGGGTAGAATGACAACGAATAATAAGATAAGAGTTGCAATACAGTCTTGTAAGTACTACGATTCTAACTCACAGTACAATCAAACTTGATGCAATCCTTCCAGTAGTTAGAGGCGGAAAACTTAGCCCTCAATACGGAGGGAATGCCATCGACCAGCGCGGCGCCAGTTCCCACCACGCCGCCCGCCGTGTGGTACAGCGGCAACGAGTTGTACATACGATCAGACGACTTCAGGCCCAGCATGTGGACAGTCGCCACCACCACTAGTAAATACCTGGAAGAAACATAGACTGCTTAGTTTACCAAACTTCTTCTTCTTTTCGTGTCAATGGCATACAAATACGAGGCAGGCAAATAATTCAAGTTTTCGTGGACCAGTATCCAGCTACATCCACAGCAACCCTGTGGTCTCCATTAGGTCACCTTGTGCAGGAGGTCAGACATAAAAGAAAGGAGAGTAAGTGCGATGTATGTAGAACTTTCATATAAGTAGGTCGGTGAGTAAGTCATTTTTCACATAAAGGTTAAATGGCATAGGAGGTATTCAACTTCACAACGGATTTGGACCCACTACTTTAGTATGCAGCAAGTTGTTTTGCATTTTCATTGTTAGGTTAGCCAACTTGTATCTACAGCAAGGTCTGGAAGTGGCATACTAGAAGGTGGTGCTTGGTTTCACTGAATCTGATTTGGTTCAATAATTCCTCTGCTGCATGACTTCCACACTGGCCCACGTCCACGAAAAGCGTAGGTTATTCAAATACAATAGTTTTAAGCTTTAATTTGAAAAGGTATGGAAGGGAATCGGATTCGAGAAAAGATGGACGGCTATCAGAGGAGAATAAAAGAGAAATATTTGCTGCACTGACCTCAAATTATCTTGGGACAAAAGACAGGGAAAATAATAAGAAAGTCATTCAGTCTTACTTTGAATTTGGCAGTACAGCAGCCTTAGGCATGCCAGTCGTGCCCGAAGTGTAGATATAGAGCAGTGTGTCTTTGTAGCGCGGTTTGTCGACCACGATGGGGTAGTCGGCTGGATGCTTGCTCATCTCGGCTTCCAAGTCGAAGACTCCAGGAGCACATTTACCGTACAGTTGGAACAGTTTCAGGTCCGCTGGTAGTTGTTCGCGGATCTCGTTTATACCTGAGTAACCATTATGGGGGTAAGTAAATTCAAACGCCTTTATTAGAAGGCGACACGAAGTTCAATCACAACTGATCTGTGTGTCGATGGCACAGAACACTGTTTGAATAGTGTTAGACACGCCATTGAGGTCTTTGGCATTTTAATTGGGTTTTATTAGGTGAGCTAGTACCTATAGTATTGTACTAGAGTCTAATAGTAGGCATTCTACATGGTTTTGCTTGGGAACTCCACAGTGACACAGAATCTGTCAATCATAACATCATCATCATATCAGTCCGTCCACTGCTGGACATAAGCCTCCCTCATTGATGCGCATAGAATTCGATCGGAGGTGGCCTGCATCCACCGTGAACCCGCTGCTTTAACAACAATCATCCGTCCATCTCGTTGGTGGACAACCTAAATCTAAATCTGCTGTCAGGTAGGTAAAATGCTGCTTTCTAAAAGCACCTGCTTTCTATACTGACATGTAATGGTGTACCTAACCTTAATTGAGTTATTATTTATGCAACCGCTACCTAATACTTATTTGTCGACTATTTGACCTGGATATTTAACAAAATCCTGCATTAGGTACATTTTATCGTCATGAACTCTTTCATTGTCATTTCATTAAACTTTATTCCGGACAAACTTACTGTAGCTACTGCTACTGTGTAAACTATACTCAAGGATAATATATTCTTTATTATTGCAACACAGATAATAGTATTGCACTAACCCCAAAATTAATCCAATCCAATTTCTCTCTACCCTACCTCAATCTAAGTATTAATATTTATAAAATTCTTTGCCCTGACTGACTCGACGGACTGTTGTGATGAATCAACGCACAGTCTAAACCGCTGATAGTAGAGCGAGCTCACATTTGAAGAGAATATTCTAAGAAATAAGAAAGCGTTTTTCGTAAGTCCTACAGGATTATAACTAACGCTGTGGAACCGGGATCCAGCTAGTCGTCAATGATCTCTGTTCGAGATTGACATTTGACGTATTTTTATAGGTGTTTATCAGGAGACTGACACTCAATCTAATTAGATACGTATGAAGTTATGCACAGCAACAATGTAAGCAAATGTTGCTCTACTTATAAATGTCGAGTTGAAAGTACAGATGTTACCGAATTAAACTAGATTCCAGCTATGACAATACAAATAGATTAAAATGAAGGTATACCTATACCTACCTACCTATATCATGGTTAATTAATAATGTAAGTAGGTTATTGATTTGGTACTAGCATTCTTTGTTAGTTACTTAATTACTATGCAGTAGATTAGGTACTATTATGTACCTGTGTTAGGTAGTATTTAATACTTCATAGTAGGAACTGCACAATTTGGTTTTACCATCTCCCTACCATCTAACAACCAGGCGAACCGATAAGCGGCACCGGTTTATGGTAGTAAGTACCCACCCCCGAACCGAGCGTTTCGCATCGTCATTCTTTATTCGTACTGCGAGGGAATGGAAACAGTTACCTGAGTACGTCTTTCCGGATGTCTACAACTTGGGGGTCTTCAAGTCACGAGTGAACAGGTAGGTATCTCCTAAGTAAGCGTGCAACATCTTAGACACCAAAAAAGTACTTGTTTTTATTTCCTCTGTTATCTACTAATGTAGAATATTTATAATAATATATATAGGTAGGTAGGTATATAGGGTATAACATACTAGTCGTTGGACAGTACCTACTAGTTAAATAACACACGGTCACCTTAATTTAGTGCTAGTCCAGCAATAGTATTGTTGTGTTTGTAAAACATTAGTGTTGGAGAATGCAGTTCTATTCTTAGAGTCGTGTAACTTTTAAAAAAATACGTGTAAATATTTATTAAGACATTGCCTTTATAAAGGAAAAAAACAGGGGAATAAGTTTACCATAATTTTACGGTTGTTATCTTTGATAGCAGTCGTTGGGTCCAGTACTAGGATTTAGGGCGAAAAACTCCATCGACTTAGATACTTGAGCCAAAGCACTAAAAGAAAAGAAGGGACAAGCGTTACCTACTAAGCACTAGGCAATACCTAGTATATACGAGTAAATTTTTGACTGTCCGCTTTAAAGTAAACCTCGAACTACATTGTTGGCCACAAATCGATAAATCAATTAAAAATTCTACGTTCCGCCGGCTAGGCGCGCGGGGTGACCATGAGAGTCGGCCATTAAACGTACAGAATTATTGGAATACTGAAAATTGTTGAAGTATTTAGCGTGCTTTAATTTCATTGTTATGTTTGTAATAAACCTACCAATGATTTTTAGTGAATTTCATCCGAAAGACTTGATCAATATAACAATCAAAATAGGTTTCACTAAATAGGATTGGTTGAATCCATATTTTTGTTATAACACTCGTACACTTTACACTATAATCAGATTATGACACGGACTTAACATAAATTCAGTAGGTAGGTACCTATAGATAGTTTACTTTCTTTTCAGTTTTAATTCATTTAAGGGCTTATCTCACAATGATCTAGAGTCCTAAATTAACTCGTAATTCTTTTCTTGAAGGACTAAGGTAATTGTTTTGGAAATTAACAATTAGCTAGTACCTAGACACGACCACGGGGCAGACCAAGACGGCGATGGCTTAAATGGAAGGAAGGTAGAGAGGCCTTTGCCCTGCAGTGGGACAGTACAGGCTTATCTATCTATACTTATAATAAAGAAAGAGAGGACAAAAAGTATGTATTTGGAAGTAAATTAAAATAAAAGTTGTCTAGGGGACTTAGGGAAAATGGTAGAACAAATTTATATAATTTTTAAAATACATGTCTGTCTGTCTGTTTCTCTGTTTGTTCCTTGTACAGTTAAAAACTACTACTTAATCCTAATGAAATCGTAATCAAATAGTACTTGGGTATTCTAATGACCTCATCATGTTACCTAAGTCGCTACTGAATAAAGATATATAGGTAGACGGTATTGTAGATAACCCATATTTATTATAATAACAAGATATCATAAGACACTTCACGACGGGCTATAACAAGAAGCAACTTCATCGTAAATAATAATGAGGGATCGTACAATACAATGACATGGCTAAGTATGTATAGATACATTCTGGTACGTGTTCCTACTGTTTAAAAGATAAAACTGCGTAATCGGGCAGATGACGATAAAATTGTCGGTCACAGCTTCTATTATAAAACAAAGATAATGCCTCTTAAAGTCTCATTTATCGACAATTTACCTACTTATTCAATTTTGAAAATTTAAAAGTCACTTTAATTTTTTTTTAATTTGAGAATGAACACGCAAAAGTATTTACGGTGGCTATAGCTACATAATCTTTTGATCTATGTCATAGCAGAATATTACGGGCAAAATCTAATTGAATCGTTAAGGCTGTCCTGTGTTAGGTCAGAACCATGGAGGTAACATAAATAACTGGAGGAAAAACTGTCAGAATAAAAACGAGCTGAGCAAGATGGTTGTAGCAAAGGACTTGTGTCATTTTCTAATAGGGTGACAATAAGATTTTTTTTATGTGACAGATGTTAGATTTAATAATGCAAGTGCAATTGTATTATTTACTAGCTGCGCCCTGCGGTTTCCCCCACGTAAGTACCGTTACCGCGAGATTATCGGGATAGCCTATGTGTTATTATAGGTTTTCAGCTACCTATATTCAAGTTTCATTGCAATTGGTTTAGTAGTTTTTGCGTGATTGAGTAACAAAGTCACAGACATACATACAAACTTTTTTGTTTATAATATTACTGAGACTTACGTCTCAGTCTCTGTTGGCAAATTGAAGATTTCCATTAGCAATAGACGCTCTTTAAGGATTAATGAAATGATACAAAAAGACACGGTATAAAACAGTTTTATTAATTGTTATAGTATGCTTATTAATTTTTGAACACTTTAATTAATAAGTATAAATATTTTACAAAAAGAAATGTATCATCAAAAATCACCGTATCACGACGGGTTCCCGTGAGGCAAAGATTAGCGCTCTCGCCCGTCATGCAAGAGGCACAGGTTCAAAGAAAGAAGAAGAAATTAAATTAATTTTCTTTGGTGTGAAGCAGCAGCAGAAGAAGAAGGAAAATACATACACACAAAGACACATACTACATACTGACTGACGAAATCAAATTTTAACAGACATGACGGTCAATTACGTTAAATTTAATATACTACTTCCCTCAAAATTCATCAAATGTAAAGCTAGAGGAAATTTCAAAAATAAAACTTTTTGACTAATTACTTATTATCACTCATGTTCAGCAGGTAAGTAGTAAAATATCAAACAGTATTCGTACCACCAGCGGAATTGTTGGTATTACATCGGCTTTCAATAATCGACGGGAATAAAAGCAGGAAAGATCGAAGTGACGACTGCATACGACTGATTTTTTTATAATTTTCTACTTCATATCCATACTGCTGAGTCATTTTTGTCGTATTTGTTCATTTTTCGGAAAGCTGAAATAATAAAATTACAGTAAAAAAAACTTACCCGAACTCAATACAAAAATCCAAAAATCATAGTCACCATAAATTCTTGTAATCGAACAAAACATTTGTAGAATACAATAATAAACATATTTTGGCTTACCTATGAAATGATATCGTCCCTCGCATGACTAACTATCCTATCTAAATTTTGACAGTTTCTTAGAACCACGGTTTTTCAGTTTAACAATTTCAAATTTAGATTCAGTTTAAACTTTATGGACCTCATGGCAAAAAAATTAGGTGTTTACATGTAGAGTAAAGTTAGCACTATCATTCCATGTATTACATATTTATATAAACGTATTATTTATATGTATTTTGGTATTCCAAAACAGATAGGAGACTTTGTGATAACTTTGTTTTACAAAATCCGTTTTATTTTTTCCACTTACGAGCTTTAGACCCACACTAGTTATGAAATGAAACACTAAAAATCAATCGTTTACTGAAGTTTTATTACAAAAATAGAAACATGTTTCACATGCAATAAGTGTTATCACGTACCAATACTATTTTTTACTTTGCACAGATTACAAACAAATAAAAAGTGTTATGATAAAAGTATCTGGTAGCCTTCATGTACTTATTTATTAAGAAAGTAATAGTCTTTTTAAAATAAGTAATTATAAAAATCACAGATACTTACGGATAACTTTCCTTTCAATAAGGAAACACTATGCACACACACCATAATATCGATCCATTGTAACAGAATTTTGTATCCTTAGTGTCAAAAAACGTTTTGACACAGAGCTGTGTGGTCTGTTTTAAAAAATATTTTGTCACCATCTGTCTTCAGGAACGAAAATTCTGCCATATTGCGCCAATAGACAGCTTCACCTTCGTTATTTTTCCGAATAGAAAGTATGCGTTAATCTTGCGATAGTTTTTTTAAATCCATGAAATCGGAGGAGTTCAATGCTTCTACCTTGTAAGGCTCGTCTTCGTGCCCATTTGATAATAGGGATCAATTGCGAGGGTATGAAAGTGTCACCCCTTTTTTATAGTATAACCTATGGCGCTGTGAGCAGAGTCACCCTCATTTCGACCATGACAAGGAGCAGAACTACGTTGATTTCTTCAATAGAAACAGAATTATTAATAAAATACAGAAGGAAAGATGCAACGATAGAATTTTTATGCTGCCCACTGCAACCATCAGCAAATAAAAATACTTTCTTAACACCTTTTCATCGAAGTTTTTGAGGAACAGATACAGGGCAGTAGCAATTTCTGAATGCTAGGTATAAAAATAGCAATCATGTGAAACCATGTCGTAAATGGTAAAAATATATACCGATAATCTTCGCAAGTAAAACAGCACTTTCATTGCTTCTTAGTAAATTAATTACTTGCTGCATGTCAAAGGTGGCACCAACTGTAGATAATGTATTTGTTTGAGCTTCTTCTTTTCGTTCTGATCGCTTATTACGGAAATACTGTTTCTGTTCTATGTGGTCTGTATACTTTTCTTGCAAATTACGTTTGGTTTCTTCGTTTTTACGTTTGGATTATAATATTTTTTCAAAGTTACAGTACTAAATTATGAGTTACGACATTTAGTAATATTTTTTTTAGGTTATTATTTAGATACGTTCGCAACACTAGGGTCTACAAGTCGAGAACCAATGTACATACAGATACGTGGGTTAGTGAGAATCACAGATAATTAATCCAGGAAGACATTGGTAGTCCTAACTCGAATCACCAAAAAAATGAGATAGGATAGTTAGTCATGCGAGGGACGATATATTGCAACCACCATATGATTCACTTGTACAAGTAAAAACACAACACGTTTTCACCATTTTATGCAATTTAACGCAGAAATTTTATAAATTAAATAATTAATATTTTACCGCCATGATGCCACCATGACACTGACGCTTGGGTTACCATTAAAATAATAAAAAGGAAATGGGAGCCAATAATGTACTTGACAACCACTTATTACACGACCCGATAATTTACGACCTGATAAATGGAAGCCAGGATATTCGTGTAAGATCCTATACAATTTGTACGGAGTGTTAAAAGGAGACCCTGGCGTCCAATTAACAGGTCGTGTATTATAGGGACATTATCGGGTCGTGCTTTATCTGGCCGTACAATAACTGCAACCTCTTATAATGTTTTTTTTTATATGTATATGATAATTTTTGACTGGCAAGATGAAAGAACGAGACACACTACATCGTCGATTGCTATCTCATTCGGCTCGGATTAGCCTCTGTCTATTGTAAGGCAAAATGTTTTTTTTTTTTTTTTTTTTTTTTATTTTTTTTTTTATTGATAAAAAACACTTACAAAACGTCTTATTTAACTAATAAGGTACTATGAAACCAATCTATGAGGTTTGTGCTAGTACCTGACACTCTAATATTATATTGCAATGGATGTGTTCGTGTGTGTGCGCTCGATCAACATGCCAGACCGGTTTGAGTCGCAGCGCCGAACTACAATATACAGGATGAACCAAAAGGAAAAGACCATACTTATTTATTACTTAAGTTACTTGATTTAAATAAAATATATATATATTTAGAATATATATAAAATATATATATAGGATTTGGATATGGTGTGTGAATCTATATGTATGTGTATATACATATTACATACAAATTTAAAGAATATCAACAAAGTACATTTTGAGTTTGCGTTTATAGTTTTTTTGATTAATTTCATTTTTGATATTAATTGGCATTTCATTAATTAATTTGGGAATTAGGTAAATTAATGTTCTCCTACCGTAAAAATTGTTTTTACGTGGAATATGCAATTGTTTATTTGTTACTTTTCGTGTCGTTATTTTATGCGTTATAGGCTTTTGTATTTGATCATTATTAAATTGTTCAATTAATAATGAAAGTTTTATTTTATTTTGAATTGGTATAACCTTAGTGTAAATAAACAATTCTCTTATATTGTTTTCTGCCTTTATTTTGATTTTTTTAGGGACTATTACTTTCAGAAGCCTCACTTGTAGTGAGTAGATTTTTTCGATGTAAGTTTTGAAAGATCTGCCATAACTCGTTAATCCATAAGAGATTAACGAATCCGCTAAAGCAAAGTAGAGGTTTAATAACATTTTATACGGTATTTTGTACTTAATAATTTTAAATTGAGATAAAATTCCTCTTAATTTATCGCAGAGGTTGTCTATATGTTTTCCCCAGTTAAATCTATTGTCAATTATCAAACCCAGGTATTTAAAATGATCCACTTGTTCAATATGCGAGCAATTACACAGTCCGTAAATGTGACTGCTCGAATGAAGACAATGATTATTATGTGCTACCACCCAAACCGGTTCAGAATATTTGAGATAGCCGGAGTGCACGTGCATGAGCCTTGTTTTACTGGCGTTGATTATCAACCCAACATCATGAGACCACTTACACAGTCTCGTGAAGTCTTCTTGTATAGCTATAGCTGCCACCTTAGGATCTTTATCTGCTGCTAGTAAACAGGTGTCGTCAGCATACTGATATACAGAGCATCCATTAATAATATTTCCCATGTCGTTGACATACGCCAGGTAGTGTAAAGGCCCAAGCACTGAGCCTTGTGCTGTTCCTGTTTTTGTGTTAAATTGGTCACTTAGTGTATTATCAATTTTTACGTGATATTTTCTATCTTTTAGATAATCTTCACACCATTTAAGTAGGGGGCCACGAATACCAGTGTTCTGAAGTTTATTTATTAAGGTACCATGTCTTAGGGTGTCGAATGCCTTGCTAAAGTCAATAAACAACAATATCACGTGCACCTTATTGTTAAGGTGATTGTTTACTTCATCTGTAAATTTTGTTAATAGTTGAGTCGTTGACTTTCCACTTTGAAACCCATATTGACAGTCTGCAATTACGTTATTATTCTTATAAAAATGTTTTATCTCTTGGCAAATGTATTTCTCTACAATCTTATCTATTACCGGAAGTATTGTGATTGGCCTATAATTATCATATTCCGAATGACACCCATTTTTATAAATTGGTCTAACTATTCCCGTTTTAAGTTTTTCAGGGTATTTTCCATATTTAATACTGCTATTTATTAATTTAACTATTACTTTTATTATATTATCTTCAGTTTGTTTTATATCAATGCAACGTATCCCATCAATTCCAGGTGATTTATTTTTCTTAAGTTTTTGTATTATGTTTTTTATGTCTTTATTGGCTGCTTGCCTGTATCGCATTGATTTATTTTGTGAAGTGACATAATCAGTTATATTTAATAATGGTTTATTGCAGTTTGGTATAATGTCTCTCACATTCTTATCGAATTTATTTCCAAAATTATTAGTTAAAGTTTTATTATCCAAATTATATTTATTAAACGCTCTTAAAATTGCTTTATCTAGATTTTTATTTAGTCGGCCCGCTATTTCGTTCATTATTTCCCACATTTTTTTCGGATTATATTTATTATCATCTATTTGTTTATAGTAATAATTATTCCGAGTTTTTTCTATAAGCTTATGTGTTTTGTTTCTATATTTATTATATTCTAATCTTAATAATTTGTTAGTTGGGTCTTTTCTACATTGGGAAAATAACTTATCTTTGGTATGGCACATTGCATTTATTTTTTCATTTATCCAAGGTTCATTATTTCGCTTGCTATTCGGATTAAATATTTTTTTGTATGAGGCTTTTTCGTAACAGGACTAAAAGTTATTATAAATATAGTTGTAAATTTGGTACGGGGTATCTAAATCGTCAATACCCGCCCAATCTAAGTCGTCTAATAATATTTTTAATTTTTTGTAATCAAGCATGTCTTTCATGTTTGGATCCCCCTGTATAGAGTTAGATGCAAATCCGGTACAGGCCAACACTACAACCGCGTGATCAGCCATAACAGTCCCCAGCGCGGCCGAGTGCAGTTCCAACGTGCGCGACTTCACAAAAATATTATCTATACAACTGCGCGTAGTTTTACCTTGTCTTTCTTCTATTCTAGTGTATTGTGATATCGCACACGTTAGGCCACACTCCGCCAAGCCGTTTACAAAGCATTCTCTAATATTATTATATGTTTTTAGGTCAATATTACAATCGCCTAGCAAGTAAATATCGCTGTCATCGAAATCAGTTTTACTTAATAATTTACACAGTTCATTTATGAAAAGATGTTTGCTATTTTTTGGCGGTTTATATAGTGCACATATATAAGCTTGATAACCGAAGCTTGTAGTTAGCCTCCCCATTAATACTTCGCAATTTTTGAGGGTATACATTGAAGTTTGGAAAGAGTGATTCTTTTTAACAAATAATAAAATACCTCCACCCTTTCGGTGTGTACGAAGTAATTTATGCATAATGTAGCCACTAATATTATACATGGGAACCAGATTATTCGAGATATTAACTTCAGTTAATATAAGGACGTCAATACACAGCTTTGAGTGGTTAATGAAATGCACCACCATACTAAAGTTTTTTATTAGTGATCTTATGTTAATGTGAATTAAAGTTAGCGTGGTTTTTTCCTGTGGTATTTTTGCACGAAATGTGTTAATATCGGGACAATCGGAAAGTTCGGTTACGTTAGTTGTAACAACCGCTGTAAAAACCTAAGTAGGTACATATTTCATCTATTACCGATGATGTGGAGGTTGGGTGGTTAGGTTAACAATATCCTCCTCACACCTAATAAGGACCGGCTTGACGTTGTCATCCGCACGGGCAAGTACTTTCCCATTTTGAAACCATATGTATTTGTAGGTTGTTTGAAGGTTTTGTCTGGCGTTCCATAGCAGGGTTTTATTCGCTGTTGTGAGCGCTCGACGCAATGTTACCTTATTATCGGCCGCATCTGGGGGCAGTTTTTCACTGAGGTCCTTAGCTTTCAGAACTTTATTTTTAGCAGCGCGAATCCATGTGTTTACGGTTCCATGTGTTCCAGCGCGAATCCATGTGTTCAACTAATCAGTCCAGTATAGTTCCTAAGTCCATTGTCAGAACTAACCTAACACATCGGAAATATTAGATATGTACCTAACCAAAAACAATAGGAAGTTATAGGTACTATTTTTTCGCAAAATGGTGTTTACAACCCTGACTGCGTTACAGCACTGTACAGCTAGGATAATCCGCTGGGATAAGAAACCACCATGCACCAGCCCTTAGATCACCCACCAGACGCCTCGGCTTAATGCGCCGACAACACCCAAACAAAATAATACTTCAGGACACCCAACACCTAATGGTTTTAAAACCCAAAGGGGCTACAAATGGTTGCTATCATATACTTGGACTAAAATACCCATATGGGTATGATATTATAATATTATGCGCAATTTGAGCATAAGTGCTTTTTTATTGCAAGTAGGCCAGCATTTGACCACTATCACACCTGATGGAAAGCTTTAATGCGGTCTAATATTAAATCATCATCATCATCAGTTGAGCATGAATAAAAATCACAATACTTACTTGTGGCCAGTTGTTCGGAGTAGACGATAGCTTTAGCCTTCGCCACCAGTATGCAGTGCAGCAGCGGTTTGTGCCTCAAGTTGCTATTGATCAAGGCGGAGACAGCTCCAAGCTTGGACATTCCGAGCCAAGTCCACACATACTCCGCGCAGTTAGGCATGAACACACAAACCACGTCACCACGCTTCAGATCCAAGTGTTCTTGCATGGCGCGTGCAACTTGATTCGATTTTGCAGCCATCTGGAGACCAGAACATAAAGTTTAAGATTCATTCTAGATTTTATGTTATTATGGGTTAGTTAGTCATCATTAGCCGAGCGTCTTAAGTGTCTAGATTTAGTATTGGTTTGAAAGCGTCGTCGGCAAATCATTTGCACTTCGAAAATCTTTGTTAAACTAGGTATACATATCTCTAACAAACTGTTGTTTGTTACTTTTTTAGGATCTGGCCAAATCATTGGGGTATTTAACGACCATTCGGCCAGAGATTTTTTAAAGGAGGCCTAAGAGGCCCATTCATCAGGCAATGTCATGTCTGCAACGAAGGGGTTTGACAAGCAGATTCCTGGGCGAACTGTTAATGTGTGGGGCTGTTAAAGGAACACTTTTTCTTAGTGAAAAATGTGTCAAACTGCTTCAGAGACAGTAGACGCCCTTCATAAAAGTCTATAAGCAATCTATAACACGTCTAATTGGATAGTCTTACCTCTCCAAAAGTCCAAGTCCTGTCACCGACAACAATAAAGCATGGAGCCTCTGGGTTCTTGAGGGCTCGTTGGGTGAACAGCTGAGCTACTGTGGCGTCTTGTCTGCCCCATCTCTTCGAACGGATCATACCCACCGCGTAGCGCCATAGGAATCTGGGGAAAAAGGCAATCGTATTTCAATAAACATGACACAAATTATAAGAAAGGATAAATAGGAATTCTGAGCAGACCAAAAATAAATTAACTAGCAAGATCCAAGGTTCCGGTAGTTAATTCATTTTATTAATTATCTATAGCTGCGTCCCGCAGTTTCGATCCCGTAGGAATATCGAGCGCAAAAGTTTTTTCGTTGAAAACAAACAAATTTTCCTTTTTATAATAGTATTTCTTTTATGAACTATTAACAAATTTTACTAACTGTAAATTGAAGTAAGTATTGTATATTTTATTTTATTGAGTAATCATTTATTTAAAATAAATAATATTAAAATCTAAATAAATAGGTAACGAAAATGGTCTCTTCATCTCAGAAGTTGGAGGTTTTATTTATGAGGCTTGCCACCCCGATCTTCGAGGAATGAATACTTGGAATCGTTTTGTATTTGAGAGACCGATAATACCAGACTCATCCCCAAAATTTCTGTGACAGGAAACGACAACGTGGAATATCTTATGTGGGGTACCCACATAAGATATTAGATATACCTAAGTAATAAATAAAGAAGGTAAGTAGGTATCTGTTAAACTAACTAGCCCACTTATTTATTCCTCTTGATCGATTTCTCGGCATCGGTTGTTTCTCGTGGGAAACAGTCATTTGCACAAGTACCTACCTACCCACCTAACCTTTAGTATCATAGTCCACTAGGTGTATCACAATTACCACGAAGTGGTTGGTATTTAACCCTCGAAGGTACCTACGTACATACCTAGATATAGGTGGGTATATAGGGACCTAGGTAAAATAAAAAAATACTGAATAAGTACATATAACAGTTTTATAAATCGACTAGCTGTGCCCCGCGGTTTCACCCGCATAAATTATTATCCCGTAACGTATGTGACGCATCACGTATGTCATACCAAGCGTTGCTCAACCCGTATGATTATTCAAAGTAGGTACCCTATATCTTATTTCAACCACTAAACTATCCCTGTACCAAATTTCGTTCAAATCGGTTTAACCGTCATTTTTACCCATCACGTATGTCATACCAAGCGTTGCTTTAAAGTATCGTATTTATACCCTTAAAGTAATCCCTGTACCAAATTTCATTCTAATTAGTGCGATCGTTCTTGTTGACCCATCACGTATAATATGTGTCACGCCAAGCGTTGCTTAACCCGTACAATCATTTAAAGTACCCTATATTTTATTTAAACCCCTATACTAACCCTGTACCAAATTTCATTCCTATCGGTTCCGCCGTTCTTGAGATATAAATAGTGTAACTAACACGACTTTTGGTTTTATAGCTGCGTCCCGCGGAATTTACCCTCGTAAGTCCCGACCCCGTAAGAATATCGGGATCAAAAGTAGCCTATAACCTTCCTCGATAAATGGACTATCAAACACAAAAAGAATTTTTCAAATCGGACCAGCAGTTCTTGAGATTAGCGGGTTCAAACAAACAAACAAACAATCAAACAAACTCTTCAGCTTTATAATATTAGTATAGAAGATAAAGCGATTCAATGTCACTCGATAAATTATTGAAGTGCTTAGCTACCCTCACCTATAGACGGGTTTAAGGTTTTGTAATTAAACGATATATATAATAGGCGAAGTACCTATACCCTTTTTCAGAAACTTATATAAAAAATGTAAACAAAAAACACATTTAATTATTTGAAAGTGACAGTGCTTTGTTATTATTATTTCTTATCGGTTGTGAACCGATTATGGCCATTAGGAAATTAGCCAGTTAGCAATTAGCCAGCAAGTATTCTAATATATTATGCAAGTTATTTGCATCGAAACAGTCAAGTCGTCATAGTTAAAGTCAAGTCTAGGGAATCATTTGTAAACATGGCGGCCATTTACAAATAATCTTCACGGAGCCTTGGAGACAACACTGAGTTAATGTTTTGCACCGATTTTCACTTTCATTCCACTTGTACACCTTCACGAAACTAAATTGATTAATATGCCCCCGAAATTAAACAATTTGCACGCATTTGAACTAGGTTTCACAAAAATGAAAATTTAGCACCACATCTCCTCAACGAGTTCCCGCCAAGACTCCCAGTGCTTTGTTTACTTTTTCTTTGACAGTTGACAGTTCTTTGTTTACATTTTTTATTTAAGTTTCTGAAAAAAAGTGTAGATTTACAGTTCAGTGTCCGTTCGTCTGTTTATCCGCGACTTAGCTCAATATGCTTTTAGTAAGTAGGTAATTTCGCATGGTTGGTTTTACACTTAAAAGCATGGTGGAAAAGTCATAAAATCTATGAATAATGGGTTCTTTTAAGTCTTGAGGTATATACGGAACACTAAATACCGTTTTTTTCATGCCATGGTAATATTGCGTATTATAGACTTAGGTATAGATTATTGCGTGATCATCGGATAAATAATAATGTTAAAAATGCAGATTTTTAATTGCCTCCTTCTTTAAATACTTCCTAAGTTCTACCTACCTAACTAAATTAATATTTTGCAGGTTTTCCTAGTAGTATACTAACACAAGTAGGTACCTAAATAACTGAAGCCTAACGACAAGCTGAGTATCACGCGACTGTTTGACGCACCATTCGCATATAATCCTATAATTAAATGAAAGACAACTCCAGTGGCCTTCAGTCGTTATAGAGGGAAAACGGAGGGAAATTATTATGTTAAAACAAATACGGGTCAAAAGATATGAAAATAATAAGGATATTTAAACCTATGTGACTTGTTATTATGCCCTACAAAACATTTAAGGATATTTCGTAGTTTCCTGATTTATGGTTATATAGCAAAATAGACAAATAAGTAGGTATAATTAACATATAGGTAATTAATAAGCTGTCATAAGTAGTAAGTACATTAGTAATTATGGGTTTTGTTGTATTGTTACATATTGTGTTGAGTTGTACAAATAAAGAGTTAGTTTATCTATCTAAGTACCTAATTAAATTAAGTAGGTATGCAAGAATTATATATTTATAACTTACTGACACTATACATATAACCAAAAATCCTGAGTGCTAACTAATTCATCCAGGTGAAGTTTTAGTAGCTTTGAGTTTGGTAATACATTGTAGGTAGGCTCCTATTCCTAATAAATTATGTGTAGTACTAGTAATTAATAAATTGCTTTTGCGATATCCGGTGATAGATGGCATTTTAAAATAAAGTAAAATGCAGAAGTTATTAAGAATAGTCCCGCTGGACCTTACCAATTAGAAAAGAAAATGTAGAAATGTAGTACTAAGTAGAAAGTTTCAAAACAATGCCCTGTAGAATTATTATAGGTACCTATACTTAGCTATTAGGACAATTAGGTATATATGTAGATTGTAGATGTTTCCTTGCATAAGCAATAGCTTAAGTTAAAGATTCGTACCTATAACCTAAACCTATTATTATCATTACCATAATATACCTACAATACCATATTTTATACTGTGCCTACTGTGTAAAGAACCTACTTTGGCAAAGATAAGCCAAAATTATGCAGGGCACCGGATATTCGAATGTAGCAAGAAATTAAAAACATACCTATGACCTATAATAATTGCTTATTATCGTCATTCTTATTATATTAATTTCCGAGTTTGCGACATGCGAAACTAAAGCCTACTCTCGTATTTGCACCTAATCTCGTATTTGCAGGATCCATCCAGAATTTGGCAATGAAATTCACGATTACATAATAGGAAAGTCGTAGGTAATCAGGAACTTCAAATCGTTGCCATGAATTTCTCTGACTGTAACTATTCATACACTTAGATTTAGGTATTTCAAGACCATTTCAGATATTCCATTTAATGAGTTTATATTTGTAAAATGTAAGATTAAACTATTCTCTCATATTAAAATTCTTATTTGTCAAAAATCATGGGGTATTGAGACTACGCAGGTAATAAGTGTAGTACTATCGCTAGTAAGTATCCAACAAGGTACTTATTCTTTACTACATCAAACATTAAAATCGATTAACTAGGTTGTGTATTCTGCGTTCTCCACACGTTACAATTTGAATTTCACTGTTATCGATGAAGCAAAAAGTTAAGTCTATTTGATAGTGAGACTATCATAAAACTAATACCTGCTTATCATCAAAAAAATATTAATCCTATCCTATCTATAAATACGTTTTTAACCTTAAACCATGAAACGACGACGACGGCCTTCTTGCACTAAACATTCGATTTACGGTGCCAACAGAAATAGCACACTGAACCGTGTGTAAACATTTGTATGTGATACTCCTTGAAGCAAAGCTTCTATAAGATTACCTAATGACTATAAATGCGAATGATATGTAGGAAAGTAGGTACCTAAATATTTACACTATACTATGTGTAGGCACTAATAACTGCTTCTTCTTCATATAGTGGTGTGAACCACCTAGTGTTACAGTTTTCAGGTCGCCTTAAGGCCTCTAACTTGACCTCACGACAAATATCTAGAATATCTACTAAGTAAATGGATTACGATGAATATATTAAATTAGATAACCAGTAGGTAGATATTTTGAATATTACTTTACTATTAATTACTTTAAAACACTTTATTTATCCGGTTTTATCGCGTTTTTATTCATTATTTGAACCGAGCTTTCGCCAACTTTACAGTTGGCTTTTTCAAGGTTGACCCGGTTTTATCGCGTTCAGGTAAACGCGATAAAACCGGATAAATAAAGTGTTTTATTATGCAAAATCGCGAAAACCATAGAAGAAATTATATTTACTTTTCCTAATTTGTAACCTTTCAATTTTCAATTCTAATTTTTCCAAGCGATTCAATTATTACTTAAGTGTATTAAATAATAATTCATGAAAGTTAAAGTATACCTTTATAACATATTCTAATGATTTTAATTTCAGATAGGTACCTACCATAAAACGCAAGCACGCACGGTGCACGTTATTGAATATACATATAACCTAAATATCATCTTTACCGCTAAATTCATAGTCTTTGTAATCTAACTTCCTACTAAAAAACGTTCGGAAACACGCACACATCTTTTGTCTTTAATACGAACCTAAATTCATAAAGCCAACAAAGAAAGATAAGTCTTTGTTTTTAAGAAGATACCTACTTAGTACTTAGCCTTTTAAATGATAATACTGGATCGTAATTTTTCACACACATTATCGGTCAACTATAGTGACCGATAATATTGTGTGTGGCAAAAAACCATTTTCTAGAGATCCTCCGTGCTTCAGAAGGCACCTAAAGCATGGTCCCGGTCTCTTATAGCAGTCGTTAGGTCAAGTTAGAGGACCTGAAAACCTAGGGGAGCCACACCACTACTACTTCCACAGAATTGAACCTTTTTACTATTATCTCAATGGTCAATAGGCATAGATATGGCCGTGGAATGGCCAAATATACAAAGAGAACAAGCCTTTATCACTTAAAAGTGTCACGATACCTACCTAGGCCTCGGCTTATGTCGTACGAGGTCTACCTAGGCCTCGTACGACACAAGGGCCTACTTACTAGAGTTTGAGGTAGTTAAACTACGGAATTTGACTATGCTTTTGATTTTATTACGTAGTAACGTCAACATAGGCCTAAGCAATTGCTTTGCCGATGCTATTGACCTGTAGATGAAAAAAAAAGTGGACGGATCCTTAATCTCATACTAAACCGCAAATAGAAACGCGTTATTGCAGAGATCCAACGGTGGATCCATTTGTAATTACTGCCTACCGAGGCGAATATTAATACATGTGATAAATACACCGAATATTTTATTATTTAGGTAAGTATATTTACATACAGTCATATTATACATAGGTATCTCCAATATCAAAAATTGAAATTCTTCCAATTTGTTACCAGAACAAGATACGAGTTACTATTTATATTGTATTTATAAAAATCAGTGTGAATTATGCACAGAAGAGAGTTGGTATACCGCTAAGACACGCTTTGGTAAACAGCCGAGCAGAAACATGCCACAGTTCGAAGACACGAACCAACCATTAGATAAAAAGTATAACTGTAAACTTTAGACCGGATTACGAAGAAAAAACCTACCTAGGTGCCTGCCTACAATTCGAGATCTTTTAAGTTTCGTATTTACGCAACTTATTTGTCTTTGTGTTACTTATTAACACTCATGTGCTTATACTAAATTTATACTTCAATACGTTCGTAACTATTTCTCGGGCGAGTCTATGCGTATTTCTTCATATACTTTGGAAAAAAGACAAACTCTATTTCCACTAAAACTCCACTGTCCGTTTGTCTGTCTGTCTGTCTGTTTGTATGCTGCATCTCATCAACCGCGAATAGCTAGACAGTTCACAAAAACTAAAGTGCGCCTCAGCAATCGTGATTTTTTTGTGATATGATAATGGATAGAACCCTAAGTGCGCGAGCCCGCGACGAACTTGGCCGGGTTTTTTAATTTTCTCGTGAAAGCTTTTTTTTTTTTTTTCATCATAAACAAAATCAATATCAATGACCAAAGACAGATGTTTAAAAAAACACAATAAGATCGATCTTCGTGTGTAAAATAATCACCTCATGATAATTATTGTGTCGTGAGATCCATTGTTAGAAGGGGTGACTCAAGCAATTTGTCTTAACAAAAGGGCTTCTTAAGTCTATTTAATAATTTAATCAAGACATTTTATTTTTCACATTGCATTCAATATAACTAATGTTAGAAAATGTAACCATCCTCATATTATAAAGATTTATTTCTTTGTTTATTTGAAACTAATGGATCAATTTAAAAAAAAAACACCAGTAAAAGCTTTAAAGAGAAGTAACATAGGCTACCTTTGATCCCGATATCCCCACGGAAACGGGACCAACGCGGGTGAAACCACGGGACACAGCTAGTGTATGATATTTTTTTATTCAAAGTATAAATGTTCTATTACTGAGTTACGTAATAAATAAATCTAGGCAGATTTGAACGTAGCGTGTTTATACGGAACTTTTAAAATGTTATCAGTTGCCCCATATAAAATAAATATATAGGGTAAATTGTCCGGTTTACCGATCACTGCCAGTTCACGATCAATTTTACGAAAAACTTAATAAACAATGTAAATTTGGCAGCATACGTGTTAATTTTGCTTGAATTCGCATGATCTATTTGTCCTTTTCTAAAAAAACAGCTATTTCAATCAAAAAACCCTTCGGTTTTCGATCAGTGTTCGAACAAACATCAGTCAGTGCGCCCGCGTGTATTTCTACGCAAAATCACAAGAAAAAAAATAGGTGGATCAACAACTGCATTGTAAGTAAAACTATGTTTTATTACACTTTACGCTTTTGGTGATGTGTTTGTTGCACTAAAATTGAGTCATATTAACATTTTATTTAACATTTTAATAAGAAAGTTCGTTATTTTGCCAAAAAATATGGTGATCGCTATGGGGCTCATGAAACCACAACCTTTTCTTTTTCTCGATCACCTGATCGTAAACTGGTGATTTTAGAAAAAACTTATTTTCTATTTTATCGTAACGCATGAGACTTAACGGGAAATATTATTATTCATTTCCATTCACAATAACACGCTTTGTATATACATCAGAAGGCGATCGGTCTAATATGTATCATTATTAGAAAATTTGATGCGTAAGTTTATCAAAAATCGGGTGATCGGGAAACAACTCGTTGTCGATGTTTAACTCTTTGTCATACAAAATTACTAGTTTTATGTGATCGCAGATGGGCTAGTCAACGATAGAATGTATATTTTTTGAACTTCGGTGGAGATTTCGATGATCGGGAAATGAATACTTTGCGATCACGTGTGATATGATAATTGCAACTATGATCGTAAACAGATTACCTTGCGTACGTAAAAAAAATCAAAAAACGTAGTGTTCGTGAAATGACTAGTTGTTGAAAATTTTAATACTAAAAGTAGATGAGGTGCAAACTAAATCATAATATCTGAATTTGCACTTATTTTTGTAATTTTACTTATCATTTTATTTTTATATTTCTTGAATACCATCCGTTTTAAGAGGACGCCTATCTATTGGACTCCTTTGCAATTAATTTCACTCACTTAATGTTGTCCAATTTTTTTTTCTACCCATCTTCTTTCACTATTATTTTAGGCATTGGTGTTATTAACCTTGGTGCTTGGTGTATTCTGCATGTATTGTGTGTTATGCTTCTTGCAGATGGCTCCAAATAAAAAGGATGCTAAGAAAAGAGCGAAAGAAAAAATGGTATGATTTTACCTATTGTAATTATGTAGATACTTATCTTTTTTAGGCAATATTTAACTAAGTAGTTATTTTTGTATACAGGTAGGAGTATCAAAAAGGCAGTGCAGGCGTCTTTTCACATATAAAGATGAGGACCTCAATAATGCTATTGAGTCTGTTAAAAATAAATCTATGGGATTCAGAGAAGCTTGCCGCTTTTACGGCGTACCATTTGCCACAGTGCACGATCGACTAAGTGGCAAAGTTGCTGCCACTAAGAAACCAAAAGTTGGACCTGATCCTGTATTAGGCGTCAAGAATAAAGAAAAGCTTTCAAAATGGATAATTGACATGGCCAAATGCGGATTTCCTATAAATAAGACTGAACTACTGGAAAGCGTCGCAAAAATTATTACCGAATCTGGTGCCAAAACGCCATTCAAAGACGGGAGACCAGGAGAAACATGGTACAAAAATTTTTTGAAGAGGCATCCAGAGATCAGCATCAGAGAACCAGAAGGTATTAACAACGCCAGAGCGGCAATAACGGAAAGCCGCATAAAGCAATGGTTTAATGAACTAAAAGAATATATGCAATCCATTGGTGCCATTGACATTTTTGATGACCCAGATCGAATTTTTAATGGAGATGAATCTGGATTTTCTTTATGCCCCAAAAGTGGCAAGGTGTTAGGACCGAAAGGTTTTAAAAATGTATATGTCAAGAAAAATAACGACAAAGAAAACTTGACTGTGCTGTTAGTATTTGCGGCCAGTGGAAAAATATGCCCACCTATGGTCTTATTTCCTTACATACGACCCCCAAAGGCGTTAGTAGACAATATGCCAAAGACGTGGGTCCTAGGTCGTTCAGAAAGCGGGTGGATGAAAAGCGATGTATTCTACGAATACGTCAGCAACGACTTCAACGCTTGGCTTGAAAAAAATGAGGTAAAAAAACCTGTGATCTTGTTTATTGACGGTCATAAATCACACTTAACATATGCCCTTAGTGATTTTTGCCAGGCTAATGGCATTATTCTCTAAATTTACCACCAAACAGTACACACATGCTGCAACCTGCGGATGTTAGCGTGTTTAGACCTTTAAAGCAAAACTGGAAAACAATTGTCAAAAAATGGCAATCAGAAAATATTAATCAAGTTGTCACAAAATTGAACTTTTGCTCAGTGTTAGACAAAACAATATGTCAAACTCGATTAGAAGAACCCATTAAGAACGGGTTCAGAAAATGCGGCTTATATCCACTAAATGCAGACGCTGTAGATTACACAAAATGCGTCAAAGACACCCAAGATAGAATTGTAAGAGAAAAACGTTCTAGCGGAAATCAAAAATCTACGGCGAATGCAAAAGAGTTTGACGCTGCGATGAAAGTTATTTCAATAATAAAGACAGATTTAGCGAAACGCAATATAGATATAGAACCGATCATCGAAGAAATCGAAATTGCTAAAACCAAATATATGGAAAATCGACGTTCTAAAACACCGCGGAATTCTTCAACACAAAGCACATCAATACTCAATCTTGATGTGCTTTGTGTTAACGAATTCCTAGGTGATGACTTTCCTCAGCCAGGGTCATACGTATCATTAAATGATATTTCCGTAATGTCTTTGAATGAAATGGAGATTACTTCAGACCAATGTTACGCTGTCACAGTTTCCGCAAACAATTTATCAGTATCAGCGGATGACCACAATCACAACGGAAGTTTAACAGTATCCGCGAAAGACCACAATGAAAATGGTACTTTAGCAGTATCCGCAAATGACCATCATCAAAATGGTACTTTAGCAGTATCTGCGGATGACCACAACCAAAATGACACTTTAGCAGTATCCGTGAACACGCACGAAAATTTGCATAATGATACGGACCTTGCAATACATAATAATGTCGAAACGGTACAAATATTATCCTTTGATGATGTTTTTCAAAAGCATTTGCACTTCCCATCGCCAACATCAACATCATCTAAAGAGAAAAGAAGAAATGGACCAAAACTACCCAGCGCTATTTCTTCAGATGCTTGGCGAGAACACTATAAGAAAAAAGAAGAAGAAAAAGAGAATCTTGATTTAGAAAAAAAACGAAAGAAGCAATTGAGAGCAGAAGAGAAAGAAAAGAAAGCCAAAGAAAAGCAAAAGAGGAACAAAAATAAGAAGACTTTACTCAAAGAGTCACAAAAAAAGGATAACGAAAAATGTAGTGAATGCTGTGAAGAGTTGATTAGCGATATAGAAGATGATGCAGAAAAAAATATAGGATGTGACAATTGTATCAGGTGGTTCCATCTAAAATGTACTGAGATGCGCAATAAATCTTATGTTGAAGCGGCAACATCATCTTACACATGTTCTTTTTGTCCCACAAATACACAAATTGATGAATAACACAGGGGAAAATATTGATAGATTATCATTTTTTTTTTAATTTCATACAAATATGTTACTTTTTATTTTTGAATATTTTGGAATTAAAAAAAATTTGGATCATACAAATATTTCATTTGAAATTGTTTTTTATTTTTTGCTACAATTGTTTTGTAAATCGTGCGAATATCTTTCTTTTCATTTCATTTTTGTTTATTATTGCAAATAAAAAACTTGATAATTAATTGTCGACTTTCAATTCGTGCCTATAAAGTTCTTATTCCATTGCATTTTTAATGTTCGTAAACCGGCGAAACTGGTGATCGCTAAATGATCGAAGTTGATCGTAAAGTGAAAATAGAGCAATTTATCGAAATTTATTATTTATTAATACAAAATACCTAAATATACTGTATACGATAAGTTTATGTAAAAGTCTAAAGTTTATTTTATCAGTATAAATTGTAGTCAACTAATAGATCCTTAAATTTCATGACTTACGTAATTTTTAATGTAACAAGCTGATTAATTGATCGTGAACGGGTAGTTTTACCCTACCTACCTACCAACTACTTATCAGTCAACATGCCCTATCGTGCAATCAATGATAAAAGATCGTTTACACAATGTCTGCTATTGTAGATTTTAAAGATTGCACAAATATTACGCTAAGCACTATTAAAAAACAAATTTCAAAAGAATTCGGTATGTTGGTAGTTATAAAAGGAGCAGCTGTGTTAAAAAGACCTCTGGCTTCATAGAGGGTTTGAATGTCAATAGGTAGGGAGCTACGTGCGAATAATCCGAAATTTTAAAATTGATTTAATAGTATACGACGAAATTTACTTGGTAATTGAGGATACAGGTGCTGTTTATATGGGAAATAGCTGCAGCTTATACCTAAACTAAATGTTTCCCTTTATAATCCCATTCTACTAATATTATAAAGCTGAATGTTTGTTTGTTACTCAATCTCGTAAAAACCACTGAACCGAATATAGATAGTTGGAGACGAATAAACACAGACTACTTTTTATCACGATACGCAGACTTAAGCAGGTGAAACCGCAAGGCGCAGTTAGTTTTAATATAGGCTGTAAACTTGGACTAAGACTTGCACTGTAGACTTGAATTAGCAAGTCGCAAGTCAAATATACTTTTTTAAAATATGTTTTGAAAATGTTTTCTGTAGGTATTCATTCATCGATAGTACACTTGTACACCTATAGAATAACAATAAGGTAGTAGGACTGAATCTAAATTTCATCCGGACCATCGCATCGTTAACAATCGTAACTTATAAGGACTGTGTAGGTACGATAATTATTAATTTCGTACTTTGGTAGGTAGGTAGGTGTCTGCTTTACATAAATATTTATATATATATATGTCTATAAGTACTTTGTAGACAATGCAGGATGTAGATTGTAACACTTACATCATCAATAAGTATCTAAATCATTCGATACAATAATTTAAACGGACATTGTACCTAGGTACTAACCACGCCGAAAGTACCTATAATTAAAAAAAACGTAGGTATATCTAGTACCTACTTACCTCAATAATGTAAGTAGGTAATATCATTTTGTATTTATTATTAGACAGATGCGAAGATCAGTAAAGTCAGTATAAATCATAGATAAGGAGTTGATGCAGAGCCCGCAATATTTGAAATTGGGTAATAATTGACCCAGGGTACCTTTAGCAGATATTAGGTTTCCTCTTGATAATATTAATATAGATAACTAGACGTGAATCAAGTCCCAATCTGTATCGTCACTATTTCCTCACACTTCAGCCATCATAGTAAATTATAACCGGAACTGAAACTTTATATTTTTCAAAGCAAAAAGTAACGGAAAACATTATAATATTAATTTGATTTTTTTCTTGTTTTCGCGACTTTATTTAAATAAAACTCTGCTCAACCCCGAGGAAGATGTCTGCAAGGGCACCGAAACATATAAACGGCATTGCAACAATGCTGTTAATAAAAATCAACGAGATTAGAAGTAGAACTACCTAGTCCAGTAAAATGTATTCGTACATTCTATGGGATCGTATACGTTAAATCCGGTAGCTGTGATTTGTTGCAGGCTTGTTTATGATGTTGGCCTAACAAATATTCCAAGTTTGTGACCTCGAGCGTCGAACGCAACCTTGTCAAAAATCGTAAAAAAAATAGATCTTTTTTTTTACAAATTTTGGCGATAAACGTCCTGAGATGGTACTAGGTATCAAAAACTAGTGCTTAATGCGTTTTTTCGAATTTTGACAAGTTTGCGTTAGGCGTTCGAGGTCACAAACTTGGATTAAGTCATTAGGCCAACTTCACAAACAAGTCTGCAAAAAATCAAATCTACCGGATTTAACGCAAACGCTAATATATTTATTATATTATAATAATATAATGTTTTTTTATTTTTGAATTACGCGTCAATCTATTGATGCAATTAAGTATGTAGGTGTACATTACCTTATGAGTAGGTATATACCTACCTAGGTAATAAAATTATTATGCATTTTCAGATAAGTAACACAAACACGAGCCAAATTAACCTCATATTCCAAACGCGGTTAAATAAAGTAGGTAATAATAACAGAATTGCAAAAGTAGACAAAAGACTCAATGCAGTAGTCTATTGCGGATGTTTGTTTTTAGGGTACCGAACTAAAGGGTAGGTATAAGTAAACGGGAGTTTTTTTTACTAAGACTCCAACGTCGGTGTGTTTATCTGTCACCAGACATGAACCGTGATACTGATAACTAACCAGTTGAAACAGTTAAATCTAAAATCAAAAATTTATTTTTCACTTTATTTCTATTGATAACCTCAGCCCCCCGTCTGTGAATGCCCGACTGCAATGCAGAAGGTTGCGGGTTCGATTTTCATCGGATGCTAGTATTTAAGCTTAGATATAAATTTATTTATATTTAAACACAATCAAAAACGCTTAGAAAACTTTGAAGAAATGTTAACCGAAAGAACAACGGACGGAAGGGACGTAAGTTTAAATAAATTAAATATTTATAACAGCTCTATATTGTATCGCGTGAATATATTTTATTTAAAAGTCGTCGATCGTATGAATCACTTTTACCTAGGTACTTATAGATTTGTCGATAGCTCGTTTTACTGTTATTTGTAAACTTCGATCAAAAGATTCCTCATCGATCTGTATTTAACCGTTAGTTAGTAGGTAGGTATTCATGTGGTTTTAATTCAATGACACAAGAAAATATCAACTAGATATACGAAGTACGAAAGGTATGTATAAGTAAACGGGAGTTTTTTTTACTAAGACTCCAACGTCGGTGTGTTTATCTGTCACCAGACATGAACCGTGATACTGATAACTAACCAGTTGAAACAGTTAAATCTAAAATCAAAAATTTATTTTTCACTTTATTTCTATTGATAACCTCAGCCCCCCGTCTGTGAATGCCCGACTGCAATGCAGAAGGTTGCGGGTTCGATTTTCATCGGATGCTAGTATTTAAGCTTAGATATAAATTTATTTATATTTAAACACAATCAAAAACGCTTAGAAAACTTTGAAGAAATGTTAACCGAAAGAACAACGGACGGAAGGGACGTAAGTTTAAATAAATTAAATATTTATAACAGCTCTATATTGTATCGCGTGAATATATTTTATTTAAAAGTCGTCGATCGTATGAATCACTTTTACCTAGGTACTTATAGATTTGTCGATAGCTCGTTTTACTGTTATTTGTAAACTTCGATCAAAAGATTCCTCATCGATCTGTATTTAACCGTTAGTTAGTAGGTAGGTATTCATGTGGTTTTAATTCAATGACACAAGAAAATATCAACTAGATATACGAAGTACGAAAGGTATGTAGTAGAATATAGCGGAACTGTTTGACATTTCGATCGGCAATCTTGCATGGTCACCCTCCACAACGTGGCGCAAAATGAATTAAAAATTACGTACGTTTGCGAGGCTATTACAGTCACCGTGTCGAAAAATTACATTAGAAAATAATACTTCATCATTTCATAAAAGCAAGATTCCGGTTTTATTTACAAAATTTCTTAACAAGAGTAGGAATGTATTTATTGTTTGATTTTACCTGTCTCAAATATTATGTCGAGCCAATTTCTTCAACAACAAAATATCTCAATGTAAACCTAGAACTACGTAACTACTGTACTTTTATAAAGCAAGTTATATAAGTAAATGGTTCGATAATAAAATAGCAAAGCAAAACTTACTTGGAATCCCTCGGGAGAGTCTTGACGAACACGTAAATCCATTTTCTGTATCTGTAAAGGCAGGGCGCGACCGCGAGCAGTGCGAATATTGCCGCTTTGGAGAGCGTGCTTAACACGGCTGCCATCGCGGCGGCCAGTGCCATCAGAGCGACAAGCGCGGCCAGAAGCGCGTCCATCGTAGCTGGCGAGGAGCCCACTGGGCCGGTCGCCGCACTAGCACTAACACAGAGTCCCGCGGCGCGGTCACACGCGTCGCCTGCCGCCGCGTCAATGGCGCGCGCCTCGAACCCTGCACATGCGTCGACTCGTCTACAGCTGATCGACACCCCTACCCCTACCGCATCAGAACAAATCTGTTCCCTCGCGTCGTTTCACACGGCAACCCTGCTCACAACATTAGAGAAATGGACAATGCGGCGGACCGGACCGGACAGACATTTTGACTGGACGAAACGAAGGCGATCTATTTTTAAATGGTCTGATTGATCGATCGTCACATTTGAGTTCCAATAAAACAAAGGTTGGTTAGTGCTCTGAAAAAAGGCTTAAAGTTTGACTCCATTATACAACACTAGGTATAACCTATACCAAAATACTTTACTTCTACTGGACTGTAAGTACTGTATTGTGGATAGGTATAGAGCTATTTGAACTGAGATATCTATCTTCACAAGATAATATTGCTTTTAAAATTAAAGTGAAAGCTGTTTGCTGCGCCCCGCGGTTTCACCCGCGTAAGTCCCGTTCCCGCGGGAATATCGGGATAAAAAGTAGCCTATGTGTTATTCCCGGTATCCAGCTACCTATATTCCAAGTTTAATCGCAATCGGTTCAGTGGTTTTTGCGTGATTGAGTAACGAACACATATTATACTCACAAACTTTCAGCTTTATAATATTAGTAGGATAGGATATTAGGATTATTCTGATATAATAATCTTTATTAGTACGAAACCAAACATTAATTCCTGAATTATGTAGGTGTCTACTGTCTGTCTACATAATGTAAGAAATGCAATACTGAAACACCTAAGTATTCCACTACCGAATAAAATGCAATCATACATCGCGGTCAAAAACATAACCCTCCTTTTGCCGTAGTCGGGTAAAACGATCATCATTTATTAGGAAAATAAATAAACTGTAGGTTAAGTCGTTTTACAATCAGTAGGTACTTAAGAACAATAAGTACTTACCTAAGTTACAGAAATAATCATACTTTGAACTTTGCTATTTCCTCATTATTCCTGTTTTATTTATGAGTATTTTATTATCGCCCGACACAACTACTAGGTAAACTACGATTTTATCCTCAGAGTAATTAACCTCTCTTTTACGATTGTTTAATAAATTACTCACAAACAGAACTATATAAATAAATATATAAATTCTGTGAAGAACACACAGCGCCATCTAGCCCCATGGTAAGCTACTAAGCTTGTGTTACGGTGAATAGACATCGGATATAGTAATATTATTTTATTCGTTTGTAATCCTACTAATATTATAATCCTAGTAATATTATAAATGTGAAAATGTGTGTTTGGATGTTTGTTACTCAATCATGCAAAAACTACTGAACTGATTGCGATAAAACTTGGAATATAGGTAGCTGGATACCGGGAATAAAACATAGGCTACTTTTTATCTCGATATTCCCGCGGGAACGGGACTTACGCGGGTGAAACCGCGGGGCGCAGCTAGCCCCATGGTAAGCTACTAAGCTTGTGTTACGGTGACTAGACATCGGATACGGTAATATTCTTTTTCTTTTGTAATACTTACATAGTTATTATGAACTAGCTGCGCCACACAGTTTCACCAGCATAAGTCCTGTTCCCGGAATATCGGGATAAACTCATACTAAGGGCTCTGAACGCCCCGACCGTAAGTATATTTCTATTTAAATATAAAAGAAAAGAAATGACTTAGTAAAATACAATTTTATTACCATTGCCAGTATAACCCATACCTCTAAACATAATTTAAACATAAATATTATAAAAATCTCAGTCTTTACACATTTGAGACTGGAATATTCGAGTTCAGGGACGAAGATATCCCCTTTTATTTTAAATAAGTCTACCGGGATGACTATTCTGCAAGTAAATAAATAAATACTGCACGACATTACACACAGCGCAATCTAGCCCCAAACTAAGCACTAGGCTTGTACTATGAGTAATAGACAGCGGATAAACTACATAATATACTATTTTTTTTGTAAATACATACATATCATTTACAGAAAGACACCCAGACCAGATACAAATATTTATTTTTTGGAGGAGCTTGAGAAAATGATTTTTGGTCACAAATTTTCGGTCGCCCATCCAAGTAATGAAGCGTTGCTTAACCCGCACGACTGACGATCGGCAGGGTCAGCTAGGCCAATGAGCTCCCCCTGGCGCGATAAAAATTAAGTGATAAATCGATTTCCTACTTCCTATTATCCTACTAATATTATAAATTAAATGTGAGTGTATGTGTCTTTAATAATAGTATCTTTAAGGCAAAGTTGTATATACATATAACTGGTAAACACATTTAACCATAGTGTTCTGGCATTGTTTTTTGTTGAGTTATCTATCAATGTGTATTACTGTTGGTGTACCTAATTAAATAAATAAATAAGTGTGTGTGTTTGGATGTTTGTTACTCAATCACGCAAAAACTACTAAACCGATTGCGATGAAACTTGGAATATAAGTAGTTAGATACCGGGAATAACACATAGGCTACTTTTATCCTGATATTCCCGCGGGAACGGGACTTAAGCGGGTGAAACCGCGGGGCGCAGCTTGTAGTAAAATATAAGGGATTCTTTTGGTTCTTTAAAAACACATCCATGCTACCCATTCTAGTACATCTTATGTGGATACGCAGCCTAAACTACCTCAAAAGATGTCAAGATGTGGTCAAAGATGTAGCACGCTTATGCAAACGATACTACAGGTTGACTTGAGATATTTCCAAGCATACTGAGATGCTATAAAAACCGCATCGAAAAACCCTGCAAAGTATCGCTAAAGCTTTCTAAGTGAGTGTAATTTCTAGCAAAATTACCAACAATTTATTTTTAATTTTAACCATTTTCGGGTAAAATCTAACAATGATGAGACGACTTAGTTACAGAATAGGTGCCCAGACCTCCCCTGAATTCTTACAAATCAACCTGTAAACAAGAAATATTGTTTCACAAAGGAACTTGCTTTCAAAAACTTGCTAATATTATAAATGCGAGTGTTTGTGTGTAAGTCTGTTTATACATCTTAAACGAATTTAGAAATATCGGAATCCGAAAAACCGCGGATAAAACCGCGGCTTATAGCTAGTCGTGTAATAAAAAATACGTTTCACAATCAGATTTAGATATATTTACAGCTTTAAGAAAGGTAAGAAAATACATATATTAAATATATAATAGATATAAGACTTTGTCCAACTAAGCTATCTATTTATTGCCAACACCAATAAGTGTAATCTAAGTTAAGTTAGAAGCTACATACTTTTATTGTAAGTCTAAGTTATAATATCTATACAAATATCAACAATCTGTACTTATAAACTTTCCCCCTTACTTATAAAGGCTAATTAATGCGCTGCATAACTATGCATCGTTTGTCATCTACTGTCACATGAAGTTTCAAAGTTGATAGACAGAGACAAACGTCACATAACTTAGTCATGTGTAAGTAATATTTTATAAGTAAGGGAGTTTATTTTTAAGTGTTACTTACACTTTAGAATAAAATTCTTCAAAATTTTTCTGTCTATGAATTAATTAGACTTAAATGGCAGGGGCTTTTGTGGCATAGTAGTTATAGCGCTGGAACGAAATACCAGTAGTCGCGGGTTCAAATCCTGCCAAGATCGAAAAAACTTTCATTATTGACTTCAAGAACTTTAAGACAGTCTTACTAAAATATTATGCTTATAAACATTATTTTGATTTATTTCATTGGACTTGTTTCAAATTTGATTTATTAACAGTTCCGAATTGATCGATGGTAAAAGCACTGCGATAAAAAAAGAAAACAAATAATCTTATTTCCAATCAAAAAAAATAACACGAATACAAAAAAAAATGTTTAAAATACATTCCTGTTGTTTCGAGTTTATTTTTGTGCTATCTTTCCATAACTATTTTGTCTGAAATTTTCGCGATTTTGCATAATGAAACACATTATTTACCGAGTTTTACTTGCGTTATATTCAATAAGGCCATTATTATCAACGACCAAGCTTTCGCCAACTTTACAGTTGGCTTTTTCAAGGTTGACTGACAGTCAAACTTTACAGTTGGCGAAAGCTCGGTCGTTGATAATAACGACGTTATCGAATAAAAAGCGAGTAAAACCCGGTAAATATTGTGTTTTACTATCTTTTCATGTATATATATCGATGTTTTTATATTAAATTTATATTGCCATGTAGTGATTTCGATGTGTTATTTGATGTGTACGGTTCAACCAAAGAAAACCTAAAAATAATTTAATATCACAACCTACACCTGTATTTCCAAATTAAAATATAAACTTATATTATAAAGACGTTACATAGTCCAAAAGAAAAAGATCAAATCCTTCATATGTATTAGAATTTTTTTAAAAGAAAAAATACACCTTCCAAAATTTAGTTCGTGTCTGGGTCCGTACAGCAGCGTGTTAACCAACTACACTGCGATTGAATTATTAAATATGTGTTTTCACTTCAAAAATGTTATTTGATTCAAAACTAAAACACTTTATTTATCCGGTTTTATCGCGTTTTTATTCATTATTTGACCCGAGCTTTCGCCAACTTTACAGTTGGCTTTTTCAAGGTTGACTACCAACCTTAATAATAATGAATAAAAACGCGATAAAACCGGATAAATAAAGTGTTTTATTATGCAAAATCGCGAAAACCATAGAAGAAATTATGATTCAAAACTATCTGCTTCCTTCGGGTCTGAAGACGACACTACGAGCCCAACTCGAAAAATAAGAATATTGCGTTTATTCAAGCGTTTAAGCCTACTTGGCGCAGTTGGTTAGCGCGCTACACTAAAGAAGGTAAGGTCGTGGCTTCAATTTACGCAGCGAATTTTGAATCAAATTCTTTTATTTGCAAATGTCATCAAATGATAAAGTGTGGTCGCGGAGAAGGGAGAATTTCGTACTTTAAACTGTTGCACGTGAGTTACAGAGTCAGATTATATTGGATTTCTTGCGCGACTGTACTTTTGAATAAAGAGAAAATAAAGAGTATTTCTTAAAATTAGTAAATATATTGGAAATTAAAAAGAGTACTTATATGGTTTTCGACTTGAATAATAACAGCGGTAGAATTATGATTGAATCATGGAATGAGAATTGACTTGTAAGATTTATATAATATAAAATAATAATATGTAGAAACAGTTGTACTATCACACTCTTTTATAAAAATAAATGCGTTTGGAAAATATAAGTAGAATTTAAAAAAATACTTTCTTAGTATAAAACACCTAACTATATATAGAAACATTACAAAAGTTCACTATCAACAACAACAGATGAAATAAAATAAAATATTTATCTATTATGAAGCCCTAATTATTCGTATTCTTCATAGAAGAAATGTTATAATCATATAGGTACGTCTTTTATGTATTTTCAGAGTTCCGTAGTAAACAGGAAACCATTATTAAATGTACAGTCAACATCAAACCATTAGTTTTAATCAATGTAGTCAAAGGTGTAAATTTATAAAAATTTACCTAGTATTTTTTTAACTTGAGTATCTTCTTAGTGGGATCACTTCACCCTTAGAGAATATTAATAGTCAACTCGTCCCAATGTCTAAACTACCTTTGGGCCCAGTTGACTTCTATCAAATTCGAAAAGGTACAACAAGTATTGCCTAGTCCCGGTTTCGAGAGGGACGACTTCACCCCTAACCCGGATCATCAAGTGTTCAAGTTTTCTGGTCGCCCTAAGGCCTTTAATTATAGAAGAGAGAAAACAACTGGAACCAACTGCTAACTTGTCTATTGACGCATGGCAAAATATCGAGAAGCTGAAGAAAATATTTTAGTCACACACATCGGTCAAAAGTGTGTGTAAATACCACCATCCCAAAAGTTTTACCTAGTAAAATTATCTACCTACATAATCAATTGTACTGTTTTGATAAAAACATTCGAGAAACACAATTGAGATTGAATCCTGTTTACAATTTACATGATCAGATCATAGCCTAATTTGGCCGGTGGTAATTTTATTGTACTCTTCCACTCCTAAAGGTAGATATTTGTTCAACTTAGCATCTAAATAGTAAAGCTTATCTTTTTTCACTAGATTCGGGTCAAATCCGTCCTTTTGTAGATCAGTCTTCTTCATTTTGAATGTTCCTGAAAAAAAAAAAAGTACTTATTAGATAGGTGCTAGCTGTTAACCACTTTGTCAGCGTGGAAAGTGGAAATAGTGCATAGCAGACTTTTTCGTTCATTACTCAAGTTCTACTATTCGGATTTCGATGTAAAGTATACCACAAGGTTTCTCGATAATAGAACTATCCAATATTGAGCAGGAGAGCTAATACGAAACAACTTCGGCCGAAACTTCGAAGGCGATCAAACGTATCGTTCGTTCTAGACCAATAATTACCATACGTTAAAAACAAAGAATGTAATTTTGTCTAAGGTTGTATTATGGGTCCAGAATGTAGGATAACCATCTACTAACATTTGATCGGCTCCGAAGTTTCGGCCGATGTTGTTTCGTATCAGGGTTCCTTGGTACCTTACTGTAAGCGACATTCTTTTATTTATTTGGAAAACCAACAGCTGTTACAACATAACGATAGCTTAAGTAAAAAAAAAGCCAATTACAGGTTTTCACGAATACAAAATAGAATAGAACATAAGAGCTACAGAAGCAAGAAACAAACAAACGAAGAAGGCTTGCATCTAGTACGGCTTAAATATAAAGATCCGCATTGTCCGGCCATGAAGGTTGCTCCTGATACGGGAGTTCCAGACGTGGTCCTTTCTCGTCACTCCACACATCCAACAGCTTCATCTCCTTGACACGCCAGTGGATTTAAAAAAAATATGTTAATAACTCACCAGTCATATCCACGCTAGCCATAACCCTCATGAAGAAAGGTCTAGCGTAAGTCGGCAGTTCCCTCGTTAGATCCGAGGCCAATTTCTCCAGGTCAAGGGTTCCATTCGTGTCGACGATCCCACACATGCCTGCTCGACCTTCTGTATTGGGTACCTGTTCAGAATTACAAATAATATGTTAAATTGGATGGTTGGGTTGATTAATTTGATATTGGTTGCCTGGAAGAGATCGCCAATAGGCGATAACGTCACCCATTGAGCCACTTTTGTATCAAGTGTTTCTTTGATCTAGATCTATCTCTATTCTGGTATTAGCTGATTCATTTTGATGCCTACCCAGTTTTACTTAAATCTAATTTATGTGATTAAAAAATTCTTTTCAATAATTATTTGTAATTATGGTAAAATGGCTTTCAGACGTATTAGTGTTCAAATGATGTAAGTCTGAGAGTGTTTGTTATATAAATAAATAAACAGTCTAATTTGTTGTTATTGTTTTCTATATATACTCTATATCTAAATAGTTATAGGAAGATAGGACAAAAAGTCTGTACTTGGAAGTTAATTAAAAAAAAGTTGTCTAGAGGACTTAGGAAAAGTAGTAGAACAAAATTATATAATTTTTAAAATTCATGTCTGGCATGTAGCCTGCTTTACAGAAAAACATTGTCCAATGCCAACAATAGATAGATACGACGATTATAGACAAAACACGGAACCAACATATCAAATTACAGATAACAATTTATTAATAAACAAATTTTAGTCAGTGTGTTTAATAAACCGATGCGCTTATCGGTTATCTTGAATTAAATAAAAAAGAAAACAAGTGTATTTGACCTATAAAAGTAGATAATAAGTAATAACACTCGTAAACAATGTAAAGTTTGTTTGTTTGTTTATCGGTTGACTTTACACTGTACTGTGGCATCACCACAGACATAATATACTGAAGTAGATGGCGTCTTGCGTCCAAATACTGAAACGATACTCGAAATTCGAGTTCTACTTAAACAATTAAGCAGCTCTCAAAATCGAAAATCTCATACTAATTTTAAATTTATAAGCTGCTCAATTATTTAAGTACCCCTAAAATTTTAAGTTGTGTTTCGGCTATTAGAGCATTTACCTTTTTGTATGGGATCTAATAAGGGATCATTTATATTAAAACGTCACCGGACCGTACCGTGTCCGAGCTTCGTTGCCTATTGCTCGGCCACAACTCGGTTGTAAAAGACCGATTGACTTCTCGCCGAGCATTGGACAACGAAGCTCGGGCACTGCACAGCCCAGTGACGGTCTAATATAAATCATCCCTAAGCCGCAAGTAAATATAACTGGCGTACCTTGACAATATAAGAAATAAGTTTGAGCCATTTTAGCGGAAACAGCGCGTCTAAGTAGATATTTTGGATATTCGTAGTGGCGTTCATTCGTTGTCGTGATATTCATGGTGGCGTTAATTCGTTGACGTGATATTTTCGGTGTAACACTTTTCGAAGTCACGTATCGCACCCATTTTGCTCGGTGGTAGGTAATCTCACATTGTAGGTATATTAGGGCGGATGAGATAAAAATACCGGGTACCGCCCAACATACACAACCATCACATTGTTTCGGAAAGTCATTCGTTGTTTGATGGCGTTCAAAGAAATTGTTCTTGCGAAAAACATACACACAAATTTAAAAAAAAAAAACATAAATTGATTTACTTTTGCCTATCCCAAGGTATATTTGTATATGCAACAGACAGCGCAACAAATTCAAAAAACTATTAAGTCTTGTTCTACTTCATGTCCTAGATGTCCCAGACTTATTTGTTGCTTTTAAGTACCTATGTTTTTTCGAACGAAAGTAGATCGATTATTTATCAATCCCAACTTAAGGTCAAGGGACAAATGGGAGTTTTGGCGGGAACTCGTTGAGGAGATGTGGTGTAAATTTTCATTTTTGTGAAACCTAGTTCAAATGCGTGCAAATTGTTTAATTTCGGGGGCATATTAATCAATTTAGTTTCGTAAAGGTGTACAAGTGGAATGAAAGTGAAAATCAGTGCAAAACATGGACTTAGTGTTGTCTCCAAAGCTCCGTGAAAAATCTTTGTAAATAAATGGCCGCCGTGTTTACAAATGATTCCCTAGACTTGACTTTAACTGTGACGACTTGACTGTGTCGATGCAAATAACTTGCATAATATATTATTAATACTTGACACTGGCTAATTTCCTAATGGCCATAATCGGTTCACAACCGATAAGAAATAAAAAAATAAAAGGGACAAATTTTAAAATTGGAACGTCGAAGACTTTTGTGCTCTCTTTCGTTTAGTATCCCTTCTTTTCGTATAGTGTTGTGGCTCATCCAGTGTTAGAGTTGTCAGGTTGCCTAACTAAGAGACCGTCTCTACGAACGTTAGAATTGCGGCGATATTATCTTATTTCTATACAACACACCGCCGCCGCCGCGTTAACATCGCCGTGTGGAGACAAGTTTATAGATATTGTATGGAAATAGTGGCTCGACGATAATATCGCCGCGATTCTAACGCTCGTAGAGAAGATCCCTAAGGCCTCTAACTTGACCTAACGACTGCTATCAGAGATAACAACCGGCACCAACTGCTTAACGTGCTTTTCTAATGACGGAGAAACTCGAGAAAGCTATTTTTGTTTTGTTTTGTGATTTGTGTTTACTGCAATTACCATAGATTTGGAAAATATTTTAGGAGTGCAAAATATTAAACACTTATATTAGGGGTTAAAGTATGAAATTGCCGATTTGTACTGAAAATCTTAATTGTTTATTTTTTAAATTTTTAACAAATTTATTTAATCAAAATAGTTGCCATTATTATCTATACATTGCTGCATTGTAGTCCGTTGGAGCAAGGTCTGGTGAATACAGAGGATGACGAATGGTTTCTAAGTGCAGTTCCTGAAGGGTCAAAATGGTTTCTCGTGCTGTGTGAGGTCTCGCGTTGTCGTGGAGCAATAATGGTGAAGATCGATTCATGAGTCGGGGCTGTTTTACTGCTAGTTTTGTCAACATGGTTCGGAGTTCGGCACAATAGATATCTGCCGTAATTGCTTGACCAGATCGAAGAAAACTATAGTGAATAACACCATGCTGAGACCACCAAACAGTTACCATTACCTTTTTATTGGTAAGTTTTGCTTTAGGACACTGTTGTGGCATTTGACCTGGGGTCAGCCATTGCATTTTTCTTTTCCAGTTATCATAAAGAATCCACTTTTCATCACATGTTACAATTCGATCCAATATTCCTTCATTTCTGTACCGGTTCAACAAGGCAACACAAGTTTCAACACGCGTTTCTTTCTGCAGATCAGTCAAATCATGAGGCACCCATTTTTTATTTTTTTTATTTTATTGATTTGACGCAAGTGAGTCAATAAAGTGGGTAAGGTAACGTTAAACCATGCCGCTAATTCCTGGGTAGTTTGACTAGGATCGGCTTCCACTATCTCTCTTAATTCATCGTTATTCACCTGTGTGGGCGGTCTTCCTCGTGGCTCGTTCTTTAAGTCGAAATTTCCATCACGAAAGCGTTTAAACCAAAATCGCACGGTGCGTTCATTAGTAGACCCCTCTCCAAACGCAGCATTGATATTGCGGGCTGTTTCTGCCGCGTTAGTTCCGCGTCGGAACTCGTATTCAAAAATCACTCGAATTTTCGCAGTATCCATCTTTCTTGTCTAAATTGAATAACAAAAACAATTGAAAGTCGATATTCAAATGTTTCACATTTTTTAAAAAAAGAACATCACAGAAACCATTTGAAAAAAGTTTCATTCGAAAACCTCAAACCATAAAGATTCTATGTCAATTCAAAGAACCTATTGCAATAAAACGGCAATTTCATACTTTAACCCCTATTATTTATTATACACGAACGAGTGTTATAAGTTTAAACAAGATGTCTAATCCGTCTGAAATAGTAAATCGAATTTAAACTCTTCCATGCATGATTGATGAACAAAATAAACGTCAAGCAAACATGTGTTGTGTGTACCTATAATGTTATACAATAGTTGAACTTTAGACCGAACCACAATACGGAGTAGGTACGCAGGTGTTTCCGCATAAAATTAACATAAGGGCATTCAAATTATAATCATACCTATTAGGAGACTTTGTGGTATGTTTGCGTTTTATGTCTTTAACATTGAAGGTTATAATGTGAAACATTATTCAAGAACCTTAGATTAATAATCTAAAGATTAGAGACCTTAATTCCGAACGTAACTCTCATTAGAGTCTAAATTCAAGGTTAATTAGTTCGAACATTCCAGTAAATTCTGAATTTAAACACTTTTTTTAAGAACCAATAGGTAAGTTACTCATTCACCTACATATTTTTTATGTCAGTACCACGACATACTACTTGTTAAGGCTAACGCTTTTAGGATTTTTAAAAGCTTATATTAAATTACTCTATCTACTAAAAAACGCATCAAAATCCGTTGCGTAGTTTTAAAGATCAAAGCATACAAAAACAAAGACAGCGGGAACCAACTTTATTTTATACTAAGTATGCGTAATGAACATTTTATAAAAAAATTCACAGCACTTGTCCTACGCGACATGATTTATAAAAGCTACTCGTTTCAGCCAGGCGCTGACAAAAATATTGCTAAATCTATTTGCAATAGGGTATGGTCGTACCACCTACTCAGCGGTCCGACAATATTACGCGCTACCATGATCGTTTGTCGTTGTGCTGTCGTCTTTTTGTCCTAAAAAAAATAATAAAAAATACCTCGACCACTTTTAAAAACCACATACAATTTAAAAAAAAAAATGTTTTTCTTTTTTTAAATTGTAAAACCGGATAAATAAAGTGTTTTATTATAAAAAAGAAAATAATCCGGATAAATAAAGTGTATGCAAAATCGCGAAAACCATATAAGAAATTTCTTTTTTATTTTATTTTTTGATGTGTTTTTAATTTTATTTTTTTAGCTGAACGACAACGCGACGATTTATAAGACATGGTAGGCCCCACTGTATCGGTCGCGGGGAGTCGTTGGATGGAGGTGGCTCGGAATCGCTGTTTGTATCAGTCGTCGTATGAGGGAGGATATATGGTCGTTTTCCCTTTGAGGATTGAGGTTCACCACGAGGTGGTGTGTGCCTCCAAAGGGAAGATCTTCCACTGGGCAGGTGGTTTTGCCCGGTAGGCCGCGGCCCTACGATGTCTTATCGGTAGTCGTATATGAGCTTAGAAAGGAAGTTGCTTGCGTGATTTAGGATTTCGTATTAGTAACGTCATCTAGTAGGTGTTGTTGGCGTCCGCTACATAGCGGACGGTTAATGAATGAATGAAATGAATGATGGCTGAATGTTTTGGCGGGAACGCGTGGAAGAGATGTGTTGCTTAATTTTTATTTTTGTGAATTTTTCAAATGTGTGTCAGTAAATTGTTTTTGTTATATTTTTAAAGTGTTTCCTACACTTGGATAACTATACTTAAAGAAATACTTTCCAAAAATTTCGCACCCGACAGGACTTGAACCAGCATCTCTGGGGATCCGTCTCAACGCCTTTTTCCAATTTGGCTACGGATGCGGATGTCGGTTGCGATATTTTTGGAAAGCATTTCTTTAAGTATATGTGTGTAAATTGTTTAATTTCGGGGCATATTTATCAAATTTAGTTTCGTGAAGGTGTACAAGTGTAATAAAAGTGAAAACCGTTGCAAAACATGGACTTTAGCGTTGTCTCCAAAGCTTGCGTAAACCGTCATTGTAAAGAGCCACCATTTACCATGACTTCATTGACTTGACTTTTACTACGACGACTTGACTGTTTTGATTCAAATTGCAAATAACTTAAATACTTGACACTGGCTACTTACCAAATGGCCATAAATGGTTCACAAACGGTAAGAAAAAAAAAGGGCTGAGATGCTGACACTTACCAGGACACCATAAACGACAGCGTCTCTCTGGTCGGCGAGTCTAGACACCACGGCCTCCACCTCCGCCGTGGAGACGTTCTCCCCGCGCCAGCGGAACGTATCCCCCGTCCGGTCCCGGAAGTACAGGTAGCCCAACTCGTCCGCTACCAGGATATCACCTGGAACGAAGGTATGAACATGATATGGGAGTTTTGGCAGGAACTGGTGTGTGTAATGTGGTGTTGAATAAGTATTTACGCGTATTTTGACTTTTCTAGGTTTAGGTGGACACATGTAACATCGTCGTCTTCGCTCCCAGAAGATTGTGCACTTGACTACTTTTGAAATAACAATTTGAATCATGTTCTCTAGGATTAAGGTTGTTTTTGTTTCGATATGTCAAAGCGGTCCTGTTGAACCCAGTTGGATCCAGTCTGTCCTTATCTAACTAACCGACGAACACTAAAGTGCAAAAAGGACAGACAGGGGTCTCTCTAACATCAAATGGGACCGTTCTGACGATGTAAGCTTTTTAGTAATTAGGTACTGTACTATTTCTATGGGTGGAACAGACGGAAAGAGTTTTGAGGAGATGTGTTGCTGAAATTTTATTTACGTGAAACCTAGTTCAAACACGTGTAAATTGTTTAATTTCGGGGGTATAATAATCAATTTAGCTTCATAAAGTTGTACAAGTGAAATGAAAGAGAAAATCGGTGCAAGACATGGACTTTATCGTTGTCTCCTAAGCTCGCGCTGTCGCATTGTAAATAACCTCTATTTACAATAACTCTCTCAACTTGACTACGACGACTTGACTGTTTATAAAATGCAAATAACTTGCAAAAATTAATAGTACTTGACACTGGCTACTTTTCAAACAGCCATAATGGGTTCATAACCGATAAGAAATAAATAATTTTTAGATTAAAAAAAACATGATATGGTAGTTTTGGCGTGTACATAGACCGCTTTCCGAACCAATTAAAAGCCAGTAAGTAGTATGTAGGTGTTTCCAAATAATAGGTAGTTCTTATTTATGTTATTTTTTACTTTTTTATTTTTCTTAATGTTGCTTGCATGTCTGAATAAACGTTTTTGGTTTCTTTCTTTTCTCTGTTTTGGTATTTGTAAATTTTGCATGCAAGTTTGGGCCATCAGTTTGTATGCAATTTATGTAGATTGGCTCCTCTGATAAATATTAACAAAGAAATGTGGTGCCGAATTTTCCGAACAGTAACTTTTCTCGTTGCTCCCAAATCTCGTAATGATTTATTGGCTGCCATTTTACTTTGAATTATGTAAGACGACAGGCTTTACAAGCTTCCCGCTTTTTACATTCAAACTTACCAGAGATGAACGCAGCGTCGCCATGTGTAAATACATTTCTAACCACCTTCTTGTCGGAAGCTTCTTTATCGACGTAGCCGAGGAACTGTCTGGCGGGGTTGTTCGGTTGGATTTTACCGACGAACACGCCTGGTTCGTCAGGGCCTGCCAACTGAAGGAAACATCTTAGTACCATAATCTTTTAATGCAGTTGCGTTATCCATACAGTTTTGACTCAATAAATTTTTGATTTTTAAGAGTTTCGTACCCAAAGGGTAAAAATGTGATAGATAGACACTTGAAGTTTTCACAAATGATGTATTTCTGTTGCCGCTAAAACACCAAATACTAAAGACAAAAATTAACAAATATTTAAGGGGGGCTCCCATACAACAAACGTGTTCTTTTGCAATAGTGGTACGGAACCCTTCCTGCGCGAGTTACACTCGAACTTGGCGGTTTTTTTTTATTGTGGTCGACTTAACAAATAAAAAATAAACATTTTGAGTGTTTTTTCTTTGCTAATGTAACGATGTTGCAAAATTTTATAACAGGTCTCCCTTTAGTTAAAAGATTTTAAGATTTAACCGATTTGGGTGACATAAATGGCATCGAAATAGTTTTGTAATTTTACCTGGCATAATCCTTTTGAATCTCTTATAGGTTCTCCGGTTTCTTGATCCACTTTTATAATGGCGATTGGGTAGACTTTGGGGAAGACTCTTGAGACGAAACCGATTGCACCGGGAGTGCCGTCTGTGTTGGCTGTAAATATTAAAGCTGTTAAGAACCGAGCGAGGACGTTACACATTTATTAGACTGAAATCTACAGTGCGTACTTTGACTTTGCTCAGACTGAGCTTAGCAAAAACTAAGCAATCTAAGCATGTACTTTGAATTGGAATTTATAGTCGAAATTCATTTCGTAATATACGACTAAAATAAAAAGAACTTCGTAGTCATAACAGAGAAGCAAAGTTTAGGTCATTATTTTTGATTGGTTTACATGCATTCTAAATTTGAAAAACTTCGACTTTACTAAGCAAATACTTTAGATAGTTGCGAAGATCGCTTTTTAAATACCAAACATTGTTTTAAGTCAAAGTTTTTGCTTAGCAAAGTCAAAGTACGGACTATAGATTTCAGCCTTAGACGGGTAGTCAGTGAACGGAATAAAAGCAGAGAAATATTCCTTACGATTGAAAATGACACTACGAAAAATAGGCCGCGATGATTAAAAAATGGGTCGCGACACGAAGCTGTCACTTCGGCTGCACTCGCGCGGAAAGTCATTGTAGTGTGTGGTTTGTGTACGTGCATAATGCATAATTCGTAATTGTGTGAATTTTGGTGCTGTTTATTTACGTCAGTTAGTATGGAAAGACTATTTCTATGCTTATGTTTGTTCACTGCGGGTAGTACTTACTAACGCACTACTTAGAGGACTACTTGTTATACAACAGAAAGGGTACGGGGTACAAATAAAGTTTTTAATTTTAGGTTCGTTTTAAGGAAATCGACTTGCTCGTTGAGTAGCCTTCTCAACGTATCCGTTGCGTAAAAGAAAGGGACGCTGCTCTATCGCAGAAAAGGACATCAGTACCTCAACCAAGAGTTGATACGTAAATATATGTATACACTGTAACGTTAACAGTTTGACCTTCTGCACAGCGCTTCCACTCAGTTTGTTCTCTGCCGCACCCTTTGGGATATTATTTCTTATCAGTTGTGAACCGATTATGGCTATTTGGAAAGTAGCCAGTGTCAAGTATTATTAATTTTTGCAAGCTATTTGCAATTTGCATCAAAACAGTCAAGTCGTCGTAGTAAAGTCAAGTCTAGGAAGTCATTGTAAATGGTGGCTCTTTACAATGACGGTTCACGCGAGCTTTGGAGACAACGCTTAAGTCCATGTTATGCACCTATTTCACTATCATTACACTTGTACACGTTCACGAAACTTAATTGATTTGCCCCCGAAATTAAACAATTTACACGCATTTGTACTAGGTTTCACAAAAAAGAAAATTTAGTAACACATCTACTCAACGCGTTCTCGCCAAAAATCGTTTGGGGTACATTGCGTGGCGGACATGCCTAACTATTCCCATTATAGGGTACGCATTTACTTACCAACTCGTGGTAGGGGTACAGATCGATAAAAACGGGACGATAGAGCCAGATACGTACGTAGTGAGTAAAGTTTAATGTTCCCACCATTATGGTCAATAACCTCATACATAATCAATTCAATTCAGTTAACATTTGAACCGAAACGTATTATTGTAATTATTAATATGAATTTAACTTCATACAATAACTATAAATGATTATGTTTTGCATATAGCTGTGTTTGATTAGTATACACAAGATGTAAGTAACGAGGATACCTATTAAGGCCGTAAGGGGGTTGTTCTAGACGTCTAGGCGAAGAACTTTCGTTCTACGAAAACAAAATTATCCATTAGAAAATAAAACTTTTTTTATTATTTAAGATTATGTTTAACTAAAAACAGCTGTTATTGTAAATAATGGCACTTAAATTTTGATTGTAGTAGATTAAACTAAATTAAATGATAAATTAAGGTCATTGACCTCTAATTGTAAGAAACAGCTGATTATCAACTAATAATTAAACTGATTTTTTTCGAAAACTACTTCGAATTTACCTAAGTTGTAGAACAAAAGTTTTTCTCGTAGACGTAGACGTCTAGAACAATCTACAAAAATCCTTTCGGCTTAAATAGCCGTCGTCGGAGCACATTTATATAAAACTAGCTGCGCCCTGCGGTTTTACCCGCGTTAGTCCCGTTCCCGCGAGAATATCGGGATAAAAAGTAGCCTATGTGTTATTAGGTCTCCAGCTACCCATATTCCAAGTTTCATCGCAATTGATTTAGTAGTTTTTGCGTGAAAGAGTAACAGACTCAAATACATACATAGATACAAACTTTCGCGTTTATAATATTAGTAAGATTCAAAATCCTGATTGACTAATCCCTATATCAATGCACAGCTTAAACCGGTCCTAGAGACATAACATTTATATGTTAAAGATTAAAGATAAATTAAAAATGAAAGATTTGAAACATACTTATCACTTACTTACATATCTATTATGTGTATGTAGCTGTGGATGTCCTTTAAATAAATAAATACTTACCAATATTAGCATTTCCTTCAGTCGCTCCATAGAACTCAATCACATCTTGAATATTAAATCTAGTGACAAAATCTGTCCATATCTGAAATACAATACATAAATATACTTAATTTAAATTATTATTAAAAAATATCCCTATAAATACAATATGCGTGATTTTCAATTTTTATTATAACTAGCTTGTTACCCGCGACTTCGTCTGCGTAGAAATAATGCATTGCCGACTTTTTTGTTCATTACTCGGGTTCTACCTGTTGTAATATTAACTTATTACTATAAATTTGAACTCTTTAGTTCTGTGGTGACATAACTATGGTGTATGTCACATTCCTATTTTAGTAATTCTTTTGTTTTGTTGTCTGTGTTTTTCTTTCAAATAAAACTACGTATTTTTCTAATCTTATTACTTTAATTTATTAATTACCACAGGTTATGGGCCTATCCCACCTGTTTAAGCTTCCAAAGTAAAAAATAAACCGTAAAGTGATAAAGATCCGTGAAAAGTAGTAGTTCCGTGAAAAACAACAACCGGTGGTCTGTTCTCGGCGTACGAGAAAACTCGCTATAAGCAAAATGTCCTCAATATACGATGGCACTGATTGAAAAGCTTACGGGGCGAGATAATTACCACACAAAGAATTCGGATTATTGGCATATTGATTCAGGAGCATCTATGCATTTATGACAATGCACCGAGACTGGCTCATAGATATAGGTAACTCATATAACCTATATCTACCGTCTGTAAAGATTGCCAATAATAAAATTTTAATATTATGTTCTGGTAATTGAGTCAAATTACTGAGAATGGATGCCAAGTGAACTTTGATCAGAAAGGCTGTAAGATAATAAACAAAAATAATATGGAAGTCGCTGCTGCACAGTTGATGAATAATATGTACCGGCTAAAAACTAAAACAGTTCAAGCATACATATCTGCATCAAATGACAACGACTGTTATCTATGGCATCAAAGAATGGCGCATTTGAATTATGAAGATTTGAATAGACTGTCCGAAAAATCAGGTATGCAACTTCAAAATAAAGAGAAGGTGGTTTGCGTCACATGTATACAAGGAAAGCAAACAAGAAAGTCATTTCCGTCTGAAGGTTCTAGAGCTGAAGTGATACTTGGACTTATACATTCTGATGTGTGAGGTTCCGTCGATCGGTGGAGCAAAATACTTTGTTACTTTTATAGATGATTATACTAGAAAGGTATTTGTATATATTTTGAAAAATAAGTCCGAGGTTTTGGAGAAATTTTTAGAATTTAAAGCTCTGGTGGAGAATCAACTAAGTTCAACTATTAAGACTCTTCGTACTGATAATGGATCAGAATATTTGAGTAATGAATTTAAGAACTATCTACAGAAGTCTGGTATTGTACATCAAACCTCTGCTCCCTACACTCCTCAGCAAAACGGTCTTGCAGAGCGAATGAATCGTACTCTTGTAGAAAGAGCTCGATGTATGCTACTAAATGCTAAATTACAGAAAAGTTATTGGGCAGAAGCTGTATTAACTGCATGCTATATAATATAACCAATAGTTGTCCAACCCGAGTATTAGCATTTTCAAGTCCTGAAGAGAGATGGAGTGGTATTAAGCCTGAAATTAATCACATGAGAATATTTGGCTGTGAAGCAATGGTACATGTTCCTAAAGAGAAAGCCAAGAAGTGGGACTCAAAGTCAAATAAGATGATCTTCGTTGGTTATAGTGAACAGACAAAAGGATACAGGCTGTTAGATCCGAAAACAAGAAAAGTAATAATTAGTAGAGATGTAATTTTTCTTGAGAGTTCTATAAAACGAGATTTTGCTATGATGCCGTTATCAGATTTGATTTCAGAAACAAAAGAGAACGAAGTTAGTTCGAGTATTAATGAAGGAGATCAAGATAATTCTAAAAAGACTGAAGAGGTAGACAGCGATGATACGTTTCACTCCGATGAAGGATCTTTTTATGAACCAGATGAAAAACTAGATGAAATTGAAACTCTACCTTATATGAATACAAGATCTAAACAGAAAACTAACATTAATGTTAATAGTTTTATGTGTACAGATGAAATCTTAGAACAGGATGTTCCACAAACATACAGTGAAGCAATATCTTCCGAAAATGAGAATGCACAGAAATGGAAAGAGTCAATTGATGATCAGTTACAATCACACAAAAATAATAAGACTTGGACTCTAATAGAGAAGTCCAAAGAAGTGAGATTGATAGTCTGTAAATAGGTCTTCAGAGTCAAAGAGGATCCATTCGGTTTAGTCTATAAATCAATGCTGTGTGCTAAGGGCTGTGGACAGAAACCAGGCATTGATTACAAAGAAAGTTTTGCTCCCACAGTCAGAAACTTAGTTAAATGTTTTAAACTCGGTTCAAATTTGATGAGAGTGTTGTAATAGTAGTATGAAATTGCCGTTTTATTGCAATAGGTTCTTTGAATTGACATAGAATCTTCATGGTTTGAGGTTTTCGAATTAAACTTTTTTCAAATGGTTTCTGTGATGTTCTTTTTTTAAAAAATGTGAAACATTTGAATATCGACTTTCAATTGTTTTTGTTATTCAATTTAGACAAGAAAGATGGATACTGCGAAAATTCGAGTGATTTTTGAATACGAGTTCCGACGCGGAACTAACGCGGCAGAAACAGCCCGCAATATCAATGCTGCGTTTGGAGAGGGGTCTACTAATGAACGCACCGTGCGATTTTGGTTTAAACGCTTTCGTGATGGAAATTTCGACTTAAAGAACGAGCCACGAGAAAGACCGCCCACACAGGTGAATAACGATGAATTAAGAGAGATAGTGGAAGCCGATCCTAGTAAAACTACTCAGGAATTAGCGGCATGGTTTAACGTTACCTTACCCACTTTATTGACTCACTTGCGTCAAATCAATAAAATAAAAAAATACGAAAAATGGGTGCCTCATGATTTGACTGATCTGCAGAAAGAAACGCGTGTTGAAACTTGTGTTGCCTTGTTGAACCGGTACAGAAATGAAGGGATATTGGATCAAATTGTAACATGTGATGAAAAGTGGATTCTTTATGATAACCGGAAAAGAAACATGCAATGGCTGACCCCAGGTCAAATGCCACAACAGTGTCCTAAAGCAAAACTTACCAATAAAAAGGTAATGGTAACTGTTTGGTGGTCTCAGCATGGTGTTATTCACTATAGTTTTCTTCAATCTGGTCAAGCAATTACGGCAGATGTCTATTGTGCCGAACTCCGAACCATGTTGACAAAACTAGCAGTAAAACAGCCCCGACTCATGAATCGATCTTCACCATTATTGCTCCACGACAACGCGAGACCTCACACAGCACGAGAAACTATTTTGACCCTTCAGGAACTGCACTTAGAAACCATTCGTCATCCTCCGTATTCACCAGACCTTGCTCCAACGGACTACCATTTTTTTCGTGATTTGGACAATTATCTACGTGACAAGAAGTTTTCTTCCCAGGAGGCAGTACAAAATGCTTTCACACAGTTTGTGCAGTCTAGATCGTCGGAGTTCTATCGCAAAGGCATTAATAACCTTCCGATTAGATGGCAGCAATGTATAGATAATAATGGCAACTATTTTGATTAAATAAATTTGTTAAAAATTTAAAAAATAAACAATTAAGATTTTCAGTACAAATCGGCAATTTCATACTTTAACCCCTAATATTAACTTATTACTATAAATTTGAACTCTTTAGTTCTGTGGTGACATAACTATTGTGTATGTCACATTCCTAATTTAGTAATTCTTTTTGTTTTGTTGTCTGTGTTTTTCTTTCAAATAAAACTACGTATTTTTCTAATCTTATTACTTTAATTTATTAATTACCACACTACCGAGTTGGATTTCGATGTTAAGTATAACACGACGTTCCTCGAAAATAGAACTAACCAATATTGAAAACCATATTTTAATAGGATTAGTAGTTTTTAATGGTATAAGGAACAAACAGAGATACAGCGACAGATAGACATGATTTAAAAATTATATAATTTTGTTCTACTACTGTTTTTTAGTCTCCGAGACAACTTTTTTAAATTTATATCCAAGTACAGGATTTTTCTCCTCTGTTTCTTTATTTATAAGTATAGTATAGTATAAGTATAAGAATATAGAGGTATAGTTTCTAGAAGATAGAAAAAGAAGATAACGTGTCCCTCACGCAAATCATCGGTGAGATTATCGACCATGTTTAAACTCGAGTTGTAAACAGTGGCACAAGATGGGGCTTCACTGGGGCCTCATCATGAAAGGCTAATCGAATTCTATCATAACTCTCTTGTTGACTTAAATGACATCGAACTGCCGAAAAAAACTGCCGAACTTCCGAAAAATCGGAAAACAAATGAATGAAATACAATCAATAATATTTTCAACTAGCTGCGCCCCGCGGTTTCATCCGCGTAAGTCCCGTTCCCGTTCCCGTTCCCGCGGGGATTAAAAGTATCCTATGTCCTTCTCCTGGTTCTAAGCTACCTCCCCACCAATTTTCAGACAAATCGATTTAGCCGTTCTTGAGTTATAAATGGTGTAACTAACACGACTTTCTTTTATATATATAGACTAGCTGCGCCCCGCGGTTTCACCCGCGCAAGTCGCGATCCCGCGTTGTTCGAACACCTACCTACCGCAATGCAATAATCCACACTTAAACGGACGACCAGGGAAGTACTGATGATGTACTTCAACAGTACTTCAATGGGCGAAGTAAGTTAAAGTTTGTATTTCGTCAGTAAGTGACGATGACGATGACGAAGGATGACGATGACGATGGATGACGATGATGATGATGCCACTCTACATCACTTATCCTACCCCTGTGTCGATTTTCATTCATTGAATGGTTATCACCCGCGTAAGTCCCGATCCCGCGGGATTTTCGGGATCAAAAGTATCCTATGTTACTCTCCATCATTTAAACTATCCCTTTGCAAATTTTCATCTAATAAATATTATCACCCGCGTAAGTCCCGATCCCGCGGGATTTTCGGGATCAAAAGTATCCTATGTTACTCTCCATCATTTAAACTATCTCTATGCAAATTTTCATCCAAATCGGTCGAGCCGTTTGACCGTGAAGAGGGAACAAACAAACAAACAAACAGATTTTCGGATTTATAATATTAGTAGGATATACAATAGTTTATTATTATATTGTTTACTAGTGGCCCATTCGAAAAAAATTCACTGTTGCCGAGGGCAACACAAGATTTTTTGCGTATTATATTAACTTAAAAAAAAAAACAAAAGTATTACGTAAATTAATTATTTTTAATAGTATTATACGTGTCAAAATGCGTTTATTTATTATCTTATCACACGTCACAAAAATTTAAATCTTAAATACTATAATGGAACTTACGCATTATCATTTATCTCACAACATTAATTTTATTGTAAAATAGGTATCAACCTATTTCGCTGGTAAAAAAAAACTCCAAATCTTTGCTAACACGGCAGCGTTAATAGCAAACATTTTTACGAGATTGTGTCTAAATATAGGGTTAAAAAGAAATCCAAGAAAGAAAAATCCATCAGGAAAGAGGATTAAAAAGAAATCCACCGAGTGGGTTACAAAATATGAGGGAACCCGCGGTTTCACCCGCGAAAGTGAAAAACGTGTTATCACGGGCGCGGGCGGCCGAGCGGTTCTCGAGCGGTTGCACTTTTTCGTTCATTACTCGGGTTCTTCTAATTTGATTTTGATGCAAAGTATACCACGACCTGGCTCGTAAATAGAACTATCCAATATTGAAAACCAGATTTCAATCGGATCAGTAGTTTCTAATTGTATAAGGAACCGACAGAGAAACAGACAGACAGACAGACATTAATTTTAAAAATTATATAATTTTGTTCTACTACTTATCCTAAGTCCCCTAGACCACTTTTTTTTTATTTACTTCCAAGTACAGACTTTTTGTCCTTTCTTCCTTTATTATAAGTATAGATAAGTATAGAAGATATAGATAAAGAATGTTACAAACATACAAGACACGAAAACCATAACCCTTTTTTTGCAGTCAAGTAAAAACCAACTCTATTGATTCTGTCCTAGCTCTTTTAATCCAAAAAATCGAATACTAATTTGGAATTTAGATTCTATTCAATTATTAAAGTAGCCCTTAAATTTCGAGTAGCATTTCAGTATTCGGCCTTATGTAGGTTATTTGGTAATTACATATTAGAAATAAGAAAACGTCTTACACAATCAGTTCTTTAAATACAATGCAAAGAAATATAATTGTATTATAATTTAAGCGATATGCTAATATATGGAACTGATACGAGTTAAATTTAACTAGGTCGTTTGTATTTCCTAAATATCTTTAGTAGGATTTTTCACTAGTTGCACACCGAAGTCGTTAAACGTGACAGCTGTGCAGAGAGCATTTCGCTTTCTCTCTCTCATACTACTGAGTCTTAAATGCGAGACAGTGCTGCGCATTATAGCTATCGATAAGGCAATGTTATCGGTACCTACTATTGTTGAATGAAACTTCAACTGTACCTACTTAAGGGCCTATTGCAGTACCGAGTAAAATTCCTTTGCCTTAGACGACGCCAGACAGTAGAATGCAAGAATATTTGATATATTCCGGGTGAAGCATTTCTGTGGGCTCTCAGGGGGATATCCTAAACTATAAGAGATAGCGAAAATTTTATTTATTTATTTATTTATTTATGATTTTCAAACGAACCGAGCTTGCGCCAACTTTACAGTTGTCTTTTTCAAGGTTGACTGAGATGTGATGAATAAAGTGTTTTATTATGCAGAATCGCGAAAACCATAGAAGAAATTATGGCAATATTAGACTTTTGAAAAAATGATTACCCTAGCCAGGAATCGAACCTTGTCTTTTTGAAAAATAAATAAACACTCTATATTATTGTACCGATCGATAGTGTTACCTGGTAACGATACCTTGTTAAAATTGAACTTTTTTTATAAATAAAAGTTCAATATTCTCTGAATACAAACGAAAAAATACAGTTTTCTGAGATATTTTTATTCGAGCAAAGTTGATTATATCGTGTTTTTAACAAAATGTTTCCTCATTAGGTTTCTTGAACTACGACATATATTTTGACCCGACCAAAAATGAGTTTACGATTACTTACCATTGAGTCAAATAAAGGTTGATTTCGGAAATTCCAACGAGAACCTCGCCTTAAATTGTAATATTTAAATTAAATACTAATTTTATTTTTACGTTCAACCTAGGCTTTAGTCTAGGTCTATCTACTTAATTAACATAATTAAATACTTAATATAGGTAATTAGTTTATTTTTGTAAAAATCTTAACTTTAAGAAATAAAAAATATAACTCTTAGTAACATTTTCCTGGTCTTAATTGCGTATTATTTTTTATTCTCTTACCTCAACGTTTTAACCACGTTACAATTATCTTAGTCGCAAGGGGACTTAAAATGTAACTATGTTAACAAATCGAAGATTTAAGGACAACTATAAAATAAATATAGTTTCTGGTCTGGGTTTATTTGCCAAAACATAAGTATAATATGTAGTATGTAGGTTAATTATTTATAGTACCAATAGCACAAGCCTAGTGCTTAGTTTGTGGCTAGATTGCGGGGTGTGTAATGTCGTGTAGTTAAAAAAAATAAAAAAACTCTTACCTGTGGTCTAAGCCCGTTGCCATAGATAATCCTTACTCTGTGATTCTTGTCTGCGGGAGAAGGTGGAGTGGCGAGAACATATCGACACATTTCCCCGATGTAATGGGCAGCCTGTTGTACAAACAAACATAATAACATTACAAACGCTTTGTTGTATAATGTATACGTACTGAAAACAAAGGCGTTTAATCGAAATAAAAATAATTAACAAGCTATTTTTACACTTATTTGTTTGATGTTGTCGCTACGAGTATTTGTAACGATTATTGAGATTTTGGGTCGCAAGGAAAATCATTCTATTACAAGTAGCGCCCCGCTGTTCCCCCCGATCCCAGAGAAATATCGAAAAAAAAAGGTATTAGCAGATCTAATATCATCTGATAGCAGAGCTATCAGCGAACCATGTTTCATCGAACTCGATGTAAAAGTAGATATTTGTGTGATTCAATCACACAAATATCTACTGAATTGAGTTCAGAAATAAACAAGCAAATAAACATAAACTTTCGCATTTATAATATTAGTGGAATTTTATTTATTCTATTTTTCACATTTTAGACCATTGTTATCATTTACCATCACAGATAGTGATAAATGATAATATAGTGGTGAAACGCTCATCTATCGTGGTTAAAAAAATGAAAATAAGTTTTGTTCTCATTTTGTTCTTTGCGTGTCAGCGTTCATTCAGCTAATGTTTTTCCATCCGCCTAAGGCTACAGCAATGGAAGAGTCATTATCCTCATTAAGGTCGTCCATCGTACAGGTGTTGGGGCAGTGTGCTTTGTAGAAGACATTACATGGACTGTGTTAGGGCCTTACAATCATCCTCCGAGGCGGATATTAAGCCCCAACACCCCATGTTTTGTCTGCAGCGGCCTGCCTGAGTCCACCGCAAATTGTGGTCTAGGGAAGTTTTTCATAAGGTGGCACAAAGTTCTTCTTTTTCTTTTATATGGCTATATTCCATTTGGACATCAGAAACAGTCAAGCTGTCATAGTCAAAGTCAAGTCGAGGGAATCATTGTAAAAAGGCGGCTAAGCGGCGGTAAAATTGTTCACGGAGCTTTGGAGACAACGCTTCAGTCCATGTTTTTCACTATCACTACACTGTGAACCTTCACAAAACTAAATTGATTAATATGCCCCCGAAATTAAATGACACGCATTTGTACTAGGTTTCACAAAAATGACAATTTAGCAACACATCTCCTCACTGCGTTCCCGTCAAAACTGTGGCACAGAGTTGGATATAGGGTGGCTGGATCGTTTTCCATCTTAAGGGCCTCAGCTTGACCATTGGTTGTGCCGCAAAAAACTTTTAAAGCAAGTCCCGCCAGGGGCAGAATGAGCTCAAAGAAGGGATGGATACCGGTCGTCTGATTCCTGCTTTCTCATCAACATCAAGGTACTTACAGTAGCTTTATACTTGGCACAGTCCACAAAGTACTGCGAGGCGGAGAACTTAGGCTTTAAGGCGACCGTGCAGCCCAGTACCAGCGCCTGGCCCACACTGACCACGCCGCCGGCCGTGTGGTACAGCGGCAATGGGCAATACACTACATCGTCGGAGCGAAGACCCAGGTAGTACAGCCCTGTTGCCATGAACACGAACCTGAAAGTACCCACGTTCGTTACCAGGTCGGAAAATTTGAAGTTCCAAGCATTAACGACTTCGCTAGTTAGACTACATTGAGAGAATGGGAGAGGACCATTTGGATTCGTTGGTGTTCAGATATGAAGCTCGGTGCACTAAGGCAGACCTACCAAAATCTAAGCTACAAAAAAAAACTAACCTGGCATTAGAAATAACAGCTGCTTTAGGAAGTCCTGTGGTTCCAGAAGTGTAAATATACAGCAGTTTTCCTTGGAACCCGTCGCCGTTTGCTCTCGTCCATTTAGCAGGCGGTGTGGCCTCGATTAAGTCGATGATGTCTTGGAAATGATCGCCGCTTGCCCCTTGAGACTTTGGCGAGTTTAGAGCGCGGTGAGAGAATCTGTACAGTTTTATTGATGGGTCTAGTTGGCTTGCAACGTCTTGGACGGCTGGAAAAAAAAGGATTTTATTGTAGACTTTTGGTATCACTTCCAGAATCGGAAGTGATACCAAAAGTCCAAAGACAAAAAAATACCAAAACCAAAAGGAAATCCTTCCTTTGATCCTGACTGGATTGGGTACTAAGTTGCGATAGTGTAATCTTAGAGCCGCTAGCGATGTACAAAAACATGACAAAACTGCGACGAAAAACTACAATGCGGCTGGGCTCTTACTCTTTTGAGTAAGTTGAGTTCATGACGCGGAATATTTGATTAGTCTTCTATACTTATAATAAAATCGTAACTTAGCGGTGTCTGTTTTTGAAAGATATTTAGAAAAAACTATTTTTAGGAGTATGTACTAACGTAACAGACCACATTTCCGTGTTTAACTTTTTGTCTGTTTGTCCGTTTGGATGTTCGTCCGTTTGTCTGTGCGTTTATGCGCGCTAATCTCGGAAACGGCTGGAGCGATTTCAAAGAAAATTTGGTATGCAGATATATAGCTTAAGACTTCGATTAACATATAGGCTACTTTTTAACTAGATATCAAGTCCGCATATCCAGATAACCGGATAAAATATAAAAATTGCGTAATTTCGTTGTTTTTGAACCATCGGCATCCATCATCACCTATCGTCATTCATCGTCATCAACACTAACTGACATACAAATTTTGCCATACTTCACTTACCTACTGCAGTACAAAAATCCACGGACGACCAGGGAAGTACTGATGATGCAAAGCGGGATCGCGACTTGCGCGGGTGAAACCGCGAGGCGCAGCTAGTATTATAATATGCGTGACATATTCAAACACTAACCATGGTTCGAAGGTATACGACATTCGCTAATCCGAAGTATGCTTCTAGCTCACCCCTCAAAGAGGAGACGCGCGTCGTCAGCTCTTTAGTTTGTAATAGGAATAATTATGTCTAATTCACCATCATACCATTGTCCTAGGTAGGCTATATTACGTTCTAACGGCTTACTTATTCTAAGACTTTAAAGTATCCGAAATGCTATTCCGAGACTTCCGCAAAGAGGACATTGACCTCAGACTTTACTTATTTCTCAAGTGTTATCAACTATTCACGTTTGTTATTCCTACATAATTTGTTAAGTGTATGGAATAGCACTTAAAACAATTTTTCTAAACATTCCAACATTGTAATAAAACACAATATTTATTCGCTGATAATAAATCGCGATAGAAACTGTCAAGTCAGTGTAACGTTGGAACAGCATTGCAACAATGCTGTTAATAAATAAAACGTGAGTTAAAGCAGAAAATATTGTGTTTTATTACAAAAAATCGTGAGATTGGAATAAAAAAAAAACTATTCTAACATTGATTAGAAATGAAACAAGGAAAATGGACTCGACCTTACCTGACTGGTATTCATCTGAGAATATTAAATAGTTGCATTTAGCTACATTTATAGAATGTAAGAGGGCCGTTCCCTTCTGATTTGTGTTGATGAATGGCGTCACACCGCCGAGGCGACCTAAAACAAAATAACATTAAAAAATACAAATACTATTGGTAAAAGAGGTTTGTTTATATCAATGGTATATACAAAGTTTTTCCAACCCAAAAGACACAAGTTCGAGTCTCGCTGAGAACGAATATGTTTATTTTCCCTAATATTAATAACCCATATCTTTTTATCATATTATTATATTAACTCTTATGAGTTTGTAAATCAAGGTTTATACCTTTATTTACAAACTCGTAATAGAGGCCACAGATCTAAGTAAGTATACGATATAAATGTCAACTTGGTAGGTCTATAGTACATACTAAACGTTGCCTAGAAGAGATTCGATTTTAACGATAAGCTCGTTCGTTGTACCTTTTCTTAAGTGATTGGTCAAGTATGTAAAATTTGGTACAGTAAACAGTTAATGTAGTCCAATCTAATTTTGGTCTTAGCTTATTACGCCAAGAGCATTAAAAATAACAAAGAATAAGTTCCATCTATAAAGTTTATTAATACTTTACCTATTCCAAGCCAAAGACAAGGATACTGCGGGCAATTATTTAGAAGGAGGCCAACTATGTCACCCTTCTTAACACCTTGAGATTTCAACGCTGCTGTTACGCGAAGACTGTATTCTTCTACCTGCAATGAGAGTATACGTCAAAGTCCATAAGCTGGTAACTTTTCAAGTTATCTAGTGTCAATACACTAAGGATTTGCGGTTAGAACTCAAGTGTTAGATCCGAGTTTTGGCGGAAACGCGGTGAGGAGATGTGTTGCTAAATTTTAGTTTTGGTGAAACCTACTTCAAATGCGTGTAAATTGTTCAATTTCGGGGGCATATTAATCAATTTAGTTTCGTAAAAGTGTACAAGTGTAGTGAAAGTGAAAATCAGTGCAAAACATGGAACGCTAAAGTCCATGTCTCCAAAACTCCGTGAACAATCATTGTAAACGGTGGCCGTTTTGCAATGTTTCCCTAGACTTGACTCCAACTATAACTATGAGTCAGTGTAAATTTAATCATATATATGACGCGGTTTCACTCGCGTAAGTTTCTATCCCGCGGGAATATCAGGATCAAATAACCTTTCTCGATAAATGGACTATCAAACACAAAAATATTTTTTTAATTTGGACCAGTAGTTCCTGAGATTAGTGCGATCAACCAAACAATCAAACAAGGAAATAAACTCTTTAGATTTATAATATTAGCATAACTAGATGAAGATTCATAAGCAAGCTTGAGAGGGCTAATAAATTATTTATTTCAAATTCAATTATTACAATAAAACAAAACTTAATCAAAAATAGTGGCGTATAAACTCAACCGGGTTTTACCGGGCACTACGACATCGACTGTAGATAAGTCGATGTCAATAAATTACACAAAAATAAAACAAAAAAAAAGTATACCTAATGATAATTTTGTCTAAGGTAAAAAGAGTTCACACCGCAGAATTATTTAGATAAACTTAAAATGATTGTAGTGTGCATATCCGCCTAGCTATTGAACTACTAAGTACTATTGTACTATACCATTTATTAACAGGTTTTTAACTTTAATAGACTCATTGCAGGTTTTAATAAATATCTAACATACGTACAATAAAAACAATAATTGCTAGAAAGATCAAATTGAGTGACCTTGTAGTTCTAACCTACCTACGCGACGTTAAAAACTACGTAAACGACATCGTCACCGCAATTTAATATACAAACAGAAAAATTAAATATTACACTAGCGACCCGCACGGCATCGCATGAACTTTCCTGGAGAAATGATCTAATAATAAATTGTTTACTTATCGATCTATTACAGCTAAATACATTACTGAAAGAAATTAATATTAAATTCAATGATTTAAAAAAAATGAAATTTAATAAAATTACTAAATAAAAAACAAATGATTATGACTAGATTATAACTAGGCATAGGTACACTCTTTAGTCAAAACTATATATAATTATAAAGCACAATTTGTATTGTGATAACGATAATATAATAAAATAAAACTAAATTACTTTAATGATTATGGAATGAAATAAACGATTATGAAGAAAATTGCATCAAACAAAATGTTTTGCGTGGAAGAGTGAACTACAGTTGTTGAATCAGTTGATTATGTAATTAAGTTAATTATCGTTTATAGCGTATACCGCACAAAATCATTGTTCAAGTTTGTGAATACAGAACCAAGTATTTAAATATAGGTATCTTCTATTATAAAACAGTCGTCCCATTCCCGTGAAAGTATCAAGATAAAAGTGGCTCGCACGTAAACCGAGGCTTTTGATCTTTTTACTATGGAATTAATTAAAGTTAAAAAGTTAAAGTTTTAACTGTGTGTTTCCGCAATTAGCCCTACTATTGGGCCTTTGTGGCGTGATTTTAAGCCTTGGAGTTTCTCACGATCTTTTCTTTCATCGTAAGAGCGATGTTAATAGCGCACGTCAATTTTTCTTAAAGAAAAAAACATTGGTGCGCGGCCGGGATTTGAAACCACGACCTTCGGAATGAAAGTATGGGGTATCTACCGCTAGACCAACATCGCTCTTAAAAATATAATCTCTTATGGAATTAATTATTTAATAAACTATGCTGACTTAGTTTAGACTAGAGTTTTAACTGAGAAGTAAAAAAAACAAGATTAACAACACTAGCCTTGGAATGAATTAGTCATAGTCAAGCTGGTCTAATTTGGCTATTCCTCTGACCTCGTAGCTTAGAATTACCTAAAGGTAAAGCAACCTTAAAAATCGTATGATGCTTCTAGGGGCTTTAGGAATAGTCGGGTGGGACTCCAAATAACATAAAGATAGTATACCTAATATCTTATCTTACTAATATTATAAACGCAAAAATTTGTATGTATTTATGTGACTTTGTTACACTTTCACGCAAAAACTATTGAACCGATTGCGATGAAACTTAAAATATAGGTAACTGGATACCGGGCATAACACTAGGCTACTTTTTATCCCGATATTCCCGCGGAAACGGGACTTACGCGGGTGAAACCGCGGGGCGCAGCTAGTAGTTATATAAAACGAAGTATTTGGTGTTATTATATTTATTTATCTTTTAAAATAAACTTAAACTTAATTATTAAATATTATACAAGGTGTAACGGGTAGGCCCTTTTAATCCGAAAGGGGGCTATCTAGACGTCTAGGCGAACAACTTTTGTTCTACGACTTTTGGAAATTCGAAGTACTTTTCGAAAAATTTAGGTGTAGTTTACTTGAAAATCAGCTGTTTCTGAGAGTTCGAGGTCATTGACCTTATGTTGTCCTTTTATTTAGTTTGATGGTTTACAATCAAAACTTCAATTATTTTTATTTTCAAAATCAGCTGTTTTTTCAGTGAAACATTATCTCAAAATTTTCAAAAAATAAGTTTGAATTTTCATAAGTCGTAGAACAAAAGTTGTTCGCCTAGACGTCTAGAACAACCCCCTTTCGGATTAAAAGGACTTACCCGTTACAAATTGTATAATAGTTAAGTTTACAAACCTACTTATACTAAATAATAGATAGAGTGCCTGTAATTGTTTATGCTTGTTTTTTTGTTTGTAATGTCCGTATGTATGTAATGTTGACGTGATGACTGATGATGATAGTTAAAATAAAACAATCTAAATTATTAGCTATCTTAACTTGGCACCCAATTTTGGAAAACCTATTTTTTTGCGAATTTCAAGAGTTAGTTAAGTAACTATTTTCGTTAGTAGTAAACTAAAATAATCCTACTAATATTATAAAGCTGAAAGTTTGTAAGTATGTGTCTATGTGTGTTTGTTACTCAATCACGTAAAAACCGCTGAACCGATTGCGATGAAACTTGGAACATAGGTAGTTGGATACCGTAAATAACAAATAGGCTACTTTTTATTCCAATATTTCCGCGGGAACGGGACTCACGCGGGTGAAACCGCGGGGCGCAGCTTGTAGTAAAATACATCTTATGTGAATATGCAGCCTAAACTACCTCAACAGTTGTTGCTATGCTAGTATTACAATAAAAAGATTGAGGTAAGTACTTATAATAAAATAACAAATCTCTTTAAGAGATTTTGAGAATCAGTTAGTGAAAAATAATGTTAAAAAAACAATTTGACATAAATAAAGCCTACTATTAATATTTGATTGTATTACTAGTAAATCAGAATATATTGTTCCTCATAAACATTTGTAACGGGTAAGTCTTTTTAATCCGAAAGGGGGTTGTTCTAGACGTCTAGGCGAACAACTTTTGTTCAACGACTTTTGAAAATTCAAACTTTTTTTTTTAAATTTTGGGATTATGTTTCACTGAAAAAACAGCTGCTTTTGAAAATAAAGATTTGAAGTTTTGATTGTAAACCATCAAACTAAATGAAAGGACAACATAAGGTCAATGACCTCGAACTCTCAGAAACAGCTGATTTTCGAGTAAACTTTACACCTAAATTTTTCGAAAAGTACTTCGAATTTCCAAGTCGTAGAACAAAAGTTGTTCGCCTAGACGTCTAGAACAACCCCCTTTCGGATTAAAAGGGCTTACCTGTTACACCTTGTATAATAGGTAGGTATGTTATTGTTTAATTCATCATGGGCGGATTCATTCATAGTTGAGCTATGCATTCTTAGTAGTAGTTGAGATAAAAACAGTCTGTTATTAATAATTACAACTAAGAATTTAATGCCGTTCCTAAAAGGTTTTATTATAACTAATTTAGAATAGATATAGTTCAATACCAATTGTTTTTAATCACCTTACAACTACCAAACTGGATATTATGTTGAAACATTGAACCCTTGTTAACATTGTAATACGGATTTTTTAACAGACTTCAAAAAAGGAGGAGGTTCTCAATTCGTCGTGTTTATATATAAATATATTTTTTTATGTTTGTTCACCGATTACTCAAAGGTGGCTTGTTATCCTATTGCATACTGGATAGTCAGGGCCAGTATAATAATATAAGTATAGCATTTATAGATGACAAATTAAATATCCATCCATACCTCTTTGAATGTCCAAACTTCATCCTGGAACAGAAAACAAGGTTTCTCCGGATGTCTCAGAACCACATCATGGAATATATCAGGTATTGTGGAGTCTGTCTTGGTGAACTTCCGAGTTGCAAGTAGAATCCTGACATAACTGAATAGGGCCCTGAAAAGAGATTTTGGAGATTAGTAACTATATTAAAAAATAAAAATTATATTATTCAGGTAGGAAAGTTTTATTAGTCTGTCATTAGAATCTTACTGTCTTAAGAATCATTTGTGAAATGCTCACAAGACATTTGGTTTTTAGGGATCTATATCCTAAAAGTAAAAATGGGTCTTTTTTCAAAGACTTCACTGATTGTCTGTCTGTCACTAAGCGGTATCTAAATCATAAACCGTAATAACTAGCTAATTTTTACTTGAAAAGTTTTATACTTATGTGGCTCAACAGCAAGGTTCTACAGAATATTTGCAGGTGACCCACATAAGATGATGGTTTTAGTAGTGTAAAACCAATGAATTTTATCATTCTTTTTGAGGTCAGTACATGTGTTCTGATAGTAGAGTAAAAAATAAAATTAAACAATACAGTGCAAATTGCAAATGAGCATGAAAAGGAAATAGATGTTTGTTTGCCTGACACAAAGATCAAAGTACAACAAACCTAAAATAATATATTTAAACTGAAACCTAACCTGAGTTGATATTTCTGTAAATGTACTTCGTTCACCTTACTACAGTCAGTAAAACTAAGTAACATAGGGCGAGAGGAACTTTTCACTTTCATTTACATGTTGGATTAGATAGCAATTATGTAGGATTCGATACATTTTTTTGTGTAAGAAATATTTTAAGCATAAATTAGATATACAACAATTAAGAAGATAAGAAACTGGTGTAATCATCAACATCTTAATGCGTCTAGCACAACAAGAAAATAATTATGCTAAGCAATTTGGTTTTAATAGCACAAAGCAACAAAAACTGAGTGATGGTTGAGTTCCACTCACTTCAAATCTCTCTTTGATGTCTTCAGCGCGACGTAAACCCATCTCGTATGGAACACTAATAGATAAACTGCACCAAGTAGGAGTACTGCCCCAATTGAACATAGCAACCCTTGGGAGATAAACACAGCGAAGCAGGCCGCGCCGACGGCTAACAGAGCCACGGTCATTTTGACTGTTCTGCGCCACGAAAAGCGACTGACTGCCCGTCGTCGAATCACTGTGGTGGAAGAACTGCTTCGTCACAGTAGACTCGTAATTATTCACACTTGTATTCGCGACTGTAGCGAACGTGTTGAATAGGTATACTTATTACAATTTTCTCTTGTAATTGGGAGTTACCTGTCTACGTTTTATCTGTTACACCAACTAAAAAGTAAAAGTGTAACAAGTGAAAGTAGAATGTTATTGGAAAAGATTACTTTAGAACCTGTTTGTAACACAATTGAGAACAAGATTTAAAATGAGCACTATGTTTCCCTTTTATAAATCAAAACTTGAACTAAGTATCTATTATTTTATTTATCCAATTTATTGCGGCGTTTTTACTTTTTGCTGGGGCATTTACTTCATTCCGTGTTCTGTCCGATTCACAGAAAGTAAGCAACAAAGTACTTTGTTGTAGTAAGCATTAGAGTAGGTTTAGTAGTTTATGTATGTTACGTAGGTAGTAGGTACCTTATACGTAACGAACCAACCAACAAATCAAACTATATCCAATTTGTGTTGCCCAGTTATTGCAAAACAAAAAACCCGACTGCTTACAAAAACTTTAAAACAACACGATAACGATTAATATTAAAAAACCGGAAAAAAAACAAGTCAGTAGGTACGCTATTAAGTTTCAGAAACGTAATAAGGTACCTACTTTTTTTGACACTAGCTTACAAATATGACAAAGAAAAGTTTGAAATACCGACCGACAACATCTCTTGCGTTAATTTCGTTAGTGAGCAATTTAATCAATATTAACTTTATTGCAGCAGTTGGTAAAGACCTTAGTAGTTACTGTACCTACTATGTTTTGTCAAATATAGGATGATTCCTGAGACACATTTATTACGCTTATGAAGTTTGTATTTATTTCTGGATAACAATACCGGGCGTAATGTCATCCTTGATTGATGATTGTTAAGTCGGAATCGCTGCTGTATTAAAACATTTCAAGATACACGATGGTCAACAGTATTTTGAGCTTTACATCTTAAAAGATAAATTAATAAACATGTAACCGTCGCGTCGCGTTCCATTCAAAGTCAAAGAAAACAATGATCGATAATCGAAATAGGTCTAACGATTACACACTACTTCATCCTTTTTGAGACCTGTCACAGAAAATCATTTTAAATACAAAACATAATACAAAAACAGACAACGCAATACCACATAATGCAACTATGTGAGGAAACCTGTTAATGAAGAAGCTTATCTACGGTATTTTAAGACTTCTCCATGCAGCTGCGTCAATATCGCATGCGTTTTTACACTTAGTGGGTGTAGTTTTGAAAGTTCCCCATGTCACACAGGTGTGGACCTTTGGACATAATTGGATGGAAATAGTTAATTTATAAAATGACGTTTGACACAGGCAAAAAGTTTATAAAAATCGTGTAAATTTATTGAATGGTAACACTATGTTTATCTCTCTGACAGCAGCGTGACATGACATTGACAATTACATTGGTGCAACAGTGACAAACAAAAGAAAATGACGATTGAAAAATTGTTTTGAGTTGCCAGAAAAAAAACATTTTTATAATTATAGGGACTTCTTAGAACCTTGTAGTGGAATCACAAGGTTGGAGAAGTCGATCAAAATGTTTGCTTACTTGATCCCATTTCCATGATCCCTATTCCTAATTACCTAAATTTTATATTAAAATGCGATTAGACGCATAGCATAATTATTTATCCCTTCGTGTTTTCGATAGCTCCCGATATTGATCGTAGAGCAATGAAATTTTCCACTTAGCATGTTGCTAGTGCTTCATTTCTCCTCGATTTTTATTTCAGTTGGGAAAACCACTATTCTCATTTTCCCCTAACAGAGGAACTTCAGAGGAAGAGGGAATCTCCAAAAAGAACGATCTTTCTACCTTTTTCCCACAATTTGTCATTTCAAGGATCTATGATTGGGCAATAAAATACAATTCCTATTATTTTTTTAAGGTTGTTTTTGTGTTTGTTTTGTATTGAAATGAAATCTTATTTTAGAAAGACTAACAGCTAAATTGTATAATAAACTTGTAATAATTGTATTCCAAACAAAACACTTATAAATTTATACAAAACACGTTCCACGTACCCTGAGAAGAATAACCTACGTAACCATGTTACGGCGTTGTGTATTGTTCTTAGGAAATAATTTACCTAAATCAAGGACATGGCTTTCTACCGGTGATAACACTGTAAGAAGACAAATACACTGTGGGATTTGCCTAAGAGATCCTAGGCACACATCGAAATCAAATAGTGAAACAACTCCAGCATTGTCCAGCAAATATAAAGTGATAACAGACCCTGATATAAATGATATTGATAACGAAAGTATCTATGAAGACGAAGACTCGAAATATCCTATACTAAGTGACGAATTTGATGGCATCAATTTAACTAGTATGTTATAGTCTTTCATAGTCGCGGTTTGTAAGTGGGTTGAGGGTGAAACAGTTGTGGGGTACCTCCCTGAATCTACTTTATCAATCTGACTATTACTTCAACCCCATATAAAATAGTCTGTTTTACAGTTTGAAACACTACAGGAATATCTGCACCTCTCTGTTGCTTTCATTATGTTTATCCTGCTAACATTATACAGATTAAAGTTTGTGAGTGTGTGTGTGCATGTTGCTCCTTCACACAAAAAGTTTAAATTCAGTGCACTGTAAATAGCTAGAGACTTGGAATCACACTTTTTATCCCATTACTTCTTTTGGATCGGGAATTACACTGGTAAAACTGCTAGGCTTTTGCTAGTTTTACATAAAGTATGAAAGAGCTTCAAACTAAATCTCTTATTTCATAGTAATTTCTTGTTTCAGGAGGTAAAAACGGAGTATTTGAAATAGAACATTTAGTAGAACTGCTGCAGAGAGAGAATTCTAAAGACATATTTGTAGCTGCAGTTCCTCAGGAAATAAGATATGTAGATTACATTTGTATTGTTAGTGCCAAAAGTAAGAGACATATCAAGGCTATTGCTGAGTTTGTTAGAAGAGTTTATAAGAAAAAATGCAATGCCAATGACCAAATACCTAAGATTGAAGGAAAGGAATCTGATGAGTGGATGGCTTTAGATCTTGGTTAGTATTTGAATTTTATAAAAATATTTGTACTGCGCTGCTGCTTTACCCATGTTAGTCCCGTTCCCGCGGGAATATCGGGATAAAAAGTAGCCTATATCTCTCTCCAAGGTCCCATCTATGGCTGTACCAAAATTCATCGAAATAGATTCAGCGGTTTAGACATGATAGAGTAACAGGCAGACAGACAGAGTTATTTTCGCATTTGCAATATTAGTAGGTAATGAATGTTGTAAAAATAAATTGAAGCTGTTAGTCACAAAACCTACCATTTAATGTTTGGTTGTGTATAATTATGAGAAATACGAGTAATACAATGAACTTATTGTACTAACTTTCAATTTCCTGCTCTATTTTTTTCTTTTCAGGTAACATAGCCCTACATGTGTTCTCTGAGAAAACAAGAGTAATTTATGACTTGGAGACTCTTTGGTCTGTAGGACCAGAGTATGATGGGCAAACAAATAAGAAGTTTGATGTGGTTGATGTTTTTGAGAACTACAGCTCCTATCTGAAAGATTTGAAACCATTATCCTGAAGAAAATTAGATAATTATTAAGTTTTATGTGTAAGTTGTTAGTTTTGAAATTAAAGTCAATCTAAAGTCTCATATAAAATGTTTATTTTGCTTATTTTTATTTATTAAGATACATATAGTATTATTGGATTGTATAATATAATCACATTTCACAATTGATTATCTATTGCATTGAAACTTTCATATTGCTCAAAAACAGATAATTAAAATACAGTTTCACATCATTCAATGAAATATCTGTATTCACCATACTAATATAATTTGATATACAAAATAACAATTTGGCATAATTTTATAACTAGCACAGATTCTAAATGCAATAATGACAATGTATATTAAAAGAACTGTTGACTATACAGCAAATCACAAGATCTAATTTCAGTCAAATGCAATATTGTACACTACATTCTAAAAATACGAGAGTAGCTTACTTTTGGAAGCAACCTAACATAAGTGCTGTTATTTAAAAACTAAAAGTAAATAAAAATGGAAGCCAATAAATATACAGACAATACTAAGATACAATCAACACTGGTTGATAAACTTAAAATTGGACCACACATACATCTTTCTCTTGTGTATACAATTGGTTATCATTTGTGCACATAAAAAAATTATATACTTTTAGGATTATTCATCATCTTAATAAAATACAGCGTGTACTAGATAAAGATCTTATATACACCTTGATAGTTAAGGATGTCCTACATCAATCAAGGCAAATGTGTGGCAGTTTCATAGATAAAAATTGAAGCAAATCATCTTTTGTAAATTAACCTCATCACCTGGTGCATGACCTCTAAATACAATACATTCTTAAAATACACAAATATCTTGTATTTGTGATTCTGGGTTTCCATTTTGGCTCATGACTAATTAAGATAGTATGGCTACACTTCTTCTAACTCCAGCACCTGAATTGACATTATCCAAGCTTGACCACTTTTTGATGCCATTTTTTACAACCTCTGCAGCTATTTTATCCTCCATGACTCTGGACATGGCTTCAAGCTTCTGAGCTCTCTCTTTGCTGAGAGGTTCACTGGGGAATGCAAGGTCATTAGCCTCTGCTAGGGTTCGCAGGTCAAAGTAATACTTAGCATACACGCTCGAAGGAACATTTATGTTGAATTGTAGCATTTCTAAGAATTGTCTCTCGAGTTCATTCATATCCTCCACTGTGATGTCTTTAATGATCTGACAGTAGTCAACGTTCCAGACAGCCTGGTCGTCCCAAACTTTACTTGCTAATAAAATTGCACCAAGAACTATCCTTTTCCAGTTTGATGGTGCAATGTCCAATTCAGCACAAATCAAAAGGCGTTCCAAGTATACAAGGGTGATGATAGCACATTCTGCTGTTAATTGAGCAGCATTAAACAACATTCTCACAAATTTATAGATCTGTTTATGTTCAGGATTATGTTTGTCATAATCGTCGAGAACTCGCTCCTTACTTAGAGGATGCAGTTTTTCATCAAAGATGTCTAACCTGCGTTCTGATGTCCTGTTTTCAATGTGATAGTAAATAGCTAGAGCAACACATTTCACTGTATTTTTCAAGTTGGGTTGTGACACTGTGCTGTCATCTAAATAGATTGTAGAACAGGAACTGCTTTTTTTAAGTTTATTGTCAGCGATTTGATGTTGACTACGTTTTCTCGTCATACCATTTTCTATGGAAGCTTTTGATCTTTCCATGAATATAGTTCCAGCTATAGGATCTTGAGAGGGATCGATGTCGCCATCGTCGGGCTCTCTTTCACTGATGTGTTGGATGTTGTTGGAGCTCACCTCTCCCTCCGGCAGGTAGTCTTCTAATTTCACGATGTCTTTCCGGATCGGCGACGGACTGCGGTAACAACAGCAACTGTTCTGGTTACCCATTGTTATAGTATATTTGAGATTTTATATCACTATATACTACGTCTCGATATCATTCTACGATAACTTTTACACGTCCATACATAAGTAAATAGTGCGCCGACATACGATAATGACTTATTATTAGGCCCATAGCACCTGAAACAAAAGGTAAGATAAGAATTTTATTTAAATGAATAAGTCGTATTTTTATCGAACTGGGCATTGAGATTTAATATAAAGTAAATTTATTTGCAATAATACCTCAGATGTAGCGGCTTTTATGAGGAAATTACTCATTTTTCCGTGAAAATTACTACATGAAGAAGCTTACACAAAAAATTATATTTTTTGACAACAAAATGAATGAATGATCAACTTAGTTTTTTTTTAATCACAGATATAAAAATTGAGTGAACAACATTTAAGGGTAAAAGGACACTTGTAAAATCACTTTATAAATATTTTCAAGGAGATAGTCGATGGAGCATATGCATGAGCTTGACGGAAAATGGAGTGGATTCAAAATAGATTATTTATGAAACGTGCCAAGAAAAAAAAGTACCGCACCGGTAACTCTACTGAAGATAAAATGATGCGAAGTGGATGATGTTGCCATGCCAGATGGAAATATCATTCTTCTCCATAAAGAGTGATTGACCAGCAACAATATTTTTTCTATAAGTTGGCTAACTAGAATGTGTCTATGGTAGATACTGCTAAATAAAAAAAATAAAAAAACAAAAATGGCGGGTTGCTAGCTTGAGTAATTTGCACGCTGCGCTGGTGTTTGATAATTTGTTTGACCATTTTTATTGACGAGTGTTGTTGATATTTGACCGGTAATATTTTATTTCAATGTTATATTTGTTCAAATACTTGATGTAGCTTTATTGAAGGTAAAACTTTGTTATTTTAGAGGCGATATGCGACGTAAAAGTGAACGCACGGCTGCCACCAAAAAAGCCAAGGCTTCGCCGGAGAAGAAGGTGGAAAAAGCAAAACGTACTCGTTCAAAACGCAAAAAGCAATCTTCTTCGTCAGAAAACGAATCCGCTGACGATGCGAGTCCAGCGCGCGTGGAGGTGCCTTTGGAAACTGAGGAAGCAAAACCTCCAAAAACGCCCGTCAAGGAGGAAACTCCTGAAGAGGCCCAAGATCAGGTGTGGAAAGTGAAAGCAGCTGAAGGTAATGTTGGAGAGATTCAGAAACTAAAAATATGTCTTACTCGACCACCCTCTACTCCGGAGAGGGCAGAACGATCTCCGCGTAGCAAGCGAAAGCATTCGCGAGCAACCAGCTCTAGCGATACTACTAGCGTGGAGGCAACTGATGAGAAAGAAAAAAGGAAATCGAGGCGTCCTAAGAGGTCACACAGAGAATCCAAAGATGAAGCTGACAAAAATTTGGATAGCCAGGAAGAAGAGATGGAAACTGAGACTGCTTCCCAAGACAACACTGAAGTGACAACTCGGAAACAGGCTTTAAAAGATGAAACCTCGGAAAATACAATATCTACTAGCAACCAGACCCATGAGAATGTGCAGTCTAGTGAGGAAGCTACCGATAAAGTTGTTATAGTCCAAGTTAAAGATGATAAAGTATCTGATGCTGACACAACTGTTGTTTCACCTAAAGTTTCTGACACTCCTGCAGCTACTACTGAATCGGTGCCTCCCGAACCTGAATCATCCACTCAAACTGATACTCAGGAGAGCAAACCAGAGAGTAAAGACAACCAGAAAGATACCCAAAACAAATCCCAGGAAAGTCAGAAAGACAATAATGAAACCAAAAATGATCAAAATGATGGGCAAAATAAAAGTACAAATGAAATGGAAAAGGTTGAAGAGCAAAAAGAACAAACCAGTCAAGAAAGGAGGCGAAGTATGTCTGTTGATAAATCTGAAATCTTAGAGCTACATGAATCAGATAATGAAATGGAAAAGTCTAAAGCAGACGACACAGAGACGGCAACAGCAGCATCTCAAGAGGACAAGGTAAGTAAGGTAACTGATGAAAAAGCTTCTAATAAGGAGCTAAAAAAAGATTATCGTAAAGATACTAACTTAACTGGTGTTGTAGAAAGTTCTTATAAGGAAAAGAGAGAGAGGAATGAGTCAACGGACTCATTAAACCATCGAGATGCAAGGAAATCAGTAGATGACAGCAAACTACAGCACTCTGACTCTATACAATCCAATCAAGAGGAACCGACACAGAATGGACAAGCTGCACCCATAGTTGTAAGCAGGAAGCGGAGGTGGGGATCCAGACCGGCTAAAATAACCACACAGAAGTCTATAACAATATCAACTGATGTTCTCAAAGATATTATTCCAGATGTAAAACCTGTAGAATTTGATGAAGTCATTGAAGAGAGGAAGCCAAAGAGGGAGAGGGAGGTCAATGAGAAGGTTGAGAGGCCTATATTACCAAAAATAGTTATTGACAATACAGAAAATATTGACAGAAATATTGAGCATAAGAGAGAGAAAGATGACAAAGAGCGGGATGTGGTTAAACCGAGAGATTCTCACTTGGCAGCGAACAGAAAGATTTCCATTGTCAAAGAGAATGATAGTATAATTGCTAGACCCCCAAGCCCTCCAAGGCACAAGCAGTCTTGTGTATTGTACATAACCAACCTGGTCAGACCATTCACTTTGCCTCAACTGAAGAATTTACTACAAAGAACGGGCAGGATTGTAGAGAATGGATTTTGGATAGATAAAATCAAGTCTAGATGCTTTGTTGTCTATGAGACTGAAGAGTAAGTGTTTTTTATCTAAAACTATGTTCGGTTCATGTATGTACAAGAACCCTGTGTTATTCCGGCTATCTGTATACTAAGTTTTGTCACAATCAGTTTAGCAGTTTACATGTACAGGAGCTACAAATGTCACGTTCACCTTTATAATAATACTAGTTACGCCCCGCGGTTACAGTTCGTAAGTCCCGTTCTCGCAGGAATATCGGGATAAAAAGTAGCTACCTACCAGCTACCTATATTTCACAGTAGTTTAGTGTGAAAGAGTAACAAAATCACATACAAACATACAAACTTATGCCTCTTAAAATATTTGTAAAATGTAAAGTTTTTATTGTCCAAATTTCTTTTCAACGGTAAAAGTAACATCCTATAGCAAAATTTCCTTTGTTTACATCACTTTTGATTATGAAACCTAACTTAATCTTACTTGTAAATCTAACTTAATTTTTAATTTGTTTTTAACAGTCAAGCTGTGGAAACCCGACATGCTTTGCATGGAGTAACATGGCCCGTCTCCAATCCTAAGACATTACAAGTTGACTTCTCGACATCGGAGGCATTTGAAAAGACCAAGACTGCTGAGGAAACAGATGGTCCTCCTGTTTCCACAATACCTGGCACTGTTGAGGACTGGCTTCGGGAGCAAGACCAGAAACGTGAACGTGGAGAATTGGTATGTTTAATTACGGTATTTTACATAATATAAACTTAAAAATTTCTGTTATTTTTAATACAAATTTAGCTCCGAATGTTTAAATTTTTAGTAGTAATCCGAAATGTAATGCATTTTTATGGGTAATTCTAATAAATAAGAATGTTAATCTTACTTCTTACTAATATTATAAACACTAAACTTTGTATGTATGGATGTGACTTTGTTACTCTTTCACGCTAAAACTACTGAACCGATTTCAATGAAACTTGGAATATAAGTGACCTGGAATAACACATAGGCTACTTTTTATCCCGATATTCCCGCGGGAATACGGGTGAAACCGCAGGGCGCAGCTAGTAGTATAATGTACTTTGCTCTAAACAAGTTTGTAAGTTCAAGTTCTAGTTATCAAACTTAACATAATATTTTGATGGTATAAGGTGATTGATGTGTACAAAGCTAAGGGAAGATCTTCCACTGGGCACGTGGTTTTCCCCGCACGTCGTCGTCGTCTTTTTCTTAGATGCTCATTTAATATCTCAGAAATAAAGTTGATATTCAATTCAGGACTTCATACTCGTAACTAGTCTGGCACAAATTTTTAAGTGACTTAACCTAAATTGCACTTATCCATTTGAACTATCTATCGGCATAAAAACTAACTTGTTGTATTCCTTCATTGAATTCTCAGGAGAAACCATGGGAACGGCGTTCGACGCGGGAATGGGACCTCGGAAAGAATGAAAATGATAAGGAAAAAGAGAAAAGGTTTGAGAACAAAGATCAACGACCATTGGAAAAGAGAAGGCATCGGTCTCCGGAGCGTAATGCTGAACCGGGTAAGCATCTTTTTCAACAAAATTAGCCCACTAATTCAGTCAAGCTAATTTCGTTTTAAAATTTAGTTAAAGTTAAAGTTTTAACTGTATGATTCCGCAATTAGCTCTACAACTGGACCTTTGTGCGTGACTTTAAGCCGTGGGATTCCTCATGATGTTTACCTTCACCGTAAGAGCGATGTTAATAGCGCACATATTTTTTTCTTAATGAAAAAGACATTGGTGTGCGCCGGGATTTGAAACTACGACCTTCGGAATAAAAGTCGGGGTATCTACCACCAGACCAACACCGCCCTAAAATTTAGTTAAGAAAAGTTTATCCAAGAACTAGTTGATTCTGAGAATTATATAAACTAATTTTTTAAATTATATCTACTCGACTTGTAGTACTAGTATTGCTTCAATCTTGTCTCTCTAAAATTTCATATTAAGTACTAAGATTACAAGTGGAAGCTTTATGTAGCCATATTATAAAAACCTACACTAATATACATAATAGTATTTATTCAATAAATCTTTTCCAAAGAAAACTACATCACTAAACACTGGAAGCAAAAAATCTATCAAACAATAAAACAATGAAATACTTATTTTAGCCTAGAAAGAACATACTTTCTTAATTATTTACTCTCAAAATATTACTATTTTTTTTAAACCGATTTAACTTGTATATTAGATAGTCAAACACTTTTATCAAATCTTGATTAAAAAAATCTTCTAAAGAATAATAATATTATTTCTAATATTTCTTAGGTATATTTATTGCGCAAGGCAATTTTTGATCATGCATTTCTCCTTGTAAAGATTTTCTAATATTATTTATTCTATTGTTTTAGCGAGAAAATTCAAGAAGAAAGAAGAGGAGGCCCCTGCTAAACTCTTGGATGATTTATTCAAAAAGACGAAAACTACACCTTGCATATATTGGTTGCCGCTTTCAGCCGAAACGGTTAGCACTGCTTAGTACCAGTAATATTTTGAAAACATATAATAAAAAAATATTTCTTAGTTAAAATACCTTGAGCAATAAAAACAAAGAAATGGAGTTGAGTGAAAGCGCATCTCACTTTGGGAGTGGGGAGTGTTCTGTAAAGTGAACCACCCAAGCCAGTCAATAAGTAGCAAAACTTAACTGGTAGATGGCGCTGAAGCCAAGCCTTAGTTGGTAAACAATTAGCAAGGAGAGATATGATCGAAAAATTATAACATGACACGTGATTCCTGTGTAGCTCAGTGGTTAGAGCACTCGCCTGGTTAGCGAGGGGACACAGGTTCGAAACCTGTCTTGGGGATTTTTTGAAAAAATATTTCCTTGCGTAAAATATTTCTAATATCAAATAATAAGTCCAGTTACCTATGCAAGGTGTAACGGGTAAGCCCTTTTAATCCGAAAGGGGGTTGTTCTAGACGTCTAGGCGAACAACTTTTGTTCTACAACTTTTGGAAATTCGAAGTACTTTTCGAAAAACTTAGGTGTAAAGTTTACTTAAAAATCAACTGTTTCTGAGAGTTCGAGGTCATTGACCTTATGTTATACTTTTATTTAGTTTGATGGTTTACAGTCAAAACTTCAATTGTTTTTTCAGTGAAACAATCTCAAAATTTTCAAAGAAAAAGTTTGAATTTTCAAAAGTCGTAGAACAAAAGGTGTTTGCCTAGACGTCTAGAACAACCCCCTTTCGGCTTATAAGGGCATACCCGTTACAAATTGTATAATTTACTAGCCTCACTAGCCATTTACTAGTTCACTCGCGTAAGTCTCGATCCTGCGGGAATATGGGGATAAAAACACCATAAGTGCGGAGGTCAAAAGGTTCATAAAGTCATAATTTTGTACCCAAAGGGTAAAAACTAGACCCTTTTACTAAGACTCCAATGTCCGTCTGTCTGTCACCAGGTTGTATCTCATGAATGACGATTGCTCCCATACAATAGACGTGTTTTTTTAACAAGATTGGTTAATAAACCGCATGTTAACCAATCTTACATCAAAACTAATTAATCATGCTTATAATATAGCGCCCTGCTTTCCCACCTTATAGTAACAGAGACTGGTACCGCTGTATCGTCAGGTCAGTAGAGCGCCGTCTGGGATCTATTATAGACGAATCATGTCCCTAATCACTAGTATTCGATTATCTCCGGAGTGCCCATAGCCTCTGTGCTCACGTGCTTTCATAGGGACGGAATTTTCGCGCGAGTTCGACTCGTACAAGACCTAGTTTTTTATAAAAAAATAAAAAAAAAAAAATATTTCCAAAAATATTGTGTACAAATTGCTTAAAGTCTAAATTTCGATTGAAATCTAAGTAACACGTATGACTGAACTAGGAATATCCTGTATCTCAGGCTAAAATGGCTAACAGTAGAAACTAAAATTATCACTTATAATAATTAGAAACAAATTAAAACTTATTAAATTGGTACTATAGATATGTCTAAGTAAAGGGAAATATTGTCAAAATTTACATATTTACAAAATAATGTTTTAGCAAAAAACCTAAAAATCCTTATGTAAAAACCTTGTATATTTCAGATAGCTATAAAGGAGGAACAACGCCGCCAACATATGGCCGAGCATGAGCGGCGAGTGCACGAGGCCCAGCAGCGGCGCGCCGCGCGCGACCGAGACCGCGACCGACGCCATTAGCATGGTCCGTCCCACACACGAACACATCCCACACCACACTCACTCAGTAACATCCCACACTACTCTCACTGACATCCCACACCGCACTCGCTGACATCCCCCACCACACTCGCTGACATCCCACACCACACTCATTGACATCCCACACTACACTCACGAACACAACCATTATCATTCATATTAATCTACTATACCCCTAAGCGGTACTTCTTTTCAGGTAACAAGATTTAAGTTTTTTTGAAGATTCATTTAGTTTTAAGTCTAGGTTTAGAATGACGAGGAACGATTGAAGAGGACGAAAGTCAATGATTTATATTGTGAAAAATGTTATTATAGAAAGGCACACGCTTGGAGGAAATCCTATGATTTAATTCGTCGGGAGTCTCGCGCTTTGTGCCAGGGATCGATGGAACTTTGCCGAGGACGTGATTCGTCGGTACACAAAGAAGTGACATCATTCACGAGAGATCGCTAAGGGCTCGAATTGAGACACTGAAATTACAAGTTTCAATATGCCTTGAAAAATACACAGAGCATACCGTATTTTATTGCGTGACGATTTTTACAAGATCTCTCTAACTGCAAGCTGCGTTAAATAACTGCTTTGTAAATCCATGGCCACCTTTTAAAGCAAATGAAGACCATTCCATGTGAGTCACAGACTTAATCCCTTTTATTGGGAACACCATTATAATAATCCCTGGGAATACACCTTCACTGTATCCAGAGAAAATAACTTAGCTAAATTATGTGCTAACGATAAATTTGGAGTTGCAGATTTTCAATGAAGCAGTACTAATGAATTATGTAGTTTTGGTGACGAGAAACAGCAAACTATTTTTAACTTAGAAAGTGAATTGGTATTGACAAATTGTTTTATTGAAACTAGTTATTGATTAGTCAGTTCATCGCATCGTATGTCTTTGTCAAGTGTTTATCCATTCATATAATGTTATTAAAGTCTTTCCTATTCGAATTTTTTGTTTTTTATTTGTAGTTTTATAGTCTAGAGCCCGGAATTCACTAAAACCCCAAATTAATTGGACGTTCAGGTTCATAATGTCAAATTCCCATAATGTCTCTCGTTTCAAAAGGTCCCTTTCCAGGAATGTCCCTTGTCCCAAAATGTCCCTTTACCGAAATGTCATTTTACCGAAATATCCCTTTCCCGAAATGACCCTTTCCCAAAATTTCCATTTACTTGGAGTCGGCACAGTAGGTAAGTCATCAATTATCATTGACCATGACCACATTTCTACTACAAATAGGTTTGGCAATATTTTTACGTCGGCCGCCTGCCTGACACCAACCCTCCTAGGGACCAATCCGCAAATCTTGAGATCTTCAGTCGTTTTGCTAAGTTTCGGTCGTGGTTTCGCTTATTTTTTTCGAGATTTTCTTGTAAAGTTATCGAAAAATAATGAATCGTTTAAAAAAATTGTCAGAATTGAGGATAGTTGAGACATTTTAGTTATGGAATATTGGTACCCAGGAATAATTTATGGAAAAACCAAGGGTTAAACGACGAACGCGAGCAAAATAACCCCTCAAATAATAAATTTAATATCAGATTTCGATAGCAGTAATAATAAGATTAAATAAAATATCATGTTTATTAGCTCAAGATTATAAAGAGTACTTGAGACTATTTGAAACAATTATTTATCATTGATAAAGAATTTGGTTATCACGGGATAACTGTAATTTAAATGATAATATTGAGATAGTCGTGTTGGCGTCAACTCCGCCAACGGTAGGCTATGTGCTAGTGTTTTTGAAGCCGAAATGGTAAGTTTTATCATGAAATATTTTTCAATTCATAACATTTAGTATATGCTCAAAGGTTGTTCAGAAAGGTCTATAAAACAATAGTTTGCAAGTAAAATGACCTCTTTTGGCGCTAAGTTGAAATATAGATTAGTACTTACACTCAGGCATGCAAGAAAAAATACATAGCCCTAATAGAGTAGCAAGGCTATTCAGAGAGCTGGCTGAAACCGAAGTTCGACTTGATATGTCGGAGATAGTCTTTCCGACATCGGTATCGGGCGGAAAGGTGTGAATACTCTTTTAGGTACCTACATGGCAATAATAAAACGAAAAATGTCCTACAGTCGTAGCTTAAGAGCAAGAAAAACAAATCAAATGAGAGACGAATATTTTTCTGAACATTTTACATTATTTAAGTATAGATATAGTATAAGTATAGGTAGTGAGGTTACTTAAAATAACGCTTTATTATGAAGGTTGGAGGGCTATGGTTAGCTTTGGCATCGCTCGTGGTAGCGGTTGCTGGAGAGGAACCATTCACACTAGAAGAATTTGTGAGGGGCGTCTTCAGCCAAAGGGGATTTGGTGGCACATGGATATCGGGTAAGCTAACCCTACAAAACTACAAATTAGCCAGGAAAATGTAAGTTTTTCTTGGGAACATTAATTAAACTAGGTACTAGGTAATCCCATTAATATTATTAATGCGGTTTGATAAATGCAGCTTAGATTATTTGTTTGGATGTCTATGTGCTTCAATCACGCAAAAACTACAGACCCGATTTTTATGTCTTGGATTGGATTTAGGCTCGAATGAAAACGCGGCTAGTAAGTAAAATAAAGTACTTCATCATCATATCAGCCCTTATCCGTCCACTGTTGAACATAGGCCTCCCCCATACGACGTCACAAATAGTAGGTATGTACTACTATTTGTGACGTGTGATCTTGTCAAGGTCAAGGTCTCTTTTTTCGAATAGTGGTGTGATTCTCCTAGAGTTAGGAGACTGAGCCACTTCTAGACCACTAACTTGACCTGCTGTCATAAATACCAACTGCTTAACATCCTGTGCTGGAGCTGTAGTCCTTTGAAATTCTGTTATGATAGTCACTCTAAAAAGTAAGTACTAGTAATTCGCAGAGCCCGCGCACACAGAAAGCGCGAGCGGTCAGTTCTCAGTTCCGAGCTCCGCGTTCAGCGTTCATTAGAATATATTATGTACCGAATCTATAACAACAACGCACACAGCGGGCAGTCAGATCGCGGCGGTCAAAGCGGAACGCCGAGTTCCAAGAGTGCTATTCCCACAGTGCAGGGAACGCCTGAACGCCATGTCTGAGGTTGCAAAGACGGAAAAATAATTGAATTGGTTAGGAAAGGAGTTTATTATACGATATAAGTGATGGAGATTTTAAAAACCGTGACAAAAAAGCCGAAGCTTGGCTTGAAACTTCCACTTAAATGGGATTTGGAGGCTACCTAAATTCCCCTTGTTTTTTTCGCATTATGTTAATTGGGTGCACCCAATACTTCCTTTTCTTTTTAAAAGCTGCTAAGCTCCACAAGAGCAATAGTTCTTCGTCGGACGATGAACTTTCTAGTGACATGTTGCTAGTGCAAATACCTAAACGAACTAAAACGCGAGAATTTGAACGTCGCTTGTGTGCGTTGGAACTCTTGAGCGGTCAACGGTTACTAGAACGCAGAACTCTGACCGCTCTCTGTGTATGTATAAATTAAATGATGGATGTGTTAGGTACGTAGGTACATACTACTATGACCAAAACTTGTATTGCCAAAACTTGGACCGATTGGGATGACATTAAGTTTCTATCTAGATATATGGATTTGCAGCTACTTATTTTATACCTAAACTCAATATTAAATCAGATTCCACCACTAACTTTACAGGCGCGAAATAGACCCGGAAATATTGTTACTATTTGATTGATTGATTTAATTACAGATACTGAATTTTATTTCACTGTGCCGAACGAACCTGGGATCTTTTTATACGATGTGCCGACACAACAAACAAGCTATTTGGTTGACCCAGAAATCATGGTAAGTTTTTAACCTTTGCTACAACCTAATACCCTCTTTCCTCGTTAATAGTTCGCATACAAAAGTTGCGTACCTGCAAATTTTTAAGGTCGTGTTTTCATATGCATTTCCAAAAGTCTCGAAAATTTGACTTGTTTTTCAAGTATACTTCAAAGAGAATATAAAGCTATTCTATAATTTCCTTTAATACTGATTGCTGAGAAACAAGGGGAGCTATTTAAATAATTAAGTAGCCCTTAATTTTGAAGGCTACTTAACTAATTAAGTAGTAATTAAGTAAATGTCCTGCAGGTCGCCTGCATTCCGCCGGCATACCGCATGCTATGTTCTTACAGAATCAGGGCCCTGGAAGGACTGATAATTTAAATTCATAAAATGAAAATGCTTATTGTCACCCGTATTTTGTTGTCTTTCATTACTATGTATTTTTTAGAGTTGAAAACTGTTTTGTCTAGCGTATTATTTATATTATTTTACTTAATAATAAATAATAAGTACTAATACTTAAGTATAGATAAAGTTCTATAAGTAAAATAAGAAGCTGTATGTTTTCTTTGAATAAATAAATATTTAAACCTCGAAGTCCTCGAGTTGCAACCACTATGCAATGCGAAACGTGGTGTTTGAAGTTTGAAGACCTAATACTCGGTAGAGCGACGACATTGTAGCGGTCGGAGTTTTGGCGGGAACGCGTTGAGGAGATGTGTTGCTAAATTTTCATTTTTGTGAAACCTAGTTCAAATGTACGATTTTAAACTAACATGGTTATTTTCACTACTAAAATTACTTAATAACGGGGTATTTACCATGTTTAATAATTTATTCGCGGAGCTCGATATTTCGCTAGTAATTCCAACCAGCTTGTTCACGAGACTCGTGAACAAGCTGGCTCATTTTACTAGTTCAAATGTGTGCAAATTGTTTAATTTCGGGGGCATATTAATCAATTTAGTTCCGTGAAGGTGTACAAGTGGGATGAAAGTGAAAATCGGTGCAAAACATGGACTTAGTGTTGTCTCCAAAGCTCCGTGAACAATCTTTGTAAATATCCGCCGTGTTTTCAAATGATACCCTAGACTTGACTTTAGCTATGACAACTTGACTGTTTCGATGCAAATAACTTGCAAAATATGTTAATAATACTTAATGCTGGCTAATTTCCTAATGGCCATAATCGGTTCACAACCGATAAGACATAATAATAATTGTAGCGGTAGCAGGGAGTCGTGTGATAGAGGTAGCTCGTGGTCGCTATTTGTGGCGTCGTATGGGGGAGGCCTATGTGAGGCAGTGGACGGATATAAGGACTGAGTTGATGATGATGATGACTTAAGTACGGTTTACTTGTTACAGAGTTTGTTGAACACAAATAATCCTGTCTTATCACAAGACCGAAGTTTCATTCTTGCTCCTAGTGAAGTACAACAGGTAAGAATTTTAAATAAGTACCTTACTAGCTGCGTTTCGCGGTTTCACCTGTATTACTCCCGATCCATTGGGAACATCGGGATAAAAAGTAGCCTATGTTACTCCTTGGTAATGTAGCTTTCTATTGCAGAAAGAATTTTTGAAATCGGCCCAGCAGTTTTGGAGCCTATTTAATGCAGACAAATAAATCTTTTCTCTATAAATATTAGTATAGAAAATAGATTTAAACAATATGGACTGCTACTGTTACTGTACTTACGCGGGTGAAACCGCTGGGCGCAGCTAGTTAAACATAAATTGTGTAACAAGCCATACTAAGATACGTCGTCATATCTTAATGAAAAGTTTCCATGGTCATGATTATTGATTGCTCCTGTTCTAATTATAGAAATCTGTATCTATGTATGACGATTGTAATAAAACAAATGATCACAAAAAATAATAATTTGAGCAAAAATTACTGAATCCTTTTTGATTAAAATTGAATATAGTCCAGTCAATTTGTAGTCTAAATGTTTTCTAGTGAGAAAGTTTTGGGGTAGTTCTAATTTATTTCAATTTATATGTATTTTGAGGTATTATTTTATTAGTCCGTTCATATTATTAGTCCAGACCAAACAATTTAACCGGACTAATAGATCTGAGACATAGTTGAGACAATTAAATTTAAAATAAGGACCATTGCATTGGTACTACAAAAGTATGCACTTTCCACCTTGTTAAGCTATTAACCTTCAACGACTAAACTTATTAGGTCAAAATAAAATCCTTTATCAAAATTCTTCAACTTATTCTTAACATTGTTATCAACTTATTCGATAACATAGCAATAATCCTTAGTAATTATCGTATCACATTCTTTTTTATCAAATTGTTATATTTACAGGTTTACAGGTACTCTACGACGGCGAGATATGCTCTCTTTGAAATCGCTACAGGGTATGTCGAACCATCGTTTGAATAACCCCCTTACTTATAAACGCAAATTAATGCGCTGCATAGTTATGCATCGTTTGTCTTTTTCGTTTCACGTGAAGTTTCAAAGGTGACAGACAGAGACAAACGTCTCATAATTTAGTCATGTGTAAATAATATTTTATAAGTAAGAGAGTAGTGTTTTGTGATATAGGGAGATGAGAGGAGACATTTGCCCAGCAGTGGGACAGTTTGGGTGTAAAAAACAAAGGTATTAAGTGTCTGTAACTGAAAAATTTGATAAAGATCCGAAACCATAGAAGATGCATAGAATCTCTTTTTGAACACATGCATTTATTTTGAGTATTATACCTAATCAAGTTTGAAACACGAAAGCTCGATGTTCAATACTTCGACGTCTCTACCTCCACGTTATGTTAGGTGGAAATCCTAAACCGTAGAAGATAAATAAATAAATAAATTCTGTGACGAACATACAGCGCCATCTAGCCCCATGGTAAGCTACTAAGCTTGTGTTACGGTGACTAGACAACGGATATACTACTAATATTTATTTTTCTCTTGTAAATACATACATATTATATATAGAAATACACCCAGACCAGATGCAGCAAAGTTGTGTTTTGAGACATCATATCTTTTTCCTTTTTAGGTTTTTGCTCAGTTTATAACGATAGCAGTATGTTTAATACTTCGATGTCTTTACCTCGATTTGTCGATTGGTCGTCACCTCGTTTGGTCGATAGGCCGCTACTTGGGCAGGGGCTGGTATTTTGGAACAAAAAAGTTTTTTTTAATTACAAAACATTTTCAGGGATATAACATATATAGCCGACCACGAAAGACTTCAACTTTGCATTTTTGGAGCAGGTCATACATTAGCTTACGTAAAGGACAACAATGTGTACTACGTTTACGATCACACACAACCGGCCATACAACTCACTTTCGACGGCGATTTTGAGATTTACAACGGACACACAGACTGGGTTTACGAAGGTATGTCGAAAAATATGACTTCTTCTATAGCACCATATATTTGCCCCCTGGATATTTCTCCCATTGCCTGCCACAAATTTCGTTTGCTGGTCTTCTGGAAGCACGCTGAACTCACGAAGCATTTTACATCGTTGGATCATCTGTCTGGTCTGCCCGCACTCCTCTGTCCAACACTTAAGTCGCCAGTTGATGACACAAATTATGGAAATCCACGAAATATGAATTAACTAGCTGCATCACGCGTATTCTCCTGCGGGATTATCGGAATAATAAAGAGCCTATATGTGATTCTAGGTCTCCAACTGTCTAAGTATATTCCAAGCTTCATCGCAGACGGTTCTATAGTTTTTGTGTGAAAATGTTTTAAAGTCACATGCTTACATACTTGCAAATTTTCGTATTTATTATATTAGTGGGATAGGATAGCATAACATAGTTTTTCAAAATTTATTAGCGGCATTCAAATTCACGTTCTGAGCATTATCGAAAGACCGCGAAAGCTTTCATTAATTTCAAACGAGTCAAAATAGCCGTTTTTGATATATTTTAAAGTGTTTCCTACACTTGGATGACTACACTTAAAGAAATGCTTTCCAAAAATTTCGCACCCGACAGGACTTGAACCTGCATCTCTGGGGATCCGTCCCAACGCCTTTTCCAATTTGGCCACGGATGCATGTTCAATCGAGTCGAAATTAAGGATTGCTTTTCTTATTGTTTACGTTATTTTTTAGATCAAAGCCGTGACTAAACTTTTAAGACTTCGAATTCCTTGTGGACACTTTCCTATTTCCGTCTTTTGTTTCAGAGGATGTTATGTACACCGGGCAAGCCACTTGGTTCTCCACTGATGGAAGTTACTTGGCTTTCGCTTCCTTCAACGACACCAAAGTCGAAAGCTACGCGTATTATTACTATCAGAAGGGTCTAAACCTTTCTGACCCTTACCAAGATTCATATGATGACGTACTTTACCCCGAGTTAGCTCCACTTAAATATCCTAAGGTATAAAAAAACACAATACCTATATACAAGGTTTTACTCACGTTTTATTGAATAACGGGTGCAGGGGTGGGCAAGGGTAATCAAGGGTGGTCAAGCCAACCTTGAAAGAGCCAACTGTAAAATGGCAAAAGTTCGGTCGTTTAAAATTTTGACGTTATTTAATAAAACGCGAGTAAAACCCGGTATATATTCTGTTTTAATCGCGAAAACCTTAGACAAAATTATCCTAAGGTATGTTTTACTATAAACGATTCAGATTGCGAGTCAAATGTGGTCTTTCATCTAAGTACCTCAAATATCAGCCGCACTGAGTCCGGCACCATCGTCCCAGGTTTCCCTTGAAGCGACCAACATTGGTCCCTAGTCTATTGAGTGACTTCCACACTGGCCAGGACAGATCATATTTAGTGGGGGTGAGTCTGCGTATTTGCATGGAAGTATAATGTAGGGGAAAATTCCAACTTCCCGATCCAACTGTATATTCATACCAGAGTTTATAGGTCACTCGGTAGGCATATGGATTTATACTTAAAGAAATGCTTTCCAAAAATTTCGCACCCGACAGGACTTGAACCTGCATCTCTGGGGATCCGTCCCAACGCCTTTTCTAATTTGGCCACGGATGCATGTTCAATCGAGTCGAAATTAAGGATTGCATTTCTTATTGTTTACGTTTTTAAGGCACGCAGCGCCATCTATCGACAATTTTTGCAGACTGCCAGCTTGAACTATTCTATTTTCCATAGAATTAGACTCAACATTGAGATGTTGCTTCCGATTACCTGTTTTGATATTATTATTTTTTTGGTTATGGATTTATGTTGGGAAATGAGCACGCCTTAAACGCTCCAAGACCCCACACTGGAGATGTGCTTCGGTGCACTGGAACACTAGCTTTGGAAAAATGATCTGTCTGTGCTCTTGGGAATGGTACGGTACAGAAGACATCGCCTGGAAAGCACGCATATGGCCGTCAAGTTGCGACGCATGAATTTTAGTTCAGTTTATGACATGGGTCTTTATTTTCCCATTTTCCAGGTCGGCGATACGAATCCCACAGTGGTTCTAAGAGTAGTTGACCTTCAATACGTGGTTGAAACTGGGATCGTTGACAGCTTCCTGACTCTATACCCTCCGGAAGTGGTGTCCGAAGACCATATCCTGGGTGGTGTGACGTGGACGTCTCCGACAGAGATCGCCGCACATTGGTTGAACAGGCGACAGAACTCCACCGTGCTTAGGATGTGGGATGTTCTTACTGGCAATTATCAGGTATGTTTTTTTTTTAAATTATTATGGTGTCCCGAGAGCGGTGTTGGTCTAGTGGTAGATATCCTGACTTTGATTCCGAGGGTCGTGGGTTCGAATCCAGGCCGACCGCGCACTTATGTGCGCTAATAATTTAGCTATTACGGTGAAGGAAAACATCGTGAGGAAACGGACATCTCTTAGGATGAGTCCTAGGACATATCGGTTTTTCTATGACATGTCGGAATGGCGAATGTCCCATGCCTTCGGACCGTGGTTAGCCACGTGACAGCTCCCGTGGCGTCTTAATGCCTAACTCCTCTAAGAGGAGGCCCTTGCCCTGCAGTGGGACAAATTAACGGGCTTATTATTATGGAGTAGGACACCGGTTACCGAGTAGGTTGGGCAAAGGCCTCCCCCAATTCCTTCCACGTGTCACGGTCCCCAGCAATGACTGGCCACTTCGCGTCGTATTTATATTGGTCCTCCTATTACTACCATTCAAGCTTGTGCTTAGTGTAGGACCGATGTCTAATAGATTGTGTCATCGTCCGAGCGATGTTCGCGGTTGTATCCCTCTCGGGAGCTCGATGTCTGATTATGTACTTTGAGAAAGGTCTTTAGTGTTTCAGTTTCGCACTAAGATTTCTAACTTGTAGTCTATAGTAGTCGTTAGTTTGAAGAATAAAGGGTTAAAAAACACTTTGTTTTCTTATTTTTAAAGTTGAATCAATAATGTGTAACTTATGCTAAGATAGGTCATACAGATACAAAAATAAATATAAAAATTATCACTAAATATATAAGAAAACAATCAAAAAGAATTATTGCAGTCAGGGTTCGAACTCGATAGTGTCTGTCACGCAAATCCTCATTACTTACTGAAATTCGCTGGCTTTATCCCTGTCACGCTATTAGGGTTGTATAGGCCCTTTACTTCGAACCGATTGTTCCATTTCCAGGATGAATCCCGTCAACAACCAAACGGGTGGGTTCCTATCGCACTCCCCCGTTTCAGCTCGAACGCATCCTACTACATTTCCACCAGGTGGTCGGAGGAACAGGACGGTGGCACTATCTTCCAACATTTGTATCAGTCCTTGCGACTCGAAACCGGTATCGTATCAAGTTCTATATCACCAGGACCTTTCACTGTGATCAGCTTTGTTGGGATGGATGAGGAGAATGACTTGTTGTAAGTTTGTTATTACATTATCTTACTTACTAATATTACAAATGCGAACGTTTGTATGTATGTATGTGTGAAGCAAGCAAGCAAGCTAGCAAGCAGCTATGTCAAGCATATTCTAAATTTCTCTGCCTACCACACAATCTTTACTGACCTTCTCCATCCAAAGGTTGCCTGGAAGAAATCGCTTTTAACGATAAGGTCGCACATTTGTACAACTTTTTACTTTTAAGCTTTCTGTGTAATTTGTCTCACTTATTAATTATAACGTAAACTGATTTTAATTCTTGTTGGTTGTGCTAATAAAGTGTTAATCTATCTATCTATCTATGTGACTTTGTTACTATTCCACGCAAAAACTACTGAACCGATTGAAACTTGGAACGTAGGTTGCTGTAAACCTGGAATAACACATAGTCTACATTTTTATCCCGATATTCCCGCGGGAACGGGCCTTATGCGGGTGAAACCGCGGGGCGCAACTAGTAATTCTATATTTACATCTACGCGACCTAGATTCAGCAGTTCTACTAATAATAATGATGGACCGAAATTATGTTACTTTAAAAAGTGTATCATAATATTTTTTAGAAAGAAAGAAAATATTTTATTCGCAACAAAATAAAAATACATAAGTATAGTAAAACTATAAAAGGTACTTAAATGCAAGCTATACTAATTTGTTGCGAAACGGTCTTCAACTCAGCATAATGCTAGTCTTACGACTAGCATTACGTCTTTTGCTTGTAATATAAAACTTTACAATCTCACGATTAAATGACCATTTCAGCTACTACGTCGCTACAGTACCTAACCAACCTTGGACATCTCAGATACACGTGACTGGTTCAGAAGAGAAATGCATCAGTTGTGACATAGTTCTACCACAAAACGGCGCTTGCACACGCGCTGTGGCAACCGCTAGTACAAACGCGAGATACCTCTCCATTACTTGCCAGTCGACAAATGAACCCGCTGCTGTTTACATTATCGATCCTAGGGTAAGAGAATAGAGTTCAAAGTTGATTGATTAATGCATCAGTTGTGACATAGTTCTACCACAAAACGGCGCTTGCACACGCGCTGTGGCAACCGCTAGTACAAACGCGAGATACCTCTCCATTACTTGCCAGTCGACAAATGAACCCGCTGCTGTTTACATTATCGATCCTAGGGTAAGAGAATAGAGTTCAAAGTTGATTGATTAATGCATCAGTTGTGACATAGTTCTACCACAAAACGGCGCTTGCACACGCGCTGTGGCAACCGCTAGTACAAACGCGAGATACCTCTCCATTACTTGCCAGTCGACAAATGAACCCGCTGCTGTTTACATTATCGATCCTAGGGTAAGAGAATAGAGTTCAAAGTTGATTGATTAATGCATCAGTTGTGACATAGTTCTACCACAAAACGGCGCTTGCACACGCGCTGTGGTAACCGCTAGTACAAACGCTAGATACCTTTCCATTACTTGCCAGTCGTAGAATGAGCCTTTTGCTGTTTACGTTATCGATCCTAGGGTAAGAGAATAGAGTTCAAAGTTAATTGATAATGCATCAGTTGTGACATAGTTATACCACAAAACGGCGCTTGCACACGTGCTGTGGCAACCGCTAGTACAAACGCTAGATACCTCTTAATTACTTGCCAGTCGACGAATGAGCCTTCTGCTGTTTACATTATCGATCCTTAGGGTGAGGGAATAATAGAGTTCAAAGTTGATTGATATATGCATCAGTTGTAATGCCGTTATTAAATAAAACGCGATTAAATATTGTGTTTTGTTATGCAAAATCGCGAAAACAAAATTGTAATTAAGTATTGTGTATTTTTCCAGACCCTAGAAATTATAACGGAATGGGAGGACAACCAGATAGTCCGCGACCGTCTGGTCGGCAAAGCTCGTCCACAGAGCCTCATCTTTACAGTGCCTTTAGAGAACAACTTCCCGGCGCCTGTGAGACTGTTCTTGCCACCTGGCTTGGATATGAATGACAACAGCACCAAGTATCCGATGGTGTACTATGTGTACTCTGGACCTAATACTAACACCGTCTTTGATTCGTTTACTGTTGGTAAGTTATTTTACTCACGCATATAATGTCTAACTAGCTGCGCCCCCGCTTTCACCCGCGTAAGTCCCGTTCCCGCGGGAATAACGGGATAAAAAGTAGCCTATGTGTTAATCCAGGTCCCCAGCTACCTATATTCCAAGTTTCTTCGCAATCGGTTCAGTAGTTTTTACGTGAAAGAGTAACAACCTCACATACATACATACATACATACAAACTTTCACGTTTATAATATCAGTAAGATATATGACAGATTAAGGACTGCATTTCTTTGTTCTAAGATGGTGTGAAATTGTCATCATCATCATGCTCACGATGTTCCCGGTTTCAGGGTATCACTCGTACTTGACGACCAGTCGCAATATGATATACATGATGGCTGACGGACGCGGCTCCGGCCTCAACGGGCAGGAAATCCTGTACTCGCTGAACAATGCGCTAGGAACTGTCGAAGTTTTCGACCATTTCGTCATTTTAAGGTGAGGTTACACGCCAACGGGAAGTACAATGAAAATTTGTGTTGCAAAATATTCGAACTCTTCCGGCACAGGCACGTTAAGCAGTTGGTCCCGGTTTTTATCTCTGATAGCAGTCGTAAGGTCACGTTACAGGCCTTAGGGCGACCTGAAAACTAACAATAGGTGAGCCATTACACGAAAAGAAGAAAAAGAAGTACTAATTTACGCGCAAGCGCTACCACGTTTTCCTTTTTGATGTTTGGTACTCTTGCGCACCCAACCGTGCACATGCGGGCACCTCTATGGCGTGTCAGCTGAACACCCGACTTCGACCAAGAGGGTTATGGGTTAGAAACCCGTCGGCAAAAAGTACCGATATATGCTTAAAAAAAGTACTTACTTAAATTAAAGAAGATTTATTTAACTTGGCCTAAGTTAAATAAATTTTCTGAGGCTAAGTATAGCAGCGCAATTAGGCCTAACTAACATTGTAAAACCGTTTTCGACATCTTGAAGACTCGCTGTAGAGGCGAAATACCGACGTGAGCAGAAGGTTCACTTCGTAATAGTCTGCACAAGTCGCAAAATTTATTCCCTATATATTGTTGCAGAGAAGTCCTGGACCGCTACGAGTTCATAGACCGCGAGAGGGTCGGTATCTGGGGCCATAGTTACGGCGGGTACGCGACGCTACTGACGCTGGTTCACGACGACGATCATCTCTTCAAGTGCGGGATCTCCACGGCACCTGTCACCTCCTGGCTGTATTACAGTAAGTTTTTTATCATTTACTAGCTACGCCCCGCGGTTTCACCCGTGTAAGTCCCGTTCCCGCGGGATTATCGTGATAAAAAGCCTATGTGTTATTCCCGATATCCAGCTACCTATATTCCAAGTTTCAACGCAATCGGTTCAGCGGTTTTTACGTGATTGAGTAACAAACATCCAAACATACACAATTTTACATTTATGATATTTAGTAGGATTATTTATTTACTACACAACATTTACATTCCCTAAGCGACATTGTAAAGAACACTAAACTTAAATTTAATTAATAAAATATTTAAGAACACTGATTACCATCCTACTTCCTACTAATATTATAAATGTGTAAGTGTGTGTTTTTTGGATGTTTAGATGTTTGGATGTTTGTTACTCAATCACGCAAAAACTACTGAACCGATTGCGATAAAACTTGGAATGTAAGTAGTTGGATATCGGGAATAAAACATAGGCTACATTTTATCCCGATATTTCCACAGGAACGGGACTTACGCAGGTAAAACCACGGGGCGCAGCTATATGTTATATATATCGCTGAGCTACCTCTGTGAGCTTTACCAACGAAAAAAAATCTGTTTCTGTGATTCTGCACATCTGGTCAGTGAACTGAAATAAGCATGGAAGAAGCCTTTCTATACTAACTCACCTCAAATAATAGCGCCAAAATTTACTTGTTTGTTAATGCGTCACTAACTAACCAATTAATTTAGGCTGACAAAACAATCAAATGAGACAAAAAGCGCCGAGGGGTAAACTACTACGTAAACTGTGGAACAAGTGACAGCTTTTTTGATTGGTATAAAATCTACCTGCTTCGTGATTTGCGTTGGTAGATTTTTACAACTTAAATGTTAGCATTCAAAATTAGCAATTATTGTTTTGTTGACGCTATGCGGGTACTAAAACCAATGCCAATAATCTGCGGATGCTAATAGTATTCGCAACAACTCTGAAAGTCTATTGCGAAACTACAAAATACAAAGTTTCGGCCGAACATTCGTACGTTTTCAAAATACATAATTATATTATTTTTTTACATTTTATTACAATGATCATAATATGATTCACATTGTCGCATATGTATGGCTATAGTGGAACCGGAGCAATATTCTACTACAATATTTAATAACAAAAGGTTCGGAGCAATATTCTACTAAATTTAATAACAAAAACCTCCTGGTTCGAAGCAGTTCAAGTATAACTACTCGTAGTCAATAATAACATAAGTACTTCCTACTTCTTGCTTGCTACAATCAGATTAGATGATTGCTTGTCAGGAGTATAATAATAAAATTGACTTGTGTATTCCCTATAGGTCCCTACAATGATTTTGGTTAGGTATAGTATATTAGGAATGTGTTTAATATATGATTTTAAACTTACATGGTTATTTTCACTATGAATATTTTTAGATAACGAGGTATTTACCATGTTCAGCCTCGTGAACAAGCTGGTCGAAGTTACTGGCGAAATTTGTTTAAGGTTTTCGCGATTTTGCATAATAAAACACAACTTATTCCGGGTTTTACTCGCGTTTAATTGAATAACTTAATTATGTTTAACCGACCGAGCTTTAGCCAACTTTACATTTGGCTTTTTCAAGGTTGACGTTAGTCAATAAAACAAGGTGTAACGGGTATGCCTTTTTAAGCTGAAAGGGGGTTGTTCTAGACATCTAGGTGAATAACTTTTGTTCTACGATTTTTGAAAATACAAACTCTCGAAAATATAAATTGAAAATTTCAAAATAAAGGTTATTGAAGTTTTGATTGTAGTAGACCAAACTAAATGAAAGGACAACTTAAGGTCCATGACCTCGAACTCTGAGAAACAGCTGATTTTCAAGTAAATGTTACACTTAAAATTTTCGAAAACTAATTTGAATTTTCAAAAGTCATAGAACAAAAGTTGTTCGCCAAGGGCCTAGACGACCCTTTCGGCTGAAAAGGGCATACCCGTTACACCTTGTATATTGTGTTTTTCATTTTTTATATTCATTTTTTTTTACCTATACATATTTTATAATAAAACAGTAAGGAAGCTGAGTCTGTACATTGAATAATTTTTGAAAAAAGTAATTGGAAAATCCTAATATGCATGCAACAGATTACGAAAATATGATTTTTGAAATTTTTTGTCTCTATGTCTGTCAGTTTGTGCGCGAATCACGCAAAAACTTCTATACCGATTTCAATGAAATTTGGTATGAAAGTAGCTTAAGACCTGGATTTAAATACACTCACGGCAAAAACAAAACACTTGCTTTGGCTGTCGTGTAAAAATAGGATTATTACTTTTTATCCGGGTATTCTGGTTGGATTCCCAGATCAGTCACACGAACAAAGTTGCGGGCACAGCTAGTTAAAATAAATAAAATAATAAATAATAAACATTTTATTTACTAAGATCTTTACAAAGAATATCTTAAAATATGGTCCCAGCACAAGGAAAATCTTGAATCGCGGGAGATCCCAAATACAGTTTTGATTTCAATTATGTTCAGAAATTACAAAAAGACTCAGGGAAGACTCTGGATAACGCCGGCAACTCGTGACCATACATGTAAGAAAATAAATAATAAATAAATCCTGTGACCAACACACAGCGCCATCTAGCCCCATGGTAAGCTGCTAAGCTTGTGTTACGGTCACTAGACAACGGATATACTACTTATATTTATTTTTCTTTTGTAAATACATACATATCTTCTATATATATAAAAGAAAGTCGTGTTAGTTACACCATTTATAACTCAAGAACGGCTAAATCGATTTGTCTGAAAATTGGTGGGGAGGTAGCTTAGAATACTTTTAATCCCGCGGGAACTGAAACGGGAACGGGACTTACGCGGGTGAAACCGCGGGGCGCAGCTAGTTATACATAGAAATACACCCAGACCAGTGAGTGTGTGAGTTTATTCTAATATTCAAATCCTGTATTCCAGACACAATGTACACGGAGCGTTACATGGGTTTGCCGACACCAGAAGACAACCTGAGCGGCTACGAGGCGGGTGACGTGGCGCTCCTAGCTGACAAGCTTCGCGGTCACGACTTCCTATTGATGCATGGAAACGCAGACGACAACGTCCATTTCCAAAACGCAGCCAAACTGATGACGGCTCTACAAGAACTAGATATACCTTTCGAACAGATGGTAAGTGCTTATTTATATGTAGGCCCGTGAATCAATTGAGGAAGTTCGGTCTGATGGTCTGTTCTTGTATTTAAATCAAACAAAATATTTCAATATTTTTTATTTCATTATATTTTGGTCTTTCTATGTATAATATGTATGTATTTACAAAAAAGTTTAATATGTAGTATATTCGTTGTCTAGTACCCATAGTACAAGATTGCGTTGTGTGCAATGTAGTGAAATCTTACTAATATTATAAACGCGAAAGTTTGTATGTATGTAAGGTTGTTACTCTTTCACGCAAAAACTACTGAACCGATTGCGATGAAATTTTGAATATAGGTAGCTGGGGACCTGGATTAACACATAGGCTACTTTTTATCCCGTTAACCCGCGGGAACGGGACTTACTCGGGTGAAACCGCGGGGCGCAACTAGTATTTATATATTTTTATTATTTTTGTTTAATATCATAGCCAACCTTTAATTTCCAATATGACGCTTGTCAAATAACAGTCGATAAATTAATTTTGTCTTAGGTTTTCGCGATTTTGCATAATTAAACATGTTTACCGGGTTTTACTCGCGTTTCATTTAATAAAGGCATTATTACTAAGTACCGAGCTTTCGTTAACTTTACAATTAGCTTTGTCAAGGTTGACTGAGATGTCAGATCTTGTACTTAGTACTTTGTAATAATGCCGTTATTTAAATAAAATGTGAGTAAAACCCGGTAAAAATTATGTATTATTTAATCTTTTTTCTTACTTTTTTGATTCAATTAAGTTTCGATTACAGTTCAGTTGCAAGTTTCATTTGAAATGTGTTGTTGGCAATTGCAATTATGTTGAAATTAAATTGAAGGTAATTCTAATACATGAATAACACCTCCTGAAGTCGTTTCTCGTCCCCTTGTCTTTAGAAATAATCAACAAAATCATAAGGGCACAGGTGTCTGAACAAGCGTGCTACATTTTAGACCAATTCGTCTTTTGGCTGGCAAGATAGTAGTTAAACGATATATTTTGTATGTGAATTCATTAATTAAATAGTTATTTATAAATATTATTACGTAGAAAAAAACTGTCACTTATCAATATCAATTAATATTTCGTTAATTTGTTTTTATTGCTCAAGGCATATTTACTAGAAACTTGGGGAACTTGCGTGGCCGAGCGGTATAGGCACTGGAATATTGATCCAGGGGCGCGAGTTCAAATCTCGCCGCAAGTGAATTTTTGAAGATGAATTTTTCCTTTAAAAATATTTCTAGTTAATATCAATTAAGATGAAATTAGAGCAAAGAAATCGACATGGTTATGTAGTTAATCTATACTCTATACTTATCTTCTATACTACTAATAATAAAGGAAGAGAGGACAAAAAATCTGTACTTGGAAGTAAATAAAAAAAAAGTTGTCTAGGGGACTTAGGATAAGTAGTAGAACAAAAGTAAAAAAGTAAAGTATTTAAAATCGTTGTCGTTTTAGTTAAGTATTTTGTGGTATATAATTTTTAAAATTCATGTCTGTCTGTCTGTTTCTCTGTCGGTTCCTTATACAATTAAAAACTAATCATCTGATTGAAATCTGGTTTTCAATATTGGATAGCTCTATTTTCGAGGAAGGTCGTGATATACTTTGCATTGAAATCCAATAAGTAGAACTCGAGTAATGAACGAAAAAGTGCAGCCGCTCGAGAACCGCTCGGCCGCCCGCGCCCGGAACAATGACAACGCGTTTTTCACTTCCGCAGGTGAAACCGCGGGGCGCTGTTAGTAAACAATAACACGCACTAGAATGAGCCCAAACATGTATGTAAACGATGCATAGACATCATATCGATACGACGAAAAAAATGTCGCTAAATCAATCTGCTGCTTGTGAAATTCGGGCGATTTCATTTAGAATATTGATGCAATTCCAGCATCAATTAATTCTAATTCTGATGTGAGATTCTAAATCCTTGAGAAAAATGTAACAAGTTACGAAAACTAGTGTCTATACGTTTACAGCAATGCATGAATAGTTTCGAATCGTAAATATTCTTGATGTGTCAATAGTCTTACAGAATTTATTACGAGATGGGAAATATGTATTGCTCAGGCTATTCATATAAGCATATAAGTTAGTAGGTTGCTAGCTAGATGTGTACTCGAATTTTAGTGAACAATTTGTGCCTAATTGCTCACGTCTACGCGTCTGTGAAACTTAGCCCTTAGCTCTGCACAGTTAGCATACGAGATATAGAAAAAAAAATGTACAACGACAAAAAAATCGTTTGTTTTTTCTCGAACGTCAAAAACAAAATGTCAATTTTAATAAAAGAAAAAGTAATTTTGTAAATTCGACCTTTTATTATGGATCGCGTATGCATGCTAAGCTTGTTGTCTCAAATTGTTCAGAACCACCACCCGTATTATTTGTATAGTGAATAATTCAGTTTCATGGGCACTTTACAGTACATTGCTGTTTTGACGTAACGTGATAATCATCAGTGAAACTGAGTTATGCACCAAATTGATAATACGGGTGCAGGTATCAATAGTTAGTGCGTTCATTAATAATTTAATTAATACGTTTTAAAAGAGAGCGTTTGAGCACTATCTGACTATATAATATCACTGGATGGCGCCAGTGGTAAAATTGAATCACGCTAACGTTGCGTTCACGGATTCTGCTAAGCCCAGTGTTCATTCAAGTCACTAGTAGATATAAAACGAGCCTAGAAAAGAAATAACAAACGTGTTTTTCTTCTTTACAGTCATATCCTGACGAAGCCCACAGTATAGCCGGTGTCAACATGCATAGATATACCGCCATGAACGACTACTGGGCAAGATGCCTTAGTCTAGACCCAGAATAGATACAACTCCAGCAGTGGTAGCTAGCATACGCCACGAGAATATTTTTGTCGATCGACAAAACGTTGTATTCTCAGATTCCAGCTACTTATATACCAAGGTAAAATAAAACTCAACCATGTCAATAGAAATTATATAGGTAGGTACATACTTAGCTATTATTTAATTATGCATGTGTAGAAGTAGCAATAATTGTACCCCGTGTTTCATTTAGAACTAAATTGCGTTGTTTACTTGTTTGTTATTTATACACCTTTGTCTAGTTAAAACAATTAAATATTTTCCTATAAATAATGTGTTTTATTGTGTTTTCCAGTAATGTTTTTTCGGGCTAAGTCTTCTACAAAGCAATGATATAGTTTGAATAGTATCATGTAGATATCGTCTGTGATTTTGCAATGTTGCGTGTAACTTAATTTAAAAATAAACTGGCCAAGTGCTGCCACTCGGGTGCTGGTTCCGTACATATTGATTTGTATTAATAGTTTTATTTTTATTTTAGTTTTTACTAAAAGTAATTAAATCTTAGTCCTTGTAACATAAAACTGATATACAATAATGATTATTAGAATTATTTTTCGGTTTTTATAACGAACTGCTCATGAAATTTAATTCTGAAATATGTAACTGAAACTTAACATTTTGTAAGTATAAATATTTACATTTTAGAAATAGCGTGGTAAAAAAGAGAAAGGTTGTTTTAGAATTTAGACTTTAGGTAATACTTGACGTAGTACTGTAGTAACTTTATGTATTTAAGTAGTTTTGGGAAAAATGGTTTTAACAGAGAGGCGAACAATTTCTTCTATGGTTTTCGCAATTTTGCACCGGGTTTAATCGCGTTTTATTCATGATTTTTAACCAGGTAGGTAAACAATTAGCTAAAAACAGCTATAATTATTAATTAATAATAATTAGCTAAAAAAAAAATTTAAAAAAAGGTATATCGAGATAACTTTAAATGTGGTGATGTTTAGTTCGTCTTCGGTTTTGAGATTTTTGTTAATGTGGGTAGATGAAAATGATGCGATTAATACGATATTATACTCGTATGTATGTACGTACGTCGTACGTGTATTGTTTGTGATATAAATAGTGTAATTGTACTGATTTGATTTCAAACTTAGCACGCCAGAATATCATGTCAGTTGTTACTCGTCTACTGCCTCACATAGGCCTCCCCCATACGGCGCCACAAATAGCGGTTGCGAGCTACCTCCATCCGACGACTCCCCGCGACTGCTACAATGTCGTCGGTCCACCGAGTAGGTGGTCGCCCCAACACTTCGTTTCGCATTCGCCACTCAAGGACTTTTCATCATCATCAGCCTGTTGCAGTCCACTGCTGGACACAGGCCTCTCCAATTGCACGCCACCTAGATCTATTTTCGGCTTCTCGCATCCAGTTCGCGTTCTTCATCGCGTCTTGCGCAAATCGTCGCTCCAACGACTTGAGCAGCTCCGACGCTCGAGGACTTTTACTCCTCAACAATGAGATTAATCAAGAGTTTAAAAATTATTGTTCTCATAAATTAGGTACGGGCCCCTAAAAACAAGTCAAACCCGATTTTTAATCACTTAAATGTTATTTCCCTGTAAGCGACACTTTTATTTAATTTTGATTTATACATACAATTTACAATTCAATGCTATCAAAACCTGTAGGTAGTAAACACCAAGAAGTAAAAGTTATTAGAAATTGTTACGATAGTGAGATAGCAGCATAATTAGAACCCGTCATGTTATGCAACGTACAACATAGCTGTTAAAATTGAATGCCGATGAATAAATTAGAATAAATTTATTGTTCGGAACTAATAGTTATACAAGGAAGAAAGATAAAGGGCACGCTTCCGTTTGAGATTGTGACGTGAATGTTAACGAAATAGGAGGTTACTGTAGCGCTCTAGCTCAAGGTAGATATCGACTCAAGATAAAATATAGCTTTAGGTTGGGTTATAAATTATTATGCGTTTTACTTTAGGTGCGCGATTATTACATAGATAGATATTCAGCCCTGCCATAATGTCTAATAGGTCGTCACGAAGTCGCCGCGATGTCGTTCAGCTAAAAAAAACACAAATTATAAAAAAAAAAAATATTAAACCCCACTTACAATAAATAATTTAGAACTGTGATTTTTAAAAGTAGTCGGGGTATTTTTCATTTGAAATTTACTTTATTCTTTTAGCGACAAAAGGACAACAAAGCAACGACAACGACAAGCGCGGATTATTTGAGATCGCGATTTTACTTACAAATGTAATAAAACAGGGTGAACTATTTCGCTGCGTTTCCGGGGGGATATCCTAAACTATAATAAGATAGCGAAAAATGCTGAAAAGAGTTGCGTCCCCGATTTTGACACAAACCAGAATGGCATTATTAGATTTTGAAAAATTGATTACTCCAGCCAGGGATCGAACCTTGTCTTTTTGCAAAAAACAAAACATCCTATTTTACCTAGTACCTAGGTATATCAATCTGTTATGGTCTGTTAACTTATGTATGAAACATGGTTAGGTATTTTATACAACGTGTAACAGGCTAGCCCAGTAGTACTCGCCAGGCTTTCGTTTTGTGCTCGGAAGGTCACGGCTTTAGAACAATAATATAGAAAAGCTTATGTAAATATTTTCATACAAAAAAAGTAATTCAAGAATCCGTTGCATGACGTGACAACCCTAGGAAGATACGTATAACTACATGCGCTGCGCAATCTCATATATGTACCTATTCTGAGGCGTTGAGTGACACCGGTTCGGTGCTCCCGCCGCGCGTCGTGCGCCGGATACCTACCTAGCTACCTTACCTACCACATGTGGACATAGGTACAAATTAATAACCAGGTTCAGGGGCGCCGAGTCCGTGGGTGCTCGGGTGCTCCAGCACCCACGAGAGGTAAATAGTAGGTACCGAGCACCTTTCCATTAAAAAAATAATCATCTCAATCGGTTGAGCTATCTTCTAGTACCTAATTGAAAAACAATTGAATTGAATACATCGTTTTTCCGTTCATCACTTCGAATATCTTCGTCAGAGCCTCACCATATTTTTATGAGACCACCTCGGGGCTTTCCATTAAAAAAATAACCATCTCAATCGGTCAAGTCATTATCGAGTAATCGGTGAACAAACATTAAAAAAAATATGTACACGACGAATAGAGAATCCCGTCCTTTTTTTGAACTCGGTTAAAAAAGCTGGAGCACCCACGGGTATTATAAAAACCCGGCGCCCCTGACCAGGCTAGAAAACTGCTGCTACAGACATTGAGCGGTCAATTGTTGATTCACGAGTTCAAAAAAGAAGTAGGTACTACTCACTCGCGTAGTTTATTCCACTTCATCCATTTTAAGTAATCCATATTTCACATTGGTTTCACAAACACTAAATTAGCACAGCAAAACATTCTCACATTATCGCTCGTTGCGATATGGTTCGATGTCAGACTTGCTAATGCAAAGAATGCCGCGTGACCCAACGCCCGACACTATGTTTTTCATGGCGCTGTTTGTGACAGTATCGTTATTGGAATACGTACGTATTACCACGGGTATCACTCATTTTAGTTACGAAAGCGGCTACACTACGCACGAGACCTTATTTCGCAACTTCTAGCACGAGACTGACCGATGGAAGCTATAGGTAAGTAGTCAGGCCGCCTACATTAAGGGATGCTAATAAAATAATATCGACCGATGGTATCGATTTTTTTCTCCGTTTTATCGACGTATAGCCGATCACCGTGTAGGCGGTCGGCTAATATGTATTTGCTAGGAACCTACTTCTTTTTCCTATATTCGTGTATAGTGGTGTGGCTCACCTAGTGTTAAGGTTTCAGGTCGCCCTAAGGCCGCTAACTTGATGTTTCGACTTTTATCAGAGATAACAATGGGGACCTACTGCTTGACCGCTTGGTGCGGTCAATTCTAATTAATGACCGCACCAAACGTTGCTTAACCCGCACGATCATTCGAGACCGGCAGGTGTAACTAGACCAATAGCACAGTACATAGAGGGAATAGGCTCCTCAATAAGTAGCTACTAAAACTAACATACTACTAGTCCAAAAGTAAGGTAAATACTATGGTAAGTACTTACAAATCTTAGTAATTACGTTACTTGCATCATTTTAAGGAACTATTCTGTTCATCACTCTAAACTTTTTCATCAAATCACCATTTATTTATGTTGATTTCTTTTAAGTAAATAAAATAGACTTAGGTATTGAATTTCATACAACGATAAAAGGTATTTAAGTTTTTTTGTCCCTTAGAGCCACACCTTTCGATCAAAAAGTCAACATGACAAAAAAATCTACATAGGTACTTGTAGAACCGGACTATAGCTACAAAGGGGTTTTCGAAAGTTCGGTGATTTTTATCAGCCGAACTTTTGCTACCTAAAAGTTGCCCTAGTTCGGTCAACCGGACTATAGCTACATGACCGTAGAACTGCATTCAGTTTAAAAATGCGACCTGTAGAGAAGTAGCAACAAACCCACAAACTGACAGATAAACGCAAATTTTGCCAGTTTTGAACCAGAGATGCTTCGTTCACTCGGTCAAAAAATTTAAGTTATTGAAAATATCGACAAGTATCGATATACTTTAAAACGTAAAAGTTACGTCCTTTTTGGGCGGTTTTTCAAAAATGGCTTCCGTCGAATCATAACGCAGCTCGAGTCGGGCGGCTTCTTTGGCGGCGCCGCCGACCAATGACACGAATCGTCGGCAAAAAGGACATAGGAGTCAAAGAGCGCCGCCCGCGAATGATAGACAAGTGGCGTCTTGGCTACCGCCAAAGAGCCGCCTAGCGGCACGCCACAAAGGACGCCGCCCGCGCGTGCGGTACACGAATTTTAAGGTTCCACAGAACAGCAGTCAAACCCATTACCTACCATACTTAAAAAACATCACTGATTTCTGTATTTAAAACGCAAGTGCATATTCGTCGAACACTAATTCCTAAGGGTACCTCTAGTTACGTAATAATGTTTAATCGTGTTAATAATAAATAAATATTGCACAACCTTACACAAGCGCAATCTAGCCCCAAACTAAGCACTGGGCTTGTACTATGGGTACTAAACAATGGAAAATTACACACAATTTTTTTTTTGTAAATCAATACATCTTATAATTTATACACAGAAAGATACCCAAACCAGGTACAAATATTATTGTATTAATTATTATTGTTTATTGTTAAACATAAATATTTGTACCCGGCGGGAATCGAACCCGCAGCCTTCTGCATTGCAGTCGGGCGTTCGCCCGACACGACACACAGAATGCTCTCTCTCAAGGTATCTAAACATTTTATGAAGATATTATTTTATTATACGGAACCTTGCTTTCATATTCAAAATTTTATCTATTTTTGGGTAAATCCCCGGCACAGTCCGTGGTAAGTATGTATACGACTGGAAGCCAATCCAATTAGCACTTACGTTATGAATTCCCTTAGGTAGGTACATCAGTTTTTAACATTGGCAAAGATTAGTATTTTAGCACTGCTGAAAGGAACTTAGTACTTAACCGTGTAGGTCAAGCAGTTCTCTCCGCTCACTAGTAGTAAAGGAACGAAAAAGGGGACACATTAACATCACGAGCTAAGTAGCCAACGACAAAAAAGCAAAATAGGTACCAACCTCTACCGCAAAAAAAATTGAACGGTAACGGTTTTAGTAATATGCTCCGTTATGGTGGGCGAATATCTTTAGTAGGTACTTTAACCGTAGGAGTAGGTATAGTATCGTCTAAAAATGATGACGTTAGCAACTCGTTTTAAACGCATCTAGGAACCCTTCTAAATGCATCTTAAAACGTAAATGTAATCGTCCTGTGATTCCGCTTTTATGCGAAACAGCTGATTTTCTAGGTCAACAGCCGCTATTAGGGTTGCATCACTAAGTGATTCCAAGGTTTTTTGCGTGAACTTTGAAACTGAATAACTCTTAAACCATGAGAACTATTTAGATGCGGTTTTTACCAAAGGATTCAGGACATCACCCGCAAGCCCTGGACTTCGGATTAAAGGGGTCTCCCTGTTACAAATTGTATATATTGTACCTATTACCTAACATCATATATTAACGAGGGCGATAATCCGATCAATCACTGCGACCAACAACAATATTAACAGCCGAATACAAAACGCCACAAAAAAATTGAGATATCTATATCTATCTATCTATACTTATAATAAAGGAAGAGAGGACAAAAAGTCTGTACTTGGGAGTAAATTAAAAAAAAAGTGGTCTAGGGGACTTAGGATAAGTAGTAGAACAAAACTATATAATTTTTAAAATTCATGTCTGTCTGTCTATTTGTCTGTTTATCTGTATGTTCCAATAATTATACAAAACTACTTAGCAGATTGAAATCTGGTTTTCAATATTGGATAGTTTTATTTTCGAGGAAGGTTCGTGCTATGCTTTGCATCAAAATCCAATTAGGAGAACCCGAGTAATGAACGAAAAAGTGCAACCGTTCGAGAGCCGCTCGGCCGCCCGCGCCCGTGATAACTGACAACGCTTTTTTCACTTCGGCGGGTTTTTCAATGCGTTTTTACTTCCACATTTTTTCTCTTACAAAATGACGTTAATTAGAATTTAAAATATTTATTTCGCCATTCGAATGTGCGCGGCGGTATAATTAAATTACAGAGGTGGACGGCAGACTCGGCGACCGTATGTTGTATGGGAAATTTTGAGTTCGAGAGCTGCTTAATTGTTGAAGTCCGGTAAATAAAGTGTTTTATTAAGCAAAATCGCGAAAACCATAGAAGAAATTATGTTTAAGTGGGCCTAAAATGGTAGCGTTTCTCAATTCGCCCGTAAGTGATTCAATTGAATCTAGGGACCCGGGGCTAGTCATGGTTTCGTGTAAACACCTATCGGGAAAATTGGGTCATAGAGTTTTATGAAATTTTGTCCAGGTTTTTTTCAGAGTGAAATAACTATTTAATGTATCTATGACTGATCCATGCGGTTCCACCCGCGTAACTTCCAATTCGGCGAAAATATCAAATAAAGGTAACCTATGTAAGTTATGTAACCTATCCAGTTATCTGCATACCAAATATTATTGGAATCGGTTCAGTAGTTATTGTGTCAAGGAGTAACAAACATACTTATTTAGTACTAGCTGCGCCCCGCGGTTTCACCCGCGTAAGTCCCGTTCCCGCGGGAATTTCAGGATAAAAAGTAGCCTATGTGTTATTTCAGGTCTCCAGCTATTGTTCAGCGATCCAGCGGTTTTTACGTGATTGGGTAAAAAACATTCTGAGTACCTATATTTGTTACTCAATTGATCCGTCAACAGGATCGAACTCCCCTCATCAAGTATCTCCTCATTCCTCATTTCAATAAATCCCCTCATTCCTTATTAAAATAAATCTACCTTCAGATTAGTACCAACAGCAAGCGCTGACCTCGAATCTCGGACAGAAAGTGAAAGGAGTCGGGATGACCGGCTGAGATACGCTGTTATACAATAGTCTCATGATAAACACACCTACTTTATATCTAGTTTTGGTGTTCTGGCGTCTACAGCCCACTTTATTGTATTTTAGTGTTAATGAGTTACAATGAGCAGATTGTGTGAAGATGATATTACGTAACTTTACCGTTGAAAAGGGTATAGTTTTACAAAGCCAATGCAAATCTATCTAAATATATGTAACTCAAAGGTGACTGACTGACTGACTGACATAGTGATCTATCAACGCACAGCCCAAACCACTTAACGGATCGGGCTGAAATTTGGCACGCAGGTAGATGTTATGACGTAGGCATCCGCTAAGAAAGGATTTTGATAAATTCTACTCCCAAGGGGATAAACGGGACTTACACGGGTGTAACCGCGGGGCGCAGCTAGTGTATTATGTAGTTCTATAGTCTTACTTACCCGTGACCTTTCCTGGCTGTTGGGAGATTTTGGCCGTGGTTTGTCACTATAAGTACCACCCACTTTAGCAGAAAATACAAATGTTCTAGTAATTTGACGCGTAGTCCCTGGTTAAATTTGGCCGCGGTTTCTTACAACACTACCCACTTGAGTCGTATTGCCAAACGGATTTATCCGTGTTCCGATATGAAAGACGATGCTGATAGAAAACTAATCGGACCTCCGTTTTTCTAACAACGAACCAGTCAAAGTAAACAAGCGTGCTGCATCTTAGATCCATCACATGGGTAACTTTGAGCATCTTTACTGGGTACTTACTATTACCAATTAGATTTTTAATTTAGATGACAAAAACCTGTTTTCTTATCGTGTAGTGGCGTGGCTTACCTAGTGTTAGAGTTTTCAAGTCGCCCTAAGGCCTCTAACTTGACTTCACGACTACTATCAGAGATAGCAACGGGACCAACTGCGAAAAAAAAATAACATGTCAAAAAGGTATGATTTAAAACTTTTACTTTCTAACATAGTGACGGAAAAGGAAGTAGATGGTACTCTAATGGGTATCTTTGCAATAGGTCAATCGTTCAATAACTAATTCTTACGTCAACTAAAGTTCATATAATCGCCATAAATCTAAATTCTAATTTAAAATTTTGTTTATTTTTATTTTTAGTTAATTTTTGTCGACTACTATATCTATTAATTTAGTTTTTGGTTTAAATATCCGAAGAGCTTAGAAGATGTCTTCTACTAGTTTATAAGGATGACCTTTGTAGGTGATTGGTCGTTGATGAAATGATAGAGAATCTATTTTTAGTTTTAGAACCACCTTAACTTTAGATGAATTTGGAATAATCTTTTTCTTTTCGTGTAGCAGTGTGTGTGGCTCATCTAGTGTTAGAGTTTTTAGGTCGGCATAAGGTCTCTGATTTTAACTATTATTGATAAAAGTGAACAATAAAAGAACGACCCCACGCTTCTTATTAATTGATTAGTATCAATAACCGTATACTTACCTACCTATTAATTATACGCTTATTACTTAATTGATTTTCATTAATCTAGTGCAAAGACATTACATAATACGATATATTAGTGTAGTCCCACTCGCACCTACACACACATTTACACAAACACGGGCGAGTGCTGGCTTCTGTTTAATTTAGTAAATTCCTTGAGTAGGTATATTCTATTTTATTAGAATCAACGAACTCGAAATATATGAGTAAATGGAAGTAGCAATCCTTTGAAAAAATGTTCCACGCAAACTGTGGTTGCGGGGTCTAAAACGATGATTTGACCGCCGGTCTGTCACTACGATCGTCCGCCATTGGTCGATTCAAAGGTCGATCATACGTAATACTGTACGGAACATGTCAGTGTGTGCATCTGCTGCTGTGTGACTGTGGTTTTTTTTTTTTTCGAATTTAATATGGAAATTAGATGTCAATTCTATTTATTCCTCGTAGATTAGAATGCGATACCATATGTTTAAGAAGTTTTATTAGTACGTACTACAAATGAGCAAGCCAGACAAATCAGGTGAGATGAGGTCAAATTCTAGCCTATTACGTATTAAAAAGAACATGGTAAATTACAATGTTTTTTTTTGTGCACAATGCATTAGGTATGTTGTAAATGATTTAAAGAGATGGTCCTTTAAGTCTCTTACAAAGTAAATAGTTAGTATCTAAGAGTCGTAAAAACTTAGCAGAAATGCCAAGCTTACTTATTTCATTTATTAGAGTTTAGAGAGAGTTCAACGTACACAGAATCAAGACTGCTTATCGCTATAATGGAATCATAGATTAGTCAATCGTCTAAGTCACTACACAATTGGTTGCGTACGAATAGGTGCTAAGGTCGACAAAGTTCGATGACTTAGGTTTCCGTTCGTTCGAAAGGTAAAGAAAATAAATTATATCCTCAATTCAGCGACTAAAAGGAAATGTTCTCTTTAAGGATAATAATTACTTAACGGGATATTTATTGTTTGGAAAGCAAATACCTTTTAAATTCCGGATTTATGGACACCTTTCTCTAAGGCTATATTTAGGAGGCTGCGCTAAAAATACCTTTTAACCTTTGATATATTAACGAGCGGATATAGATAACTGCCCTTAGGTAGGTATGTTATGGGCAAATCCCGAAGTTGGGGTAGACTTAAATTTGACCATATTTAAGCCTTAAATATGGTCACCCCTAAGACCTAAGTTAAACCTTATAAAGGACGTCCGATTCGATAGATTCGAGCATCTTAAATCCCAAATGCTGCAATTAATGATTTTCTTTGACTGTATATTTTTCTATAAATGAAAAGCTTTTGGATTGACCTTTTTCCCTAATTTCTTTGGTCAGCCGGGCATTTTTCAGTACTCTAGTTAAGAGTAGTTAAGAAGGTGTAATGGTAAAGGTATAATGTCGTGCAATATTTGTTTATTTATAACGAATACCTAATTTAAGAGATTCAAGACCTACACGTTTACATAGACTCGTGACTTGAAGCAACCTCATAAAAGTAATTAGGAACGATTAAATTAATTTGATAATCTAAACTACCTATCTCGAATATTAGCAAGCCGGTCTCGGTCAAGTTTACATAATATAAGCATGAAAACAATTGGTGAAACCCCGAACTTTCCGCATATCGGGTTTTACCCATAACAAATAGGCACAGGGTATACCCGATACACGGGTTCTTTATTTAGAACCGTTCGTTTTTCGTAAGAGACAAATGTCTAACGTTCGTACCTAAACTTTTAATACATATTTGTTTACCTATTTACGTATATAAGACAATAACAGCCGAATACAGAAACGTTATTTAAAATTTGAGAGGTTTTTAAATTATTGAGCAGTTTCTAAATTTAAAATTAGTATGGCAATTTTTGAGTTTGGGAGCTGCTTCTTTGTTTAATTAGTTCTCAAATGTTGAGTAGCGTTTCAGTATTCGGCCGTAAGTTTCTTATTGCGTTTTAATTGAGAAAATAAAAATTAATATAATTAAATTAATATTTTTTATACCTATGCACAGATAATTAGGTCTCTCTACAAACTGTACATACCACAGACATAATATCCTCCGTTTCTATTTAAACAGCTGAGTTGATTACTGGTGTTTATTATTGTATCTTCCTAATCACTTAATATTATTTTTTATATGAAATAGTGATAGTGTTAGTTACGATACTCCTCCTAAACGGCTTGACCGATTTTTATGAAATTTTATATGCATAGTCAGTAGGTCTGGCAATAGTACTATCAATTTATCATACCCCTAAATGATTGATAAGGGGTGTATTTCTATGTATAATATGTATGTATTTACAAAAGAAAAATAAATATAAGTAGTATATCCGTTGTCTAGTCAACGTAACACAAGCTTAGCAGCTTACCATGGGGCTAGATGGCGCTGTGTGTTGGTCACAGAATTTATTATTTATTGTTATTTATGTCCACCCCTAACATTTTTTTTGGACCGATTTGGATGAAAATTTGCGTAGGGATAGTTTAAGTGATGGAGAATAACATAGGATACTTTTGATCTCGATACTTCTGCGGGATCGGGATTTACGCGGGTGAAACCGCGGGGCGCAGCTAGTTACCTATAACAAAAAGCAACTGCTTTATATACTGAGGTCAGTTAAACTTAACTGCCTTGCTGATATAGTTATTAATGTACGTTAGGTATGTAAGTACTCAAATTATTATAACTTCCCTAATTATTGCATAGTTGGGTAGGCACTTTGGGCAGGCAGTACTTCCTTTAAACTGTTCCTCAAACATAAATTTGTAACTTTATTGCTATGAAATCGGTTTAATATCCAAAGAATAAACGATTGGCTCAGAAACCTGATCCCACGCCTTCCTGATACATAAATAATTCTAAATTATACTGCGACAGGAATCTTCCAATTTAGTTGAAAATCTTATTCAAATGGACTAATACATAGGTAGACAATTATCGGTCACTAGCTGCACATCCACAGCCGAATACATACCTAAACGTCATCTAAAATTTGAGGGGAGGTGCGTTTGAGTAAGATCGGACTATTTTTCGTTTTTTTTTTCTGGGAGTTCGCAAAAATCTTTTTAAAATATCTGTATTAATTTTAGCATTAATATCTAAATAATAATTAATTGCTTACGAATTTATGGAAATGAAATTGTTTTACTTAAACAGTGGCTAAGACTTAGGTACCGACATTTAAACTTAAGACAAGTTTTTTTTTAAACTAAAGTAAACATCGGACGTTAACGGTGCAACTTCGGACTACTGTGTAATATAGTCCTTATGACATACATTTTAAAGTTTATCACAGATTCTACCCGGTCTTTGCCGTACTCAAGAGTACGCATGTTTCTTACTTTAGACGAGAACACGGTCTATTGGGGAAGTCGTACAAGGAAAGAGTTCGAGTTGAGTAATACCAGAACTCAAAAAGTCGCCGTTTTTGCAGGTAAATTGAACTATCCGAACTTCGCCAAATTCGATATTACGCAAACGCACAATTAAATAATTGAGCAGTTTTAAATTTAAAATTAGTGTGAGTATTTTTAATATTCATATTTCTTTGCGTATTTTTATTTTTAAATTCTCTAACCTCGACGTTTCAATTCTCTCGCGACCAAGATCATTGTAACACGATCTAAATATCAAAGTAAGAGAATTTAAAAATAAAAATAAGCGAATAAGACCCGGGGATAATGGGCACTACTATGATGTCTTATAAGTCGTCGCGAAGTCATCGCGTTGTCGTTCAGCTCTAAACTATAAACTTAAAAAAAATAAAAAAAAATAAACATTGTCTGTGGTTTTGAAAAGTAGTCGGGGTATTTTTTATTTAAAATTTACTTTATATTTTAAAACGACAAACGATCATGGTAGCGCGGAATATTAATATGAGTTCAAATCATGTGAGTTTAAAAGTTCATAAGAATTCTCAAGTTTTGAAGCTGACTAATAATTGTTTAAGTAGAAATCAACTTTTGAGTTGCGCTCCTGTATTTAGCCGTAAAACTAGAGATAAACTCTTAAAATATAGAAGTCAAAAATTTACTGACGTGCGTTCCAGCTATCTATCACTATTCTTAATTATACACAAATCAGCAGAGACAAGTCGCTAATAAATTAACATACGTATGTTTACAATTTAAAATAGGTACATGTAGGTACAGACCTACTTATTGTTTTTTTTTTCTGTAGTTTTAATTGGCTACATTGGTTTTGCCATAATCATTAGAACTACTTATGGTGCTGTACTTTCTTATGACATCTGTACTGGTATCTTCGTCTTCGTTCCTGGATGTGACGTAAAGATATCGCAGGCAGTCAGTAAGAGAACGCGCGACAAGCCGAACGCACGTGTGTACAACCGCGTTAAATGTGCCCACGAATTCAATTGATCACTTAACTAATCAGGATTGTGTCGTCCTGTCACCCTCAACCTTGTGCTATTATGGTTAGTAGATAACAATATATTGTTAGGTATATTGTTCGTATTTGTTTGTTTAGCAGTTAGCAATATGTGTTAGTTTTTGTAGACTTTGTTTTTGGGTTAAGTAACTGAAATATACAATATATTTTGTTAGGGTTACGTTAAATTATCGTTTCCGTAAGAATTTTTGTTGTTTTGCAGTTTTTTTTTATTTCGTAACCTTATTTTTTTTGTTCGTATAGTAACATTTGCGTATTTTTACCCGGCTGCAAGGAAAGGGTTAGGTATATCAGATTTTATTCATTTTACTGCGAGAGTTTTGTCATAGGTAATAGTGACAATATGTTCTATGTAAACATCTAGGAGGTCGACCAAGATTGGTTTTGTGGCTTTTGTTTCGAGAAACTAACACTTTGACGTTTCGGCTTTTATGTATTTTATTACATGACGGCCATTCACAATCTGCCTTCGGCAATATGTATAACGCTTCATGTTTATAAAATGCCGAAGCCGATTGTAAATGGACAAATGATACAAATTGCCTGCGACATTTAGATAACGTATAGTAAATAAAAATCGCGAATACTACCCGAGAAAATAACATATAAGTAACCATACTTACATTTAACAATTGTAACTCACAGTATAAAATACTATAAAACATTTACTTACACAATATTTCTTTCTACAGATTGTTTTTGCCCAATTTGAAATAGGTACCCATACCCAATTTTGTGTAAGATAACTTATGAACTTTAAAGTGTGCAATTTTATACTATATATTGTATACATAACAATTTAAAATATGTACCTATATATAACTTTAAACCTTGAATTTACGTTACGATAAGAATTTTATTAATTTACTCTCTGTTTGAGCGTGTTTTATTTAAAACTGATTGTTATTGACTAGAAATATTTGAAAGGGAAAAATTCATCTTCAAAAATTGACTCGCGGCGAGATTTGATTGTTTTGTCAAATCTTACTTATATTATAAACGCGAAAGTTTGTATGTATGTATGTGAGGTTGTTACTCTTTCACGCAAAAACTACTGAACCGATTGCGATGAAACTTGGAATATAGGTAGCTGGGGACCTGGATTAACACATAGGCTACTTTTATCCCGTTATTCGCACGGAAACGGAACTTACGCGGGTGCAACCGCGGGGCGCAGCTAGTTTGTTATATAATCTTGTATACTTATGTTCTTTGCAAAACGTGAAAATCTACCTATGTAACTAGGTCCTCTACAATATATTCATGTAACACATTTTTATTTTTATTCAATTCGTTAGATAGGTATATGATATCTTATATAAAGTTATAAAATTTGAGAGATCTTAAAATTTAGTGAATATTTTTTTCGGAGATATTTTGATTATAAGCTGTCTTATTTTCCTTATACATATTAATTATATAAATATCAAAGTATTGAATGGCACTGTTATACCTTAGTAACATCTTGAACTAAGTAGATAAAATAAAGTAATTAGACATTTTATGAAGAATTCGTGACAAACAGTAACATTTTAATTTACTTAGTCCAATCAGTAACTGAGTTGAGTTTTCAATTATTATGTGTACTACACGTTGAGTGTTTTTTTGTTTTCGTACGCAGAATTTGTACGAGATATAATAATACTTACAAAAGCTTCTTTGTAGTTTCCAAATAATGCTAAAATTGCAGTTCAAACGCACTAAAAGTATTTTAAACTGAATATTTTAATAATTTGGTCATAATAACCTCATTCAAAATGCTCAACAATGGGTATGTAGGTAGGTAAACATTTTTTCATTAACTTACCTACTCGATTTCATTATATTCAGTTTTCGTAAACATCCTTCAAGGCGACACATCTCAGTTAGGTATATTTGAAAGGTTTTTGTCATATCGTGTGAGTGACGAATTGTTTTACTAAGTATATTGTCATTATGAATTCACATTTTCTAAATATTTTACTTTGAGAACTATGGACAGGTCTTAGACGTATACTTAACGGTGTGAAGGTCGTAATTTATGAAGCATAAAGAATGTAGTTTAAATCTAGTTACGTGAGCAGCTTGTTCTTTTCAGGTCGCCTTTAGACGTTACTTGACGTAACGTTCCGGTAAAATAGTAAAGCATAAAAATTAAATATGAGTACAAATTCTCTGTCAGTATTTTCAACTTTAAACTTTGAACTAGAATTGTCGTAAAATTAACATAATTCATATGTTAGTCTCGGTTCTGGTGGATTTCCAAAAACTTTCTTAGTGGACAGGTACATCACAAAGAACACACTTCAAATTTCATGGTTCTAGGACCAGCGGTTTGGGCTCTGCGTTGATATAGTATAATTCAGTCAGTCAAACAGTCAAAACATTGAATTTTGTATATATAGAATACTAGCTGCACCCCGCGGTTTCACCCGCGTAAGTCCCGTTCCCGCGGGGTTGTCGGGATAAAAAGTAGCCTTTGTGTTATTCCAGGTATCCAGCTACCTATATTCCAAGTTTCATCGCAATCGGTTCAGTAGTTTTTGCGATATTGAGTAACAAACATCCAAACACACACTTTCACATTTATAATTAAGTATTATAGATAAATTAGAGGTATAATATCGTCAGCATAAAAATATCGTATTGCACTAAGTCTAAGAGGAAAGGATATCTCTACTCTTTCTCCATACAAACGTATAATATAGTCGACTAGTTTCATTCATGGATTAGGACAGACAGTACCTTGTCATCTAATTTTAGATGATTTCTACAGCGCAAGCAGCTTTTAATCCGTGCTAATTTATGGCGCTGTAATGCCCGGGATGTTGTAAGGCGGAGTAGGCTTGTCCAGCACCTATACCACCCTCCCAGCCTAGTCAACCATTCCCAGGGGAAAGAACTGGTCAATACGTCTAAGCTAAGCCGTGATTCGAGTTTCCCCACGATGTTTTACTTCACCGTATGAGCGATGTCATTAACGCACATTACTTTTCCGTAAGAAAAAAGACATTGGTGCGCGGAAAGAGGGGAATCGAAACCACGACCTTCGGAATGAAAGTCAGGGTATCTACCACTAGACCAACACCGCTCTTACAGTACCGATGAGCACACAAATTGAGTAAACTGTTATATTCACTAACTATTGACTTGTGTAGTGAGTACCGAAAGAAGATCGGCGTTTTTCCTTAGAGCTCAGACCTAGGGGATAGAGGTACAATATTGAAATTTTAAAGGCATTTCTAAAACACAAGATATGGATTATTCTACTAATTTACGTGATCTAAAGCCACGGTGTTAGTATTTTCGTTTTATTTCTGGTAAATTAAAAGATATTATATATTTAAAGTTTCACTGTTAGGAGCACCAAACCTAAAAATTGGCGGCTCAATTTCTCCTAACTTAGGAGAATAGTGTAGTGCTCCTAACTAAGCGAAAATAAAATGAAAATAACTAACACGTAAAGAACACGTAAATCTGTTGAATACTCCATATTTCTTATTTTAGGAATGAAACGATTTTGTATTAAAAGTTGTTTGAAGTGCCAAATTTGATATCTGTGGAACAAAGCTGGTCCATTTTGCCATTAATGCTAAACGCCCGGATTCACGAACGACTGTATGCGTAGCGTCACATTTTCGCTGACGTTGATTGTCCATCATAAGAGCAAGATAAAGCGATAAGTCACGCATAGAATCATTTAAGAATACGTGCCCAATTCTGGACATTCTATCTAACTGTATAACTATAATTTGATGTATTGAAACCAACTTAAGTATCTGTATTCCTGTCTCCTTAGGACATAAAACTATTAGTGGGCGTGGTCTTCGCACTGCTGAGTCAACACACGGAATCAACAGCGTTCGCTCAAAAGACGTTCTCACTCGAAGAGATAGTGCCTATACGTGGAGACTTCTATCCTGCCAGACTGGATGTTCAGTGGATTTCAGGTATGTTTTACTTATACTAAATTCTTCATTACAACATTAAAACAAAGTACCTAGCTTCCCTCTATTTGTTTGTTTGTATGTATGCCACATCTCTAAAATCTGGTTTTGGATGTTTTTTTTAGACGATAGAGTGATTCAACAGGAAGGTTTATTCATAAAATATGTAAAACACATGACTTTTTCTTTAAGAAAAATTTATGTGCGTTATTTACATCGCTCTTACAGTGACGGCTTAAAATCACGCACAAAGGTCCAATAGTAGGGCTAATTGCGGAAACACACAGTGAAAACTTTAACTTTATGTATAATTCACACATTCGCGTGTGGCGTAATTCTCGCACGAGAAACAGCGCAAGAGAGCACTAAGCGAGAGGCGAGTTCCAATCCTGTCCACGTCCAAGTAGATATTGAACCTAATCCACGAGTAGGTTCAATATCTACTGGACCGATTGCGATAAAACTTAGAATGGAGATAGCTGGAGATCGAGATTAACATCTTCTTCTTCGTTTATATTACTTATTCCATTTGGACATTAGCCAGTGTCAAGTATTATTAATATTTGCAAGTTATTTGCATTGCATCGAAACAGTCAAGTCGTCATAGTTAAAGTCAAGTCGAGGGAATCATTGTAAAACGGGGGCCATTCTTTACAACGTTTGTTCACGAGCTTTGGAGACAACGCTAAAGTCCATGTTTTGCACCGATTTTCACTTTCATTTAAACTTGTACACTTTCACGAAACTAAACTGATTAATATGCCCCCGAAATTAAAATACACGCATTTGAACTAGGTATAACAAAAATGAAAATTTAGCAACACATCTCCTAACCGCGTTCCCGCCAAAATTCGCCGAGATTAACATAAGGATTTTTTTTCACTATACAGCTTTCTATGTGCAAGCCAGTTCGAAATTTAAATTAAACCTTTGATAAGTTACCTCTTTGGTCGCCATTTTGCGGAGTAGAAGATCGTTCCATTTTTAAATTTTACACGACAAATATGATTTAAAATAGTAATTTATTTGGCCGCTAAACACGACAGATATGGATTTCCATACAACTATTCCCGGCCGCTGCTCGACTAGTGCAGCAAGTTTGATTTATCTCGAAGAAGGTTGTCAAAATAATACTCAAATTTCCAAGCATGTTTGAGAATAAGAAGATTACAGTTAGGTAAAGCAGAGCAGGGTCAGCATTCGAACGTAACAGGTCAATTAATATCTTTGCCAATAAAAACTTCGACTCCTTTCGGAAACTGCAATTCTCCAAAGAATTTATCTGCGGTTCGATTTTTAAAGGATCGCGTTCGTTTGCATGAATTGAAGTAGTGCTAATGAACTTTTTGGTATTATTAACCGTAAAATTTGAATAAAAGGATATTTTAGTATGAATGTATATTGCGGTACAAGATTCGGTACTTATGCTTATTAAAACGTTCGATGGTTATTTGATTTTGGTGGAACCTTCATATCCACTTCAAAGGTTCAAAGATATCTTTGATTTTCGTACATTTGATAAATTCCTTATTATGAGTATCTTTATCTTAATTATACCAAAGTATTATTCAATGCATTTTTTTATTTCTACTGTTAGAATCTAAATTAACTTAATAAGTAGGTATTATAAAATCTATTTGATACAAAATCAATGTAAACTAAAAACAGTAAAAACTACTATGTTTATAGTTAGATTTTACCGGGTCTTATTCGCGTTTTATTATTTATTTTTTTACTTCAACTTCTCCTTGCGACCATGACTATTGTTACATAGTTGAAACGTCGTCGTTAAGTAAGAAAATAAATATTCTTCTTCTAGCGTTAGAGTTTCCAGGCTCGCCGTAAGTATTGTTTTAAAGAAAAAAACAACGCGATTAAGATCCGGCAAAATGCAACGATGTTACCAATATTGTGTTTTTTCTTCCAATTTCTGTTTCTCCAAAAATGGCCATATATAGGTATACTAGCTGCGCCCCGCGGTTTCACCCGCTAAGTCCCGGTCCGGCGGGAATATCGGGATAAAAAGTAGCCTATGTGTTAATCCAGGTCCCCAGCTACCTATCTAAGTTTTATCGCAATCGGTTCAGTAGTTTTTGCGTGAAAGAGTAACAACCTCACATACATACATACAAACTTTCGCGTTTATAATATTAGTAAGAAGTAAGATATCCACCTTAGGTAGTAACCGATAAAACTAGAGTGGTCAACGTTCTAAAATATAAACACATTTTTTTCGCCACTATTCACAATCTATATCACACCGTCGTTCTCTAGATGGAAAAACGAGTCGGTGACATTTTTCGTTATACGACTGCTATTCAATCCTTTTTGGAAATTTTCTATACTTACCTACTTAATACAGCCTACGTTAATCTTACTTCTTACTAATATTATAAACGCGAAAGTTTGTATGTATGTGAGGTTGTTACTCTTTCACGCTAAAACTACTGAACCGATTGCGATGAAACTTGGAATATAGGTAGCTGGGGACCTGGATTAACACATAGGCTACTTTTTATTCCGATATTCCCGCGGGAACGGGACTTAGCGGGTGAAACCACGGGGCGCAGCTAGTATGCTATAAGTATAGACAACCGGACAGAGACCAAATTTAATTAAAATGTGATGAGAGAGCTTCCTACGTTTTACTAAGTATATTTCTACCTTAAACCTTACCCCGTAAACTATAGATTAATTTAGACTTAGGCTAAAATCTATAATGCGTACTTTGACTTGAGACAATTTTGGTATTTATAACTATCCAAAGTTTTTCCTTAGCAAAGTCAAAGTTTTTTTAAAATTTAGAATGTTAAACTATGCTTTTCTTATGTATGACTATGAAGATCTTTTATTTTATTCGTATTACAAAATGAATTTCGACTATAAATTCCAATTCAAAGTTTATACTTAGCATACGTTTTTGCTAAGCTAAGTCTGAGCAAGGTCAGTACGCACCATAGATTTCAGCCTTAGACTTTGTTTTGTAGTAACTCCTCAGTGTACTTAGATACTATCGGATCCCGTCGAAGGACAGGTTTTATCCAAGGCGACACGTCTCGATGTATCCTTAACCCTTCCTTCGATCTTTCCAAATACAAAAACAATTAAAGCGAATTCCACTAATTACTAATCCAATTCCAACGGAACAACGACAAACTCAAGATTGCGCTCTTAACTGTTTGGATGAAATCTATAGTTTGTAGGTACTTTGACTTTGCTCAGCAATAACTTTGACTTAAGACGATTTTTGGTATTTAATTTCGCTATCTTCGCAAATATCCAAAGTTTTTGATTGGGAAAGTTAAAATTTTTCAAATTAGAATGTAAATCAATCAAAAATAATGACCTTATCTTTGCTTCGCTGTTATAACTATGAAGTTCTTTTTATTTTATTCGTATAAAACAAAAATAATTTTATAAATTCCAATTCAAAGTTTAGTTTAGCTTAGTTTTTACTAAGCTCAGTCTGAGCAAAGTCAAAGTACGCACTATAGATTTCAGCTTTAGACTGTTGACGTCAAAATCGCAAATCATCGCAAGTCGCAAAATCGAACGCAATATCGAAACATCGCAAATCGCTGAATAAAAATCACAAACACAACGTGTATGATTTCAGCAGTCGAAAGAGATCCATCCATCCATGCGAAAGACTCTTAATATTATTTAGTAAAACTCATTCGTTCATAATGTTGTTACAGATAACGAATATATCTTCAGAGACGTATCAAGCATTAAGAAATACAATGCCGAGACAGATGCTTTCACAACTGTTATAGATGAATCTGATTTGGTAAGTTCCGCCTTCTGTATTAGGTGGTAATTTTACGATAATTTATTCACTTATACTTATATAAACCAGGTCACTTGAACACTGAACTGCTACCATATCTAGTTTTAAGGGGTATATACGAGCTAAACTAAAAACCTCTGTCGGATTCATTGAAAATTGTTGATTATTTTTAAACGCAATGTTTTAGTATATTTTCGATTAAAGCTTGTAAATTACATTGTTTCCGACGTTTTGATGTAGATTTTAAATAAAAATGTCGAAAGGTGTTGAAGAAGCCTTACCACAATTTAGGCAAAAAAACATTTTTGACTAAAATTTGCTAAGACTTCGGAACAAGAAGCTTTTATCTTCAAACTATACTTAAATATAGGAAACAATGTAAATACAAACGGTTTAAACGAAAATGTTCTAAAATATTGCATCAGAAAATAATTAATAATTTCGATAAATCCAACAAGGAATTTCAGTTCAGCTCATATATATACCCCTTAATACATTATGTATTTCTCTGCCGCCTTCTTAATATTTATAATATAACACAGTTTTTTTTTATCATTAACAGCATTTACATACTTCTTAATTAAGTTATCTAAATTCTAAATCTTATTAATTTATTAAGTTTATTTTTATACTAGCTGCGCCCAGCGGTTTCAGTCCCGTTTCCGCGGGAGTATCGGGATAAAAATTGGTATTCCAGGTCTCCAGCTAGCTATATTCAAAGTTTTATCGTAATCGGTTTAGTAGCTTTTGCGTGAAAGAGTAACAAAGTCACATACATATAAATTTTCGCGTTTATAATATTAGTAAGATTCTGTAATTTGGGTTTTACCAACTAGGTTTACTAATTGCGCCTTCTGTGCTTTTTATGTTTATTAAATAGCTTGACTGCGTATCTATAGATACTAGCTTTATTAAAAAAACAACTTTACTTAGATAAGTATTTGTTACAGTACCATTTGCTGAATTATTCGATCGGCACATTTTCTGGAGACGGAAGATATTTGCTGTTGATGAAAAATAAGAAAAAGGTGAGATGTTCCATATTGATTTGCCTTATAAACACTTTCAGACTTCAGCATTTAAACACCAAAACGTCTGAAAGCCATTAGAACCAAAGTTATCATACTAAAATACCATGTAATATACAATCCTTGAGTCTCCTTGACCGACTTTATGTTTAAGATTGCATTTCTCATCTACTCTTAGATAAATAAGTCATATGTTCACACGCATACGTTTGCGTGCATTTGTAATAAGAGTCATAAATACTTGTAATAAATGATGGAAACTATTTTCCCAGTGTTTTCTGTTTCGCCAGCGACGTGCTTGGCTAGCCAAGTGCGTATGCAAAGTGAAGATTTTAATCTCTCACATCATTAGTGGATGCGGGAAATGGATCATAATAGCAACGATTGTTAGTACTTAGTAGCTCTTTATTGTAAACGACATGGTACTTAGTTGTGGTGAAATCGTTAACATTCTTTACGTTGTTAAAGATTACTTAATTAAAATAAAAAATAAAATAAAATAAATCGTTTATTGCAGGCAACAAGGCCCATAGATACGTATCTTATAGACTAACATACATAATTATTGAAAAATTAAATGGGTTAATAATAGCTTAAGACTAAGTAGTAGCACTTCCTTAATATTGACTTAAATCGGCTGAAAGTAGCTCTCAAATTTTAAGTCGCCTCAAATTTAAAGTGGTGATTTAAAATTTGAATAAAATTTAAGACCACTTAAAACTTGAGGGCTACTTAAATAATTAAGTAGCTCATAAATTTTAAGTGTGGTAAAAATAGTGAATATTGCTACTTAGGTTAATATTTTCTGAGACTAATGCTAAGCTTGAGCAAAGATCGCGTTATAAGTACCAAATTTGTCTTAAGTCAAAGTTTTTGCTCAGCTCAAGCTTAGATAAGTCTGAGCTAAGACAAATTACGGACTGTAGATTTCATCCTTAGTGTATCCTTGTGGAATTTGTAGAATTAAATGTTGACAACGAGTTATAAACAAGATTTAAAGGCCGAATATTGAAACAACACTTAAAATTTGAGGGCTAGTTAAATTGAGCAGCATAAAACTGAACTGCATGGTCTCTATTAGTGACCAGAAGAGGAAAGGTCGCCTGACAGTGATGCATTTCAAAATCGTCTCTGACGGAGGAGCTTCACTAGTTCCAAAGTCAAACTGTTCGGGAAACTACTGATACACTTAAATAAGTTGTTAAAACAAGATGAACAGAATTCGGACTATGTTCTTAAAATGCCCACCGTCTAGGTAATCTAAAAATAAATGTGGTTATCTCTTTCTAAAAATAAAGTAAAATATACCTACTTAACCGAAGTAAGTTGCACGTTATTAGTTACACAATCAATGCAATTGACTTAACCTTTCCAGTCAGTTCAACGTAACATCTTGTTCGTAAACCATGTAATGTATTACCAACAAGTCATTTTCATTCTAATGTAAGTAGGTATATGGTAGGTACCTACTTTGATGGGCAGTTATTGAAATATCAAGGTTTCTTCGAACACCTAGTTTTCGTACCAACTTAAGTACCAAAGTCATTGACTGCATGTTGTGATTTGACCTACGAGAAATATATATTCGACTTTGTTGGATTTGACCTAATTGAGTCTATCAGGATCGAAATTGGGATAAAAAGTATATCCATGTGTCTTTCGAGGCTTTCAGTTTAAAAGATAAATATACAAGACGTAACGGGTAAGCCCTTTTAAGCCGAAAGGCGGTTGTTTTAGACGTCTAGGCGAACAAGTTTTGTTCTACAACTTTTGAAAAATCAAACTTTTTTTTGAAAATTTTAAGGTTATGTTTCATTTAAAAAACAGCTGCTTTTAAAAATAAAGGTAATTGAAGGTTTGATTCTAGTAGACCAAACTAACTGAAAGGACAACATAAGGTCAATGACCTCGAACTCTAAGAAACAGCTGATCTTCAAGTAAACTTTACACTTAAAATTTTCGAAAAGTACTTCGTATTTCCAAAAGTCGTAGAACAAATGTTGTTTGCTTAGACGTCTAGAACAACCCCCTTTCGACTTAAAAGGGCTTACCCGTTACACATTGTATAGGAATAAAAAACCATTTCTTAAACCTTTGACCCAAAAAACGACAAAAATAAAAATTCTGATATGATAAATTCGGTTTGACTATCTAGATAATCAGTAGTCGATCTTGTCTGGATGAAGTCTTCAGTAATCTATGTCTCCAGCTGTTTTAATGTGGAGTTTCATTGCAATTAGTTAAGTTAGTTCTTCCCCATACTCTTTCAAAGAAAAAAAAAACACATACGTTACAAAATATACATACAATTATTCGTATTTTAAATACGCAGATTACTTGATTGATCCATTTTTTTAATACTACTCTTTGTTAAACCAAAAGGCCTTGGTTAGTCTCAGTAACTTACTTTATTATTACTTACTAAATTTATTAACACTTGTTATTCAACTTTCAGGTGTACAGATATTCTTCGACTGCGGAATACTCTGTGTACGACCTCGAGAACAGGTAAATAATTTGTGTTTACTCTATAAAAATACTTAATTTGTTATAGTTCAACTGATTGATCTCGATATTGAACAGAAACTCGATTAGGGACCAGGATACGCTGTAAATGCCAATTCCGTACTTTAAGTAGTTACTTTGCATTTATTTATTGTCTGAAGTTTTTAATCCATTTCGATGTAGTCCCTTTGAAATAGCAATTAACTTTTGAACAGCTCGTTTATTTAAAACAGATATGAATCAAAATTTTAACAAATATCATACTAATATTATAAATCTGAAAGTTTGTGAGTGTGTATGTATGTATGTGTGTGTGTTACTCAATCACGCAAAAACTACTGAATCGATTGCTATGAAACTCTGTAGGTAGCTGGATTTCGGGAATAACACTTAGGCTACTTTTATCCCGAAAACCCCGCAAGAACGGAACTTACTCGGGTGAAACCGCGGGGCGCAGCTAGTGAATGAATAATGTCGTATATAGGTAAATCATCAGTTCGTGAGCTACGATGCCACAGACAGACAGACACGTCAAACATTTAACAACCCTTTTTTCCCGCCAGGGTTTAATAAATCGTATCATCAGTGACGTAGCTACCTAGGGGCTAGGGGCAGTGCACCAGGGCCCTCAAGCTCAAGGGGGCCCTTGCAAGAAAATCTCGATCGAACTGAACTTTTAAAATTTTCTTCCATTTCAAAATAAATACGACAGGTTGCAACCCGACTTTAATCATGGCAACTCAGTTAAGAGAAATTAAAAAATCTAGCGGTTCGGTAGCGGCGGCGGTAAATTGTATCTATTTATAACCAGTTTAGATAGCAGTTGGGCCCCATTTTTTTATTTGCCAGGGCCCTCGGTTACCCAGCTACGCCACTGCGTGACATGATTTTGTATAAAGCGCATGCCGCCAAACTTTATGCAGACATATCTACATCCACTTGGTTTTATAAACCAGTAAGCCAATGCAAAATTGCTATGTATGTGTGTGATTGTTACTCAATCACGTAGAAACAACTTCACCGATTAACATGAGACTCGGTTTAAAAATAGCTGGAGACCTGGAATAACACGTAGACAGCAGCTGATATTCTCACGGAATCGGAATTCACGCGGAGATTCAGCAAGTATTCCATAACACTATTTTAACCTTTCAGATGGATACGCAACATAGGGCTAGGGCCTCTCCAAGTGGTAGTGTGGGGAAATAATGGCTCCTTGGCCTTCGTTCAAAATAACAACGTGTTTTACGTACCTGATGTACGCCAGTCTGAGTTGGTGGTCGCCCTTACAGCTGATGGCGTACCAGGAGAAGTGTATTTTGGAGCTACCGATTGGATTTATGAAGGTGGGTTCTAAACAAACACTTGCCTACTAAAATTTCTTATTAACGGGGTATTTACCATGTTTAATAATTTATTCGCGGAGCTCGATATTTCGCTGGTAATTTCAACTAGCTTGTTCACGAGAACATATTATGGTAAATACCCCGTTAATAAGTAATATTAGCGGTGAAAATAACCATGCAAGTTTAAAATCGTATATTAAACACTTGCCTATACCAAATATCTAAATGATATTTTGTGTTCATAATTAATTGCATTTCAGAGGATAACTAATTAACGAATTTTTTTGTACGTACGTAATTATGTTGACAAGGAGTCATCTTCCTAAACTTATGAGACTGTATCCTAATTCGTAACACCACTGTACATATGTACTATATTTAATGCAAATAAACGATTTTATTCTATTCTATTCCAATATTATAAAGAGGAAATATTTATTTGCTTGTCTGAAATGAAGAGCCTCCGAAACTACTCGACCGATTTCAAAAATTCTTTAACCAATAGAAAGCTACATTATCGAGGAGTAACATAAGGTACTTTTGATCCCGATTTTCCCACGAGGTTGGGGCTTATGCGGGTGATTTTTAAAAAGCTTTTATTAAGTGGCGTCAATCTGGTGGAGTGGCCCCCCATAGCTTCAGTATACCAATATTACTGTAAAGAACATTTTAGTAGAGAAAACGTCTGACCTTAAACCAATGCAAAATACGTAAATTCTACTTTTACAATAGCGAATATCTGTTTCCATTATCAGTTGCTTTGTATTTATTGTATTTAATATTAGTTGGCGTCGTCATCTGTGTCAATGTTAAAATCTAAATTTTAGGAAATTGAAATAAAAATGTTTTTCTTCGGTTTTCACTATACCTATATGAAATTAAACTTATTATTTGCTGATGAAACTCATTTTCCGGTCTTGCTCGCGTTGTGTTTTATTTGTTTTACAACAATATTATTTATTTTTAGGATTGGCATACAATTTATTTTTAGGATCGGCATTGCACTAATGCTTAAAATAATAAAAAATACGGAAAATGAGTTTTATTTCAATTCAACGGTGAGAAAACATAAGAAAAAATATATTTTGGTTTTAAATAAAAAATAAATTATTGTATGCTCGAAATGGGTCGAAGTAGGTTGTGCACTAATATAGGACATATTAAAGGCCAATGTACCTACACAGTTTGAACAATAAATTATTCTTATTAATCTTAAGTATTTACCGACAGAGCCAAACACTAAAATGCAATGAGGATCCCAATATTACTTATGTTATAAACCCAAAATTTGTATGTCTAAGTGACTCACGCAAAAACTACTAAACCTATTGCGACGAAACTTGGAATATAGGTAGCTGGAGACCTGGAACATAGGCTTCTTTGTATCGCGGTAAAACCGCGGGCACAGCTGGCCTAATATAAACATTTCATATTCCAGAGGAAATATTCAACGCGGCGGAAGCGATGTGGTTTTCCCCGAGCGGCACCTACTTGGCCGTAGCTTCATTCAACGACAGTAAAGTGGACTCCGCCATATACCCCTACTATGGAGATCCGACCGATGTTGACAATCAGTACCCTGAGTTGGTCGAGTTTAAATATCCGAAGGTTAGTATTATATTTTTTTAAGGAACTCGTTTTGTCCCACTGCTGGGCAAAGGACTCCATTACTTCCATGATTTTCTATCCTTGCGGCTACAAGATAGATTCATACTTTATTTGCACCACCAAATTAGAATCACTATGCCTTAGTAAGGCAAATGCACAGAAACCTTAAAAGTAAGACAAATGGGCGACCTCATTGCTAAAAGCGATTACTTCCAGGCAACCTTTGGAAAGAAAGGGTCAGTTAAGTTTCTAAAATCATCTCAGTTCTTGTCTGAGATGATTTTAGAAACGTCCTGCCTACAAATTCTCTGTAATATAACAATTGGATTTGATAAAAGTTCGATCCTTCTTATCACAAAATATTTGGTGTCGGCACAGTAGGTAAGTCTTCATTGGCCATGCAAATAGATTTGGCAATATTTTTACGGCCGGCCGTCTGCCTGCCACCAACCCTACTTGGGACCAATCAGTTTACTCGCCACCGTAAGTTTTCCCTAGATCCCTTAGTCGCCTCTTACGACACCCACGGGTAGAAAGGAGGTAGCTCTATTTTATTCTGTCGCTACAGAGCGATAACGCCATAAATAGTATAGATTAAAATTGATGGTGCTGTTTAAATCATTTAGATTAGTTCTTAATACGATAGTTGTCAATGAAACAACCAGTACTTAACGTTTTTCATTGTTAAGCCATTACCTACTATTCAGAAAATGACTACATTCGCTCCTATTTGCCAAGAGCAAATATCGTTAATTCGAATGATATTCCAGATCAGAATGCAAATAGTTCATTAACATAACAATGTACCGAGAGAACATCTTCGAACGGAAAAGCAATGTCCGATCTGGAACGAATAATTACTTCATTATTGGAATACGAAAGGATATTTCCTGCTTAGTAATCTTTGTTTTCTGTCAGGTAGGTCGAACGAATCCTATAGTAGGACTTCGAGTCTTCAAACTTGGCGATACCAAAGCTGAACCTTGGAACATACCAGCACCCGTCGACGTGGTAGGTCTTGACCATGTCCTAGGCCAAATATCGTGGTCATCAGATCAAAACTTGATAGTTTTTTGGTTGAACAGACGGCAAAGTACAAGCATTTTAGTGAATTGCGATTTGAAGAAAGACAAGTGCAGTATTGTCAAGGAACACAACGAAGCCAACGGTTGGATCGACATAACCGAGCCGTTCTTCGATGTGACAGGAACTAAAATGGTCGAAATCCAACCTCTCTTCAATGGCGAACAGAGATTCTTACACGCCTCCAGATTTGACTTCAACAGTTTAACTACGGAAGACTTGAGTCCTGGTAATTCGACTGTTACTGAAATACTGGGCTGGAATGAGGATACTGATACTGTTTATTACATAGTTGCACCGGGCCAGATACCGTGGTTGCGACAGATTTGGGCAACTTCAGGGGGAGTGGTCAGATGTGTCACTTGTAAAGAACCTTCATGCCGATATGTCTCAGCTTCGTTTTCTCCCGGGGCCCAATACGCAGTAATCACTTGCAGTGCTTGTAATATACCACCGAAGACCTTCCTATACAGTAGCAAAGACGACACTTTCAAGATAATAGACAATAATGCAAGACTGAGTGAGAAATTAAGTCAGTACAAGCTACCATTAACTTTGTTCAATGTATTATCACTTGGAGATGATAATTTGGCTAGCGCTAAAATGCTGCTTCCGCCGGACATTAAACCAGGGGTGAAATATCCGATGATTGTGAGGGTTTATGCTGGTCCGGGCACAACGAGGGTTAAAGACAATTTTGATTTAGGTACGTATTAGAACAAACTTTAATGATGTAAAATGCGAAAGGATTTTCCGTATGTTGATGCGTGAAGGATTTTTTGCCTTAATCTGATTCTAATTTGCTTTGCCAGCTAAAACATTTACAAATCAAATAGTAAACAAAAATAATAAAAATCAAACAAAAAAATATAATAGTTTTGGGAAATGTAAAAATCTCTGCTGATCACTGCTCCTGCTATTCTGCTTTACTTTGTAGTTTACTTAGCATTTATTAATTTTATCATTTGACAGAGTACTACAACACGTACTTAGCTGTGAACAGGAGTTACATAGTGGCGTCAATAGACGTCCGAGGGTCGGGTGTTATGGGTGTCGAAGCGATGCATGCGGTCAACAACGCACTCGGAACTGTCGAGGTCACCGACACACTCGCCACTATAAGGTAATAGTAGATTGTTATACAAGGGCTGAAAGTCAAGAACAATTTCAATTTCACCCAATAGTTCGAGGGTGAAATGCGTGACATTCACCCGAGTCAAACACTCTACTTTTCATTTCGACTGTGAGGAAATTAAAATAGTACTCGTACATTTTATAACACAGGTATATTGAGATTAAATTAAAACATCAAATAAATTTAGAACAAATTGTAAAATCCAAATTCAATTGATTTTAATAGGTTAAAAAATAATTAAAATATACACTTACTGCCAACATTAGAAATTTTTCGAAAAACTTATCTATTGGCGACAGTAGAGTCGAGTTGGTCACGACCAACGGGCATCTAAGCGGCCAAGCCGACACGAGAAAAAAAAATAGGAAGCAATCATGGCATTATAGCGCGTGGCAGAATAGGAATGTAAATAAATAAGGCATTTCAGACTATTATCTGACGTTTTGGTTCCTTGTATTTGACAATTTTTCTATAGAAAGAAGTGTCAATGGTTGCATTAATTAAAAAATGAAGTTTACTTTCCACCCTAGGGATAAAATGAGTCACTTTCAACCCGGCTATCTACCCATGAAAGTTAAACTTTCCGAACAAGAAAGATGAAAACTTTATTAACATAGTAGCGTCAATAGACGTCCGAGAATAATTTTAATCCCCGAATTTATTTAAGTCCTTGTTACCATGATTTAAATTACATGCAAAAGTAAACGCCTATAGTATAATATAAAGGTGTCCTCTTATCAGAGGGCACGTTCCTAAATCTCATCATTCATAACTTAGCAATAAGACGTCAAATAGTAAACAAATAAATATAACTGACTGAACGTTATTCAACGCACAGGCTAAGCCACAGATCCTAGAGACTTAAAATTTATAAGTATTCTCTAAGAAAATATAATTGGAAAATCCCACGGAATCGTGACTAACGTGAGTGAACCACGAGACACTGCCAGAATGCCAGTTATTGAAATAAAATAATTTTGAAGTCTGTGTACCTATAATGATAGAAAGGTTTGGAGGGACATGAAAAAGCATATTACAGTGGGCTAACAGATGATATTAAAGAATACAAGTTGCCTCTAACATTTCGTTAGGCACCTGTCTGAACACTGAACCGAATCCTGATACGGTCCAGTCCCTGAATCGGTCATACGAGTATTGACATAAAACTTAGTCATAAAAACACCTTTTTACCTTCCCCTAAAATCGTAAAGCGCTGGGCTGTATTGTAAAGGCACGTTTATTGCTCTGATAAAAGATGTTAAATTGATGTTTAGGTAGAGATTTCTTCCAATAACCGCTGCTTCAAGAGGCTTTAGAAAATTTATTTTTTAAAAGGTTTGGTAACACGGTCTTCGTAATCGCTTATGATGTCCTGTAATGGGATGCAGATGTGATAATAACGGATATGTCGGATATTTATAGTCGTTTCTTACGTTTCTGAGTTTAAAAAATATGCTAATGATATGTCATTTTTATTCAATGTCCGTTTTGGTTACGATCTGAATCATCATTCGCCAAAAAATATCTAGTTTTGTATGAATTTTTTTTTTAAATACCTATGGCTTATTTAGTATTAGAGTTTTGAGAATCAATGCTTGTAGTTCGGGTGAACTCCCAGTTTCGTCGAAGGTTGCAGGTTCGATTACCGCCGGGACAAGTAATTATACTAACCATAATAATATGATAAATATTTGTTTATGTTTTCTTTGTGTTTGTATATTTATATATTTACCCATCCAAGTAATGACGCAAGTAATGAAGCGCTTGCTTAACACGCACGACCATTCAAGATCGACTGGTGCAGCTAGGCCAATGAGCTCCTCAAAAACTCAAGACTCAATCTACTGTGGTTTATTGTATTGGTCATTAAAGTAGCTTGTATTTTAACAGGAGTTTAGCAGGTCTATACCCGTTCATAGATGCGGATAGGATCGGCGTTTGGGGTTGGAGTTACGGCGGATATGCGACCACCATGATGTTGGTGCAAGATGACTTGAAGATACTGGCTTGTGGAGCGGCAATAGCGCCTGTAACATCTTGGCTGTATTATGGTAAGATACAGTTTGTATTTTAACAGGAGTTTAGCAAGCCTATTACCAGTTCATAGATGCGGATAGGATCGGCGTTTGGGGTTGGAGTTACGGCGGGTATGCGACCACCATGATGTTGGTGCAAGATGACTTGAAGATACTGGCTTGTGGCGCGGTTATAGCGCTTGTTACATCTTGGCTGTATTATGGTAAGATACAGTTTGTATTTTAACAGGAGTTTAGCAGGCCTATACCGCGGCCTGCTAAACTCCTGATAAATCCTGATCCTCCTAAGATGCGGATAGGATCGGCGTATAGTTAATAGATACAAATGTAGTAATATATAAATAATAAAATACTATAAAACGGTTTTACATAATAAAAAAAAATATATGTGATAGGTTCTACGATGAAAAGTTTCGACGCCTACCTAGATATATTCATTTCAGCTTGAAAAGCGATGTTTTATGTTCTCGTAGCCGAAATCTATATCAATCAAAGTTTTCCAAAACTTGTAAACGTCTTCAGATTTCCTCATTCGGTTGTTAGTATGAATAATTCATGTTCTATTCATGTTTGGTTTGCGTTTAGCCTGCGGTTATGGTGCCGTTAGCATATGGTCATTGTCTTACTACCTACGCTACTTAGGAATAATAGTGAATAATATTTAGTTAAGAAGAGAGGTAAATTACCTATTCTGTTTAAGTAATGCGTCATTGTACTTTTCACTTATCTTTACCTCTCTAATTTAAGAGGGTAATTCTCGACTTTTTCTACTTTTCCGTTGAGATTGCTTACCCCGTTACTTATAATTATAAACGATGAATAACAATAAAAAATAAAATAAAAATAAATATTGCACGACATTACACACAGCGCAATCTAGCCCCCAAACTAAGCACTAGGTTTGTACTATGGGTACTAGACAACGGATATAATAAGTAGATATTATACTTTTTTTTGTAAAAACATACATAACATAGTTTATGCAGCTGTTAATCATCATTTATAACTGGGTTAGTTATTAGTGGACATTACAATTGTTTTTTTGGAAACGGTCAAAATATACATCGAGAGACTTTACCTTGAACGGCCACCTCGCCCAGCTATGGCCAAATCTTTAAGAAAAAAGTTATGTGCGCTAAACTCTCTTAAAAGAGTTTAAAAAAAAACTGCAGGGCAAGGCCTGCAGTTTTCTTTAATAATTGTGTCCCACTGTTGGGCAAAGGTCTCCATTTCTTTCTTCCATGACTTTCTATCCTGCGCCAGGTTCGGCCATTGTCCCTGGAAGGCGTCGAGGTCGTCACGCTACCGTTTTCGGGATCTGCCTTGAGATCGTTTGCCGTCCCTCGGTATCCATTGCGTGACTATCCCTGTCCACTTGTTCGGGTGCATGCCCTGCAGTAACTGGTTGATTATTGACCGAACGAGCGAAGCGAGTGAGTTCCAGTGTAGACGGGCCTGGCGCTTGTATCTTTGTATGTTTGTTCGACGATTATATTCATGAATTTTGGTAAGCACGTAGTTTAGGTCAATAGAATTTATTTAAGATGAGCCGGATCGGTAGGGGGGTTGGGGAGATAGGGGTCGTGAGGTCTCAGTTCGGGGCGAACTCCTAGTTAATTTTTATTAACGGTTGATTACTCCCCAGATTCGATCTACACGGAGCGCTACATGGACACTCCCCAGAACAACCCTGTGGGCTACAAGCGTTCCGACCTGACTTCTATGGCCGACCGCCTCCGCGGCAAGAAATACCTCCTCATACACGGCACTGGAGATGACAACGTTCACTACCAGCACAGCTTGCAGTTAGCCAAGCAGTTGCAACATAAGGATATTGATTTTGAACAAATGGTAAGATGTTTCCTTTTTTTTTACGCTCAAGGCATACTTCGCCGCGAGAGTATTTTTGAAGATGATTTTTTCCTTACAGCGCAGGTATTTATTTATTAATATGAATCTTACTAAACATTTATGAAATACTAGTACTAATTACATAGAAGTTACAAAAAGTGCTCATCACACTGGCGGCATTACCGTTGAAATTAAAATTTTTGCTTATTAGAAATAATAAGCTCAAACCGCCCTCTTAAAATTGTATACCAAAAAGGCATTTTAGGGACGTATAAATATAACTTAAACTTTGCTTCAGGATCAATAAAACGTTTAAAAAACAGGTCTGCAATTTTGTTAGCTCACACTTCAAAATTTAAAAAATACTGACACTTATAGGCATATTAAGCGAAATTTCATTTTAAACGATTTAAAAAAATGTCTAACGGTTTTATATAAAAAATATCGATGCTGAAGGTACAGGGGGGTAAGGTGAGGGTCCTTTCAGGAGTATATAAAACACGTTCATTGGCTGGTTTTTATTACTGCAATATGTTTGTTTCAGAGTTATACCGACGAGAATCACTCACTGAAAGGCGTCAGTCGACATTTTTACCACGTGCTCGACAGATTTTGGACAAATTGCTTCAAATGATTACTATATTGAAGTGGTCTTACGGAATAAGTTACCTACAGATGTGTCGTGATTGATGTTGTAAAAAGCTATTCGATTTTACATTTAGGTAATAAGTAATTTCACAATTAGAATAAGTACCTACCATAATTAGATATTAGATAGACAATTTTTAATGTTCTGAGTTCTGAATATCAGGGAATCCTAGAAAAATTTGCAATTTAAATGCATAGTATTTCGATTTTTTATTACTCAAGGCAAAAAATGCCTTTACTGTGAAATCACTAGAAATATTTTATAAGAATAAAAGCATTGTAATTTTTTTTCGCGAGTGGCGTAGTGGTTAGCGCACTCGCCCGGCAGCGAAGGCCACGGGTTTGAAGCCTGTCATGGGAGAAGATTTGGGATTTCATTTCTTTTTGTAACATTCAATAATTTTCGAGTGTGGCGTAGTGGTTAACGCACTCGCCCGGCAAGCGAAGGCCACGGGTTTGAACCCTGTCATGGAAGAAGATTTGGGATTTCATTTCTTTTTGTATCATTCATTAAATTTCGCGTGTTGCGTTGTGGTTAGCGCACTCACCCGGCAAGCGAAGGCCACGGGTTTGAACCCTGTCATGGGAGGTAATTTGAGATTTCATTTCTAACTTATTGAAATGATTTTTATACAGACAAGCAATCTAAAAGTTATTATTTTGAAATGCAAATACTTGTGAAGTTTCATGCATGCGCAGATAAAGTGAAAAACTTTCGCGCATAAATTACAAATTCAAGAAATAAATATGTAAAATAAGTAATTTCAGGACATACACGGCGGCATGTAACCTCGAACTAAGCAATTAGGCTTGTGTTATGATGACTAAATAAGAAATTATTAGACTTATTGATTTATTTTCTTTTTAACTCCAATCATCCAGAATCGAATATGTTTGTAACGCAAATTAGAATGTATTATATTGCTCTTGCAATTAGGTAGCTATAATATTTAGTCTAATTTAGTTTATTTTGTAAATATTTTTATAAAAGCTGCCTTCGATGTGAGACAAACGAATGAATTAGTTTTTTAATTTATTGACTTTATAAATTGAAAAAGCGATTTTGTTGTTTTATTTTCTAAATTTAGTCACTTATATTTATACAGACGACTAATTTGAATATCGCATGAAATTTTTCATAATGTGTGAATAGGTACTTAGAACAATCTTACTAATATTATAAACGCGAAAGTTTGTATGTATGTATGTGAGGTTGTTACTCTTTCACGCAAAAACTACTAAACCGATTGCGATGAAACTTGGAATATAGGTAGCTGGGGACCTGGATTAACACATAGGCTTCCCGAAATTCCAGCGGGAACGGGACTTAGCGGGTGAAACCGCGGGGTGCAGCTAGTAATTATTATATAGGTAATAATTATTAGTAGGTACTTAGTAGGAGCGGTGTTGGTCTAGCGGTCTGTTATTCAAAAGGTCGTGGTTTCGAATCCCGGCCGCGCACCAATGTGTTTGTCTTTAAGAAAAAGTTATGTGCGCTATAATATCGCTCTTGCGGTGAAAGAAAACATCGTGAGGAAAAATCACGCACAAAGACCCAGTTGTAGGGCTAATTGCGGAAACACACAGGTAAAACTTAAGGTTCTTAGTATAATAATTATATTACACATTGTGGTGAACGAGTTGCTGGCGTTCTTGCAGCAAAAGCTGGACGTAATGAACGAGTTGTCTGCAGTTCAGATTTGCATTACGAACTTCAGTGAAGACGACATAGCGGCAGCTAAGCTGCTGCTGTTCGAGGTGCTCAACAAGCGCGACAAGATGGTGTCTCGCCGCCGCGACGGGACGAAGAAAAGCGTACAGGACATTATTACGCTGTTCAAGGAGACAGACCCGGACGACGAGCCTACGTTTGTGGCGAGGGACCTAAACAAGCTGCCTCCCATCACTTTCGACCACGTCGATGCTACGAGCCTCCTGAAGGACATCGTCCTCCTAAAGAAGAGTCTCAAGAAAGTGCACGAGAAGCTGGATGCATCTCAAAATACCGTTTCCGAACTACGCAAAGAACTCGATGAGTTGCGCAAGAACGGAGCGGTAATAAGGTCACCAGTATCGGTGACGAACGTCAACTCGCCTCGCGGAGCTGTCCTAGATAATAGCTTCGCGTCAGCGGTTTTGTCGCAGTCGCCGTCGCCTCGTGCGCCACTTGCAGACAGCGCGCCTCGCGCACCCCGCCCCGCAGTCTGAGCCTACAGCCCCGGCGAAATTAAGTTTCGCCAATGTCACCGCGAGCGCCTCCGTCGCTTCTACCATGAAGCATAAGGACCAAACACAGGATGCTGATGGTTTTATTATGGTTAAAAGGAGGAAGAACCGTTCAAGACCAAGCACGAACCGTAGCGGCACAGCTTCGCCAGATTCAACTCTGGGAGTGCGTGCTGCTATGCCGAACACTCCGGTGTACATCTCCCGTCTGCACTACACCGTCGGGGAGAAGGACATCGTCGAGTACGTGCGCCGGAAGTTGGGCTATACGCTGAGGGTGCATATGCCGGACTCGCATCGGAACGTCAATTTCAAGGCGTTTGTGGTGCGAGTCCCGACATGCTACCTGCCTCGCGTCATGGACGAAAACTTCTGGCCGAACGGTGTGGTGTTCCGTCGCTTCCGCGGACAAATTCCACAAGGTTGCACAAAGACCTAGGACAATATTGTGTATTTAGGAAGTGCTACTAACTTTAGTATTAAGTATGCTATTATTAACACATTTGATTATTATAAATTATGTATGTTAGTCTATAAGGTATGTATCTATGGACCTTGTTGCCTGAAATAAATGAATATTATTATTATTATTTGTTGTTACCATTTTGGATTCTCGGGGCTATGGAGCACCCGGACCTTTGGAAGGCGTGCGTGGGGCCGAAGCCAACACGTAGAGGCCCGTTTAAGTAACATTTTAATTTCAAAATATGTGATGGACACCAAACCGGCAATTATCCCTGTCTGCACTATAAAATGCAGCCAAGGACAACCCCCGGGTCGGATAGAACTATGAATAAACTACGGGTGAAAACTACTTGGGCTATGGAAATGGGTTGGTAGTGGATCGGGTACTGGGGGGAACTATGGGGAATATGGCGCCTGCCGTAACAATGTTTAACAAACACGTAAAAAATGGCAGACGGAGACTAGCCAACTCACAAACTGGGCCACCCTAATTAAGCCGAGCAAATTACAGCCAGGGGGCAACAGGGGCGTGAGAGGCTGAAGGATGGAGGGACCTCACTGGATTTTAAACCATCCTAGGTCGAGATCCTGTGGAGCGGGCCAACTCATCACTGACGTGAGGCGTCCATCCTCCGAGCATTACTGCTCTCGCGACTCCACTCTGACCGGCCGGTGAAGGCAAGCCAAAGGCGGGGGACCGCTTCCTCGTCAGTGTTCACTCCGACCAGCCAACTAAGGCAAGCCAGAGATGAGGAACGGTGACTTCCCCCTGGAGCAATCGGGAAGCCGCGGGGTCGCTACTCCCCGACACCTCGCCTCAAGGTGCCCTGCGGGCTTATTATTATTATTATTACTGGATATTTCTTATTTGAACCGCGTGAGGAAAATCAGTTGAACTCTTTTTCTTGGTAATGTCTACATTTATAGCCTTAAATAAAAAGGGAAAAAGGCCGGAGTAGTTACTCCGCTTTTTGTTTCTTTCTGTCAATTTTGAAAGTTCTTGTCACGGAAAAAGACAAAGCATGTTCTCTCTACTCCGACTCTGAACTCCGACCTTATTCCCCTTTTATTAATAAGGTTATATTGGTCTTCGAATTACGAGTGAACACAGGTATCTTTTTGGTTAGCGTGCATCATCTTAGACCGCATCAACGTTGATAGTAAGCGTTATAGGTAAGGTATGATAGTGATCCAAAGACTAAACCAGTTGACTGTTTATAAGTATTTCCCCCTCACGAAAATAGTACTTAATACGTCTTTTTAGTAGCACTCTCGTGCAAAAGGAGGTATAGATAATTGATTGTATTAGGCGTTACTTTTCGGAACTCCATATCTACTATATTAAATATTAATATTTAGTTTTTAGTCCCGATACCTGACTAGTATCACTACGTATCATGCGGTCTGCCGCGTGCAAAGAACACCTCCCTCCTCCCGCTCCTTGCATGCGGCAGAAATTAGATATTATGTTAAAATTAGATATTATGTTAGTATAGATAGTTATTTTTCCCGGGTCTTATTCGCGTATTATTATTTTTAAACTTTAAGATCATTGTAACATGATCGAAACGTCGAGGTATGATAATTTAAAAATAATAATACGCAAATAAGACTCGGGAAAAATAATATGAGTTCAAATCGTGTGAGTTTAAATTTTTTATTAGGTATAGACGATAGGTAACGCAATAGCCAATCACAAAGTTTGATTATTACCTCACCCCCTGCCCGCAACGGTGACTTGTGATTTGTAGAAAAATTCGCAGTATGAGCAGTCAAATGCTTGCGTAGAACTATAAAAGATAGAAATCATTTTTTGTCGTGAAAACAATTTCATTTAGCGGGAAGTTTTAACATGTCTTAATTCATGAAACGATTTTTCGTATGACCTATTTTACATTTAAGAGTTGCTAACTAGGCTCAAAATAAAAACATGACAAAATCGCCTGGTAATTAAGGCCACCAGTAAACGAAAAACAAAAATCCTAAGAGCGAGCGGCGCCACATCGTTTCTGTCCCAACATGCCAAGTAAAACATTTGAGTTTTGTTCGTTTTATTATCCAAGGACGTGATTTATGTTTTCATTAGTAGGTAGGTTTGTAACAGTACAATATGAAACAAACTAGCTGTGTCCCGCTGTCTTCATACTTGCCACTGGCTGTTCTTCTCACCTGCTTCTCACAGGCTATTCTACGCATTGATTACCTACATTGACTGTTTTCGAAATGTATAGGTAATTATGGTACTTTTACATATCTTACTACGTCCCACTACTATTATAAAGCTGAAAGTTTGTATGTGTGTATGTATGTATTAATGTGTGATTGTTACTCAATCGCGCAAAAACTACTAAACCGATTGCGATGAAACTTGGAATATAGGTAGCTGGATACCTGGAATAACACATAGGCTTAAACCAGTTGGAGTGTGGTCAAACTTACACCCAAATGTAAAAAATTGTGTGTACCTACGCTAGAATGTAATTAAACGGATGTTTCTTACTCCTTCACTCCAAAAGTACCTAGAAACTGATTGCGATGAAATTTGGTAGGTATGCAGAGACCTGATGAGATTTTTTATTACGATTTTTCTCCTGATTCGGATTTTCCTGTGGGTGCAAACACGAGATGCCGCCAGTGACTAATAAAATGTATACTCAATACATTTTGAAGTAGGTGGTTTATATAATATATTATTTATAATATGCGATTCTATATTTTTGTAAACTGGCCACCAAGCAAACTCCGACGACCGAAGTTCCGCTTCATTGCGTGACGTTACGTAGGTACGCTAGCCGTGCAAAAACTTTAAAGTGCGCGACAGAAAGCGTCAATCAAGGACGGAATTGTTCGTACGTGTTCATACGGTACCGCACGAATAAAATTCGCTCGACTACGTATACAAAGTGCGCGCACCTGATAGGTACATAAGTGATATGATTCTTCTTTCTTTTTCTTAGTTATGGCTTCTGTCAGCAATATAGGACAATTAAGCCAATTTCTCGTACGAATAGTGAACTACCACTATTATATCTACTAATCGTTTGAAATTATTTTTCAATGCGACAATATGGCGACGATTTTTCTCCAAGCCCATGGAACAATTGTTTGTAACGTGCTAATTTCGTGTTTGGCACTGGTATTTTTATTTTCACTTAACTCGTTGAACTTCGCGTAACTAAATTGGTAACTTGCCGCCGAAATTAAACAATTTAAACGCAATAAAACATGTTTTGTAAAAATGAAAATTCATGACGACATTCCACTAACGCGTTAAAAACAAAAGTCCGATATGATTCTATAACTTCTTTGATTCTCAACTTATTCTTTTAACTCAAGAAGAAAGTCAAACATTGTCATTGTCATACAGTAGTTATCAAAATATGGACAAAATTTTTGTTGATCTAAGTTTTTATTAAAATGAGTTAATTTTTTATCGTAAAATAACTACAGAAAACACATTTATGAAAATCTTTAGCAATATAATATTTTCGAAACCAAAAGAAAAAATATGGCCGACGATACAGAACAGATTGTGAGTTTTTCTGAACTAGTGTTTTAGTAATGTTAATTATTCGCAGAATTACTATGTGGTATATTATGATAATTAACGCATAATTATCTTATACCATATAGTGATAAAACTTTTAGTTACCTACCTACCTATGCTTATTTTGTTCAGGATGTGTCAAGCTGTGGCAGAAAAAAGCCCCGCAGTTTGCGATTGCAATCCCGATTTAGGAGAAAGAGGAATATGTAGGGCGGATGCCTGTGACCCAAACACGTGCTACGAAGAGCCCAGAGTCGTCATCATTGGCGCGGGCATGGCCGGGCTCTCAGCTGCTGCTAGACTTTCGCAACGTGGAATCAATAACCTCGTAGTTCTAGAAGCTTATGAAAGGTTAGTTCACTTTCTGTGACTAGTATCACATACCTATGTCCTTTATATATGACTGCAGCTCTAGACCATCAGCTGTTTAGAAAACTTTTGCCTAAATCTAGCTGAGTTTGCAAAGATTCCACCCTATCTCCTTTCCTCCTTACTAGGTTATATTATAGTGTGATCGTTTCCTATAGGCCTGGCGGGCGCATCCATTCTTGTTGGATAGGCGACATAGTCGCCGAGCTCGGTTCTCACTGGAAACAGGACAATGCTTTCACTCATCCCATTTACTCATTAAGGGCCTCGGAGGACCCACCTCGGCCCGGAGTTCCCGGCACCGAACACACGAGAGGAATGTTTAGTAGACCAATAACGGGCAATATGCCATTTCCGCCGACCGTAACGGCCTATCATAAATTTCGGCAAATCGAAGAGGAAGCTGCGCGAATATATTGCCTTGGAGGAAACAAACAACAAGGCTCACTAATCAATTTCATGAGCTTGAGAATACAACAGGAACTGCATGAATATCCGGAGGAACAGCAACATGATGCGGCTAGGATCATGTTCGGATTATCGCACATGTTGAACGCTCGGTGTGGTGACGATACGGCCTTGCTTTGCGTTGATCACTTCGGTTTATTTATGAATATGCCCGGTGGAGAAATTCGAGTACCACTAGGTCTAGTCGGTATCTTAGCCCCAATACTTCGTCAAATACCCGAAGGATGTATCAGGTACTGTAAACCTGTAACTTGTACTTATTGGGGTACATCACAAAAGTGCGGGCACAGAGCTATAGTTTGCACGGCCGATGGTGAAGAATTCCCTGCTGATTATGTTATTATAACGGTGTCATTAGGCGTTCTATTTAATAACTGTGCCAGAATGTTTTGCCCAGCTCTACCTGCTAGTAAAATAGACGCAATGCGTTGTCTCGGTTTCGGTTTTTGTAACAAAATCTATTTGGAATATTGCCGGCCTTTCTGGTTCTGGCACAAGGGTAATTTGAGCTTTAAATATTGTTGTGGAGAACTATGTAATAGATGCGATTGGACAAGGGGTATTACCGCAATCGAAGTTGTCCCTAACAGCAAACATGTAATGTGTGCATGGGTTGTCGGCGCAGAGGCTATGATGATGGAGGGACTCTGTGACAGAGATGTTGCCGAAGGTATCACAGATGTTCTGAGATGGTCTACCGGTAATCCATTCCTGCCATATCCAATGACGATCTTACGTTCACACTGGACTTCAGATCCTTTCTTTTGCGGAGCGTATTCATATGATTGCTGCTGTAGTGATGGGACGGCACAAAGGGCATTGGCATGTCCGTTGCCGAGTCCGAGCGAACCAATCCCACCTATTCTATTGTTCGCTGGAGAAGCCACGGTCCCCGGTCACTTTGCTACCGTATCTGGTGCTAGACTTAGCGGCATAAGAGAAGCCGAAAGGATTGTTCAATTGACGTTACGGTATAACGGTCCACCTTTACCTAGTTGCTTACCTGCAAAACCGTTAAAACCCAAGGCAGATGAGTAAGAAATTGTATATGCGTCGTCTATTATAAGTTTTTAATGAAACCCTCGTTGTAAATTGTATACAAAAGTAAAATATAGTTCATCTTTCATAATTTCTTGTTAGTACTTTGCAACTAGGATGATATCTATTTTACACACAGACTCATGACTAACTTCTGTACTTTCCTACGTTATCTTATGTTCTGCAACTTTGTCAAGCTCTTGTATGCGAGTGACTGGTGAAGTAACTAGATGAAATATCTTTGTGTTACATCATTTCTTACATAAAAATTAAAACAGTAAGCTGTTAAAGTTATACGTAATTACTAGTACAAACTTACAAAGACTAAATAAAAGTAAAACACATTTACTGAACGCGGACACAAAATTGAATCTCCGTTTCGTACAATATTTTCATAAAGTCTCGCGAGATATTATAGGTGAATCTGACCATTCTGTACAAAATGGGATTGTCCCTTGATTACAAGAGGCTTCCCGTTTGAACCCAAATATAATAACTACGGGTTCACTTCACGACCAACAAATAATAAGCAAGAGATTACGACCGTTTTCCTAGCGTAATACAGAAGCAATTAATTAACTGGACTCAGATAAACGCTCCAAAAAGTACAAATTATGTTAAGACGGAGTCATGGTAGTATTATTTATTTTTTTGGACTTATGATGATATACGAATATTACCGATACATTCCTATGAAAAGTCAGTGAATAAAACAATTAATAAACAAATGTGAAATATTAAGAACTTGCAGACTGATCTTGGCCTTTAGATAATAACAATGCCAACTGGCAAACAGTCCACTTCCGTAATTAATATGCAATACAATGCAATTCTTTATTTTCAATAATACGAGTAGGTGTGTAACTAAAATATAGACTTCACACAAACACAATTTAGTAGTTCAGTGAACCAATCAGCTAATGCAACATGTGATGCAAATTGTTTTTTTCTGAGTAAACCGATTTTAGACCGCATCATTAGATAGCAAAACCTGACCTTTATAAAGATGTCTGAAAAGGCCTTCAACCCGACCAACCTACCGCAGTCTTATTTGATAGCTAAATGGAGTCATAACAGTAGAGTTTGCAGTCAAAGGTATACTCGTATTTGCTAGAGACAACGCCCCGCGGTTTTATACGTGTAAGATCCGTTCTCGCGGAAATATCGGGATAAAAAGTTGCCTATGTGTTATTCCAGGTCTCTAACTGTCTACGTTGCAAGTTTTATCGCAATTGGTTCAGCAGTTTTTGCCTGAAAAAGTAACAAAGTTACAAAAACACATGCAAACTTGCATGTTTTCGCGTTTATAATATTACTAGCTGCGCCCAGCGGTTTCACCCGCGTAAGCCCCGTTCCCGCGGAAATAACGGGATAAAAAGTAGCCTATGTGTTAATCCAGCTACCTATATTCCAAGTTACATCGCAATCGGTTCAGTAGTTTTTGCGTGAAAGAGTAACAACCTCATATACATACATACATACATACAAACATTCGCGTTTATAATATTAGTAAGATTAAGATGTTAGCTATGTTCTTGCGAGTTTTATCGCAATTGGTTCAGCAGTTTTTGCCTGAAAGAGTAACATAGTTCGAAACACGCATGCAAAACTTCATGTCTTCGCGTTTATAATATTAGTAAGATGTGTTCTTGTCATTTTCCAATGTTTCGATCGAGCTAGAATCTGGGGCTTTAAACAAGCAGTCGAGGTCCCCGTAACGATCCTCTGCCCCGACCGCAGCGAGCGACCAGCCAACCTGAATACATTTTACGGATTATATTCGCTTTAATAAATTCTCTCTTTTCCACCGTCACTGTTATTCTTGACTTCCACAAACCTAAATTATCATTTTTGGTGGTTTTTACATTAAACTTACCAACCTACCTATATTTCACAATTTTTAAACTTACACGATTTCTGTTAGTTTTATTAGAATATTACACATATATTTTTATATTGTATTGTATTTTACATATAAAATATTATAACACATATTTTAAAATTATTTTAAAAATTTCAAATTACTTCGACGTTTCGGCAAACGGGTTACACCGGCTATGGTCCAGAGAAGACTCTTCCTATATTTGTTTGGTTTGTAGATATAATATGGATTTCAATTTTAGTACCTACATTCTTAATAAGTATTAATTGTTAAATTTTTGCGTTCTTTTCGATTGAGTTTATCTATTTTTACTTACATTCCTAGATCCCGATCCCATGGGAATTTACAACTCACTGTCCAAATATCAGCTCTCTTCTATCAGCAGGTTAGGCTTTCCGTGGATCCTTCAATCAGTCAGTTAGTGAGGAAAACCATTTTATAGATATAGACTAGCTTTTGCCCGCGGCTTCGCTCGCGTTAAGAAGTATTATCTTTCATCCCCTATTTTATCTCCTTGGGGGTAGAATTTATCAAAATCCTTTCTTAGCGGATGCATACGTCATAACTTCTACCTGTATCTGTACGTTAATCTTGAAATTCAAAACATTTACTGCCTGTATTGAGCTAAGTTCAGTTCCTATACAAAGTTTTATTAGTTTTCGTACAATATTGACTGAGTAATATCACTTATTTGTACAATTTAGAGGGAAGTTTGGATTTATTTTTCTATCGAGTTTTTTTTTTGGAATAGTGTTTTCACGAAATTCACGGTTAGTAAATATCCTCGACTTTAATAAATATGGTTTCAAAAACTTTTATTTCAAATAACTTTTGTTACTATAAGTTGCAGTACATTGCTGCTTTGACGTAACGTGGTTGTTACCGGTAATTACTTTAAAGCAGCAATGTAGAATACGAAATATATTTTTTGACAGTAAAGAGCAACTAGTGGCGGTGGATGCTAATTAGATGATACCACAGCTGGCCTACTACGGCCCTTTAATATACTAAAACAGACAGGATTCGTGCTTTACCTGTAACTCAATTAAAGATAAGCCGATACGAGCGCGGAATGCGGTGGAAACTTTATCCGGAAAGAATGTTCAATGCATCGTAAAACATTAGTTTCAATACAGGTTTCAGTACCTTGAACGCGGTAACCGGCGCTGAAAAATGTTTTATATTATTTTTTAAATTTTCATAAAAGCTTTTTGCTGTAATATTAAAGTTGTGGGTATTTTTACCGGATTATTGATAGTTTAAAGTTGTTGAAAATTTTTGACCTAGAGTTTTTAGAGCGTCTAATTCGTTGTCCTAGGTAAAAAACGGCAGGTGCCAAAATGGCAACTGCACTTGTGATTGATAGACAGATTTACGCGACAACGTAGGCCACAATCGCATACAAATCTACAACGACTAGATAGATAGATTGATACTTTATTTGTACAACTAACAAATACAATCAATTTATGTAAGTATCTACATCGAAAAAAGTAAAACGACTATTAAAATGATCACGTCCCGTTCGCATCGCTTCTCGTTGCCGTGTTCTGTTCGTCGTTCACCTGGGACAACTAACTGCGATTTAAATTATCCAGTTGTAGGATACAGTTAAAAGCAATTTGGAGTAGGTTCCCTATATTATTTCCCTAAAAAGTTGGAAGCTTGAAGGCTATATAAGCACCAATATCCCTATGTACTCATAGAAATATACTTCTTCATAAGTAATAAGATCTTACATAGCATAACATAAAAATAGTTATGATCTAAAAGTAGGTTGATTGTTTGGTAAGTTATTGTCGCAGGGTTATCTACAGTTACTTACGTGCGTAGGTACTACTTAATTGAATAAACTTAGCCTACTCTAATGTAGGTAACCTCAACATATCACTATTGGCAATCTCTTACGTAAAGTGATCTATTCAGGGTGATTGATTGCTGCGTAGATACTTCCCTAGAAAAAATACTGTAGCGCACTGATTTTTCCTGTTAGTAAAACACTAGCCTAGTTAAACTTAGGGAGAGATAATTGTGTGAGCCGTGTCAAGTAGGTATGTACTTAATTTATATTTAGGTATGATTACGATAAATGTAGATCAAGACAGTAGGTACATACAACTAGTCAATTTTTATAGAAAAAAACTTATTTTCTCCATTTCACAACACATAAATAACAACCGCACGAATTGATTGACTTTGTACTACCTCCTAATAGTACAAAGTTTTTGGAACTAGCTTTGTTTTGCTCTCCTCTTCATTAGAGTTCATCTTTTGGGTTTCAAAATATTCGAATTTGCTGAAAATATTTTGCTAATTTACTCGTGATTTACCACAAAATGTTATTCTTGGTTTCTAATTCCAATTTTATCCAAATTTATAATTAGTCAAATTGTTACTCCTAATTACTCCGGGAACAGATGAATTCACCTGCTCGGTAGCTACCTGATCATGCATGGCGATCTTTTTGAGGAAAATGTCTTACAAGAGAGTCGGACGGGGAAGCCTCGGCAAGGCAACGCGCGTCCAGTGCCCGCTCGTCTCTGCAGATGGGTGAAGGGGACACGCAAGAAGCTGGCGAGACAGATGCGTGACGCAGCGCGCAGGAGCGGCGGGCGGGCGGTCTGGTGCGTGAACCCCCCGCGGTACATCTCCCGACAGGAGCGAACACATCGATATTCGCGCGGTGCGTGAGCCCGCAGCGGGCGTAGTGTCGGGGCTTCGGAGTCCGGGTGTGCGGTGCCGCGTGGTGTGTGTCGCTCGGTGCAGGCGGGGCGGGCGCGCCGCGGCCCGGCCGGCAGTCGCTCACAGGCAGGCGGGCGGCTCGCGTCGCCCTGCGCTACATCGGTGCAACGCTGCAGCGATCTCACCGACTATACCGCGACCACGTTGCGCATACTAACTTGCATGTGCTACGAGCCACATACGTGCGTTTTTCATTCAACTTTCGTACCATCGCGCACCAATACAACGCGGATTCGGATCTCGACAGACTCTCCCGTTTTAATCATTTTTAAATTATTTCTTTCTTATTTTCGCTCTGCATAGTCTTCGAAATGATGCACCGTGTTTGAAAATAAACGGTAAGGACTTTCATAGTTTTAATAAATTATTTTCTTCCGTCTATGAGTGTAGTCTTTTGAAATAGTAACAGGCATGCGTAAGGTCTTCTAATGGCAGCCGAAAAGGATCCACTTCAGTCATCATCTTTAAAAAATGTATCGAAGTTGCGTTCGCAAAAACGATGCTGTATTTTCTATTTAGTTACAAGTTCATTTGTATGTTTTCCACACATTTTTCGAGACGCAGAGTCCGCGTCGCATTTTATCTCATAGGAGTTGTCTTGATGGAGAAAAGAGAAAAAGCACTGGCCTGATGCCAAATTCCGACCGCGACACATATCTAAGAGAATTTCAGAAATATCAGAGGTTTTGATCAGTATTTATATTATGTTTAGACAAGTAGGTATGTATAATTAGAAAACATTTGGTTCACGGCGACAATAACACATGTTTTCAATGCGAAAGCAACAGATTCTCGGAGTGTTTTTCTTATATTGATCTTCATACATTACATTCGTATTTAAAATAATTATATTACTGGAATGCGTTTACTTATTCATGTTGTGTAAGTAGATAATTGTACCAAAATGGTTAATTTAAAGTGTTAAAGTTGCACCAAGCAAATCTTATGATTTTACGAGCGATGTGTAGGTCCCACTTACTCGTAAAAAGAAAGCGTTCCTTAATTTCCACCGGGTAGCATTTGGGCCACATAGGGAGAGTATAACAGGATCGTTGATTTGTAGGTTGTGGTTGGATTCAAATCCTATCTCAGTCATTGCTTTTTGGAAAAAAGCATCTTTACTACATATCCATAAATTCATTTTGAAATATATACTTAAATGAAATTTTTAGGATGCGGATTTTTCTGTTCTTTTTTTGTCGATAGGTAAGCTTGCGACAAAAAAGGATAAAGGTGAATGAACAAGTCTGAATTCAATAAAATGAAACCCTATTGAGTTCGCTAGTTCAATATTTTTACGGCCAACGAAGAAAGAAGAACTCAATCGCATATTTCTTCGTTTAGAAAAGTGTCGTGAAAAGGGAATGAAGGAAGTCGATTGAGGAGAGAGTGAGATGAAAGATACACTCATCGAGATGAGACGACAAAGTTAATGATTCACGTGATCACAGATTATCTGCTCAGCCTCTCAATGTAGGCTTAACTTGGAAACAATATGGAATAGATCGACGTATTGAAAGATGAAAGTACTAAGTAACCTACGACTTTTACTTACTTACCTACATCTTATCCTCAAAATTACCTACTCTAGAAAACACGAGCCAGATATTTATTATTTAGTTCGAGTATAGTTTTCTTATTAGCATTCTGCAGGGCAAAGACTTCCCTATCTTCTTTCGATTTCCTTCAGTATATGTCAAGGGGGCTCAGTGTGAGAAGTAAATCTCTTTGAGAACGTTATTATGCGGTTGTTATTCTAACCTCTCAGTTCATCTGATAGACGTGCATCAACAGATTGCGACTAACCTCTATAAGAATGAAATAAATATCTATCCACAAAGAAACAGCGAGATTCCGTAGAGTTATACCTACAGGATGAAAATGAGCTAGAAGTTTGCAATGCTTTTCAAAAATACAGCGCAATTCAGTAGTGTAGGAATTATTCAGGAATTGTAAGTTGCTATACCATTAGTATCGAATTATCTATTTAAATGTTGTTTCTACAATTAAATTAGGTTTCCTACGAAATAGCCGCTTTTTACTTAAGAAAACTAATTTCAATTTTGTTTAAGTTTGTTTTCAGCATTAATTGTATTGAGTAGCATTTGCTGCTTACTCTAAACGTAATAACTGCAAAACAACACAAAGTTCAAGACAGTTATCTCTTAGCCTTATTAATAAAAGGGGATTAAAGTCGGAGTAGTTATTCCACTTTTGGTTTCTGTCTGTCAATGTTGAAAGTTCTTCTCATGGAAAAAGAGAAAGCATGTTCCCACTATACTCCGACCTTATTGTCCTTTTAATAATAAGACTATATTTGAGTTTAATAAGTGCTCACAACATAGATTTTTTTTATTATAGGATAGTTTATCAATTTCCCCGCAGTCCTATTAAAATTTGGCTCCTATGTTTTGGTGTCGTTGACATAAATTTTTGACACTATCTTACTAATCTTAATTATATTATTAACGCGAAAGTTTGTTTGTATGTCTGTATGTCTGACTCAATGTGACTTTGTTACTCTTTCACGCAAAACCGCGATTAAAGCGATACAGAACTGATTGCGATGAAACTTGGAATGTAGCTGGATTCCGGGAATATTCCCGCAAAAACGGAACTTACGTGGGTAAAACCGCGTGGTGCAGCTAGTTGTATCAAAATAGTTGTCTTTCGCTGAATAGCTCAAGTGGGTGTTCTGTGTGGGCTAAATATAAATATTTTGTTATATTTACTTATTTTATTTGTAGATCATTTTAATAAACTAATGATATTAAACAATAATCTAGAATTTTACAAAGCCGATTCGTCCTTGAACTTTTATGTAAGGACATCCCGGATCAAGTTCTCATATTGGGGTTTCGTTTGATAAAGCCTCTTGAAAATCTATATGCGGATAAAAATGTCCTCCTGGTAACACGAGTAGGGTTTATTAAGAGGCGAGGGTATGAGTGTTTACCTACTTAAAATGGATTGGCAATTAATTAGAATTTAACTCCCTTACTTATAAAATATTATTTACACATGACTAAGTTATGTGACGTTTGTCTCTGTCTATCAACTTTGAAACTTCATGTGACAGTAAAAGGCAAACGATGCATAGTTATTCAGCGCATTAATTAGCGTTTATAAGTAAGGGGGTAAGGCATAAACAAATTCATTGTAACACATCGAAATCTTTTTGTTAATAGCAGCGTCCCGCTGTTTCACCCGCGGAACTCCTGATCCCGTGGGAATATCGGGATCAAAATTACTATGTTATATGCCTATGTTACTCCTCGATAATGTAGCTTTCTATACTGGTGAAGAAATTTTTTAAAATCGGTTCAATAGTTTTTGAGTTTATTCATAACAAACATACACACACACCCGCACAAACATTCAAATCTTTCCTCTTTATAAAATTAGACTATAGCAGCGCCTTAAGATGTTTTAACTAAATTTTATAATATTTCAACATGAAACATTGTATTATAAAATGTTATCCACTATTGTAGAAAAATGCAGTTATAGCCAGAGATTAACTTTAATAGACTCATTGGTTATAGCGATGTTTGTACAAAACTTCCAGTGGTAAATATATCTCCATATCTGGCTTAAACTTGCAAAGATTAGTGGTACTTTTTTACAGTTAATGTAATAATAGAATGACGACATACTCGTATATAATAATTATGTACCTACGTAACTTATTTAATTACTTTTATCTTAGTATCTAAAGATGGAATTGTGTAAAAAGAAAAGGCGTACTATGTATGATACGTCGTCATATCTTAATGAAAAAAATCCATGGACATAATTTATTGATTGATCCTGTTCGAATTAATATCTGTATTATGACGATTGTAATTTAACACATGATCACAAAAAAAACCCCCCATGAGTTTCTTGTGGCTTCTTCTCATCGGAGGCTGCGTTCCGAAGTGGTCATGTGCATTTAATGTTGTACAAGAATCTAAAGGAAATAAACTATTTTGATTTTTGATTTTGATTTTGAAAATTCACAAGAAAAAAAGAGCCACTTCCTGAATCAAACAGAAAAGTTCCCGGAGAACTGACTACCAATTTCCTTTAGCGATGATACAATCCAATTCTGATTTAAAGAAATCTTAGGAAGCCTACTGCTGAATTCCGGTAACTAATAGCCGACGACGGGTAAATTGTCATTTCACTCGGAGTTGAAGTGCTGACGTTTGGGGCAATTTGTGAGCTCTCCCAAGAGATGCAATTTCCCTCTTTTACCTAATTGCTCTGGACTTGGGAGGCCAACTACAAAGCTTGTTAGCAACTTTTGACCACTTGAGCGAACCTGGCCTCAATCAATTATTTCTGGGGGTGTACCCGAAAGCCAACTTCCACAAAGTATCTACCTATTCTATAAAATTTTAAAGTACCTACTCTTATTGACCGCAAATTAGTAGGTTAACTGACTACTAAATGAGGAAGTTATTTATTCGAATGTATTATTATATTATTGTGTGAATGTTGCCGCGAATATCTCCGCTGTTTATGGTTCGATTGTGATGATTATTTTATTAGCTTCTAGTTGGTCTAATAAAAAGTTGGTGAAGATCTGATGAACGTCCGACATTATGAGCTTAATAGCATTCGAAAGGGCAGAAGGTTACTATATAATCTTAGCTCCTAAAGAACTAGGTAGGTACACCTTCCCATTAGAAATCTTATGATTGATTAAAATTATGGTAACAATTTATGGTTGCAGAGTTTCATTAAGGTGCCAAACTCACGATATGGGCTGCAGGGATCTCAATATTTCTCAGTAATTACAAAACATTCGGAAATACTATTTTGGTATTTTATTTTCATTCTCTTATCTTCATTTTGGTAGTTTTTTTTACACGATTGGTTAACTTTTATAACAGAAAAGAAATTGTCTAAAACAACTCGTTTAAAACATAAATTTTCATTTGACAGCTAAACGTGACGTATTTAAACATCTTTTTTTTTATTAAAGCATAATAACATGCACTTGAAATTGGTAGAACAGTTTTACTAAATTAGCAATAGTTCTCTTGTTATTAAGAATTGGTTCACTTTACTCGCTCAAATATTGCGTAGTCGCATTTTACGTCCTTCTTTTACACATTTGAAATGTGCTAGCCCTATCCTGTCACGTCATTGAGTGACGTCACTGACGTCACGGTGAGTATGGGGCCTTAATTCTTGCAAATTATCCAAAAATTGTTAAAGCGTTTTCGAGGAAAATCTCACAATGCTGAAACGATGTTGAAATGAAACTATAATTTCTACATGAAACTTCATCGTAAGTGTCAGAACCCCTGGACCAAATGCGTTTTATCTTTGGATACTATCAAGATTAAATACCTTTTTGATACTATTTAGAACCTTTGTTCATATATTTAGTAGGTAAAACCTACTAAATATATGAACAAATAAAAATATAAAACCTACCTATCTACATTTCTAAAAGAATGACAATTTGTATGCTATTAATTTTCAATATTCTACACAAAAATGGGTGTTTCTTGTACAATTCATGCACTCTGTCATATCCCGAAGTCTTAAAAATACATAAATATACGAAACTTTTAAATAAGATGGGTAGTTACCAGAAAGTTTCGTCAAATGGAAATGTCCTCATACGTTATGTGATGTTAAAGTTAGGAGTTATTCAGTGTAAAAAGCAGTCAGCTGTGTATCGGGTCGCATTAGGTAGGGGTTCTGTCAATATCGACAAGCAACCAAGTTTGAATTAAAATATCACATCTATTCTACCTATATTATACCCACTAGCGATTTATACAAAATAGGCAATGTAAGTACCGATCCCGTGAGTATATTTGAATTAAAACTAGCCTATGCCCAACGAACTCTAATAATATGGAAGAAGATCCTTAGTTAAAATGTTCCACGCAAACGGGGGTTGCGGGGCCTAAAACGATGATTCGACAGTCTGTCACTAAAGATCGTCCGCCATTGGTCGATTTAAACGTAATACTGTACGGAACAGTGTGTGCATCTGCTGCTGTATGACCGTGGAATATGTTTTTTTTTCGAATTTATTATTGAAATTAAATCTCCATTCTATTTATTCCTCGTCGCCTATGTCACTTCTCGATTATGTGGCTTTCTATTTGTGAAAGAATTTTTAAAATCGGTTTAGTAGTTTCGGAGCCTATTAACTACAAACGGAATTAGGTATCGGGATAAAAAGTAGCTTATGTGTTATTTGAGGTTTCTAGCTACCTAATTCCTAGTTCCATCGCAATCGTTCCAGTAGTTTTTGCGTGATTGAGTACCAAACTCACACTTACTCACATAAAATAGATGTGTGACTATAAAGCCAAAATCTATTCTAACCTCCGTTTTGTCTCCTCTACTATTTTTCTCGTTTAGTACTCAGCTCCCTACTACAAATAAGTATCCACTTAAAACAATATCGCATTTAACTAAAATGGCAATGTTATCGACTTGTAATCAATAATGCTTTCAATTGCATTCAATTACAACCATAATTATTTTGTGGGTCGCCAACGTACCCCACATGCAATATGAAAATAAAGTTCTGATATTCATAAGCTATACAGATGTATTATACACGACGCGCATACAGCTGGGCAGATAGCAAAAACAAGGTTGGTGATAAGTTTATACTCTACCTACGAAATACTAATATTATAAATTGGTGAAACAATCATTTGTTTGTTATAAATTAACTGCGTCACGCTGTTTCACCCGTCGTCCCGATCCCGTGGTAATATCGAGATCAAAAGTAGCCTATATTACTCCTTGATAATGTAGCTTCCTATTGGTGAAAGAATTTTTGAAATCGGTTTAGTGGTTTTGGAGATTATCCCCAAAATACATACACAGGTACAAGTTACGAACCTTATCTAGTCATAGTATTAAGTTTAGATAGACACCGAAAGTACTGGACTCATTTCAAAAAATATTTTCTTGAGCGCCTCCGTGCCCCGGAAAGCACGTTAATCACTTGGTCCCGGTTGTTATTTCTGATAGCAGTCGTGAGGTCAGGGTAGAGGCCCATAGGGCGATCTAAAACTCTAACACTAGGTGAGCCACAACATTACACGAAAATAAGAAGACATACACTATAATGTTTCAATTAAACGTTTACAGTTTTCGTGAATTCTTTACATTTCAAACTTGCGCTATCCGTATCTGAGACGTTTAAGGACGGTTAAACCTAAAGCTTGCTGGAATCCTCAAGATCCTGTGGTAAGGCACTTTTTTCAATGCTACGTACCTAAGTTGTTTAGGCGTTAAATTAGGCTTTTTTCGTGTAGTTTTCAGGTTGCCTTAAGGCCTTGACTTGACCTAATTACTGCTATTAGAGATAACAACCGGAACAAACTGTTTAACGTGCCTTCTGAAGCACGTTTTTTTTGCCTCACATTATCGGTCACTTATTCAAGTAATGATCACGCCACACGTTGCTTAGATCCACACGACCATTGAAGAACGACGGGCGCGGCTAGGCCGATGAGCTCCGTAAAAGTGAGAATAAGAAAAAAACTCTATTTCAATAACAACAAAATGACACTTTATTAACTCGAAACTGATTCTGTCAAAGGCGTTTGTTGAAATCAGCACTCGAAACACATCCCGGTAACTCCACCTCAGGAATAAAGTTCTAAAAATTGTTAGAACTAGATTTCCACAGTAAATTCAAGTCAGTCGCTACATTATATTCTCGTAGATCGAAAATAATGCTGCTTCTGGGAGACAGAAGCTACTTTCTATTTAACTTCGCAAACAAGTATCCTTCTCTTCGTCTTTGTAAGAACTTGCAGTCGATTTTGATTAAAACATCTCAGAGCTACTGCGCATGTCAGCTTTAATTACATTCTGTACAGGAATACAACTCGTATCTGAGGTTAGTTACATTTTTACATCAAGTATTTTGTCGGTAGAGCAAAAGAGATATTAGTGCTACCTAAATAGCTCTTTACTTAATTTTATCTAGCATTCATGTTTGGTGTAATATATTATTTCATAGTCCATCCATCCATGGACTATGGACTTATCTTTATCTTTTTACTTCGGTTTATCTAGTATCCACATTTGGAGTAATATATTATGTCATAGTAATACCATAAAATTCGTCCAATCATCGACAAATGAACCTACTAGAACTTGGCACATAAATCTCGAAAACTGCCCTAAATATTGGACTCACGAATTACCCACTTTCGCTCATCTTCGTGAGCTAATATTCAGATAGATAAATCAAGCAAGTCCAGCCTTTTTGCATTTAGATGATTGATGAGATAAATTACAAAAATAATAACGTGACTTGACCTAAAGATCCTAATACCCCTGAAACAGGGATGATAATACAGTGAGAGCTATGATTGCAAGTTCTGAAAAAGGCAAGTCATGTTCGTGAAGGCACGCCTTATCCTCGCCAATCGGTAAACAATTTGTCAATATTTATTCCCCATTTTGTTTACAAAACAAGTTCTATCTCATCGTGGTACGAAAATAGCGTTATTTATTAGTATACTATCCCTGCGGGTATTTTTGACAGACCCTCACTCCGTGGAAATTTCCAAAATTCTGTTCAAAAATTATGTTACGAGTCATACCCAGTAGTTATCTAGTAGCTTGTGTTGCTCGCATCCGTCAAGTTTCGACCTTAGTTGTTAGTATACATTAACCAATGACATGGGTATTAAAAACTACGTAGTGCTTGGCATCACTGATTCAAGTCGTATCGTCAAGCGTAATCGATTGTGTTTTGTTTGATGCGTAGGCGGTAGAACGGTCGGTGTGGTCAGCATCAAAAGTAGATGATTACATACACATTTTCAAAATCACTAATATCATAAACACAGGACAGACATTCTAACTCTCTATCTTCTCTATTATTTTCAGAATGTTTGTCAGTTATGATGCAAGGTGAATGTGAAGTAAATCTACACTTATTAAATTACGTAATTCGAATTAAAACCACTAAAACAGAGGTCTATTTTGTATTTACCCTACTTTCTGAATGACCCTAGTATACTTATATTAGAGGATTTTGAAATTTTTTAACTGACAAATCTATCGTCCAGGTAAGCGTGCTACATCCTAGACCCTTCATTACTGAACATCTACTTATACAAGGTGTAACGGGTAAGCCCTTTTAATCCGAAAGGGGGTTGTTCTAGACGTCTAGGCGAACAACTTTTGTTCTACGACTTTTGAAAATTCAAACTTTTTTTTGAAAATTTGGAGATTATGTTTCACTGAAAAAACAGCTGCTTTTGAAAATAAAGGTAATTGAAGTTTTGATTGTAGTAGACCAAACTAAATGAAAGGATAACATAAGGTCAAAGACCTCGAACTCTCAGAAACAGCTGATTTTCAAATAAACTTTACACCTAAATTTTTCGAAAAGTACTTCGTATTTCCAAAAGTCGTAGAACAAAAGGTGTTCGCCTAGACGTCTAGAACAACCCCCTTTCGGATTAAAAGGGCTTACTTGTTACACCTTGTATATGATAGTGATCAAACCGCTTCCCCATTAATTATAAACCAGGGTTTCGTTATTCACTCAGTAGAGAGAGATTAATTAAGTAGATGCCTAGGCTGATAAACAATTTAATTTGTATACTTAATCATACTGTTTGTTGCAGGTACAGATTAAAAAACATAAACTCAATAATTAATCAAGTAAGTGACTTTGCAATAAAACAGTTTCAGTAAAGTGCCCAAGCTTATCGCTGGAAAAAAAACAATTAACTAAAAACGGTAAAAATTTAAAGTTTAGTGAATTTAACTTATTCTCAAGTGGCTGGATAATTCTTCACAACAAGGGAAGCTGAAATTCTTCAAGGATGATATAAAGGTAAGCTTATATATAATAACATAATATAATATAATAAACATCTACATAATAAAATAGTTTATTAATAATTATGTTTTTACAGCTAAACATTCAATAATGTTCCTAGAACCTTCATTTAAATTTAAGGTTGAAGCTTTTAAAAAGTTGGCAAACTACTAAATTTTTTGGCGTAGTCTATTATATATAACAAACTAGCTTTACAATTTCCAACTGGGAAAATTTCAAAAAACTAATTTATTTTTTAATTAAAAGCAATAAGTGTTCTATAGGTAAATATATTACAGGTGTAGGTAATGCTACCTTAAGTTTAAACTGTTGTATTAAAATTCAGTGTCCGTATATTGTTAATTCCGAGTCATTTAGTAGCGTAAGCCGTTTATCTGTAACAGTATCAAATCGAGTAGGTAGTGCTTACCTATCTATAATTACTTTGGCTCGTGTCCAAGTTTCACGACACTCACCGTGGCCCTCAGAAGGTTAATTATTTATTTTAATACAGTCTAAACATACGTGTAATTACTCTATTACATTTTTACGATACGGAACGAGTTCATGAAGCAGGAAATGTTGGGTGATAAAATGTTGCATATGTATAATTGTATGAAAAGTTGTCAAATCTCAATTATGAGTCACGCACTTGTGGTAGGCTTTGGCCGCAGTATTTACCACCTACCTAAGTTGGTAAAGGGCGAAGTCATGCGTGTTCCGATTCGCAGGCCGGTGCACTCACTACTAGAAAGAAGGATCAGAATTTGTAACACCACTGTCTTCCTACCTTCGTTCTTAACCAACAATGTCACGAGTAAATAAGTATTTAGGTAATCTTATAAGTAAGTCCCGTCTAAACATTTTGTTGGTTTTTTAAAATAGCTATCAGCTGTTGCTTAATTTGAGCTCTATGCGTCCTTTGGATTGACCTGTGCATTAACAGATCAAGCTTGGACTTTCAATTTTATATGTAATTATTAATTACATATAAAATTGAATGAATAATTAATAATTACATATAAAATTGAAAGTCCAAGCTTGATCTGTTAATGCACAGGTCAATCCAAAGGATTATAGATAATATTACATTGGAGTAGTAGACGTTTTACATTTAACACAGTATCGACATTCGAGCGTGTAGTGGACAGGTCACAAATGAGCCGCAGCGAGCGGAGAGGTCACTTTGGGCTACCGGGGCTTCAGCTGCACCTGCGCTGCGGACTAATCCATGCCATTTGTTTTACGGTTGTCTTTGGATTAATACCGCAATATTTTATGCGACTGGCGTATTTATCACGCTCCGTACTTTTTTATATACATATTAGGTCAATGATAAAATGATAAAGGTTTAAAGGGAGCGTGTCTATTATGTTTTATAGATAGATACACAACTTTATTGTACAAAATAGTTACATGAAAACTATTTACGAAAAAAACTAAGTCCTTTAGAGTCGCTCTATCCCTTTAGCGACAAAGTTTAAAATGTAAGTCGCACAAAAGGACGGCCTTGTCGCTGAAAGTGACATCTTCCAGGTTACCTTTGGATATATCTGTTGAAGTGAAACAGTCAAAACTTAAAACGTATTTTGGAACGTTTTTGCCATGTAATTAAATGTGTGAAATGTCCAATCAATTTTGAATCGAAACACTTTCTACAGATCTGGGCAGATAGGTAGCTTCAGACATCTAGTCATCAAGTAGACGATGTGGGCGTCCGCCACATATAATTAAGTCCGAGCGAACTGCAGAATTCAGAAAGAAAGAAATTACGTTTATTCGAACAAGCACACTACTACACAAATTACTACTGCTAATTTACTTCCTTTAATTTGTATTTCACCTTTTCTTTTCAGGTTCCTTACTTACTGTACTTAATAATTGGAACTCTAATAAGGAAATGTTAGCAGGAAAAGCAATTAAAACACTAAACGTTTTCGAAGGAAAATCCTGAAAAATGCTCACGAATAAAAGTGGTTAATTATGTTAAATGTTACCTCGTTGTAATGGTCCAATACGACTTCGCACGGATAATATAACTAATAACGAAATTGCTCTTACGATGTTTATTTTAGATTGTTAAAGGGTCAACTATTAAGAGCGCTTTCAGGATTTCTTTAGTGTTTTGGCGTTATGAAAATCAGTAAAGATTACCTTAGTTCTTAAAAAATATAAGGTATTTATTTTTTATCATGAATATTCTAAACAATATAAAAAGTAGGTATGGATAAACTCGTTGACAAAAGTTTAAATAACTATTTAACTATAAACTGAAAACTGAATTTCACAGAACGACATTGTTTGTTCATAACAATTTTCGTGAAATGCAAAATATTTAGTAATTTATAAACTCTCAAATAAGAAATAAGTACCTACATCGTAAAGTGTTACAAATTATACGACCAACTTATTAGAGCTCTTTCCAAATAAAAAAAAACATCAATCGACTGATGCTGTCGTTCAGTGATTAGTGCAGAGTAATAAAAAACACCCACAACTAAATTATTGAGAACTTCATCCTTTTTTGTAATTTCGCTTTTTTAACTTTTAATTTACGAATAATTGACTCAACTCTACTCCGAGTCCTAATGTTTATTATGCACAGAGAGCAAACATAAAAGAACACATTTATGACTGAGTAGCGTCACCCGTTGGAAAAAATACAGAACGGAGATGGCTCTGTATGAAATGAAATTTGTAAATAAATGATAACTCGCAATAACCTCACGTGATGGTGACTAATAATAATGTTCTATATATAAAGTGCAATTTTATACTAAAAACAAAAATGACATTGATTATTTGGCGTTGATCCTAAAACGGTACATGATGACGAAGCTCGAAGTGGCAACTGTCGACAATCTGCAGACACCGATTAATGATAGGTATCTGAATATGATTTCATTCAGAGTGTTGTTGCTGCGTAATTAATTTCTGGTTAAAAATAAATCAAAGTGCTATTTATACGTCGTCAGCGTGGGTAATTTCAACTGTTATAAATTATATTTAACTGAACCCCACGTTTGGAGTTGCCGTGGGCGCGGCTTGAGACTTCAATCAAATCCCGGAAATGGAATGTAATTTTCATTATAACACTTAAAATGTTTCAAAGAGTTGAAAAACTTATACCTATACATAAATAACTGGTATAGTTCGCCCCAAACGGAGAACAGTCAGTTAACATTTTACTTTTTAGCATGAAGGTACTTAAAAATTATGTTTTAGGGACGCAAGACACGACAGGTCAATTTCAAATTATGGCTGCCTAGAAACACCTGATACCCCACTCTATCATATTGCTGCGTTTTATATAAAACTAGCTGCGCCCCGCGGTTACAGCCGCGTAAGTTCCCGCGGAAACATGGGAATAAACTTTGTTTATTATTCGATGGCTCCGGCTATCTATCGGAGCTTCGCAATCGGTCGAGCCGTACTTAAAAACAATGAATGGTGTACAATCAATCAATTATACAATTTACATGGTTTGGAAATCAATCCGACTTTGTTTTAACTAAATATAATATTAAATTAAATAAATTTAAATTAATATAAGTAAATAGATAGATTTGATAACTGTCTCATCTGATTGTAAGTAACGGTGACCACACTTAAAACGCACGAAAATTGCTTCCAGTCAGCAATTACTGGAAGCAATTTTACCAAATAGATAAATAGTACCGCTGCTGAGTCTACACCACTTTATTGTAAAAACGATTGTATATTGCATGCTACTAGTTTCGTAATGTAAATTTCGCTTAAAGCAAAAATAGTGAAGTCATTGTTAAACAAGCTAACGTCTGATCATCTCTCTTCTTGGAAAATAAATATTGTGAAACAAACAATAACAGTTATTGTAATAGCATGTTTTTAAAGGCAAGACTTCGCGCTACATCTACAAAAGTTTAAATAAACGATGCAGAGATTCCACGGAACAATGCTCAGACTACTCGACACAGAACAAAGGACTTTTTTAAAAGATAGAAATTCGATTACATCGTTGCATTCAGTTGGTACGCTGGCTATTGCAAAAATGTAACGAGGTGTGGATATTAAATCTGTAAGCACTTTTTAACCGACTTCAAAAAAAAGGAGGAGGTTATCAATTCGTCTGTATGTTTTTTTGTATGTTTACCGATTACTCGAAGACCGATTGACGGATTAAGATGATTCTTTTTTTAATGAATAGGTAGGAGCTCCAAGATGGTCCCATAGAAATTTGATGTAGATCTGATGAGGGTCTTCGGAGTGATGAACGGAAATGCTCCTTAAAACGCATTAATCAATCCAGTTGTTTATCGATTACTCGAAGATGGCTCGACCGATTGAGATGATTATTTTTTTAATGGAAAGGTGGAAGCTCCGAGATGGTCTCATAAAAATTTGATGAGGATCTGATGAGGATCTTCGAAGTGAGGACCGGGAATGCTCCTCAAAACGCTGTATTCAATTCAATTGTTCATCGATTATACGAAGATGGCTTAACCGATTGATATAGTTCTTTTTTTAATGGAAAGGTGGAAGCTACGAGGTGGTCTCATGAAAGTTTGGTAAGGATCTGATGAGTATCTTCGGAATGATGGACAGGATAGCATCCCAGAATTCAATAAATTACTTATTTTTGGACCTTTACCAAAAAGAATAGACCCCTAAAGAACTAAGTACAGATTGATGGGGCACCTAAAACCACCTTCTCATCAGCAAACTCCTCAATAATGAAAATTAAGGTAACAATATTGTTGATTTTTAGGTAGGTAAGTATACTAAAAAGGGTAAAATAAAAAAATAATTTAACGATTAAAAAACCGACTTCAAAAAGAAACAAAAAATAATTTAAAAAACAACCAAAAAAAAAAACGAATTGATAAAAATGACCAAAATAACCTCTACATAGGTACAGAGCCACCGACTAATTAATCTGTTTTATCATCTGAAGTCGGGCAGTTTTACTGGTTGGTTCCATATTGTACTTAGGTTGGCTGCCCGACTTCAGATGATAAAACAGATTAATTAGTCGGTGGCTCTGTACCTATGTAGAGGTTATTTTGGTCATTTTTATCAATTCTTTTTTTTTGGTTGTTTTTTAAATTATTTTTTGTTTCTTTTTGAAGTCGGTTTTTTAATTGTTAAATTATTATTTTTTATTAACGTTAGCTGAGTGTTTGACCGCTATCTGATGAGAAGTGATGGTCTGTGATGTAGCAACCGCACATCTCAGACCATATAGAAGACAGGAAGAAGTCAGTGGAACAAGATTCCACAGTGGCTACACCGGTTTACGTACCGAAACGGACGAGTCCGTTTAGCGCTATGACTAGGTTAGGGTAGTAGGCACGGTGGTAGCTAACATGCCGAAATTTTGTTTTTATAAAATCTGTTAGAGATATTAAAACACCTATTCGTAAATTGGATTCATTTCAATTTGAAATATTTCCATAATAATATGAGTGTGGCATGTTAAAATTAATAATCATTAGCTTACTAACTGAAATTTCTACACTAACTACGCGTGTGAATCTAAATTAATTGAAATTTGGTACACCTAAAACTTAGCTGAATTTAATATCATATTATGTCTTGTTATGTTTGCCAAACATTTACAATTTGTTTGTACTTGTAGACAGCTATGATAAAACGGCACGTAAATGTAAAATAAAAATTGTGTGTAAATTACTATACTTTGAATATTAGAAACTATCTACATTCATAATTTTGCAAACAATTTTTCGTTTAATTTGTTATTTACATATTCAATAGTCAACCAAATTGCCAACATTGATACATTTTCATGCATATAGGTACACAATATGTGTACGTTGAATGCTATTTGCCTTATTTAAGCTGCACTAATTTTCTGATATCACCACACAGCTTGTTGCACTCTTCAATGACAGTAACAGACAACCTGTTTTCAAAGAGATGAGACTGTGACAGTTTTAATTAGTAACCGCCCGTTTGTTTTCATGCAGTTCTGAAGCGAATGAGGCGAATAGTTTATCGAGTTGATGTCGTGACATTGCGGTGTCACTTTACTCGCGATCTCATCCCATTTTTCTCGATCAAGTGTCCCGGGAGCCTACGTTTCCACACATTCAGTTAATACCCCTCGACGGGGTTGTCGCAATAAAAGCTGAACACGATATCTGACAAAGAAACTTGTCACATTTTACTTTTATTTCGTGCTTCGGCTTATTCAAACTCAACGCTTGACTGTCGGTACCTACTGAAAATACACCAGTTTTACCGCATAGAGTGGCCCTAAGCTGGATACACACTAGTGAGCTGTAACCGCATCAGTTGCATATCAGTTTTTCAATCTTTAGCTAGCGGTACGCGTTGCAGCTAGCAAATCGAAGATAACAAGGTACATTTTTAAAACCGTAACCAGTAATGTTACACGTTACTGTGACGAATATAGCCTTATTAATAAAAGTGGAGTAAGATTGGAGTAGTGAGAACGTGCTTTGTATTTTTACGTGACAAAAACATTCAAAGTTGACAGACAGAGACAAAAAGTACCACTTTTTGTTTAAATTACTCCGACTCTACTCCTCGATAATTAATATCGCTAATATTGGTACCAAAATCACAGTTTCTACTTAGTTAACGAGCTTGCAATAAGCTGTTACTGTATCTGTTTGATTTTAGTTACAATCGCAAAATGACGATACTCATCGTGCGGCGTCATGAGCCTAAACTGTAACACGCTTCGTCACTGAACCTGGATACTGTATCATGCACGGTACGGTTACGGCTCGCTTGTGTGTCCCTGGCTTTAGAGTTGTAATGGTATAAAAGAACGGCAGCGCGCTATGTTTCTTATATCCAACCGGATTAAGGTGGATCTTCCTTAATCACTTTAAGAATTGGGGCGATAACGGGGATAAGGAGTTTAAAGATCGGGGTGAAAGGGACAAATTTGTGCCTGTCGTCCACGTATACTTTTATTACTGAAAAAATGTATTTTTTTCTAAATAAAATCTTCATCTCCATATTTCAATTAAGTTTGATTGTAAGAATTAGTTGGAACTTGGGACGAATTCACAGTCAAAGCTTAACTCAGCCCTGGAAATACGGTAATTAAGTTAGTAAACTAATAAAACACTTCGGCTTAAAGATGTTCGAGGGGGTTCGTATAATGCAGCTCAGCTTCCAGGCAGTACCAACGAAAGCGTTCGGAGTAAATATCCACTCAGATCCGTGGCGCAGTCCGCCGCGCTGCCGCATCTAAAACAAAGAGTGCATAACAATACTACGACTAGGTGTTCTATACCACAGCTAGCTTACATTCGCTATTGCAAGTACTCCACTCCGCCCGTGATATTCGAATATCCATTAAACACAGATGTTTACACGTATCTCTGAATTGAACGACCGAAACATCGCAACAACTTTTAAGGATTTCGTATAGTTTTATCCGAGTTTATAGCATTTATAAGCGCACTAGGAACTGGAAATGTTCGTATAATGTACCAAAGATTGTTTCGTATAGAGTAGTAAGAAGAATAATCGTAAAATTCACGTTCATTGAACGAACAAACAAACAATAATACGGTATGAATTAATAAAAGTTAGTAACAGTTACGTCGATAAACATGTAAAGCGTGCCAACTCGATTCTATAGTACTTTTAGGGTTCGGTGATCAAAATAATCAAGCATGGTAAACCTAGGGTTCAAGGGTTACCTACCTTGTCCGCCAGTCTAAATATAATACGAGTATATCCAACTAATATTATATACCTGAAAGTTTGTGAGTATGTGTGTATGTGTGTTTGTTACTCAATCACGTAAAAACCGCTGAACTGATTGCGGTGAAACTTAGAATATAGCTAGCTGGGGATCTGGATTAACACATAAGCTACTTTTTATCCCGATATTCCCGCGGGAACAGGACTTACGTGGGTAAAACCGCGGGGCGCAGTTAGTTTAGAATAAAGCATGTTATGTTTCTGTATGTGTATGTTTGTTACTCAATCACGTAAGAACCGTTAAACAGATTGCGATGAAACTTGAAGGTAGGTAACTGAAAACCTGGAATAACACATAGGCTATTTTTTATCCCAATATTCCCGCAGGAACTAGACTTACGCAGGTAAAACCGTAAAAATTGATAATAAGTGTAATAGGTTTTGTTCGACATTTTAAATGTAAGAAGTATATGTTATGCAATACGTAATACACCGAGCAAAGCAAGGACGAGTCTCTACTCTATAACATCATTTTATCATTGACAGCTGAAGAAAGTTGTAATTGTAATGGGATCATTTATCACGCCGACATTTGTATGTTAAAAATATAGTATTTTTGCGTACTTTATGTTTTTTAAAAAGTATATAGTACGTACACCTGAAATATAGTGCAATACTATATAATATAGTACGGTTGGCAACCCTTCTGGGGATCCGTCCCAACAACGCCTTTTCCAATTTGGCCACGGATGCATGTTCAATCGAGTCGAAATTAAGGATTGCATTTCTTATTGTTTACGTTTTTAAGGCACGCAGCGCCACATTATGCTACATCACATGCTGTAACAAGATCGAAACGTCGAGGTGAGAGAATTTAAAAATAGTAATACGCGAATAAGACCCGGGAAAAATAATTATGAGTTCAAATCGTGTGAGTTTATTATGTTTAAAATAATATTCTTAGGAAATTTAAAACTATCCCAGTAAGAAGAAGTAAACAAGAAATTGTCGTGTAATTTATGAAATGTACTTGGAGTAGTAAACCTCAAACGTAGCATGTACTGAACCCTCAACACGTACTTGCCGGGTTTTGTTTTATTTTATGATCAATGTTCCTTGTGATCTTCGTGAATGTGGAATAGTTATCAAACGTTTTATTTATGGTTTTATAGCCGACAGCATACGTGGTAACGTTTTTTGTTCTAAGGGATTTAGAAACCTTGAACGATTCTAAACGGTACCTAATCAGAGAATACATTTAAGCTGTATTTACATTGCAAAACTAATAACTTTTTATATTTTTATTTAAACCTAACACCCCCCCCCTCCGACTGGCACTGGCAAAAAATGCCATACAATAGCTTCACCGCGGCAGTCCCTGAGTGCCACAAGTATTTTTTGTACTAACTCTTAGGTGTATAGGTAACATACTGCCAATAATAGATTTCTACTTAAAAAAACCCATCAAACATTTGCATTTTGTTTGATATGATTTTAGACAATTTAACTTCATTAAATTGTCATTAAACAGGCACTATGCAGTACATTGCTGCTTTGACGTAAGGTAGTCATTACCGGTGGTTACCTCAAAGCAGCAATGTACTAGTGCCGTCATTTTCCACGGTTTGTCAAACGTCCACTAGGTAAAAAATCTGGGGGCTGGTTTCGAACGACCGCGATCTTCGAAATCAAAGTCGGGGTATCTACCACTAGACCAAGACCGCTCCTCGCATTGCAGTTTAATCCGCATGAAGCATCAATAAATACATACAATTGATTGTTGAAAATATACAATTTATTTAAAACCCCCACACAATATCCCATAGGAGCAATTTTGCAGAATATCAATAAATATTTAATTTTGGTCCGTTCCTTTAATCCTTTAATATTAACACGGCTATTGATTTTTAATTTATTTAATTCTTATAGTATAGACTTAATAGACTGGGCAATACCAATATTATAATTAACTTAGCTTTATGGGTTTCCTATGCAGCATGCCATTCTTGTTTAGGAACTAATAAAAGTAATTTAGTATTAAGTTTTTGGGTTTTTGCATAATAAATCACAATATTTACTGGGTTTTGAGTACTAGCGTATAATTCAACAGTTTGTGCATTAACTTTTTAGAATATTAAATAAAATAGACGCATCACATCACAGTCAACCAGGTAAAAGCTAACTGTAAAGTTAGGGAAAGGTCGGTAATTTGTAATAATGCCTTTATCAAATGAAACGCGAGTAAAACCTGGTAAATATTGTGTTTTATTAGAATTCATTTCAAAATTTAATAGTAAAATCCGACCTATATTTTATACCTAGAAAACTTTTTAGAAACAACTTTGTTCTACGACTTTTATAAATATTTTAAAACGGATTTTTTTTTCGAAAATATGAGATTATGTTGACTGGTATAAGTAAGTAAACACAATCAATTTTTAGTAAATCGAAACCAAATATGTAAAATAATATAGTTCTAATTTCCAGTTACCTGCCCTACCTACATCCATTCTAATTATAATGCGTACTTACGTAATATTATTTCTTTGATTTACCTTGTGATTTGCAAAGTAAGGGGTAGGGGGGAGGGGGGAGTGACGCGCACAGGCGGGGCGGGGGTGCGACTGTTACGTCACGCGTGACGTCATACAGCTACGGTGTAGAGCTACGGCGTAGCGGATCTACGGGTAAACTGCTACGGGGTTGTCACAGGTACATCTATTTTTTCCCAGAAAAAGAGGGGCGTTGAAAGTTTGAGATATCTGTGTATCTTTGTACCTGTTTGTGGCATCGTAGCTCACGAACGGATGCGAAGCGATTTTGATGTTATATTTTTTAGATGACGAAGACAGCTTAGAAACTGGAATTTTCCGCGCTACCATGATCGTTTGTCGTTGCTTTGTCGTCCTTTTGTCGCTAAAAATATAGTAAATTTTAATTAAAAAATATCTTGACTACTTTTAAAAACCAAAGATTTTTTTTGGAGTTGTTTTTTTTATTTGATCATCATCATCATCATCATCAGCCTGTTGCAGTCCACTGCTGGACATAGGCCTCTCCAATTGCACGCCACCTAGATCTATTTTCGGCTTCTCGCATCCAGTTTGTGGTAGCCGTCTTGCGCAAAGTGTCGCTGCAACGTGACTGAGGACGTCCTACACTACGTTTGCCGAGACGCGGTCTCCACTCTAGAACTCGTTTACCCCAGCGGTTGTCGGTGTTATTTGATGTGATTTTAAATTCTGATTATGTAGCTGAACGACAACGTGGTGACTTCGCGATGTTTATGGTAGGATGGATTTTCGCTTGTCAAACGAGAGGCACTGTAACACTAGCTGCGCCCCGCGGTTTCACCCGCGTAAGTCCCGTTCCCGCGAGAATATCGGGATGAAAAGTAGCCTATGTGTTAATCCAGGTCCCCAGCTACCTATATTTCAAGTTTCATCGCAATCGGTTCAGTAGTTTATGTGTGAAAGAGTAATAACCTCACATACATACATACTTACATACAAACTTTCGCGTTTATAATATTAGTAAAATATGTATGTATGTAAATAGTTTTTTCTTCTGTTTTCGCAAAAAGAACTCATTTTATGGCTTCAGCCGTTCTGAAGATTAATGTAAACATCTAATTGCGCACAGACAGACAAACAAACAACCTCTCACCCGAAATGCATATACCTCGTTCCGTCTTGGGTAAAAAAACCAACTTTGATTAAAAAAGACAATTTCAAGCTACCCACTACGTTTTCACACTACGCTCTCCTAGCTACTTAAAATTCAGCAACAAAATCAAATGGGCGCGAATACACTTTTATCATCGCCCATAAAGTTAAGCAAGTAAATATTTCTAAACGAACTCCTGCTAAGAACAACGTAAGGAATATACTAGACATACGCAATATATTATTCACAAGGTAAAAATAAATACGGCACCTCATTTCGGCACGTTTTCTTATAACAATCTTTCTGAGTAATAGTCTTTCTATATAATGTATAAAATTCAAACTCCAAACCAACTGACTGACTGATATTTTATATCTAAAATTACTTAATAACGGGGTATTTACCATGTTTAATAACTTATTTCCGCGGAGCTCGATATTTTCGATAATATTATTTTTAAAACACTTTATTTACCTGGTTTAATCACCTTTTATTCGTGATTTTTAAACGAACCGTCTCAGTCAACCTTAAAAAAGCCAACTGTAAAGTTGGCGAAAGCTCGGTTCGTTTTAAAACCATGAATAAAATCCGGTAAATAAAGTGTTTTATTATGCAAAATCGCGAAAACCATAGAAGATATTAATATTATTTTTCTCGATAATATCGAGCTCCTCGGAAATAAATTATTAAACATGGTAAATGCCCCGTTATTAAGTAATGTAAGTACCTAGTGAAAACAACCATATAAGTTTAAAATCGTATAATGATATTTTATAACGCAATTAGTCCTAGAGGAATGATATTAAAAGAGTCTGTTCATTGTGAAGTGAAGATAAACAGGTCTGGGCAAATCGTAGATACTTTAGTATAATATTTGTTGTACTTTAATGTAATATTTGTATAAGTGTTATTTTGTATATTTGTACATTTGTATAATATTTGTATATACATTAGTAATTCGTCAAGATGCGCCCCCACTTTTTGAATGGCCCCTCGTTTGTTAGGAAACAATTAGCAGAGAGAACATGTTCATTAATTACACCATGTACCGTGATTCCCGTGTAGCTCAGTGGTTAGAACACTCGCCTAGATAGCGAGAGGCACAGCTTCGAATCTTGCAATGGGAATTTATTGAAATTGTATCTTCTTGCGAAAATGTTTTTATTTTTATTATATTTTATAGCTTTAGGTTGCATCGTCATCTGGTTCTGAACTATTCCCAAAGTTTCAGCCCGCTAGCTAATCGGGAAGTGCCTCAAATTGAAGTTGCAAGATTCCGCTCGGACCGACAAACAAACAAACAAGAAAAGTGAGAGTGTATAAACTTAGGAATATCATATTTGTCAAAGTTTTGTTACTCCTTTACCACTGAATATAATAAGAGTAAATCCGCGGGCAACAGCTAGTAGTCCATAATACAATCCGTTGTTTTACGAAGTTCCTTGATGGAATATTAGGGCGCAAACCAATCAAGTTAAGAGGGTATATAGCCAACGCCCGCCGTGCACTGAATGCACTGAGTTCATTACTCAACGAAATATCGTAGAAATGCTTGAATGTACAACCACAGAATAAATAATAGTAGGTACAACTTAAAGTATGAGAAGCGGGAGTGTTTTAAGAAATGTTTTAGAGAGTAGGTATTCTATGATAGTGCTTTAACTTAATCCGCGCTACCTTGGTCCTTTGTCGTCCTTTTACGCTCAAAAAAATAAAGTTATTTTATTAAAAAATACCCCGACTAGGTATTTAAAAAAAAACCACAGATAATTAAAAAAAACTTTTTTTATTTGATGTATTTTAATTTTTTTTAGCTGATCGACAACACGGCGACTTCGCGACGAATTTTAAGACATTATGGCGGATTATTGAAAAAAAAAAACATATTTTAAAACGTTGCACACGTGATGCACTATCCGTGAATGTACAGCGATGTTTAATTTAAATAATTTATTTCTTTATGCTTACTCGGCCAAATATGGAAACGTTCCTTAAAATTCGAGAAATGTTTTCTCAGATTTTTTAATTCACAATCACAATTCCCGACCGAGTTCTGCGGAATGTCCTGCTGTGAACAGCGGTCCCCGCGTGCTGAGCCTGTGGATGGCCGTCAGGGACGCTCTAACATTTACAGGGTTACAGGATAAGTCGACCTAGATCCTTTAAAGTGTTGTAGTTTCCACCATTTCTGACTAATTTCACTATTAAACACCCTATCCCAAAACTAACCGTTTTTGAGATATTGGACTTTGAAGATTTTTTTCCCAACTTATGCTATACGTTTAAATCCCGTTTTTTTTTCAATTGACCTAAGTTTTTTTGGGTTCCTATCTTTTGATTTACGTCTATGTTTGCTATTTTCATATATTGCTCCTTTAGAAATATAGGGAGTTATTTCAACATGTTTATTGCATACGAATTATGCAACTATAGAATATAAATATATAGTTTAAAATAAGTCTCTATAATTCTAAAGGAGCAACATATTATGAACATTTAATAGTGTATTCGGATAAGACGGCGCAGACGAAAAATCGTGGTTGTTGCGAGGCATATTCTGAATCAGCCACAAGTTTGGCGAATGTGAAATTCAAATACATGTTTTATTGAACCTTTCTTCTAAGTTTTGCTTTAAACAAAAACACGATTCGTTGAGTTTTGTTCGTTCGTTTTTTTTAGGCATAACCTACCTTTAAAAAACACAATAATTTCACAATACACATAGAATATTCTGAAAACATCTTGGTTTTCAAATTTCATAGCTGCGCCATACCCAAAACAGAAAATGTTTTACAAAACCATTCGGTAGGTACTTTACCTACCAACTTGCAATTTAAAACATCCCTTTAGACGACTAAACTCGAACAAAAGTTTTTCTGGTTTAAAAAAGGTTCTATCTCCCCTGAATGCCTACGTTGAAAATTTTCTATCAGATAACTGCAGTTGTATTAGATGGTACATTTTGTGCTGTCATCGTTTACAAAAGAACTCGTAACTGTATTCATTTCTCAAACGTAGCCCGTGTGACTTCCGCTTTGTACCGAATATATGGACTTCATGAATGATTGCTTGGCCGGTATTTTAGGTTACATTCAGACTAGGTACACACGCTTTTTATTATAACAGTAAAATAAAATTGAAACCTTTTGTATGAGCTTTTTGGGGGATCTTACCTAATATTCAAATCAAAATAATTTAAACTTTACTGTAAATTGTCTCGGTTCAGAACATATAGTTGAGACTATACTTAAAGAAATGCTTTCCAAAAATTTCGCACCCGACAGGACTTGAACCTGCATCTCTGGGGATCCGTCCCAACGCCTTTTTCCAATTTGGCCACGGATGCACGGATGTATAGTCATTCAAGTGTAGGAAATACTTTAAAATATATTAAAATATAGTTGAGACATTTTAATTTTAGAATTCTCAGGTTAGTCTCCTCTGGACGTCATTAAACCTACAAACGAATGAGGGTTTATTTTATAAATCAGAATTTCACATTTCTTATAAACTTAGCTAAGGGACCTAATACTTAGACATAGGTAGGTATATTTTTTCATACCGAATACCTACGTGAGATGAGGCTTTTAAATGTTTTACTTAATTTTTTTACGTATGGTTGAAGTAAACTATTTATCTTATTTCTTATCGGTTGTGAACCTATTATGGTCATTTGGAAAGTAGGCAGTGAGTGTCAAGTATTATTAATTGTGCAAATTATTTGCAATTCGCATCTGTTTTGATGCAAATTGCAAATAACTTGCTCAAATCGTCATAGTAAAAGTCAGGTTAAGGAAGTCATTGTAAATGGTGGCTCTTTACAATGACGATTCACGCGAGCTTTGGAGACAACGTCCATGTAACGTAAAGTCCATGTTTTGTGCTTATTTTCACTATCATTACACTTGTACACCTTCTCGAAACTAAATTGATTAATATGCCCCCGAAATTAAACAATTTATACGCATTTGAACTAGGTTTCACAAAAATGAAAATTTAGCAACACATCTCCTCAACGCGTTCCCGTCAAAACTCCGAAGTTAACTATCACCTGACCGAAAAATTGGACGTCTACTTTTGCCCTTCAAGTGTAAATAAGTGAGTGGAAACCTACCTACTCTTTCTGAAACAAATACGTTTTCCAGGTATATGTATTCAATTCACCTTTCGACTAGGCGTAACCGTACCTACCGTTTTTTAACAACTTTCTTTTGTAGTTGAACCTGCGACATGTTTGAGGTTTTTAGTTATTGAATAGGGCCCTGCCTCGACGTCCGCTGTCAAGGTACCTAATCTATAACTAAAAAAGGCTCTACAATGCCTAAGCTCAGTAAACTTTTTTTATTTACCAACATGGAAACTCCCCCCGAACCATAAGGTAAAATATTAATAGTCGATTCTCTAATTAAAACGTACCTACCAAATACTACCAATATTTCGAAATACAACGACGATTCGACGCTTGGACAACAGTAAATTGTTTACCCAATTAAAACTTTACCAGATAAACAATGCCTGCAAAATAAGAAGGTTCAAGTTAAGGTCTGACTTATTTCCTCTCGCCACTGAAAAGGGTAACTTATTTAACTTTGTTTCCGTATTTTATGTAACTTTTGTTTAATAATGATAATTAAAGAATATTGTGTTTTAAGAGAAAGTCTGATAATTTTTAATATAAGCCAGTAGATACATTACTTGACTCCTTCATGAAAGGAGGACATAAAAAGAAATGTTGTTAAACAGTGATATTTAAAACTTTTACCCATACTTAGATTTTTAAGTTAAAAATGATATACCTATTTTAAATATTTAGGTTTTTAAATCTGACTGCACCTATAAATAGAATAAGTTTCATGATTTAGTTACAACTAGCTGTTACCCGCAACTTCGTCTGCGTAGAAATACCTAGTGCATAGCCGACTTTTTCGCTCATTATTCGAGTTCTATTAATTAGATTTCGATGTAAACTATACGACGAGGTTCCTCGAAAATCGAACTATCCAATATTGAAAACCAGGTTTCAATCGGATTAGTAGTTTTTAATTGTATAAGGAACAAACAGAGAAACAGACAGACAGACATAAATTCTTAAAATTATATAATTTTGTTCTACTACTTTTCCTAAGTCCCCTAGACAGATTTTTTTAAATTTACTTCCAAGTACAGACCTTTGGCCTCTCTTCCTTTATTATAAGTTTAGATGTACCGGGTATTTTTATTTAATTTCTTACTTCGATGAATCGACTATATTATAATAATGTTGGTCGAGAGGAGATGAAGCCCTAGTTAGATATTTGTAACATACTTAAATCGTCGAGATAAGAAAATAAATTACGTAACGCGATTAAATGTAAGTATGTTAACACATCATGTGAATTTAAAAAGTTTTATAAGTTTATCGACTTTTATGAAAATACATTATGGAAATAACAAATGTAATATGATTTTAATAACATAATTAGCATGGTAGAACACCAAAACAGCAGCTACACTGTGAACGTGTGCTTGAATTGAACAATAGCGATAAAATTAAACACGCAAAGTGCCCATTTCCTCACTTCCTGCTGATTGCCCTGATGTACAATAGTTTGCAAGCATTTCCCAAAGTGTGCTACTTTGGGTCGGCTACACACTCGCTCGTGTGTCGTGATAATTAGCATTGCAAGATGTCAATTGACTTCATGCTCCCGTTACTAGCTTTAGTTTATTTTATGATTTCGAAAGCAGTGTGACCGGAAGTTCGGTCGCAGCATTTAAAGGTAGCATAGCAAGTGATTTTATATTTTACTAGCTGCGTCCCGCGGTTTAAGTCTTGTTACCGCGGAAATATCGGGATAAAAAGTATCCTATGTCCTTTTTCTGGTTTAAAGCTACCTTCCCACTAATTTTCAGCCGAATCAAATCAGCCGTTCTTGAGTTAAAATTGGTGTAACCAACACGACTTTCTTTTATGTAATTACTAGCTGCGCCCCGCGGTTTCACCCGCGTAAGTCCCGTTCCCGTTTCAGTTCCCGCGGGATTAAAAGTATTCTATGTCCTTCTTCTGGTTCTAAGCTACCTCCCCACCAATTTTCAGACAAATCGATTTAGCCGTTCTTGAGTTATAAATGGTGTAACTAACACGACTTTCTTTTATATATATAGATAGATATATAAGAAGATTTCAGGTTGGTCTCCGCGCAACACCCTACGTTTCTATTAGCGTAAATAATTTGAAATTAGGTGATCTTCATCTTCTTTTTGTGTAGTGGTTTGGCTCACCTGTTAGAGTCGTTTTAAGGCTTCTAACTTGACCTAACGACTGCTATCAAAAGATAACAACCGGGACCAACTGCTTAACGTGCCTCCCAAAACACGGAGGAGCTCGAGAAAGAGTAAGAGGTGTTTATTTTATCAGATGTAAAAGAGATATTGAAGCATTGAAAAATATACGAGCAAGTCCATCAATGCTTGTTTGTGGCTGTGTAGTGTGTACGTAGGTACATCATATAAATAGTACAGTAATTACAACAAGACTTACTTCGTCAAAAAACGCTTGATCTTTATTCAAAAAACGCTCTCGCTTGATATTAAAGAGACCCCAGTCTATCCTTTTTTCACTTTAGTGTTCGTCGGTTAGTTAGATAAGGACCGACTGGGGTCAACAGGATCGATTTGATATAGGTATCAAAGCATAAACTACCTTAACCTTAGAGAACATTATTAAAATTTATATTTCAAAATTTGACAAATGAAATGAATAATATGAATATGAAAAAAAACCGCTTTGTACAGAACTGGCATTTATCTAAAAATAAAGAGCGTGAAAGAGAAACAAAGTCAAATACAGACACACAAACTTTCACCTTTATAATATTAGAAAGACTCAATCACGTAAAAACCGCTGAACCAATTGCGATGACTTGGAATATAGGTAGCTGGAGACCTGAAATAACACATAGGATATTCCCGCGGGAACGGGACTTACGTAAGGGAGCCGCTAGTCTTCTCATAAAGCTCATAAACATGTAAACTCCAAACCTCCATTTTGTTTGAATTTTCTGCGCAGGTAAGTGATTAAATATTTTGTACCTATTATAAATTGCTTATAGTCTTCAAGCTTCACGTTTCGACTACAGAGATATCAATCTTTTTGCAAGAGAACGAACATTCTAATATCACAAAAAGGCTTCACATATTTCACGTTCATTTATCATATATTAAATATATTGTGAAAGGTTCGTGAAAATGTAAGTAGCCTACTGAGGAATACCTGAGAATATAATATTTAACTTAGAAATCGATAAATATACAATTCTGCTTTTAAAGAAATGTTTAACAATAAAACACCCGACAGAACTGAACCTGCATTTCCTTACATTTGTTACGAATTGATAATATACTACTCAAAATTTTGAACGAGCTGCTATGGAATCACTAATTGTAACGAATTCAGAATTTGAACGAATGGCGATGCTCCCATTTCTGAGGATCCGGCCCATCGCCTTATTCTAATTTAAGCACCAATGGCCAAATTGGTGAATTGCAGGTTCAAGTCCTGTTGGGTGCGAATTTTGGAAAATATTTCTTTAATAAATTGCGCACACACTAACGCACAACCTCTTACCCTAAACACATATTCATTTAATTTGACATTTCGCCTGAAATACAGGACCTAGTTTCTAGTTCAGGCATATGTGTAATTTATTGTATTTTGAATTGTTTATAGTACTATAGTTTTCTTTGATATTTTTATTTTATTGTTTTTTTTTTTTTTTTTATTATTTATATACCCTGCTCCGTTCCGTCGTAGGATGGTCGTAAAATAAAAAAATAGTCATCCAAGTGAAGGAAACACTGAAATAAATCAAAAAAGTTTGCATATCTGATAAAAAATCACATGTCTTCTAAATAAGTAGGTCTGACTTTTTACGAGTTTTGTTTTATACCACAAAACGATACACACACCAGCGCTTTCTAGCCCCCATTTAAATGTTTATTTAAAAAGTTTCACTCCTACAGTAAGCTTTATTGCCCTGGATGGCGGGCTTATACACGACCACGTTTGATACGCTGCCTGCAATAACATTGCAACTTTGCATATCTAGAATACATTAACTATGTTTTATAACTTTCCGAACCGTACTAAATATTATAGAACGTTGCTCGTAGCTCCATTACAACAAGTCAAGCGTAAGTCCCGATCCCGTAGAAATATTCTGATTATATGGAGCCTATGTTACTCCTAGATAATGTAGCTTTCTATATTGGTGAAAGAAGTTCTGAAATCGGTCCAGTAGTTTCGGTGATTACATCTAATATACTCATACATACTTACATACATTGCTACCAACGTTTCTTCTTTAAAATAATAGTATAGATAATAATATGTACTTCGTTTTTTCTCGCTATGTTGCTATCGTAGCCGTGGGCCTAAGTCAGAGATCTAAAGAGAGGATACTCGTGTTTTAAATATTAACTGAAAATTTTTAAGTTTTTCAAAGAGGCAACTTATAAATCTAATTTTTCTAAAGATGAATAACTAAGTCATCTTCTGTAAATGGGGCTCTATATAAAAGCACCTAGTTTTCCGATTATCTGCTTCATTTAAAACACATCTTCATCACATCAACTAAGAACATGCCCTGAAATTCTCGTTGAAGATCACAGTAATTTAAGATAATATCGACTAAGAAGTTGTACAGGTATCTACTCGACGTGGTACCTACTTCTCCGCGATCTTTCGACAAAAGTTTCATCTCATAACGCGTCTTCGCGTCGTATGCGAAACCTCGCGGATCTCGTGCGGTAATTTTAATTAAGTATATTCGCCGAGACGTGCAGGCCGAGAACCGGGGCGAGGTAATAAATGTTGGTAGTAAAGGTAACAAATGATGGTGGGGGAAGCTCCGCTCCCTGCTCCCGAGCGGGCTTTGGCCAGGTGATCTCCACCTGCGAGCTTCTTCCTTCCTGTCTCACAATGCCGTTGAATTCGAGCACGTCCCTTTCCTTTCCACTAAAATTACAAAAGTGATATCAACGAACGCGACAAATAACGTTACTTTATGAATGTCATAAAGAATTTTATTATAGTCGCACATTATTGAAACGTCACTCTAAAACGAACACTAAAATGTGTTAAACGCATGTTTTTTTTTATTTCTAAACCTAGCTGCACCCGGCGGGTTTGCCCGCGAAATTCCTGTTCCCGCGAGAATTCCAGGTCTCCAACTACTTATTTTCATCGCAATTATACGAACATACAAACTTCAGGCTTTATAATATTAGTAGGATTAAAGTATCGATATCGATAAACGATTCGGGTCAATCTGTACGAGTCAGGGAAGGTTTAAATCCTTCAAATTCTAGGTTAGGTACGTTAGGTATACGAATGTGGAATTGTGAATTTTTCTCGCCTCGTAGTTTGGGTCGAGTTTTCCTCAGCTGGATTGGGAATGCTTCCGAAAAGTCTAGGAAAATTGAACGCAAATCGGATTTGTCCGGATCTAGAACCGAAATCTTCCTAAAACGTGAGATGGAACCTATGCACCATTTTTATAAGTAGGTTATGTAGAGATTTCTGCCGAAAAAACTTTTGTTTCGGGCGAAATACAGCTTTCAGTAAAATAGATTCTTTATCTGATACCTGTAGCGTCATGTTATGCATGAATCCGAGTGTGATACCATTTCTTTTGTATTTTCTCGCTTCACCAATTTAATAAGACTTGCTGCTAGTAATTTCCTCGAGAGAATGTACGAACATACATAATTTCATGCGGAACATTTTATGCGGTAATATTGTCCGTGGCAACTGGCAAGTATGCGCGGTTTGAGTCCTCTCGCAAGTTGAACGCAATAAATTCTCAAGTTGGTGCTGGTACGAGATGAAACTACACACATTTTAGGACATGCCCAATACATAGCCCCAGACATTATAACAACGATGTACCAGTAATTATTTCTAATTAACGACCTAGTGTTTATTGTGCTAATTATTAATTATATAGGTACCTAACGTACTCAGTTCTCTATATGTTATCAACACATTCTCAGATTATCCAGTTTAACTATCTTATAAATAAAAACACTGTAAAATAATTAAGAACTATGTACATCTCTCATGTTGCATCGATACCACTTTAAAAAATCATAAGGTAGTAAAACACTATTATGTATTCTGTGCTAAAACGTGATAATTGCAACATGATTAGTGTGAAACGTAAGCAAAAGTTCATTGCGTGCACTAGTTAATAGAATCCTCGGCGGAAGATTGCATCTAAATAGCTTTACGAGCGCGTTTAAAGATAAACACGCCACTGAAAAACGCAGTGCCCCGCCCTCCGTTGTTGGATCTACTTTACTACGTAGAATAAATGCTGCAATATTTTTTTTTGCAAAGTATTAAGCTGGGAACAACAACGTACTGACCATGATGAAAACGAAAGCGAGCGAAGGCTAAACGAACGAAAGAACATACAAGAACGCCAGAGCGAATGCATCGATTTATATATTCGTTTGCCTTCGCTTGGTCACATCTGTACTATTAAAAACTTAAAAAATGAAACATATCTTTTAAACATATAATTAATTTGTAGAGAGGGCAATTCTGTGAGTACATTGAATATATTTTTAAAATAACATAATTTTTTGTCTGTCTGTCTGTATGTTCGTTATTAAAACAAAAACTACTAGACGGATTTTAATGAATCTCGGTACATATCTTCATACTCCTGGGCAGGTCATACCTAGTCCTACACTAAAATTGTTGGAAAAAGTGACACGTTTGCTAATAATTAATGTAAAAAAAAACAATCTGTATACGTGACTTGTACTGGGTGTGCCGTCTTTGACACACATTTAGTGGATTGTCAGCATCTGCTGTGGTATCATCTAATTAGCATCCACCGCAACTAGTTACTATTTACTGTCAAAAAACAATTTTCGGATTCTACATTGCTGCTTTGAAGTAATTACCGGTAACAACCACGTTACGTCAAAGCAGTAATGTACTGCAAGTTAGCCACTAGTAGTGGTGGATGCTAATTACATGATACCACAGCTGGAGCATTATCATTTTTGTTATTAATATTCGAAACAAACCTTGATAAAGCTAGATAGAACATTGCAGTTTTGATTGCCATATCTCTTACTCATTTGTTATGCTGACTTGTTTTTTTTTCTAATAAATGAATTCATAAGGGTACCTACAGTTAACCTATACTTAATATTAGAGTTATATATTAGTTTAACTTAACTAACCTTCGTTTAATCGCGATCTTGTGGTTGCATTACGTGCAGTGTTCGAGGGTCACTATAATTTGTTGTTGGTATTAATAAGACCTTGGTGTACGCACGCTAATTCCAAACCCGTGTTTACGGAAATGAGCATTTATTTTCAGAAAGCTTTGCATGTTAAAATTCAAAACAATCGAGTTAAAAAGGGTCACGTTATGAGACATTGAAAGTTCGTTGTATTTACAAAAGCAAAAAAAAATACGCAAATAAGGCTTCGGCTGCATAGGCGGCTTACTTCGTGCCTAACGCCTATTGGCTTGCATTCTGGCAACATACAGAGCTAGGCGCCAAGCGTTCAGTGCGGCCGGTCACGAACTTTCTAGACCTTTCGTTTTAGTTAGGTGACTGGCTATCCTCTAGCTAGCCGCTAATTCAGGCTCTTATGCCTATGCGGCCGCAGCCTAAAGGCGAGTTCCACTAAACTCGAGTAAACCTAGGAATAATTTTCATTTCATAGAAGATAATCTCATGCAAAAGGCTATATGTTCAAAAAATCTTTTATTTATTATTATATGTGGATGACTCCACTTGGTGATGCGACTTATAGCACATTTGCGTAGCGTGTCGCTGTCTAACCAGTATGGCTCGCCTTAGTAGTCTACATAATACATATAACTCGCTCGTACGAGTTACTAGTAAGCTTTAAACAGTGCGAGTAACTGCCTTGCAGCTACTTCGGTACGCTGACTTGTAGGTATTACCTAGCTCGCACTGTGTAAACAAGCTATTAGACAAATGGGTGGTGACAGGGCCGCGGCTCAATTCTTCAAATAACATAGCATCATGTTTGAAATTGATGGCCTGGTGCTCGATGTTTTTATACCTACTTCCTCAAGCAAATCTCGTGTAAACGAAAAAAATATGATGAAAACGAAGTGTTTCCGTTTCCCATCTATACTTCCCACTTAGATACATAAACTAGTTCTAATCCAAGTAATAAATTCCGTGTAATAACTACCGTCCTTCCTGCTATCTCGTTAACATGAGTAAATATTCATTAGCGCTAGTGGCAAGATAAATGAACGGCTTCACCTGTCAGTATAGCTTTTCGAACCCACACGTTTACTTGCACTAGACGTTTTAGTTAAATACACGTGTTTTTTTGCTTGAATAGTTAGTTAGTTAGATACTACTTCATCGAAAACTTAGTATCAACATAAAGTATTTAGCATATTAGCATATTATTATGCATAGCAATACGAGTTAATTCCGTCAGTCAATTAGGCCTTTGAAATTTATGTATTTAGATAAGTGTTACAGTTATTTTTTTCATCTACTATAAATATTGCCTACTAATAACATTTTTAAGAGTCATGTTTACTGATCTGAGAGTATAATGTAAGGTGAAGGACGCGACACGTGCCTAGATGATAATAAAAATACGTCATATCTAGTTGATGTCATAAAATGGAAACGTATCAAGGAAACGTGCCTGAAGACTTCCCTCCCTAAAACATTAACTCTGCGTAGGTAGGTAGGTCTCTCGGCTTACTCAATTTTATCAATATATTTTATATGGCTTTGATGATATTTTTATGTTGCTATTAAACTGAAAATCGCTATTTATAACAGCGAGAATAAAAATGAAGTTTAATTTCATAATCGTAGCTGCTCGCGTTTGACCATCATTATATCACTCGATGATATGATAGTACTACGACATTGACAACACTTCTAGCTTAGTGTGGATGCTTTCTAGGACATATAGGCTATTGTCGTCACACCAGAGACATATTACATCGTCGTCTTCGCTCCTAGAAGATTGTGCACTTGGGAACTTTTGAAATATCAATTTCAATCATGTTCTCAAAAATTAAGGTAGCTTTTGCTCTATATAGATGTAGATATATCAACCCGGTTGATTCCAGTCTGTCCTTATCTAACCAACGGACAAACACTAAAGTGCAAAAAGGACAGACTGGGGTCTCTCTAAAATCAAGCGAGACCGTTTTTTTTTGACGAAGTAAGCATTCTAGTAATTAATGTACTATGGGTCACACTTACTTAAAGGACCGAGATTCAGCAGAGATATGACATTAGGTACCTACATATATATCTAAAAGGGACTGAAAGACCTAATTATTCTTTTTTTATTAGAAATTAAATCGCAAAGTTTTTCATTTAAAATCAATTGAATTGTAACCTTTGCTTATTGAGTTATATACTCAAAGTCAATTTCTTTATATTATCTAGTATAAAATTATATCACCAAGCTACTAGTGTGTACATAATGGTACTTTTGACAAGAAATCATCGTTTTTTTCCTACAATTACTTCCCGCATATTTCTATGCAACCGGACAAGTACCGATAATTATTATCTATTGCCGCCTAAGACGCCACGTTAACCTTCTTTCCATACTGAAACAAATAACTCCAAACCTACACAACTCAATACGCCTATCACATTTTTAAAGATTGATAAACCCGAGAAGTTTCCTCGTGAAACTCTTGAATGGTGTTTCACGAAGGGAAACGACAAGACTTTGGAACTCGCCTTCAAAAGTCGTATTGAGACGTTTGCGCCACTATCGATTCGAACTTTTGCAGATAGATTTAGGTACGTATTTATACGAAACAGATATCTCACTGTTTCAATCATTGTTTTGTAATTCAGATTTTGTAATTGTGACGTTTCTCAATCGGTGTTTTTATTGAAATTAAACTTATCTTTATAGAGCTCTTCCTCGGGGGTAAAAACGGAAAATCCAACATCGCGACAACAGAAGAAACGTACAAAAAGTTCTCAAATCCCCATTAATGGGGAATAACAATGGGGACTAAACAACCCTCTGAAGTATATTTAATATATTGCCTGGGTTAACTTACAACTTGTGGTGATTTTAAATCTCTGATTAGTAAAGCAAAGTAGCTATTTACCAGGAGCTGTAAACCAACAATACTATAACATATTTTGACGCTATTTCCACTATTATTTTAAGGGGAAAGGGTAGTTTAATCTCTACTACCTACCAGAATATTAATATCCTAAAATATTGGAATTCAAAAATATTAATTTCCCAAAATAGGTATTTTACGTCCAACCGAGCTAGTAATGGGCAGCTTTAAAAATAAATTATGTATTTCGAAATAGGTGCTAATACAATACAAGCAGTCAATTGCGTGATTGCGTAACTAGTAACACCTACGTATAGAAACAATTAAGTAAACACAAAGCCACTGCTGTAAAATTAATTACCACTATCGATCCTGCAGCACCAGATTGCGGCTTGCATCTCATTACTAACTATTTCTTGTCAACTACGAACTTAGAGTATTCAGACTAACAAAAACATTCAATCATCAAATAGGAATGGGAGTATTTAGAACTAGGCATCCTTTAATTAATATTTGCCCAATAAGAAATTTAAAGAAATAAAATAATACAAGAACTGATTGCGATGAAACTTGGCATGCAGATAGCTGGAGATCTGGATTCAGGCACATAGGTTACCTACTTCTTATACCGATATTTCCGTGGGACCTGGAATTACGCGGGTGACAGGGCGCTGTTAGTAAAAAAAGCCCTATAAGAAATATGACTACAATTAATTTAAAAAAAAATCCTTAAAATTAGAGGAAAGAAACGGTTTTTGGCTTGCAAATTGTAAAAAAAAACGAGACCAATTCAGCAATAAACATAAATACAGTACCAAGTCTTATAGACCTACATTCAACCACCCATTTTGTGGCACACGTTCGGGCGTGAAGAGCTACCATTAAACCATATTGGCTGAAAAGCTCACGAAGGTTTGATTATGAGTGCAGATGACGTTACAGGAAATCTATGCGAAGTCGTATTGAGATTAGGCACGCCACACGCGAAACCTTTTTAGATATTGCTTACGCAAACTTATTTAGGGACTCTCCGATACGCTTTAGGGTGGTTATAGGCAGAGTCATGGTAATGGAATATATTCTTACGCGACTGCGAAAAGGTATTGTGAGCTTGTGAGAAGTTAAAATAACATAGCTTTTTTAATATTTCATATGGTCGTTTTGAATCGTCTTAGTAAGATCAATTTGTGTCTTCAAAATGCGACCTCCAAGACGGAGACGCAAGGAACACAGTGTTTTTTTTTAAATGAACATCGAAAATCCTGTTATTGAGATAGTAAGAAATCATTAATTGTTCGTTTCTATGTTTTTTTTCGATATGCTTCGTGGACTTCTGGAAAATCGCTGTATTAGTCGAATATTGTGGTCTCTATAATTGCTATACATTCTATGGTAACCGCGCAACAATATCGCTATGCCAAACCCGTTTTATATGACTTGGCATAGTGGTATTATTGTATTGTCTTCAGCTATAATTTTCGAAAAGCTTAGCAGCAAAACCGTATCCTTCTCCTTCCATATGTCTAAGTTGTTACATGTTCGAAACAGACTAGTCAGCGAAATGTAAATAAACATAGGTGGGTATATATATACGTACATATTACAGCTTAACACTTGGTGTTTCTTGAATAAGTGTGTTATAAATATTCAGGTAGCGTTTTCTCGTTGGTCTGTACCTTTTTCCTTTTAAGTGGCTCGGATCGCTGTGCGATGGTGCTCGCGGAGATTCGTCTGCTTTAAGATTCACAGAAAAAGAAGTTTTCTAGGCCTTTTTGGTTCTAAATTTGGGGCCGTGGCGAGCTTACGTATTCTTACTATAAGTAGGTATATACGAAATACGAAGTAAATACTTGCGGGACTATGATCATTAAATATAACTAATCGTAACCTAACGTATTGAAATTCAATTTAAATAGAATTAATATCTTATGATATCATCATATCTCTTACTTAAGACTGAGTACTAAACTACTTAGAATGTAGCAATAACCACAGATATAAATAAAATACGGTAATCATACCAATAATGAAAACAAGAAAGTGTCAAAAACAGTTGCGACAGGGTAACGGCAGGTAAACATTGCGCGCCCTTTACGCTAAAATAAGACCTCAATGTGGGTTCACATAATATTAACAGAATTATTACGTATTAGCACTTTTAGATTTTTGTTCACGTTTGTGATTATATTTATTGTTTATTGATATGATGTTAGAAATGGATTCCCATTTGAATCTATACGAATTCAGATTAAAACATGATAAAAACGAACTCCACAAATAGTAATAATCAGCCTGTTAATTTGTTCCTCCTTGTCCTTCTCCCGGCCTATTCTTAGAGGGGTTAGGCAGTAAGACGCCACGGGAGCCGACTCCGGATTGGCGAATGACCCATGGTTTCGGACCGTGGTGCGTCTTAGGACATGTCGGTTTTCTCATGGTGTTTTGCCTTCACCGTAAAAGCGATGTTATTACTCCAAAAACATTGAAATATATAAATAATGACCTCTAAAGTCTGAAGTCGTCCAGTTTTACGTACGAGGATCTGTTTGTAATTCACCTCCACGACTTCAGACTTCAGATTTTTTTTTGCTTCTGGCTACGTGCTTCGACCGCATGGTTCGATTAATTCGTTCGTTTGATTAAACTGGCGTTCTTTAACGATTTTCACGATGCTGACATATAATTAAACCCATAAAAAACCCATGTTTCGGTTTTAATAGCTTTACTTTTATTATATTAAGCATTTTCCAACGCCCGATGTTTTCAGGTGTTTCCAGATCTATACAGCCTATCTTTTTCTTTCTTGTTCACGGATGTTCTTGTGAATATATACCAGTATTCTACATTAAATAATTGAATTCATACAAATATTAGACACACAAATATAGACAGATGTTGAAGACGGTAGGTACCGTCGTCGTTGAATTAGACGAAATCTGATAAATTCTCAGAAATGAAGCCACAATTATAACCATAACATTCCGAGAACTCCTTGCGCTTTTAGTCCTCGACTCGTCCCGCTGTCCGACACCAAATCCGACAGACTGCGGTCCAATCTTATTTAAGCTGGTCAGCTTTTGCGGTGACGTCAGCAATCTTTTAAAAGTAACTAGTGTTACTAATCTGCGAGGAGCAAATCGGCTAATATTTTATATTTTAACGAATGGCGTGAAAGTGGTAATGTTTTTTTTTATATCTCATAGTTTGGAGATATTTCGGTTGAAAACATGATATTATGTAGAGAAGACATAAACATACATACATGGCAGACAAAAGCAAATGTTACAGACTTAGAGCAGAGATGCTTCGTACGCTCGGTCAATAAATTTATTTGATTCTTTTTTAATTTAGTTGAGTTATTTTGGGATTTTGTTATATGTTATTATATACCGTAATAACAACATTGCCTTAATCAAAATCTGCGGTTCCACCTACAAACGGTTTTTGTCATCTACATACGTATATCTAAAAAAGGCCACAAAATTAAACACAGAGCCATCATTGAGCAAATAGCGAAGTCAAACACGAGTACAATGTAGGAAAATCCTTTTCATTTTGCGTTGAAGTGCGGCACTTTTTGTGGTTTTTAACAAATTTTGAGCTGCGTGAGTTACGTAAGTTCATACCTACTTCATAAAGAAGGTAAATATGTACGAAGTCAGAAAGTTAATTTTAATTTCCGTAAAAAATATATATTGCTACTCAAATCATTGATATACGACATCAGAAATTAGACAGTTGTAAACATCGAATGCGCTAACGCTACCTCAAACTCAATGATGATTTAGAAGTTTTAATCGTCATCATCAATACTGTTTTCATTTTTACGATGGACGTAACAATATTTTCAGCGCCGCAGCGGCTTTTTGTATTTAATTCGCGTAAGAGGAACATGGATTATGTTTGATATCATCTATTGTACTAGTACATAATAGTACAATAAGTATCTCAATGACCCAACATAAAACAATAATGGTCTTTTCATCTAATTTTAGATGAATTATACAGCGTGAGAACTTAATCCATGCTATTTTATGGCGCTGTATTCTTGGGACATTCGTTGTTAGGTGGAGTAGGCTTGCCCAGCACCTATTCCCATGTCATAACTTAGTCAGCCATGCCCAGAGAAAAGAACTGGTCAATACGTCTGAAGGTAACTAAGCCGTCGAGTTTCCTCACGATGTTTTCCTTCACCGTTGGGCGATGTTATTAACGCACAAACTTTTCCGCAAGGAAAAAGACATTGGTGCGCGGTAATCCGGGATTTGTAACCACGACCTTCGGCATGAAAGTCGGGGTATCTACCACTAGATCAACACCGCTCTATAAAAAAATAATAACGCATTGATAATATATATAAGTACTCTGCATACACACGAGTTTAAGCGACAGCGACGTATGCCCCAGCGATCGAGTTATAGATTTCGGAATAACATGCATTAGTTTAATGCCGATATTTCTACAGAATCCAGGCTACGCATATGAATAGATAGGTCCTCGATTGTGTTATAAGTACCTATACAAAGGTTTTGTCCCGAATGACTGATTAACGCACAGACTAAACCGCTAAGAGTATAGAGCTGAAATTTGTAGAGTGTGTTCTTTATATGATGTAGACATACGATAAGAAAAGGTCATTTGAAATTCCCACGGGATCGCGACTTACGCGGGTGAAACCGCGAAACACTACAGCGCTGCCCTAATATCAACTTAATGTCTGTATAGTTGCTATAACTCAATAGAGTTGCGTGTTTCACTTACTAGCCAACTAACATCTTTCGTTCAGTAGTTTACCCTACCCATTGAGAAAGTTTTTCAAATCCATTGTGAAAGTTACCCGTGTTTAGCGTGTTGATGTAAATAACTACTTGAATGTGCCTATTCGAATAGAACTACTTTTTCTCACGCAAAATTATTTACTTTCCACGGCTATAGCTCGACAGATTACTACAATAATTAATAGTATACATACAGGGTGGTCTGACGACGGTGATTTAAGCCAAAAGGTGGGTTTTAGACGTCTAAGCTTTTGTTCTACGATTAAAACTTTATTTTTTTAATTTTAGGTGATTGTTGTGGGTTTTTTTTCTAAACGTAAATAAAATTAAAACTTTTTTTTTTAAATTTTAGGTGATTGTTGTGAATGTTGTGGGTTTTTTTTCTAAATGTAAATAAAATTGTAGGTATATTAATGCTTGGATTGTAGTCCAAACTAAATTAAAGAACAACTCAATATCACTATAATCTAATTCTAAAAAACAAAACAACTGAATTTCTAAAACACGTAGAAAAAAGGTTGTTCGGCTAGACGTCTGAAACAACCCCCTTTCGGCTAAAATCACCATTCTCGGAACACCCTGTATTGTTCCATAGGTATAGGCTCTTTTCTAAAGTTTCCAGCTGTTTTTAGGTCAAGGATTGTTTACAAGAAAGCTGAAGACTCCGGCCATTTGCAATGCGATGTTCGAGAAAACACTGATGAAAACTGAAGCTCCATTTTATCGAAAGTTCAATCCTTTCAGGGGTGTTTACGTTAATACAAAATCATCAGCCTTAGTTTGTTACTCCATGTTAACTTATTTAAATATCCAAAGATATGTATCCTAAGGGATTGTCCCGCGAGTCGAATACGCTGTTTACCTCCAGAATTCTCTCACGGTTCTGTAGGCAAACGACTGCCCTACAAGGGAGCCACTCGCCTATCTACTTTGAATAGAAATTACGTAATCGAAGAAATTTTGACGCAGCCTGCGGCGCTCGGCGTTTTGTCTTTTATCGACGCTTCATCGCTATTGAAGATTCCTTTCCCTTACAAAATAACAGCGATCTGATTTAATTTTCACTTTGACCTGAATAGTATATTTTATCAGCAAACTTGGATCTTTTTCTCAATTAAAACTTAAATTTGTTTTTATGAGATCCTAAATTATAATTCTCGATCTAGATTTTTTTATAAGATTTGATTTTTGTAGATAGACCTAAGACTGCAATTTGCAGGCCTCCCCTAGAGGGTCTCGTTCGTTGAATTACGTGGCACCAGACAGCGAAAGTCCATTAGGTTTTATGGGTTACTCCCCAGAACGAATAGACGAGTTCAACCGTTGAAATTAATTAAATTCTTACGTAAAAGCGACTCAAAAGCTAAGAAGAATAATGAGAAAATAGATATATAATTAATTTTTAAATGTTCAGCATCGCATCATTAATTTAGTTTAACCATAATCAATCACAATATTTACCGCGTTTTACTCGCGTTTAATAACGGCGTTATTACAAAACTACCGAGCTTTCGCTAACTTTACAGTTAGCTTTTTCGAGGTTGACTGAACCAACCTGGTTCACCATAATAATGCCGTTAATAAATAAAACGCGGGTGAAACCCGGTAAATAGTCTTCTATTAAGGGGCGGTAGTAGGCCAGAACTGATGTTTCTAGGGTGAATTACTACAAAAGTTATTTGAAATAAATGTTTTTGAAACCATATTTATTAAAGTCGAGGATATTTACTAATACGTGAATGTCGTGAAAACACGATTCCTGAAAATTTTCTCGATAGAAAAAAATCCAAACTTCCCTCTAATTTGTACAAATAAGTGATATTACTCATCAATATTGTACGAAAACTAATAAAAGTTTGTATAAGAACTGAACTTAGCTCAATACAGGCAGTGAATGTTTTGAATTTCAAGATTAACGCTTAATTATCTTGAATCTAGCAATTGTTTGATTTTAGGCAATAAAATTTTGCATAGTAGCAACTCACGTCCTTCACTTACACATCTGAAATTCGCTAGCTTTATCCCTGTCACGCTATTAGGGTTATATGGGCCCTTAAGCAAAATCGCGAAAACTTAATACAAAACTAAACCCTAATCTTCAAATTATCTCAAAATGATATGGCAGTCTACCTACCTTCAATTGTTACTAACGAGGTTCGGATCTTTTCCCACTTTTGAGCATTCTTTTTAAACTGGATCCAGTAATCAACGGACAAGTTTCTTTGATGCTCTAGTTAGAGGAAACTAAATGTGATGAAGCTTTATATCACAATCTTTTAGAACGTCTTACTCGTACATATTAGACTACCTTTTCTGTGGTTGCCTCCATCCTCATTTCAATCCGACTGAGTGTAAGTAATCGATCCTTTTAGTTAGCCTATCAGATTTGCAGCCATTTGATATTGGTAGGTACTGTAAAACAAGATAGGCGCGAAAACATGACCCTTTCCTCGTAGCTGGGTAATAAACTAACCTTCCTAGGTAAGTGGAGTGGCTAGGACGTCAGCACCGCATGAATGGTGTACCTATAAATTCAGTTCCCACAGTGTGAAGTTCGAGTTACCTATTTGCCCTTTTTCGAAATACAAACGAAACACTTCAACATTACAACAGCTATATAGACATGATACTAAAATACTACTGAATAATTGAATTTATTAGGAACCAATTTGCAGTATACAATTACAGGCGCGAAGCGTAGACGTGTCATGTTTGAACACAACGCTCAATTACTCAACATTGTTGCGGTCCGTAAGCCTTGTACGAAACATAATACGTATTTCGCGAGTCCCCTCGGACATGGGAAATAGATATACCATTGTATGCGTTCCGACTATCGTAGAATATTGGAGCGGCTACGAACGGAAGGTTGTTCACGATTTGTCAACAAACAACCTTCTAGGGTTAGGGTTTCGAACTTACGTGCCTATAGTATTAGTTTCTTGCTCTTACTGGTTTCCTTTTTTATTTTAAAAATAGCGAAGGAACAAAGTAGTTTAAAAATCCTATAAAATCTATCTTGGTTACTGAGATATTCAGGTTCTGGTTTTTGGTTATTGTGTTTTACAATGGTCTTTGTTTAAATCGGCTCTACGGCAAATAAGACCCAAATGGAGTAACACAACTTTTTATTTAAATTTCAGATTCAATCCGCTTAAACGCCCATTTTAACCAGTATGTAATTATCCTTATTTTTATTGCGCTCTCAGTGACGATTTTAACAAAATCATTCTGTAATACATCGACGTAGGAGACTTTATCGTAACACGATCGAGTACTTATTAGGAATATTGGAAAGTTTTCTCATAAAAAATTGCCATTTCGGTCCAATCGTAAACTTAGTAAGTTTTCAAAGTGGATACTTTTGGCGAGAACGTCTCACTCCTGCGCGTCGAACTTTATAACTTACTGCCCAAATTTTAATAAACGAAGCGGTCGCAACTGAAATCAGTTTCTTTTACTCAAGTTCAGTAAATTGTTTGAATTAAAACAGACCTCACCGAAATCGGTGCCAGAAAATATAGCGGTGTACGTGTTTGCTGTTTGTGATTCAACTTTTAAACACTTTCCATTTTGAAGTTTTCGTTAGAGAGTTCTGCTTATAGAGATATATTCATCTTTCGGTAGTTGCAAATTTTGATTTCGTTGCTTTTAGATTTCACAATATTAAACTTTTAACTAACATATTTAGTAAAAATAAAAAGAATCATTTATTTCTTGTTTCAATCGAGTTTGATTGAATAATATCGCCAAATTTAATTTCGATTCAGCCTACAAAGCTAGAATTAATATAAAACCACAAACAAAGTTAAAATCAAAAAGTTACCTTCATTAATACATACATCTTATCTTACTTTCTTACTAATACTATAAACGCGAAAGTTTGTATGTATCTATATGAGGTTGTTACTCTTTCACACAAAAACTTCTGAAACTTGGAATATAGGTAGCTGGGGACCTGGATTAACACATAGGCTACTTTTTATCCCGATATTCTCGCGGGAACGGGACTTACGCGGGTAAAACCGCAGGGCGCAGCTAGTAGTACTTATAATATAAAGTCACTTCCCGCTTTCTGTAATCTGTCTGCTGTTTATATGCGTAGATCTTAAAAACTACGCTACGGGTTTTGATGCGTTTTTTTTGTAGATTGATTATTCAATCAATAATAAATATAATAAAACACTTTGTTTTGTAGGACTTAGTATTTTTTGTTATTTAGATTTGTTAATTCTTGGTTTGATGTAAAATTGTTTTTAAATTTCCGAGTAAAATGAGAACCCCGATGAGTTTCTTCGTAGCTTCTGCTCATGTGAGGGCGCGTTCCGAAGCCATGGTAGTTTTTTGAGCTAGCTAAGGATAAAATTAATTATAATTTAAATTGAAAACTATTACGAAAACTATAGTCTGCGTACACTGGAACGTTTTGTTGCAAATAATTATGAGGCGGTAGTTTACTGTAACTTTTTAGAATGTTAAAATTAGACAAATTACATCTCAGTCAACCTTGAAAAAGCCAACTGTAAAGTTGGCGAAAGCTCGGTTCGTTTAGAACAATGAATAAAAACGCGATTCAACCGGATAAACAAAGTGTTTTATAAAACAGCTACAGTGGGTAGCAAGGGAAAGGCCCTTGCTACCCACGCCATATTACTAATAAAACTAAAAGTAAAACGACTCAAGTGAGCAAGCATTTTCCTGTTAAAGATAGAAATTGGCAAACTTACACAACCACACGGATATAAATCATAACTCCTTTTATAGCAGTACCAATAAATTGTTACACCAGGGAAATAATACCGGTAATTACAAAAAAAACAATGGCTGGCAATTTATTAAAATGCGAGTATAGCCGGGTTGTCGTTACGGGGATTTCGATACCACAGAATGTACTTAGTTGAAATGGAACTTTGCATAAATGATTTATTATATGAAACGCGTTCATAAATAAGTAGGTAGCATATTATTTTCCTATTTAGTAGGCTGTATGAACTTGAACACTTCGAATAACTTGAGTATTTTTTCTAGTTAATAGAAACAAAATCTAATCAAATATTTAATTATTAATATGAATCTTACCAAATATTTCTCACATTAAATTAGAAATCGGTTCTGCACTAAGCACAGCTTGTATCGCAGCAACCGAGCTACTAATATAAAAATTTTGATAACATTACATAATAATTCAAATTGTAAATACCTTACATACCTTGCAGACTTACATAAATATAGAATATAATATATAAAAAAAATAGATAAATAAATAAAATTATTAATGAAGTTATACATTACATGACTTTATGACAGAAACGCCTATAATAAATTATAAGATGTAGGAAGTAGGATTCTGACCCGAAAACATAGGCGTATGTATATAACACGTATGTAGGTAGGTATGTTACCTAGGTAGTTCGTATTCATTCAGTCAACAAGTGAAATTGGCCTCGTTCAGTAAATCGTCGACTATTTGCGTTGAACTATTTTGACATTCGTTCCAGAGTTATGCAATCATTTCTTTATTATTGTTAAAAAAATAACGTAAAAAATATTTATTTAGACAACTATGGAACGTTTTTACCCGACTGCGCGCCGCAAAGGAGGGTAATGTGTTTATCAGTCTATGTATGTATGTATGTAAGTATGTATGTATGTATGTATGGATGTTTCTATGTGGCGTTCTAGAGGCCAAACGCGTGGACCGATTTTGATGATTCTTACGTCAATCGATTCGTCTTAATCTGGCGAGTGTGACTAAAGACATGACAGTAATCCAAAGTAACATATGTCACCACCAGACGCCATATTGTCAAAATTAAAAAATCCAAAATCGTCAAAGTATGTCAAGATGGGTATCGTTGAATAGGTTTTGTAATCGATACACACAGAACACATAATAAATGAGTAAAAAATTACTCACAGTCGGGACCCATTGGAAAAATTAGATTGGTAAAATGAATGGGTCCCGACTGTGAGTAATTTTTTACTCATTTATTATGTGTTCTGTGTGTATCGATTACAAAACTATTATTACTTAGCGTAATTTCAAATTACTGGGCTTGTTTTTTTTCTTTTTGGTTTTTTTGTTGTTTCTATGCGTATTTTTTAATCGAGTTTTTTTATATGTAGGTAGCACGTACCTAATTAGTAGGGACCATCAAACCATGTAAATATTTATTAAATGATCTTGTAATAAGTTTTGTAAATATTTACAAACGATTCGACGTTATGATCTTACTAATAAGTATTATACTTAAACCTGACAGTTTGTACTTATGTAAGTATGTCGTTGACCTAGTTACTCAATCACGCAAAAACTACTGAACCGATTGCTACGAAACTTGGAATTTATCCCGATAACGCCGGGGCGCAGCTAGTTATATACATTTACAGGGTTCTTTCTTTCCAACTTAAAACCGTGCAGGTGGGAGTTTTCCTTATCAAAACGACCTACTTTTGTACTTCGAATTTTGGATATTCGAACTATTATTATCGATATTTTTGACTTTTTGTCAAATAAAACAGGAGTTTTACAAAATAAAAGAGATCAATGTTTAGTTTGTAGTGAGACCTTTTATTGGGGTTGCACACCCCAACAAAAGGTCAACTTAAGGTCAATTACTCCTAACTTTAAAAATCAGCTGATTTTAAAGTAAAATTTCAACTAATAAAAATCGAAACTACTTCCGATTTTCCAAAAGTCGTGGAAAAAACTTGTTCATAATTTTGTCTTAAGTTTTCGCGATTTTGCATAATGAAACACAATAATTACCGGGTTTAAGTGGCGGTTTATTTAATAACGGCTTTATTAAAAGTACTGAGCTTTCGCTTTTCGTCAGTTAGTTTTTCGTCAGTCAACCTTGAAAAGCTAACTGTAAAGTTAGCAGATAATAGTAATGGCGTTATTAAATAAAAGTAATAAAATAATTCAATAAAAGAGCGCGAACCATAAACGTGAGTAAATATTGTGTTTTATTAAAAACATAAGTTTTTATTAAAACACAAAATTGTTCGTTTTAATATAGAAAGTCACCCCTGCACGGTTTTGAATTGGAAAGAAATAACCCTGTATATCTGTCAGAATGTCGCGGCCATCATTCTTACAAAACATAACATAATGAGGATGGTATAACAGTAAATGTAACAGCCCTCAAAAGTTTCGTATCCGAGATAACACGGTTTTTTATTGCACTTGTTTTGTCGTAAATAGGATTGAAGCCAAAGTTTGTGCTCATAAAGTTCGTGTGGTTTATTGCTAGATAATTTTAGATAGGTACAAAGTAAACCACCACAGTTTACGTCGATTGTTTAAGGTATTAAAGCACAATAAATTAACAAGCGTAAAATAATTAAAATGGGCACGCGAATCGTAAAACTTAAGGATAAAGGTTAAAAAAAAACAACACTTTCTTGAGCAGTCATGTAAAAATACAGCTCTCGTTCTGATTGTTCAAATGGAATGGAAAAAATGTGGTAATTTTATTTACGTTGACACGCAATGAACATGGTGCAAAAATGTACGTGAAAAATGTAGGTGTAAAAATAACAATGTGTTGCTTATATGGTCTTATAGTAGCATGAAAATAGTATCATTAGAAATTTAATAGAAGGAGGATTTTTGATGATGTTTTTCTCCTTGAAAATATTTTAAGTAGAGCATTGAGCAACAAATAAGAAAAAAGAATTATGCAATTAAATTTTTTTTACAGTATATTAAATTTCAAAGCACTTAATAGTTTAAACTTATAACTGGTATGCATAATAGTATTCAGGCATTGTTTTTGTTATATTGTTATCAATATGTATTACTGTTGGTGTACCAAATAAATAAGCACTTACACACATAAGGCACTCGAATTGTTAAAACTTTAATGTTTTATAATAAGTACGTAAGTAAAAATAAATAATAAATATTTATTGTTATATCCGTACTATATCATAAATGTAGATAATAAGGTAGGTGTAGTAATGCTACTCCTGCTGAAAAACTTACTATGAAAATAAAAAAAACTCAGCCTAACTTGCCTAAAACGCGTTCCCTTTTCATTACATTACGAGTGAATATCCATTCTTATAAGGTAATGAAAGGGGAAAGTTAATAACACTGTAGCTACATTAAGTCGAGTTCACCTTCGGCGATAAGTAATAGATTGTCACCCGTAGCGGGTAGCGGGTAGGTGCGAGTAGGTATATCACAGCATCGGTGGCTATTCATCAAGCGATGTCAGCTATGATCGATTGTTCACCGTAATACGGCAACGGAAATAACTTTTTGCTACGTTTCCTACATGATTTTTCGTAACTTTATGCATGTTTTGTTTCTTAATAACTTGGACCATCGAGGTCGAAATAAAACTAAAATTGTAACACGCTTTTATGACAATTTATTGAAGTTACTTATTTTGATTTATTTTTAAAGTGTTTTTACACTCGGACGAATAATTTTTGATTGGGTGCAGGTTCAAGTCCTGATTGGTGTAAATTTTTGAAAAGTTATTTTTATTTACAATACTGACCACGCTAGAAAATAGATACAAGTAAGATTTAACTAAATTATAAAAAAACCAATACCAAGGTTCACCATAAAACAGCTTCACTGAGATAGATGATCTCATCATTTCCTGAAATCGTAAAACTTCTGACGAAGGCACCATCAAGCTGGGAGTAGAATAGTTTGTATCCAAAAATAGTATCAATTTGGTAGCAATATACAGAAATGTAGTGCCTTCGTTGAGGATCGTGGAAGGGCAGGTCGCACGTTTAGATGTTTAGCAATTCTAATCAAGTCCGTTGCTTCCGGCCTCCCGCGCCCGCCTCGCCCGGGCGCAGCAATGCTGCCATTCTCTCGCCCCGATAAATTTAAAAGGGCAACCCTACGACACGCGAACTTTTTGGGTAATTAAACCGGTATTATTCCTACTAGTGTCTTACTGATATGAATCTGAAGGCCAAGGGGGCATTATTAGCATTTTGATTAACTTGGTATTGCCGCTAAATAAAATCCTAGTTACGAATTATTCGATAATTTAGTTTCAACTTTTAAACTACAACTTTATTACAGACCTAGTTCATGAAACGTTCCAAACTACATTCTTAACGACCTCTAATAACAATGGCGCTAGTAATATTGTTTAAAATGTAAATTTAAAATTAAATAAGTACTATGAATTTTAGAACCGTGAAAACGTAAAACTAAGATAATTAATAACTATGGAATAACTATGGAACTGTGAAATATTACGTTTGGGCATGTAAGTCCTAAAATATAGGGTTGGCGAAGGTTCCAGTGTGACCCTGGCTTGAATAAATGCCATTTCCTGGGGTGCAAATCAGTCGAGGCACGCGAACTTTGCGGTTCACATCATAGTTGAGTGCTAATTCTGTTGCTACCAAACAACGCCTTTTAAATGTGTGAACTAAACTTGCTAGAGCATCGCGGTGTCTTAACAAAAGTTACATTTGCATTGCCTAATTGAGACAAATAACCTACGAATATCTATTTAGTTAATGCGTTTAGTCTAGAGCTGCCTGATGATTAATTTAGTGTAACATTTGTGTTGTCTTCATTTGAATATACTTGTGTTAGAGTATTAAGGCTTATGACTCGATCTAACGATTGATATCTGAGATCAACGAACTCGAATATATATAGAAGTACCCATCTTTTGAAAAAATGATCCATGCAAACGGTGGTTGCGGGGCCTAAAACGATGTTTCGACCGCCAGTCTGTCACTAAAGATCGTCAATCCCTCGGTCGATCATACGTAACGTACGGTACGGAACATGTCAGTGTGTGCATCTGCTGCTGTATGACCAAGGAACATGTTTTTTTTCGAATTTAATAGAGAAGTTAGATCTCCATTCTATTTATTCCTCGTAGTCAGAGATAGTAGAACTAATCACATATTGTTTAGGAACACGGTACTAGCTTAAGTATCTACCTATTTTTACCTGATAACGCGTTTTCTCTTTAGTTAATAAATTTTAAAAGTTAATTTGATTATTTACTGTTAAATAAATTTTATAATCCCAGTTTCAATTATTTTTTCGTAGCGCTCGTGCTTCGACCAATCCTGTAGGTATCTACCTATCTACATACCATGTAGGAACTTCAATTTCTCATTTTTCAATAACAAATAAAACACGTAAAAGATTTTCTCGTAACTTATGTGGTATGTTCGTTTTACATTCGTTCATAAAAAATATTTACGAGAAATAACTTACAGGTGAGGGTAAGTACATTATCCAAATGAATTTTTTTATTGCTCGTTTGACGATTTGCTATAGGAATGTTTCTTAATAATTATGCAAATTTCTCCCTTAGTAAATTTACAATTCTCCAATACCATTTTACAGTTTTCTGGCGTAAGTAATAAGATTTTTGAGGGAATTGTCGCGACGTCTGATCGAGGCGACCGGTGATCCCAGGGCTGGCGGGTTCCTTTCTCAGCGAGTTAGTCTCGCTATACAGAGAGGGAATGCTGCCAGCATCTTGGGAACTTGATGATGGCTTCTTCTTTTTTAGTTAAGTGTTTGTTTTTGTATTTGTTTGTTTATTTAAATTGTCGTTTGCTTTTTTGTTGTAATATGTGTGTGTGTTTGAGCTATTTTAAAATTAAAAGTAATAAGTATATATTTCTTTAAAAAACCAAATTTTAAAAAAACGTTTAAAACATTTTATTTTTATACTGACTTATGTATGAGTGGCGTTAAAACATATATAAGATTATCATAACAAATGTATTTTTGTGTTACAGCATTTATTAGGTTTATTTTTTGTAATGGGCTCAATGATCACATGCAATTTGGGCAGTCAGCCTCTGTCAGCCTGTGATGGGCACCTTTAGCCCACGAAACCTACCTACACCTTACAACATTTAAATTTGAACAACAATATACTAATCACGATAAAATTGCGAAAATGAAAAAAGAAATAGCAGATTCTAAGTTAAGTAGAAAGAATTAAATTTTGTCTACCTATTATAAACATTTAACCTATTATTTTATTTGAAAAAATTCTTACTAAATTTTCGCACCTAACAGGACTTGAACCTACATCCCTGAGAATCCGGCCCAGCTTGCGGCAGCTTCTAAAAATATTCATCCAAATGTTGGCAGCACTTTAAAATAAATCAAAAAGCTATTCTTTGTTTATAAATATGCAAATCCATCTACAAAATATACGTATAAGGCACGGTATCGACCTAATGCAAATCAGTGAAAAGAATGCTCATCGGCCGGTGCCGTCGTCGTGTCGGCAATGTGCCATAGCTCACGATAAATGTCATGTTTCGCAGACGATCCGCTCCATACGTCCGCGTCCGTGTATCATCCATCAATCGTCGTACACGGCATGTCTGTGCAGTTTATGACCGTTCTGTACTGCACACTGTTATGGAAAGGCTTTTTATGTTCTGACAGTGATTTTTGCTACTAATGTTCACGAACTATATTCAGAATTATTTAGGTAAAATTATTAATATATTTAGGTGCTCTTTCACCTCTAGCATTCACTTGTAATGTATGAAGGTTTTTAATTATTAATTTTATTAATTAACGGAAAATTTACCATGTTTAAACTTATTTCTTAATGAGCTCGATATTATGCCAGTAATTTCTACAGGCGAGTGCACGAGACTAAGATACAACCACAAACATGTAAGTTTATTACCGTATCTCTTTATTTCGAGAGATTTCTTTTGTAACGATACCCTACACGATGAGGTAAACAAGAAAAAAAACATCCCATATTTCACATGTGGGGAAGGTACCCTAAAAAACCGAATTAAAATCTGTAGCATAGTTTTGAAAATACAAACAACAAACAGCATATACATAAAAACAGACAACGGATAGCGACTTTGTTTTGTACTATATCACTTCGTATTATTTACTGCTGCTCTAGAGTATATATAGTAAATAATACCAAGTATACGTTTAGCTCCATTTTATTCCATGAGTCGCTAAACCCACTTTTTGGCACATCTTAACATTACTAACATCTTACTAGTCTTACTTCTTACTAAACGCGAAAGTTTGTATGTATGCATACGTATGCGACTTTGTTACTCTTCCACCCAAAAACTACTGATTGCGATGAAACTTGGAATATATGTAGCTGGAGACCTCGAATAACACATGGCTTTTTATCCCGATATATCCGCGGGAACGGGACTTACGAGGTGGAAACCGCGGGGCGCAGCTAGTTTTTCATATACCTACTCCTAGATAAAATCTAACAAAAACCAGTGACTGTGAGAGAAAAGTTATCTGTTTCATTCGTCGATATTTTCATCGACTAACTGAACTCGGGAAACAAAACGAAAGAAAAACAATAGAGGAGGTATGACAGGTATCCGGGGAGCACAAAGGTACCATATCTATGATATTGCTAAGAGTCGGGATAAGGGCGAATACAGAATAAAAATTTGAAATCGACCGATATTTGACGACCTCTGTGGCGCGTGGCGCGAATTGCCCGACTGCAATGCAGGCTGCGGATTCGATTTACCAAGGGTCCAAATATTTTAGCTAAAAAAAACATTGTATGGCTGGTTGTTTTTCTATGTATGTATTTACATAAGAAAAATAAATTCAAGTATTATAATTTCTTCTATGGTTTTCGCGATTTTGCATAATTAAACACTTTATTTATTCGATTTTATCGCGTTTTTATTCATTGTTCCAAACGAACCGAGCTTTCGCCAACTTTACAGTTGGCTTTTTCAAGGTTGACTAAGATGTAATTTGTCTAATTTTAACATTCTAAAAAGTTACATCAAAACTACCGCCTCATAATTATTTGCAACAAAACGTTCCAGTGTACGCAGACTATAAAGTTATTGTAATAGTTTTCAATTTAAATTATAATTATTTTTATCCCTAGCTAGGTCAAAAAACTACCATGGCTTCGAAACGCGCCCTCACATGAGAAGAAGCCACGAAGAAACTCATGAGGGTTCTCATTTTACTCGGAAATTTAAAAACAATAAAAACAACAAACAATTTCAAGTATTATATCCGTTATCTAGTCACCGTAACACAAGCCTAGTAGCTGACCAGGAGGCTAGATGCCGCTGTGCGTTGTTTACAGAATTTATTATTATAATTTTCGAAGCTAGTAAGTTACCTATTTACAATGAGCATCCTTAATCTGTTCTTCGACTGTCGAGTTAGGTTCGGCAGGAATCGGCAGACTGTTTCGTCTGCTTTAGACTATTTTTACCCTAACATCAGAGAAGAAACAGACAGACCGACCGGACGACGCGATACGGACGCGACTGTAATTAGGAAACTCCCGTGACATGGCACTCGCTACTTTTTATCTACGCTTTATATAGAAAAATAATTGCTCACGCTTTTATCTTACATTAGAAAGCATTACATTTTACGCAGCGCTTTCTGAGGCAGTAAATTAAATTGTCTTTGTTTTCTCTTGACGCAATTTAAGTGTAGCGAGAGTTCACCTCACATTTTAATTTAAATTAACTCACATTAAACAGTCCTAAATCTTAATAATGTATCTTTACGATTCTGTTCATGGAGTCGAATGTACTGTACCCATCTTGTCTTTATCCATCAAAGATTTCTCTTCGTGATGTTGTATTGAAATAAAACTCATTTCCGGTTGTAATTGTGTTGTTTTAATTATTTTCATCATTGTTGCAGTGTCGTTCCAACGTTTCGAAATCTTTACAGACTGGAGTCTGTAATGAGGAAGGATTCTTAGGGTAGACTGAGATGTAATTTGTCATTGTTCTAAAAAGTTGCTGTAAACTACCGTCTCATCTAGAACCCATTGGGTTTTAACAGAATATGAGTGAGTAGGTAACCTTCGGTATTATGTATCAGTCCAGAAAGTTGTAATACGCTTATATAACTTAGGGGTCTTCAAGTCGCGAGTGAACAGGTATCTCCTAGGTAAGCGTGCAACATCTTAGACCAAATCGTCTTTTTCCATCAGGTGAGATAGTGGGCAAACGCTTACCTATTATACCTACTGTAAAAAAAATAGCAGCTAGGTTTACTCTTTTTAAAAACCTGTGTTGTTTATTTGTACATTTGACAAGTAAATACTACAAGGGCAGGCCTACGATAGCTGTACTTAAGAACTGCTCAGCAGGGCTACTTTAATTCTAAAAACTAATAAAATCTGTCACTCAGAAAGAAAATTTGGTATTACAGCATCATCCATCCGAAAATAAAATTTTCGTAAACATAAGTAAGCCTGCAGTTTTTTAAATGTAAAAAAAACCGATTATGGCTATTTGGAAAGTAGCCAGTGTCATGTATTATTAATTTTTGCAAGTTATTTGCAATTTGCATTAAAACAGTCAAGTCGTCGTAGTAAAAGCAAAGTCAAGGAAGTCATTGTAAATTGTGGCTCTTTGACGCTTCACGAAGCTTTGGATACAACGCTGAAGTCCATGTTTTGCACCGATTTTCAATTTTATTACACTTTTACACCTTCACGAAACTAAATTGATTAATATGCCCCCGAAATTAAACAATTTACACGCATTTGAACTAGGTTTCACAAAAATGAAAATTTAGAAAAATATTCCTCAACGCGTTCCCGCCAAAACTCTCTCTTTTTAAATGTTGATAGCTCCTACAGCACTGTTACTGTAAGTGCTATCAACATTTAGATATAGCCTATAACTACCTTCCTATATTAGTCGGTATTATTTTCCAGATGTTCAGTGTTCACACTCTTCGTTCAATATTCATTGCATGTTGAGACAGCGGTCGTGGTCGGTACGATTCGTTGCCAATTAAAGTTTCAGCAGTCCTTAACGCCGCGAACAACCGCCTAAAGATCAAAAAGATAAGTATAACTTCGAAGCTTAAGTTGAAAACATACATACAGTATATTTTTCAATCGGCCGATAGTACGCCCTATTTTAGAACATCACTCTTTTAAAAAAGTTAAAGTTTTAATTTGAGTGTTTCCGCAATTAGACTTACTATTGGGCCTTTGTGCATGATTTTAAGCCGTGGTTTTTTTCAAGATGTTTTCCTTCATCATAAGAGCAATGTTAATAACGCACATACATTTTTCTTAAAGAAAAACACATTGGTGCGCGGCCGGGATTTGAAACCACGACATTCGAAATTAAAGTCGGGGTATCTACCACTAGCTAGACCAACATCACTCTTTTTAAAAGTTGAATGCCTCAACGAAATAAAACTAAAAGTTTTTCGTAGGCGCTTTTTATGATTTTCGTGATGCGTTTTGCTATAGCAAGCCTTAATCTCGTCTATCCGTCATTGCATGTTTTCTGCTATAGAATGCCAAGGTTCATCGCCATTCGTTTTGTGAAAAAGAATTATTATAGGAATTTAATTGCCTCTCGCTTTTATCTTTTGCAATTACTTCGTCTACCAAAATATTGTATAGTGGTTTTAGAACTACTCCATGATTTTTACTCAGTGGTCGGCGTGCTATTGACCGATAAAATGTTTTTAATCTGATCAATATTTAATTTTATTGGGTGTCTCTACTGATAGGAAGCTATAAATACATTCTTACCAAATTGAGCTTCTGGATACACATAGTTATCTTATCAGATCGATCCGATCCGAGAGGTTAACTGGGGTGTGAATTTTAATTAATTACGTGTAAGACTGTGTGTCCACACGATTTACGAGGACATGCAACTACTGAATATGTGTATGAATGAATGAATGATGATTGTGTGTGAACATTTTTATACAAGATGTAACAGGCAAGTCCTTTTAATCCGAAAGGGGGTTGTTCTAGACGTCTAGGCAAACACCTTTTGTTCTACGACTTTTGAAAATTCGAACTTTTTTTTTTTAAATTTTGAGATTATGTTTCACTGAAAAAACAGCTGTTTTTGAAAATAAAGGTAATTGAAGGTTTAATTGTAGTAGACCAAGCTAAATGAAAGGACAACATAAGGTCAATGACCTCGAACTCTAAGAAACAGCTGATCTTCAAGTAAACTTTACACTTAAAATTTTCGAAAAGTACTTCGAATTTCCAAAAGTCATAGAACAAAAGTTGTTCGCCTAGACGTCTAGAACAACCCCCTTTCGGCTTAAAAGAGCTTACCCGTTACATCTTGTATAGATGTTGGAGCTAATTACCTACACGTGTAGAAAGGATTTCGTTACATACAAAAGAGCACTTTCTTGAAATATTTCGTTAATACGAAAATAATTTTCTAAGATCTTACTAATATTATAAACCCGAAAGTTTGTATGTATGTATGTGAGGTTGTTACTCTTTCACACAAAAACTACTGAACCGATTGCGATGAAGCTTGGAATATAGGTAGCTGGGGACCTGGATTAACACATAGGCTACTTTTTATCCCGTTATTCCCGCGGGAATAGGACTTACGCGAGTGAAACCGCGGGGCGCAGCTAGTCAATTATATATTTTTAATTTAAACATACTACATTTCTTGTTGTGATACTAAATTTTTATTAAGATTTTTTATTTCAAATAATATAATTAATATGCTTGTTTCAATATTTATTTTTAGTTATTCTGATAAACTGGTTATTTATGGAAACAAGAGACTTAAGTTTATATATCTTACTAATATTATAAGCGCGAAAGTATGTATGTATGTGAGGTTGTTACTCTTTCACGCAAAAACTACTAAACCGATTGCGATGAAACTTAGAATATAGGTAGCTGGGGATTAACACATAGGCTACATTTTATCCCGGTGTTCCGGCGGGAACGGAACTTACGCGGGTGAAACCGCGGGGCGCAGCTAGTAAGATATAATCTGAAATCTCATTTATGCACAAGACAAGAAATAAACACATTCTAATTTATTTAATGGTAATTATTGTAAACAGAGTTGAAGTAATTTACCTAAATACACGGCTAAACTGTATAGTTTAACCATCTGTGTTTGGTAAACATTATCAATCCAATAATACAGACATAACCTGTACTTACCTACGAATGAAAGAAAAAATAGATAATATTTATTATCCAATAGAATAGACAATTATCAGCGACCTCCACGCTAGACTGTCTGTGTCTTGAGATGTGATAATAACAACTTACGTTAGAAAGGTTATGCAGTGTTCAGGGACTTTTTTATAAAGCCCGAAACGTCGCGTCGGTACAGCATTGCAAAAATGCTGATAATTAATAAACACGAGCCAAACCTGAAAAAAATATGTTTTATAACAATGCAAAATCACTAAAACAGAAGAAAAACTAAGTAAATAAGAAACAAATTCTCAAAATAATTTCGGAAAATATAAATTGATAGTCCATTTTGCCCAAGTTTGTTAACCTTACTGAGCTTCGTGTTTGGTTAGCACGACGCATTGCAACTGCCAGGGAAACTGACAAGTAGTTTGTTGTATGTAGTTATCTGGCACCACAAGCAACGACCTGAAACAAGCTTAAAAATACGGGTCCGGACATCCTTTAAATTTCCCGCCCAGAGTCGGTACCTGGGCGCGGTCGAACCGTCTTTTATTTCATTTTACATGGTTCGAACAAAACGAATGCATGGTCCTGTGAGCACTAATGAACCTGCCTTCAAAGCATTCAGCCGACTCAAATACGCGAGAACTAACTTACATTTACGTGTAATAAGTTCACAGTTCACTCGATTCTGTACTTTATTCGGTTGTACAAGAATAGAAGCGCACTGAGAATGGCTATTATGAAATGAAGAGAAACGTTGGCGAGAGGTAAAAGGGGAGATTATGTTGAAAACACGAACATTTCTATAACACCGACTGAGTGGGCTTATGGTATGCAGATATGGCACGAAGTAATGAAAGTCTTTGCTATGTTATCGTGTCGTCTATTTTTTACACGTATTGGAAGCACATTCCTACCATTTTGGTTAAAATTACCTATCATTTTCGTGTTAAAATACGGTCTGTTAAGCTGAAGTCAGCGATCAAATCAAACATAGTTTATTAGAGTTACAAAGTAGTTACAGAAAACTAATCGAGTAATTTCCTTTATGCCAGCCGATTAATTGATCAACTACATTGTTAAGTTAATCGTTAATCGTAATTTTATGGGAGCCGTGAGCGACGCCTTGTACAAATAAAATTTATGACACCAAATGAAGGAAATGATACTTAAAATAACCGTAGTGTATTTATGACAATCATAAAATGATATCAAGATTAAATAGTATAATTATTAATATTGTTCTTAACTATTCTTGCAGATGTTCAAATAATATAAGATAGAAGTCTACTTTTACCTATTTTATTAAATATATTTTATGCCAGATTTTTTATAATATTTTGTTGAAATTTTAGAGAAATTGTCAAAGAGAATAATAATACTGTTCTTTATTAAAATATATACATTTGTACAATTATACCTACATTTAATTCGATTAGTTATTTATGAATAGCTTGATCCATAAAGTTTATCTCATCTCAAATTTTCATCTAACACTTTTATCTTATGCATTATATACCTAGTAAATATGTTAAAAATACTAAAACCTACGAACCTAGCTAAGCTCATTACCATTTTCACGCTATTTAATTTAGAATACAAATTATCAAGTCATTAACATCGCCATTAAAATGTATGAAATTCACTAATTTTAGTCGCTATCTCTAAAAGTATAATGAGCGGCAGCGCACTCATATTTTTACGTGAAAATGTGGAGTTTCCAAGAGTTTTATTTTAATATTACAGCCACACTGGCCGAAATGGAAACTGCTGAGCTGCATTTTTTTAGAATAAAATGCTACTCTATGATGATTTATGACATGACATCTTTATTGAGGTGATTCACATTTTTTAGTGTTTTATTGTTCAACTTTGGGTTTAAAAATAATTGGTATAAGTATAGAGAAACTCCTCCTTATTTGAAGCCAGTTAAAAACTGTCATAAGAAACGGGGTACAGCAGCGTTACCATGATGAAATAATAGCAGGACCACAGAAGGACCGAAAAAGTGTAGATTCTTCTTTGTATAAAACCTGCCTCTGAATTGCCTTGATAAAATGGTTAATGGCAAAAATATGAGTACAAGACAAAAACACCATTATCTTACTTCCTATCTTACTTATAATATTATAAACGCGAAAGTTTGTATGTATGTGAGTTACAACTCTTTCACGCAAAAACTACTAAACCGATTGCAATGAAACTTGGAAAATAAGTAGTTGGACACCTAGAATAATACATAGGCTACTTGTAATCCCGATATTCCCGCGGGAACAGGATATACGCAGGTGAAACCCCGGGGGAAAATAAATGAAAAAAAAAACTGCACTGAGCTAAGTTTAGGCTACGGGCGGCCGGCGGCAGTACGATTAGGCTGGTACCAAATAGTAATACTATAAGTGGCTGGACTAGGCGGTTACAAAACGCAGCCATTGCCTCCAGCTTAAAATGAAACATCATCATTAGATATTAAAGGAATTATAGAACATAGCTGTGATCCGCGATTTCACCCGCGTAAGTCCCGTTCCCGCGCGTTTAATAAAAGAGAAAATCACTGGCTCACTCACCTATCACGAAATCTCAGAAACTACAAGTAGTAGAAGTCTAAAACTTTGCATAGGGGTTCCTTTTAGGACGTAGGTAAGAACGGATTTTTCGAAATTCACCCCCTAAGGGTGTAAAATGGGGGTCAAATTTCAAGATAAAAAGGAATAACAAAATCAGTTGTACAGTTAAGGCAGGCAGGCAGTTAGGCATAAAACCGTGCGCGGTTTCACCCCGTAAATTCAAGATTGGGGTTCGGGATCGGGATCAAGGTAGTCTACTATGTCCATCTCCAAGGTACCATCTATCTCTATTCAACATTCATTAAAATTGGTTCAGCGGTTTAGACGTGAAAGCGACAGACCGATAGTTACTTTCGCAACCTTACTAATACTAATAATATCAAAGACTATATTATTTTTGCCAAAGTAACTCTGTCTGTTACGTGCCATCACTTCTAAACCGCTGAACCGATTTTGATGAATTTTGGTTTAGAGATAGATGGGAACTTGAAAAAGGACCTAATTTATTACTGAAATAACTGAAATTATGGGGTGAAACCACACATGATTTTAAGCCTAAGCTGTAGAACCGATTTAGCGAAACAAAAAAACAGCTATGCAGTATCTATATGCAGACAAAGTTGCGGGAACAAGCTGGTTTATCATATAAGTAAGGATTATAATTATGTTGTACTTGCACTTACCCTTAGTAACAACATATTAAAACAGGTATACTTACAACATTGTACATACTTCTGTAAACTATAGATAGATAAACCAATGAAATCGGGATTCTCCACTCTGGTACACAGATTGTTTCCAGAATTCGCTCGGCAAATGGAGGATTTAATTACATACCACGACACAATTTGCAAGCTCGCTGTTATTTAAACACCACATTAACTGGCCTATTGGCATTTAGGAATATAAATCTAGCTGGATAGTTGGTTACATTCGGTTGGAAGCCGTAACTATTTTAATTTGATTTCCCTGAATGTACGTTGAATAAACAATGTTTCCGAATAGAGATGTCCAACTGCTGCTTTTAATGTTACGTTTACGAGTGTCTGATGTTTACTGTTGTGAATATGTAAGGAACGCATTGTCCTGCCAGTTGTTAAGGCGGGCGATAGATAATTATCCGTCCTTGTCCGATTGCATATAAATGAGCGAGATGGAATTGCGTGAAAAAATCTACAGTTTCTCGTAAAATCAATCATTAACGAAGATTAAAATAATATTTTTATAAAATGCGATGAAGGGGTTCTAGGTATTGTATTTTCTAATATTATGATGCCTATAAGAAAATATAGCGGTTAAGGATTTAGAAGAAAAATTGAATTATTTTGTAACTTTGCCTGTATAATAGTGGTATTTAAAGTTATTTTTTATTGTTTTTGAAATGAAGGGAACACTTCTTGTATCATGTACAATAACATAATACATTGTTTAAAGATCTATTTGATACCGGTTATGAAGAAAACTATTCAATCGGAAGGGATTTCACATGAGTCGCGTCCTTAATAGGAAAATTACGGAGCATGGCCGTTTGTAAAATCGACATCTTACTATCCTACTAATAAAAGATGTTTGTGTTTCAATCACTTATCAAAAATCACTGAACTGATTGCGATGAAACTTGATATTATGCAGGTAGCTAGAGATCTGGCTTAACATAGGCTACATACTTACTTATTCAACTTAGATGACAAGTTGATATTCCCGCGGGAACGGGACTTACGCGGGTGTAACCGCTATTTTCTTCTACAGACTGTTTTGAGAATGACCATTTAAGCCGAAAGGGAGTTATTCTAGTCGTCTAGGCAAACAACTTTTGTTCTACAACTTTTGGAAATTCGTAATAGTTTTCTAATATTTTAAGTTTAAAATTTACTTGAAAATGAGCTGTTTCTTTAGAGTTAGAGGTCTTTGACCTTAAGTTGTCTTTTCATTTGGTTTAGTCTACTACAATTAAAACTTTAATATACTTTATTTTAAGAACAGCTGATTTTTTTAGAGAAACAAAACTTCAACTTTTCAAAAAAAAGTTCGTATTTTCAAAAGCCGCTGACGTCGACTACGTAGCTATTCCTAGAACGTACCTATTTCTAGAAATCACCTTTCACACCTAACCAGGATAGATTACATATTTTACATAGCTATCACTTACCTATCGTCGAAATCGATTTCTCATCATGCAAACGTTTGAATACGGAGTACGAAGAGAATTTCACATTTCTGAAGAATTTTAGAAGTTGAATCAAACTACCTACCTATACCTTCTTAGAGCTCTAATTGGGACAAAGTGAAGAGCATCCACGACCCACATGTTAACGGTTTGTTTACTGGACCATTGCTTTGTTATATTTAGTAACTAGCTGCGCCCCGCGGTTTTATAAGTAACTCCCATTCCCGCGGGAATATCGGGACAAAAAGTGCCCTATATTTTATTCCCGGTATCCAGCTACCTATATTCCAAGTTTCATCAGTAGTACAGTGGTTCAGTGGTTTTTGCTTGATTGAATAACAAACACACATACACACATAGCCACAAACTTATAGCTTTATAATATTAGTTTAGTTATTTAGTAATTATTGTGGATTTCCGGATTATATTTAGAACTTTAAAATTGCTATGAAGTTATATTTGAGTTACATGATTGTAATTCTTGCCGTAGTTTGATATACAATCGGCTAAATTATCAATCTGAAAACGCTATATTGGAAATCCACTTTACGCTGCTGGTTGTACCTATTAGGAATTCGGATTTAACATTTATTAAGCTGTGGTAATGAGGAAAAATAACTAATTTTAAATAATAGCTTTCCATGTTCTCTATCAAAAATAAATAATACAAGCGAAAGAATAACTCCAGTACGTTAATTCGTTTCCGGTCTATAGAAGTAAACGTGCGATGCGGACTCGTACTAGGGTGTGACGTCATCTCACATCACTCGCGCTCTCAGCACGGTGTCGTCTTACGTTTCATTAGTGAAGTATTTTAAATGACGTCACGTGACTGTTAGCGGGACTTAATATTTATCGTAAGTTTAAATGTCTGTAAAATCAAAACTAATAGGTATTTTTGACTCCAACAAAAACCAGTATATTTGTATAAGCTTTACTGTAAAATTATACCTATTAACAATCTTCATTGGCAATTGTGTAAATTTTCTTACTTTAATGCATTTCTTAAATGTATTGTCATCTAATTTGATTAAGTAAGTACTCAGTAGAGTAGTACTTTTACTGTTATTGTTGACTAGCTTCGCCCCGCGATTTTATCCGCGTAAGTCCTCGACCCCGCTGATATATCAGGATGTGTTTTACATATAAACCTTTCCAGTTAATCACTCTACCTACTAAAACTCACAGCAAAATGCGTTGCGTAGTTTTAAAGATATAAACATACATACAAACAGACAGACAGACAGCCGGAAGCGACTGTAATGACGGAGTCTGTAATACTAATAATATATGTAATGATATTATAGGTAGAAAACCTGTGGCTAGGTGTAACCGCCCGCCACGTAACAGCATGCATTTCTGTAATGAAAAGCTGAACTGCAACAGGTATCGTGGCCAAAACAACTCAGTTATCACGATAAATATAAGAGTTAAAGTTTTTAGCGAAATAGAATCGCCTCCATTTCTAGGGATTTTTTAAAATGTAAAGTTTGCGTCCCTCTACACACAGAACATCTATTCTATTCTATACTTATAATAAAGGAAGAGAGGACAATAAGTCTGATCTTCGAAGTAAATTAAAAAAAAGTGGTCTTAGGATAAGTAGTAGAACAAAATTATATATTTTTAAGCATCATGTCTGTCTGTCTCTCTGTCTGTTCCTTATACAGTTAAAAACTACTTATCCGATTGAAATCTAGTTACTTCAATATTGGATAGTTCATTTTTCGAGGAACGTCGTGGTATACTTTGCATCGAAATCCAACTAGTAGAACCCGAGTAAAGAACGGAAAAGTGCAACCGCTCGAAAACCGCTCGGCCGCCCGCGCCCATGATAACGCGTTTTTCACTTTCGCGGGTGAAACCGCGGGACGCAGCATAAGATTTTGCGCCCGCCAATTTTGTACAGTCGTGCGGGTAAGCAAAGCCTAGTACGGTCATTACTCTTTTAGGGTATCGGTTACGCGTCTAGGGTAATCGATAAAGTTTGTGACAAATATTATTTTCTCGAGCTCCGCCTTGCGGACGGTCGTTAAGCAGTTGGTCCTGTGTTATATCTGCAGCAGCATTCGGTAGATCAAGCCTTAGGACGACCTGAAAACTCTAACACTATATAATAATAATAAAATGTTGTTTATTGTAAATTGTTGTTGTTTTTTTTTCTACTACTCGTACTTACAATTTGTCGTTGTCTCTTTCTCGCGTGTTTCTGTTTGCATTAGATTTCCCGACCTTCCGCGTAGACAATTAGGTGTCGATACGATCGGAATGACGTCTAGTATTAAGTTACCTAAGTTTAAAGCTTTCACAAAATTATTTACTCCATTAGCGAAGACATTAAGTGACCGACAGGAGCCAATTTCAAGTTATATAAACAGTTTCCAACCGCGAAACATCTTCCCGATTCCCGAGGCCACAAAGCCTGTAAAATCAATTCCATCGGCGACGCATATACTTGGCAATATTTCAAATTTTATTTGATGCAATATTTCTCTTTATCTCTTTTCTACCAGATTACGTAACCGAGGGAAGTTGCTGCTCCGTGACGTATCAATTTCTTACTCCAGGAAGGACCAATTCATTGAAATAATTGAAAATAATTCAAGCTACAGTTTCCCTTTAGTGAGATATATTTTCTGTTTAGGTACTTATTGAAAATTTATGACAAATCTGGATAATTCAAACTACCTGGGCGTTTTGAACCAAAGACTATAAAAAGGGACAGCTCTGTAATATTTGAATTTAAATTTAGTTCTTAGAAACCTGTGTCTAAGGCCGGCTTGCATGTTTAAGCTGTTAAACGTGTTTAAAATCTGTCAGAATTTCAATAACTGTCAATATGTGGCAACATATTATCAATCGTCCATTTAATGAAATAGAGTCCAATGTTCGATTTCCCATAAATTATTTTAAAATTAATTTAGTTAAATATATTTTTAAATGGTTTATGCGAGTCGCCCTTAAACTTTACAGCATAGTTAAAAGCATAGTGACACTTGCGACAACAGAGGGCAAGTCAATGTCCTCATGAAACACAGTTATTATTGTTGGTCAGCGAAGCTCGGATATCGCTAAAACCTCGCTCGATTATTTCACTTTTTATCGGTCTGATTTATGACGCTTATCTCGTTTCACTCGGTACTGATAGGGGTTTCCGACAAAGTGCTGCGGTTTAATCAATCACTTAGCCAGTGGCGTTTTCAATTTGTCGTTTTCATCTATTCGGAGGATTGGTGTCTTATTCTTATCAAGTTTAAAGAAGCTCCATTGCGGGTTGCCTTCGGCGAAATTTAAATTAAATTTTCATGCTGGTGTTTAGCGGTGTCGGTCGGTGTGCATTTCATTCGTAACGCGGGGGCCGCCCATTATCGCCTTAGTGTCGGCGTTATGGTGACGAGTCTGACGAGCTCTTATTCTGCTCAGTCTGCATACAACAACGGCGTGTAATGAAATTTGTCGAACAACCGACGACGTGGCATTCGGCGCACGTCCTCGCACCGGCACCCGCTCAAATTGCCGCCTAATTAAATAACGACCCACTGCAGCCTCTGCGTTCAGAGAAAATACATTTTCGCCTCTTTGACTTCGATTTACATGCGACCTGTTGTTTGTTACTGATTACTATTATTATGCTTTTTTAAGTTTACACAATTGAATACATTGTGTGAAATTCGAAATGCAACTGTATTGTGTAGCATTCATTTACCCACCAACAAATTATATTATATTTTCGGCCTGTGATTAGGTAGTTAACATGCGCAACATAAAATAAAAATTAATACAACCTCATTTATTCTATGGTTTTCGCGATTTTGCATAATAAAACACTTTATTTACCGGGTTTAATCGCGTTTTATTCATGATTTGAAAAAGCCAACTGTAAATTGGCAAAAGCTCGGTCGGTTAAAAATCATGAATAAAACGCGATTAAACCCGGTAAATAAAGTGTTTTATTAAAATAACCTTTTAAAAACAGAGTTTTCCATTTTACAACAATACGGGGTATATTTAAACATTGCTTCTTTTGTATTTTTATTAGTAGTAATAAAGTACCTAATTAGCAAAATAATTAATATTAAACGACAAAATACTGTATTGTCGCAACTCAAGCTAGGTACTCATAATTAACTAGTATGAGTTTTTAGTTTATTAATCCTTCGCCTTAACCCGACATTCCAACCAAACCAAACCGAATATATATATAACATGATAAATGAACATCTTTCTTGTCTAAATTGAATAACAAAAACAATTGAAAGTCGATATTCAAATGTTTCACATTTTTTAAAAAAAGAACATCACAGAAACCATTTGAAAAAAGTTTCATTCGAAAACCTCAAACCATGAAGATTCTATGTCAATTCAAAGAACCTATTGCAATAAAACGGCAATTTCATACTTTAACCCCTAATATAAATATATTATTTCTCTCTCTTAAATATATATCTCTCTGTAAAGTGGCCAAAGAACTAAACCAAAACAGGACAGTTAAAAGCCACAAACTACAGAATCGAACTAAGGAATTGCTTGAGAATAGAAGATCACTGTTAAAACAAGGTAAAGGTCACACATAGATGTTTAAAAACATTTGCAAAGAAACACGCGTTAACGTAGAACACGACATAGAGGAGTACCGTGAGAAAATAGTGAAAAACATCATTGAAAAGCATAAAGGTCCAAAAGTGTTCAAGAAAGCCCTAAAACCTGGTACACAACAAATTACGAGACTAGTTGATAGTGATGGTAACTTGGTCACTGAGCAAAAACAGCTGTTAAAAGTGATTGAACATTACTACTCACAGCTTTATAGCTCAGGGAACCCTAAACCAACGCATACGGTGACGCGGAAAATTGTAAATGTAGGGTCAGAGGATGTACCAGAAATAACAAGCATCGAGATACAAAATGCTCTCAGCAAAATGTCAAACGGTAAAGCTCCCGGTGAGGATGGCATCATAATAGAAATGGTCAAAGCAGGAGGGAACGCGGTCATTCTGTTTCTTAAACAACTCTTCAACAAATGTCTGGAAGAAAGCAGAATACCTGAAAAGTGGGAAACTGCTACTGTTATTTTGTTATTTAAAAAGGGAAACAAGGGCGATCTAAATAACTAACGTCCCATAAGCCTGCTGTCACAGCTGTATAAATTATTCTCTAAAATCATCACTATCCGTCTGACAAGCAAGCTCGATTTCTACCAGCCAGTGGAGCAGGCCGAAATCCGCAGTGGTTACAGTACCATCGACCATATCTTATCTATGAGAATTGTAATAGAGAAGGCTACAGAATACAAAATGCCATTGTGGATTGCATTCATAGATTACAAGAAGGCATTTGACAGTATCGAGTCCTGGTCTGTGATGGAATCTCTACAGAACGCCAGAATTGATCACAAAATGCGACCCTTAAAGTAAATTTACCGCCCGAAACCCAACCAGTTAGAATAGATAGAGGAGTTCGACAAGGGGATACACTTTCTCCAAAACTCTTCACACTGGTGTTGGAAGATGTCTTTAAGGCGTTGCGATGGGAAAATCGTGGTTTAAATATAGCTGGAAGAAGACTGAGCAATTTGAGATTTGCGGACGACATCGTCTTATTCTCCGATACCCCAGAAGACCTCGAAACCTTGATGCAGGAACTTAGCGATGCCTCCAGGCGATGTGGCTTAGAGATGAACCTTACCAAAACTAAGATCATGACAAACTGTACAAATAGTACCACAAATATCATGGTAAATAACTCAGTCATCGAAAAGGTTGAAAAGTATGTTTATCTTGGTCAAGAGATTGTAATGGGGAAAGACAATCAGGCTAATGAGATTAACAGGCGTATAAGATTAGCGTGGGCGGCATACTCCAAACTTGAATTTGCTCTTAAGATGAACCTCAAGGCCGTACAAAAAGCTTGGATACATGACCAGTGCATCCTACCAGTGCTCACATACGGAGCTGAAACCTGGATATTAACAAAAGAGATCCTCAATCGCTCTCTGGGCCACTTTGAGTTTTCCAAGTGGCCCAGAGAGCAATAGAAAGAAAACTGGTAGGTGTTACACTGAGGGACCGAAAACGAAATGAGTGGCTGAGGCAGAAAAGCAAAGTCGCAGATGTAACCAAGCGGGTTGCTAAGCTGAAATGGGAGTGGGCTGGCCACGTCGCCAGAAAACAAGGCTCGTGGTGCAAAGCTTTAATAGAGTGGAGACCATGGGGCGAGAAACGCCCACAGGGTAGACCGCAGATGCGTTGGCATGACGACGTTAAGAAAACAGCAGGAGTAAAGTGGATCGAAGTTGCCCAAGACCGACAAAGATGGCATGGTTTGAAGGAGGCCTACACCCGCGCGGTTGAAAAAGGCTAAGAAGAAGAAGAGAGAAGATAAATATTTCAACGGTATAGTAACTTCACTGTAAGTAATCTGAAAATGTCGAGTAGAATCAAGACCGAGCTTTTGTTACAAGGGAGTCAGAAAACTACTCGAGTACGCGACAACACGACAGCGCGGCGTGGCTATGGCCGCCTGTCGACTGTCGACTCCTATAACAACTCTTGTAGTTCTACCTATCGAGCTTCACGGCCAGGAACAAAGCCGTATCGTTTATTGCACCTCTACAATATTTTCAATTACTTATAATAAAGGAAGAGAATACAAAAGGACTGTGTTTGAATGAAATTTAAAAAATATGATTTAGGTCACTTGGAATGAGCTGTAGTCCATGAGTTTAATTTACTAGCAGAGTCCCGCGGTTTTACCCGCGTTAGTCCATATTAAGAAGAAAGGTTCAAAAATCCTTTCTTAGTAGATACACACAGAACACACTACAAATTACAGCTGTACTTTGATATTTAGTTCAGTCAAGATATTACATTTTTAAGTATAGATTATAAACTTTTGGTAATGGAAATGCTATAAATCGTTTCATAATTATATATTATGTGACTAACTGCACCCCGCGGTTTAACCGCATAAGTCCCGTTCTCGTGGGATTTTCGGGATAAAAAAGTCTATTTCCTGTATCCAGCTACCTTTAATCCAAGTTTCATCGCAATCGGTTCAGAAGTTTCTGCGTGAAAGAGTAACAAAGTCACATACATACATGCAAACTTCCCCTTTACTCCACGTTCGTAACTGATCTTTGATAACCAGTTATGACAACGGAATTTACTTGTCGTTTTCGTAACCATGGTTCATAACCAGCTACGAAAGTGTATTCTTTTTCTCTGTTCATAACTGGTTATTAATGAGGAATATTTAAATATTTCGTAAATTTGTTTTTATTGCTCAAGGCATATTTACTAGAAATATTTTTAAAGGAAAAATTCATCTTTAAAAATTCACTTGCGGCGAGATTTGAACTCGCGTCCCTGGATCAATATTCCAGTGCCTATACCGCTCGGCCACGCAAGTTCGAGTCTCGCCGCAAGTGAATTTTTAAAGATGAATTTTTCCTTTAAAAATATTTCGAGGAATATTTTTTTCCACTTTAGTAGTCGATCAATCAATAAAAAAAAACCATGTTCGTATCTGGATATCAAAGATCAGAAACTTTCGCGTTTATAATATTAGTAAGAAGTAAGATAAGAATGGTTAAAATCTGTAATTGAAGACAAAGAAATAAATTTATTTGATCAAGAATTTCGTGTACATAAGGCGTTACAAAAATATAAAGTTAAAGAAATTGATGACTTTGCTTAAACTAAAATAAGGTGCATTGTAAGTTTGGTTCTCAAATCAAACATTTTATTTAAGAACTCAATCCCTAAGTAACATGATTGTATGAATCGCATGGTATGAGACGTATGAGATAACACGACCCCAAGGGAGATAAGTTCTACAAAAATGCACTACGAATTGCCAATATATCCGACACTGTCGAATGGTATTACATTCTAAATGTGTAGTTTTCTTGTGCTACCAGTCACGAGACAGCCTTCTTCAATACATTTGTAATAACAAAAAATCGTTTAAGGAAAATATAGGAGCTAAACTGAAATCCATGTCGGATTCATCGAAAATTGTTGATTATTTTCTGACGCAATGTTTTAGAATATTTTCTTTTAAAGCGTTTGTAAATTACATTGTTTCCGACGTTTCCGAAGCCTTAGCACAATTCATGCAAAAAAGTCATATATTTACTAAAATGTGCTAAGGATTCGAAACAATAAAAAGTTTTCGTCCCACAACTACACTAAAATGTAGGAAACAATGTCATTTACAAACGCTATACACGAAAATATTCTAAAACATTGCGTCAGAAAATAATTAACAATTTTCGATGAATCTGTCAGGGATTTTCAGTTTTGGACGTGTGGGATATATGGATGGGAGTTTGGTAGGAAATAAATCGTCCCTTGCATGGTACTAACTATGGTATCTCTTTTTTGGCGATTTAATTGATTTAGATACATTAACATAATTACGTAGATACAATTCAATTTTCAATAACAAAACTTAATAAAAAGTTGGTTATCAACCTTTTTGAAACTGATATTTTTACGACCGACCGCGTACCTGCCACCAACCCTCCTAGGGACCAAAAAGTTTACCCGCCGCCGCATGATAAGAATAATAATTAAAGATTTGCTAATCTTCCCTAGACCCCTTAGTAGCCTTTTACGATATACACGAGAAAAGATGGGGTTACCTCATTCTATGCCGAAGCCACACGGCACTATTTATTTATGTGTATTATTAGAGTCTAAATGTTAGGTAACCTAACCTTAATATATGGAGCAGAATCAATCAGAGTCTTATTACTGTTCAATCTTTGTTACCGAATTCCGTACAAGGAGTATTGGTGGGAAGCAATTAATTTTCCATTCAGACGTTCATTCGGAATTTACGCGGCGCCGCTGCTGGGCGGCTCCACACTCAGTGATTTTAACAAATCGTTTGATTGGAATATCGGCCAGAAGAATTATTGCCTAAATTTCGTCTGCAATCGTGTCTTTTGTTTCGATTATGGTCGGAACTGGAGCGATGTCAGGTTAAATAAGATAAGCGCTGTCAATTTATTATTTAACGTCGAGAAATTTACCATAAAATTTCCACTAGCTTTTAAAGTTCAAAGAGGCATGCATTTAGCATTACTACGAATTTAAAGAAAGCGATTCTGTAGATTACGCGTTACTCTGGGCTAAAGAGTTTCCGAGGTAATTATCTAAATAAGTAAATACCTATAATTAGCGTTTTTTCGATGAAACTTAATTAACTGTTATAATAATGGTAATGAGAGTTTCCGGTAAACTACGTAGGTTTCCCGGAAAAATATACACATGTTTGTCTGGAGTCTCAGGAAGTCGGATATCCCCCTAATACAGAAAAACTATTTTACTTTGGCAGATATTTTTTCTTACATTGGGTAATAGCATAAAATGAATATGGTTTAAATTCTAACTATGAGTCCTATAAGTTTTTACACTTTTAGGACCAATTTAGGACTTAATAGCTATAATCTACTATATAAAAATAAGTCGGGTTTTCCTTCCTGACGCTATAACTCCAGAACGCACGAACCGATTTCCACGGTTTTGCATTCGTTGGAAAGGTCTCGGGCTCCGTGAGGTTTATAGTAAAAAAACTTACGCGGGTGAAACCGCGGGGCGCAGCTAGTTTTACTTATAAACGATGATTAACAGTTGATCAAGTTATGTGTATGGCGCTTGTCTTTGTCCGTCAACTTTGAAGCTTCATGTCACAGTAAAAAAACAAACGATATATAACATGATGCAGCTGTTAACCAGTGTTTACCCTTGTTTATAAACACTGGATGGGTTATGTCGAATCAAAAAGAAGGGGTACATATTATTCAAAACATTTTATAAATAACAATTTAAAAGAAACAAAACCTGCGCGAATTAATTTTCTTATATTCTCAGTATTTTTTATTGTTTAAAATAAATATATCTTTGCCCTTATTGCTGAGTAATTGCTGGTATAAACCTTCTAACTATTTTTGATAAGAACTTATACTCGCATTATGTCTAAACGGCTCATTAGTATTATACTTAATAATAAATGTTTTTTATTGTTACAGGTCTGTGTAAGGGTGAACTTTATTCATTCACTGATGGATGACGTAAGTGAAAATCTAAATAAAATAAAATAAAATAAGTAAATATTGCACGACATTACACACAGCGCAATTTAGCCCCAAACTAAGCACTAGGCTTGTACTAAGGATACTAGACAACGGACATACTACGTATTATACTTTTTTTTTAAAAATACATGTATATTATACATAAAATAGGAACTTTAAAATATATGGATATTTGTTTTACAATCCAAATTATTCAAACTTTCATTCACTTTCAGTTAATTTATAAAGTTTTTAATTTATTTAGTTTTTTGCTGTTATAGTTGTTCTGTCTTCTCCGTGATTCTCATTATTATTTAAAATTCTTCACCAACTATGAATAATAGACTGCAGTAAAAGAAGCAGGTAGAAATTGACGAACCGCTTTGTTTTATTCAAATACAGCAGCTTTATTTGACTAATGCGCACTAAAAACTTAGATATCTACGAGAGGCGTGTTGTCAATACAACTCGAAACTGTTATTTCTAAAATATAGTCTAAACATACTTACAACTTTATATTGAGTCACATTTTAAATCTAGGCAACAACCTAAATCTTTTTGATTTTTATTAGGCCGAAATTCGTCAAAATTAGTCAAACGATTTAGGTGTAAAATATTAATGTTTCAGACGGACGGAACGAATTTTACTGTGATGTTATTCGTATAAATAACGTATTCCGCAAACCACAACTGACAGCTGTAGATCCAACATTAATATTTTTAATTCAAGACTACCCACAAAGTTATATCCACAAAGTTGCAGCGCTATTGTCGAGTCGTGAAAGAGGAAATTATTTCAACTGCAAAAACTAGTGCACGTTTGTTAACGTTAGTTTACCTTTAGAAAACTTTGATTTTTGTGAATAGAATAAGTTGAAACCAAACTTTTGTTTAGTTTGTAAGTTTTGTCGTCGCATTCGCTGAACATTGCGGCTCATGGCATTTGTTCAACATACTTCCTGTGAACATGAGATTCACGAACTGTATAAATGCAAATACCTCGCAGAAACCTTTAATAGTACCGCTGATGTGTCACTTCCAGGACGCTCCGAGTGGACAAACAAAGGGGATTATGATAATGCAGTTCCTTTCCTTCCATGTTTTTAAAGTGGCGTTAGTTTACCGAGCTTTAAGAGGTAAAATAGGAATAGGTATGAATAAAACTTAAAAACGAAACGCTATATGGATAGATTAATTAAAACTAAAAGCTAATATTTAAAACAAACAATAGGAACAACAAATAAAATCTACGTATTAGTCAGTAAAATCAGTAAAACATGCGAAAGCAATACAAATAGAAGTTTTGTTTGCAAATAAATTGCATTTAGTAAGCGAACGGTCGGTTTCGAGTAAATTTTTTATTGCACAATGTGAGATTCAGGGTAATAAATCGGGATCGGGTCCAAGTAGGTAGGTATTTGTGCTGGCTCTTCCCGCAAACAATCTTTGTTTTTCCAAATATTTCGGAGATCCTTCGACACATCCATTCAGTCATGAGTGTCGAGTAAACTTTTGTTGACAGAGAAGGGAACTCCAGTATTGCCTACTCCACTCTAGAATCCGCCCTAAATCTCTCAAGGGTCTGGGAATGGCCATTTCATAATGTTCTTGGAAATTGGAAAGTAAAAAGTCTTGTCACCTGGTCATTGCCCGACGCTTTTTGAACTTATTCCCTCATTTATATTGAACACCTATAAAACCAAACTGTACGTATAGCAGTTCTAGGGGAGAGCTTTTAGAATAATTGCCCTGAGAACGTATTTTCGTTTAAAAATGGTGCAGGGAAAAGTTAAAAAAAAAAAAAAAACAATTGAACCAAATGTGAAAAATACTTATAACATTTCAACGGGATCACATGATACCTACCTGTTTGGCTAAAGGAAAAAGTTATCTGAGACGCTCTTTACAGTGTCTTGCTTTGATCACTAGCGACAAGAATGAAAACGCATTAGCAGATAGCCTTGAGATGAGATGACTTTTTACTTAAGGTGGACATACTCCCGATATTGGCGGCAGGAATCTCAATATTTCTCAGTAATGATCGAGTCTAAAAGAATATGGCACGGTATCCCCAGCCCGTCATAAATGAAGCCCAAAAGGAGTTGTTTGGTGGACGGCTACGGCCGCGGCTTGTCTCCGCCTACCGGCTTAATTGGTGATTTATATTAGACCGTCACGAGCGCGGGCCGGGTCCGATCTTCGAAGTCCATTGCTCGGCGAGCAGTAGACAACGAACCGAGCAAAAGACAACGAAGCTCGGACCCGGCCGGCATTGGTGACGGTCTAATATAAATCATCCCTAAGTTGTAGCGCCAAGGTGCAGCAGATCTTTCCACTGCAGTATCCTAGATGAGTTTCCTGCTTCTTAGACCATAATATCATTCCTTCCATCAAGTGAGATAGTAGTCAAACGCTTATCTATTGTTTATAACAAAGAGACACGCCGCTGCACAAAACGTCGCCACTTAAATTGCAAGTGTTTTAAGCATTGCGCTGTGTTAAATTATAATAATTTATGTATAATCAAACCGTTAAGTTGTCGTTTTCCTTCATCATAAGAGCAAAGTTATTAGCGCACATAACTTGAGGTCGACGCGGTTTCGAACCCACGACCCTCGAAATAAAAGTCGAGGTATATACCACTAGACCAACACCGCTCACATATTAAGTCCTTCCAAGTGTTGACGTCGGTCTTTATTTGTATCTTGTAACCCGGTGTCCTCGAACTCTCTCTACTCACAAAACATTATTTGGTGCATTCAACTTTCCGTATCTAACTAATTCGACTATTAAACTTAACTTCGAATTCGAACTTGCAAAATTTAACTTCAAACTCCAATCGACTCAGTTTTGAGGTTTGAACATTGATTATTCTGGAGATGGAGATGTCGACCGACCTAACACTGCTTATCAATTTTATTGTTCGTTTTATAGATAAACTAGCCGCGTTCGCGCGGTTTCACCCGTGTAAATCCCGATCCCGAAGGAATATCGAGATAAGAATAATGATGTGTTAGTTATTTTAAGTGTCTTTTGATTACGCGAGTCTTGCATTTGTTTTAGCGGAGTTTGCGTGAAAAAAACATACACACAGACTCACAAATTTTCGTCTTTAATATAGTTTTATAAGTATCTATTTACTACAATTACGGTTTAATTTAGTCCTTCTCGTCGTAAAACTGCTTGAGTTCACTGAGTAGATGAATAGAAAATTATCGCTATCACAATTTACAGCAGCGTAGATTGTCTCTACTAAATTTTATTACAGAGATATTGCAGAGCTGTAGAAGCTTTAGCCAACCCGCAAATATCCAACGAACTCAGAATAAAAATATCAAATCTACCAGAAACATTAGAAAAACGGATATCCTTAAGTATTCTCATGAGTTGGTATAGTATGATTTTAATATAATTGATGATTGATGATGACCTTTTGCTGAAATAATAAATGGTATATTTATTAAAATTATTTATTTATTTATATTCATATTTATTGAAATAAGCAATTTCATATTTATATAGTAACTAGCTGCGCCCCGAGGTTTCACCCGCGTAAATCTTCATTAAAAAACTAAGAGCCTGCGCACACATAGAGCGGTCAGAGTTCTGCGTTCTAGTGACCGTTGACTGTTCAAGAGTTCCAAAAGTTCATCGTCCAAGAATTATTGCTCTTGTGGAACTTAGCAGCTTCTAAAAAGAAAAGGAAGTACTTATATTGGGTGCACCGAATTAACACAATGCGAAAAAAACAAGGCGAATTTAGTAGTATTTTTTAGGATTTACTTAAAGATAATAATGTCCATCACTTAAATCAAGTATATTAAACTCCTTTCTTTAACCAATTCAATTAATTTTCCGTGTTTGCAACCTCAGACATCGCGGCGTTCAGGCGTTTTCTGTCTCGGCGGCAATAGAACTCTTGGAACGCGGTGTTCCACTTTGACCGCCACGATTTGACCGCTCGCTGTGTGCGTTGTTGTTAAAGACTCGGTACATTCTAATGAATACCGAACGCGGAACTCAGAACTCCTGACCGCTCTCTGTGTGCGCAGGCTTTTATAAAGGCTTATAGTGACTTTGTAGGTTCTGACGTAGCTTTGTACGATATAAAATTTTACAAAGAAATAAACTAAGGACAAATAGATCCTTAAATAAGTAGGAATAATATACGAGTAGGTAGGTACATGTACAAAGATAATGATGTCGTTCAATTGAAATTAAGTAAATTAAGTTAAACACGTAGATTGTCCGTAGTTAGACAAGTTTAAATTACGTAGTCTGAGCAGTAACTGCATAGTTAACGTCCATCGTTACCATAACAAGCTTTCAGGTGGAGCGCCATTTTCCGAGCAAGTGCGGACTTAGCCACCGTAGCTAATGATTGGGGAAAGATTGACCCTGCTTATAACAACAAAACCCTTATATTCTATTTTTGTTTTAAGTGGTTTTTTTACACAAACCTAGCATCGTCTCGCTTACATGTCATTATTGTAATTATTTTCTAGATATCTAGGAAACTAGCTGGGTTCGGATTAATTTGTAAACCAAATGAAATTTGCAAATTTCATGGAAATAGTAAACAAATACTAATCCAAATAAGGAGTTTATGATGAAAACGTGGTTTCAAGAGCCCCATCAATTTTGCGCTTGTAGATAAAGGGCCTATTCTTTAAGTCGAAGTCGAAAAGTGAGCAATTTTCTGCGTTTTAGTAAGGTATTCTGTTCGTCATTTCAAAGATCCTCATCAGATCTTCACCAAATTGGCGACTCATTTGAAGCTAATATTTAAAAACCATTGGAATCGAATTCTTATAGCGGACATATAAAGTTCTGGGAGAAATATTTCACCAAACAAACATTCCCCGTACAAAAAAAAAACAGTGTACTTAAGGTATTTCAAGTTTAGTCAAGACCGGTTAAAAATATGATCCGCAGGGGAAAGCAACAAATAACTGACACAGGAAATCAAATTTTGCCAGTCTTGAAGCAGAGACACGCTTCTAACGCTCGGTCAAATATTCACGCATAGTGGAACAAATTGTCAAGTACGTCGCGCTGCGAGGCGTCTGTTAACGAGATATTACATCATGCATCATCTCAAATAGTTTAGTGTAAACGGTCCCAATTGAAGGTCCCACGCGTGTTTTAACTAAATAAGTAACGCAGCCGTACTACAGTACAATCTCATAATTTCCTTTAGAATTCTACTAATATTATTGTAGCGGCAAGCTACTATACCATGCGCATGCGGTACTTCCCGGCAGCAGAGCAAGGGAGATGCACAGAGTTGTAGTTGTGGTTACAGAGGCGCAGTTACAGAGTCGTGGTACAGAGTCGTGGTACAGAGTTGAGGTACAGAGGTATGGTACAAAGCTGTGGTACAGAGCTGTGGTACAGAGTTGTGGTACAGAGCTGTGGTACAGAGTAATGAGCCAGTGCTCCACGGAGCTAGTCCTACCTACTAGTGGCTTCAGAGCTACCTCCTACCTAACCAGAGATCTCTGAGTGAAAAGCCTATCTTGGGATCTTGGGTATGGTTCTGTCCTCTTCTACAAAATGAAACACGCGTGGAGAAGGAATCCAAGTTTATTATAAAAACTTACTAGCTTAAGTACATTTTCACTATCCTAGGTTAGTAACATATACGAGGCGTATTTCTAAATTGTTAGAAAGAGAAAGAATGTGTGAGTGAAATAAAACATGCGTTGAATGCTTAATGAGATAGAATATGTGTGCAAGTGAGATAGCACAATGAGATGCCCCACAGTACCCCCCTTCAAGCGAAGCGTACGTTCTTTTTTACTGTTCTGCCGTATCTTGTAGTGTATGTTTTCTCATCTCCCGGTTCAGAATTTGTGCTTGCTCTGTCTACTGGTTCCGCGGAATTAAGCTGTCTTTTGGAACCAGTGCTGCTTGTCGGATTCATCGATTCATCGTAGATGTATGCCGGTTTCAGTCGATACATGAGTACAGGTAGCAAGCTCTTTATGTATAAAAGGTTTTGTTGATGATTTTGATAGTCGTTGCGTGGGTGATAGTGACGTCATTGCTTGAGTAAGACGGCGAATAAATTCTGTATCTTCTGTCTTTGTCTCACTCGATGTTTTCAAAAAATCTGATGGTATTCTTATTGTAGTCCCATATGTTAATAATGCCGGGCTTAAGTTATTATCCTCGCGTAATGCAGATCGTAAACCTAGTAGGACCGTTGGTAGCTCTTCACTCCAGTGTATTGTTGAATCTCTCGCCATAAGCGCTGCCTTAAGTGTACGATGCCATCTTTCTATTTGTCCGTTAGATTGTGGGTGAAATGCCGTGGTACGCACTCTAGTTATCCCAAATTTCTTAAGTAATGAGTTAAATAGAGAGGACTCGAACTGTCTTCCTTGGTCTGTCGATATTCGAAGGGGACAGCCGAATCTCGCTATCCAGTTCTCGTATAGTGCCTTTGCGACCGCCTCGGCCGTTATTTCTCGCACGGGGACAGCCTCCGGCCACTTTGTGAATCGATCTATCATGGTAACACAGTATCGATAGTCATGGGATGGTCGCAGTGGTCCGATTATGTCAATATGAATATGTTCGAAACGTTGCGATGGCGGGAAACTTTGTAGCGGCGTGATGACATGACGATTAATTTTTGCTCGTTGACACCCGATGCAACTTCTCGTCCAGTTTCCGATATCTTTATTCATTGTCGGCCAGAAATACTTGGTAGTTATTTGTTTTCTTGTTGTCCGTACACCAGGGTGGCATAGTTCATGTTCGTTTTGGAATATTTGGTATCGGTGCTCTTTTGGTATATATGGTCGTAATGTTGATGTTGATTTCTCGCACGTGATTGGCCTGTCGATGCCCGGTAAATTAACATTGATGAATTTTAAGTTTGGTTGTAATCTGATTTTTTTTAGTTCTTCGTCGTGTTCTTGATTTTTCGCTAATGCTTGATAGTCTATTATCGTTGGTATTTCTATTTCTTCTATGCGTGACAAGGCATCGGCGACACAGTTTTGTTCACCCTCTATGTATATTATGCGCGAACAGAATTGGCTGATATAATGAAGGTGTCTTTCACGGCGCGGTGTGTCGCTACTACTTAATGGCCGTGTTAGCGCATATGACAACGGCTTGTGATCCGTAAATACTGTGACGTCACAGCCCTCGATTAGTCGTCGGAAATGCTTGACAGCGCTATACATTGCTACCAATTCGCGATCATATACGCTGTACTTTTTCTGTGCATTGCTCATGCTCTTTGAAAAATAAGCCAGAGGCTTCCAGACGTTCTCTATTTTTTGTTGAAGCACCGCTCCCAAACTGTGATCTGACGCGTCAGACATGATGCTTAGTGGGGCGTTTAGTACTGGGTGTGTTAGCGTTGTGGCGTTCAAAATGCTTTGGCGGCAATTTTGAAATGCTCGTTCTGCTTGCGTTGTCCATTCTATCTTAGTCTTATCATTCCTTTTAGTGTTATGTAGATATTTATTCAATTCACTTTGTAGCTCTGCCTGGCGGGGTAAACAATCTCTGTAGAAATTCACCATCCCTAGGAATCGCCTTAACTCAAGTATTGTTTTTGGTTGCGGATAGTTTGCTATTGCCTCTGTACGTTCTGCTGTAGGTTTTATGCCTTCAGACGTGACCTCATACCCCAAAAAGTTTATTTTTGTTTTGGCGAATTCACACTTCTCTACGTTCAGGGTTACTCCGTATTTGTCTAGGCGTTGTAAGACTTCATGGAGTAGAGTATCGTGTTGTTCCTTGTTTTCAGTACATAATAATATGTCGTCGACGAAAGAAAAACAGTTTTCAACACCTCGGAGCACCTCATGCATAAATCGTTGAAATGTTTGACTTGAATTGCGTAGTCCGAACGTCATGCAGTTAAATTCAAAGAGACCAAAAGGTGTAATAATGGCTGTCTTCTGTGCGTGTTCTTTTGCAATTGGTATCCAATAGTAAGCCATCTTTAAATCCAATTTCGAAAATATTTTTTTATTGTGAAGCTGATATGTGAAATCTTGAATTCGTGGTATAGGGTACCTGTCGGGGAGAGTTACTGAGTTTAATCGCCTATAATCGCCGCAAACTCGAAGACTGCCGTCCTTTTTCTTTACTATGTGTAAGGGGCTGGCCCACGGACTTTTGGAAGGTTGACATATACCCATCTCTATCATTCGTTCAAACTCTTCTTTGGCAGCTTTATATTTTTCTGGCGGCAGAGGGCGCGCTCTCGCGTATAGTGGTGGTCCTGTCGTTTCTATGTGATGTACCACGTCGTGTTTTGTTGGTGTTTTTAACGACATCGGACGTAGTACATCGGGGTATCGTTTCAGAATTTTATGATAAGTGTGACTATTACTGATTACAAATACTGTTCCTTCATCTGTTGCGACCTCCATTGCATTTATCGATAGCTCTGTTACTTTGTCTATGAGTTTCTTTTGATGTAAATCCACCAATATCTTGAAGTGTCGTAGAAAATCCGCACCCAAGATTGAAGTTTTAACATCTGCGACGATAAAAGTCCATCGAAAGCTGCGTCTCAATCCTAAATCTAATAGCAAACTTTTTTCGCCGTAGGTACCTATCGTGGTATTATTTGCTGCGTATAATTTGTAGGCGCTTGGATTCGGTTTCTTTCTGTGTAGTGGAGTGGCGGCTAAAACTGATATATCAGCACCTGTGTCAACGAGGAAACGATGAGATGTGTTTCGATCATAGACACAAAGGCGATTGTTTACATGAGTAACACCGACTTCCGCCACGGTCGGTGTTTTTTTTAGTTTCCCGATCTCGATTTGTTTCTTTTTGCGCATGGTGATTCACATCGCTGAGCTCGATCCCCGAATTTGTAGTGGTACCTACATAACCAAGTTCCATCTCTGATCTTCATGGCTGAGTTAGAGCGAGAACGTCCTCGCGAGCGAGAGTCACAGTTTGTGCAAAAGGGACGGCGATACGGCGATCTCCCTCGACTAGTCTGCAGTGCTGCCACCTCGAATGTTAGTTTCTCTAACTGTTTGCTGAGTACTTCAAGTTGTGTAGTCATGATCATTTGTGGACTGATTGGATTATTAATATTTGAGGATGGTCCTGGTCTAGAAACAGCCGCAATCGTGGTATCTCCCGAATATTCTAGCATTTTGTCAGCCATTGCTCCCAATGTGTCTAGTTTTGTCTCGGTGTTCATTGACAGTACTACTCGCAGTTGGACTGGCAAATGATTCAACCATTCAATCCTGATGCCATCATCCGTTATCATTCCTCCACTTAATTCTCGCATACGCCGTAACAATTGCGACGGTTTTTGGTCACCTAAATGTAATCCACTCAGCAGGTCTTTGAAACTTTTTATCTCTGATTGTTGATAAACTGATAGCAGGCGCTCTTTTATTGCCTCGTATTTTCCGGATGCGGGCGGTTTTTGCAGTATATCTGTGATGTGTTGCAAGTCTGTCGGTTGTAGTTGACTCAATACGTAGCGGAATTTGTTGTCGTCGCTTGTTTTTAGTGGCTCAATTACTGCTTCAAACTGTATGAACCACAGTTGCGGGTATTCACGCCAGAATGGTATCAGCCGTGATTGTACCGACACAGCCGCGAGATCCGCTCCAGTTTTATCGTCGTTTTCTGACATCATTTAGGTTCTCGGTATTAAAAGGTCGGGGTCACCAATTGTAGCGGCAAGCTACTATACCATGCGCATGCGGTACTTCCCGGCAGCAGAGCAAGGGAGATGCACAGAGTTGTAGTTGTGGTTACAGAGGCGCAGTTACAGAGTCGTGGTACAGAGTCGTGGTACAGAGTTGAGGTACAGAGGTATGGTACAAAGCTGTGGTACAGAGCTGTGGTACAGAGTTGTGGTACAGAGCTGTGGTACAGAGTAATGAGCCAGTGCTCCACGGAGCTAGTCCTACCTACTAGTGGCTTCAGAGCTACCTCCTACCTAACCAGAGATCTCTGAGTGAAAAGCCTATCTTGGGATCTTGGGTATGGTTCTGTCCTCTTCTACAAAATGAAACACGCGTGGAGAAGGAATCCAAGTTTATTATAAAAACTTACTAGCTTAAGTACATTTTCACTATCCTAGGTTAGTAACATATACGAGGCGTATTTCTAAATTGTTAGAAAGAGAAAGAATGTGTGAGTGAAATAAAACATGCGTTGAATGCTTAATGAGATAGAATATGTGTGCAAGTGAGATAGCACAATGAGATGCCCCACATTATAAATGCGAAAGGGTGGGTATTTATTTGTTTAATAGTAGCTTATGCACCGAGGTACTAAAGCCCTGTCTTATATAGCGGGCGTCATATTGAATCCAAAGCGTACGAAGGACTCTAGAGTCCTGAGTGAAGCGTGGGATTTAAGCGCCCAAGATAAAGACAGGCTTTATTACCGAGGTGAATACTTTACTTTACACATCTACTGCCAGACAACAAAAAAATTACAAAACTGAGCATTTAAGTAACAACAAACCAATATATTAATGCAACGTGTATGAAATACATTTACAGCTCTATATTAATTAAATTTAACAATGTTATCTCAAAATGACGAAACCAAACATCGGCCTCAGCCAATGAACAAAAAAAGTTGAGGCTTTATATAAACTAAAACTTTTTGCCTTACCCTTCCGTCGAAATAAAAATAGACGAAAAATAGCCCAATTTTTAGTTTTTTTTGTGTTATGTCTAGGTGGCCAGTTCGAAATGGCCGTATGCTACCAGAACCTTAGTTCCAAATTTTAATTACTTTATGCCCTAGGGTTATAATGAGCACTTTATGCACCTAGGGAATAAAGACTCGCTTTACGTTGACCTTTTGGGTCAAATAAAGTAACTTTGTAGAGCAGTAGGTGTGTAAAATATGTTTGTGTTAAAATCATGGAAACACCGATTGCGACGAAACTTAGTATGCAGATAGGTGGGGATCAGGATATGGTTCTCGCAGGAATATCGAAATAAAAAGTGGCATGTGTTACTACTTTTCATTTAGAGATTCCCGCGGGATCGGGACTTATCCGGGTGAAACCGCGGGGCACTGCTAGTTAATAATATAAAGTCGACGCGAGCAACCACTTGTATAAATTTTTGTGCATCTTTAAATTTTATTATAATTTACAATAGGGTTAAGTTTGGAGTAACGAGAACTTCTACTAAGGCATGCTAACGAGGTTGTTCTGAAGGCTGAGCTGGGTGGGAACAGCTCAGCCTCTCTGAAGGTAATCAACAGAGATTAGCGGGACCGTTTCCCTCCTCCGACTATTTGTTTACGAACATTGATGCTTTCTAAATACTTCCGTATCTAGCTATGTAATTGAGACGTAGAGACGTTTCTACGAAACAGAGTTGCATTATAGCTTTAATGTTTCGTTAAATACCATTTCGTCTTAGGATAAACAAACAAATTGAAAGATAAATGTTATTACCTATTCTGGGAGACTCTATTGAACAAACTTTGTTTGTACTTACGGTTTTTTTATAATCAATATTTTTTCTGTAAATTATGAGTTAATAGTTACTTGAAAATCAGCATTTTCTTAGAGTTAGAGGTACATTGACCTTTACTTCACTTTGCTTTTTAAAACACTTGATATTGAGTCATTCAAACACAACCTCAAAATATTATAAAAATATTACGCATTTCCAAATCTTTGATTTTTTTTTATTTAATTTATTCAGGGCTTATTTTTCAAATCCCTAGTTAAGTTAGAGACATCTGACTGATAAAATGTAACACCACCGAATGAAAAACGTCACTATGATATTTAAAAAGAAAATATATCTAAATTTAGAAGATCAAAATTTGAAGGCTTTTAAATTTGGTTGGGTAAGAACTTATTCGACAGATATCTTTTATCCGTGGAATAAAAAATTAGCCCTTAATATAATACTTATGTGAATTTAAGTAGGAGTGACAGAATCACTAGTAAAAATATTGTTGTACGGAATTCTTTATACAAAACAACCAAGTTTACAAACGATCGTTCTAGATTTAGATGCAGCTTCATAATGCTTCGAAGGCATTATAAATATTCAAACAAGAACTCTTTGCTGTAAGAAGGAAGATATTTCAATTTCCTTAGCTAGCTCCGACTTTGCGTAACAAGCTAGTGGATTATCCCCACTGCGGTTGGATAAATTGGATAATTTTACTAGGAAACAACACTCTATCTCATTGTTCATTTTTATATCTTATTTAAAACTTCCAAGTATTTATAAATGTATGTCGGTATATGTGACTTTGTCACTTAATCACGCAAAAACTACTGAACCGATTGCTACGAAACTTGGAATATGTAGCTGGAAACTTGGAGTAACACATAGGACGCAGCCAAAGACGCCAGTGAATTTTTGAAGGTGAGTTTATCCTTTAAATGTTTGTAGTATAACATATAGGCTTATTTAATCCCGATAATCCCGCGGGAACGGGACTTACGCAGGTGAAACCGCATGGCGCAGCTAGTAGATTATATACCTATGTACATACAAAGCTGAGACATATAACATATGTACATAAATAAATACCTTGCTACCATATCGCTAGTCATATCTGAGTATATGAAACTTGACTTTATGATGCACTAAATCAAGCTCATCATGCACTACCAGGACTAAACTATCAAGAGAATTTCTGCATACTAAATAAATTTGAGTCTCATCACATCACGTCCCAGACAAATCAATCAACCGACTCTGTTGAAACTGAGCGAGGACCTACCTAAGTCTGTACCAAAAACGATAAAACCAGTTGACTGCTGGCATCAATGATAAGTATTCCCTCACGAAAATATTACGTCTTTTAGTAGCACTTTCGTGCAAGAACGGCCAATCACAAAGAGTTTATGTATACGTAGTAAACGCATAGGCCAATCATAAATAGCCTAAATAATAAACGTGGAGTAAGGTCGGAGTAGTAATGACAACTTTATCTCTTTCCGTGACAACAACTTTGAAAGTTGCCAGACAGAAACAAAAAGTGATAAAAGTATTTCGACCTGACTCCACGATTTCTAATGCACCAGCCAATCACAAAGAGTATAAATCCAATCACAAAGTTTCATTACTACCGTAAGTTGTGTTTTGTAGAGAATTTCGCGGTATGAGCAGTCAATTGGCTTAGTGGTCTTTGGTCTGTACTATGCATTATTTTTCTGCACGAGTACATCGACCTTCGCCTTTGTGCATAAACATTAAAATACTTTTAGACAAACATTTTATTATGAGTCTGTGTAAGTTTTTATTTCGATTAAGCTGGAGTGTAGTGGAGTCGATCTATCATCTCACTGACTCAAGCCAACCTCACCTGCTCGTGGTACACTCTGCTGACAAACGAACGAGGCTCTGGCGAAACCGTCCGCCAACACGCATTGGACCAGCGTGGCGGACTACGGTCCAAACCCCCTATGACAAGTACACCTATAATAATACCCCAAGTGCCCGGCGACTCCAGTGGAGGCGCTGGTAATGACGGGTGCCGGCCCGCCGCAGGAGTCCGGGGTCAGATGAATCTCCGGGCGGGATCGATTAACCGTCAGACAAACTCGGCCACTGTTATAAAGGACACTGATACGCTTCATGTTATGACATATAATGTTTGCACTTTGGGGAAAGACGACAGATTAATTGAGATGGAGAATGCTTTGAGAGATGTTAAGTGGGACATATTGGGATTAGCGGAGGTCAGGAGATACGGCGAACAGACGTTAGAACATGATGACTATATGTTCTACCACCTTGGAGAAACAAAGGGACATCACGGAGTGGGGTTTCTAGTGGCTAAGAGGTGGAAGAACAATATCATCGAATTTATAGGCTACTCCGAACGAGTCGCTGTGCTTAGATTTCAAGTTGCACCAAAAAGAACTTTAACAATCATCCAAGTTTACGCACCCACTTCGTCATATTCAGACCAGGATATAGAGGACTTTTACCAGACTCTAGAAAATGCCTATGACGATAATAAGGGAACATGGACGATAGTTTTAGGAGACTTTAACGCCAAGGTGGGGTGTAAACAACGCACAGACGGACAATTGGAATGTTTGGGCAATTTCGGTTTGGGTGAACGTAATGAACGCGGTACACGTCTTCTCCAATTCTGTTTTGGTCATGGCATGTTTTTAAGCAATAGCTTTTACAAGAAAAAATCCCATAGACGTTGGACATGGGTCTCACCAGGTTCAAATATAAAAAACGAAGTAGATTATATACTCTCCTCTGACAAGCACATAATTAAAGACACTAACGTAATGAATAACATTAGATTCAGTTCTGATCATAGACCGGTTCGAGCTAGAATTAGATTTGATTTTAAAATACATCGGACACAATTATTTAAGAATAAAAATAGAATTCATACAAAACAAAATATAATAAACGATTTAGAAAATTTTAATTTGCAGCTAACCAATCAATTTAGAGATCTAGATATAGATAAATATATAGACGACTCAAATGCACAATACACAAATATAGTAGAAAAAATTCAGACTGTTAATAAAAAATTCGTATCCAAAAAGCGAAACAAGTTTAAACTGTCGGAAAAAACAGTAAAACTAATAGATGACAGACAAAAATTTCTCATAAGGTCAGAAGAACATAGGAAATTGGACAGAGAAGTGAAGCGCAACATACGGAGGAACACGCGAAACTACAATAAACACCTGGTTCAGATAGCATTAGAAACACACACCTCTCTTAGAGCTGCTAAACGGGGGGTAGTAAAAAACAAACATCTGATTAGTAAGATGCAAGACAGCAACGGCAAATTACACCATAGCCAAGGTAAAATTTTAGAAATCTGCACCAACTTCTATGAAAATCTCTATTCCGATTCACAAAAGGAAGATGCCACCATAATTTACAATCACTCTGACGAAATACCGTTTATTACTGGCAGGGAAGTTAGTGATGTACTCAGAACTATGCAATATTATAAAAGCCCAGGAGAAGACGGAGTGACGAGCGAAGTTTTGAAACTAGGAAAATATCCATTGCTTCCCCATTTGACTAATCTTTTTAATACAATTCTCAAGACAGGAGTGATTCCAAAAAAGATGATTCACTCTAACATAACATTACTCTATAAGAAGGGAGATAAGAGCAACATATCTAATTATAGACCGATTAGCTTGGTTTCACATATTTATAAAGCTTTCATTAAGGTAATTCTCAATCGCATCACAAAAATTCTTGATACGCATCAACCCCCGGAGCAGGCTGGGTTTAGGTCGGGATTCTCCACTCATGACCACCTTCAAACAGTTAACCAATTAATAGAGAAATATAGCGAATTCAACAAACCACTTTATTTAGCATTTGTAGATTATACTAAAGCTTTCGATAGTCTGTCACACAGGGCAATATTTTCGGCCTTAGAGGAGCAGGGAGTTCACAAACAGTACATTGATCTCATTAAATTAATTTATAGGGACAGCTACTCCAATATTAAGCTACAGACTATAGGTTCAAAATTTGCAATAGAGAAAGGTGTCAAGCAGGGCGACCCGCTCTCACCTAAGTTATTTACATGTACGCTGCAAGAAATTTTTAAAACACTTAACTCGGCTTGGTTAGATAAAGGGATTGACGTTGGCAGTAAAAAACTGACCAATCTTCGCTTTGCCGACGATATAGTTTTGTTTGCCCCTAACGCTGCGGAACTTAAACAAATGCTCCAAGATCTGAGCACGGCCAGCTCTGAGATTGGACTTCAGATGAACCAATCTAAAACAAAAGTGATGACCAACAGCACGAAACGTAGGGTCGAGGTAGACGGGCAGGAAGTACAATATGTCGATGAATATGTTTATTTGGGCCAGACAGTGTCTTTCAAAAACAGGCAGGACAAAGAGGTCGCCCGTAGGGTTGACAACGCCTGGAAGAGCTTCTGGTCCTTAAAACACTTTATGAAGGGAGACCTTCCGCTTTCTTTAAAGCGTAAACTCATCGACATGTGTATCCTGCCTGTCCTAACCTACGGTGCTCAAACCTGGTCAATAACCGAGGTTCAGAACCTTAAGCTCAGGGTTTGTCAGAGAGCGATGGAACGCAGTATCTTAGGTGTAAAACGGAGAGATCGTATTCGTAATGCCATACTACGAGAAAAAACTGGCATCACAGATGTGGGCGACAAAGCTGCAAAGCTAAAGTGGGATTGGGCGGGTCATGTCTGCAGGATGCCTCCTGAAAAATGGACACATACATCTACATTTTGGACTCCGGACGCTCGACGGTGCCGGGGTCGGCCGCGAAAGCGTTGGCGAGACGATCTCAACCGATTTGAGCCGACTTGGCCGGAGGTGGCAAAAAATCGAGAAAGGTGGAAAGAGATGGGGGAGGCCTTTGCCCAGCAGTGGGACAGTGCAGGCTAATAAAAAAAAAAAAAAAAAAAAAAAAAACTGGATATTGAGCTGGCTTGAAATTCGATAAAATAAATGGGTAATCAAATTAATAGCTGCTACTCGAAGTCCGTACGATAATTTCTAGATTAATTTCAAATACTTTTGCTTCAAGCCAAATCAGTTCGAATTCTTTTCAGCTTCACTCATAAAACCACTACCAACTCTTTATGGGACTAACTTGAAGCTAGATATCCGGTAATATAAACATAAAAAACTGGGCAAGTGCTTGCCTTGTCCGGCCACGCGCAGTGTAGGGTTTCATAAAAAAAAACGTTTGGCTGTTAGAGGGGGGTAACACATAACACTAAAAACTGGCACTTTAAAGCTTAAAATTTCGAGAACGGAACCCTAAAATCAAAATTGTTTTGAAAACTCACAATGATTTTAAAAGAGCTATCTAACGATACACCACACGATGACAAAAAAAACATCCCCCATGTTACATGTGGGGGAGGTACCCTAAAAATTATTATTATTATTATTATTTATTATTGTAACACTTTTTTGGCGTAAACAATATGTATACTCATACAAATTTACAGCTTCTTAGCACTAACCGTCTCTGAGCAAAGCCGCAGACAGACGAACGGACGGACGGACATGACGAAACTATAAGGGTAACGTACCCCATCTTTTCCCATGGGTGACCCAAAAGGCGACTAAGGAATCGAGGAGAGATTAGCAAACCTTGTGTTCTCCTCGCGCGGTGGCGGATAAACTTCTTGGTCCCGAAGAGGCTTGGTGTCAGGCAGCCGACCGTAATATTATTTCCAAATCGATTTGCAGTAGCTTTGTGAATGATGCCTAACCTACTGTGCCAACCCATAAGTTAGGGTTATCGCGAACCAATTACTAAAGCAAACTTTCAAGTTAGTACTTACTAACTTATACCTACAGTTTCAGGAGCTTGTTGACCTAGCTGCACCTGATGCCGTAGGGCTTAGGGCGACCTGAAAACTCCAACATAAGTAAGCCACACCACTACATGAAAAGAAAAAGAAGAACTTGTACAGTAATTTCTATCGCTATCCTATGTCTTGGGTGGGCGGGGCGAGTTTCTGTCGCAGGGAAACCGTGACAAACTGCGACACGTGAGCTACGTCACACTGAGTAAGCAAATCCGACAAAAGAAGTTATATTACTAGAATGCTCACGTACTCACTTAAAATAAGAGGGCTACTTAAAATTTGAGCAGGTCCTTATCTTCGTATTGGGGTACATTAGAAAAGATATATTACAAGTTTTCAACTTGCCTCAAATACCTACCCAAATATTGGCGCCAGCTCTCGGTCTATAGGGTCCCTTGACAAGCGCGCGAAAGGAACGACCGCAGGACAAAGTCAGTCTCTGTCTATACCGCTTTTATATTTGGAACAAGTTATCTTATATTTAATACTAACACCCCTTGAATAGAGTTCAATTTTGTATGACAAAGTTTTTGCAGTGAACCTTCCAGTTGTACGTAGTACTTCTTAATTCCATGGATCCGACACAATCTGCATACTGCAAGTGACGTGACACTTGCTATTTGCATTACTAGTCCGTTGACCTTCTCTTTATGAATGAGTGTCAAGCTTTTTTGATAATTAATTTTAATAGTAGTTTATGCACCGAGGTACTAAAGTCCTGTCTTATATAGCGGGCGTCATATTGAATCCAAAGCGTACGAAGGACTCTAGAGGGTTAACTCCCGAGCGCAGCGAGGGTGTTAAAAACTTAACTCCTGAGCGAAGCGAAGAAGTTATGTCCTAAGTGAAGCGTGGGATTCAAGCGCCCAAGATAAAGACAGACTTTAGTACCGAGGTGAATACTCTACTTTACACATCTACTGCGAGACAATAAAAGGGCTACAAAAATAAGTATTTAACTAACAACAAAAAAATAGAATAATGCAACGTATATGAAATATATTGACAGCTTTAGATTAATTAAATTTAACAATGTTACATCAAAATGACGAAACCACACATCGGCCTTAGCTGATGAAAAAAAAAAGTTGGGGCTTTATACTAACCAAAACTTTTTGCTTTACCCTTCCGTCCATGAAAATAGAAAAAATTTGCCCAGTTTTTATTTTTTTTATGTGTTATGTCTAGGTGGCCAGTTCGAAATGGCCGTATGCTACCAGAACCTTAGTTCCAAATTTAAATTACTTTATGCCCTAGGTGCATAATGTGCACTTTATGCACCTAGGGAATAAAGAGTCGCTTTACGTTGACCTTTTTGGTCAAATAAAGTAACTTTGTAGAGCAGTAGGTGTGTAAAGTCATTTTTTTTAGTTAGTAGGTAGTTATTTCGTAATTTGTTTCTATTGCTCAAGGCATATCGACTAGAAATATTATAAAGAAAAAAATCATCTTCAAAAATTCACTCGCGACGACATTAAAATTTGTACTCGTGTCTCTCGTTGTGTAGATTTTTGCTTTAAAATAATAGGGGTTAAAGTATGAAATTGCCGTTTTATTGCAATGGGTTCTTTGAATTGACATAGAATCTTCATGGTTTGAGGTTTTCGAATGAAACTTTTTTCAAATGGTTTCTGTGATGTTCTTTTTTTAAAAAATGTGAAACATTTGAATATCGACTTTCAATTGTTTTTGTTATTCAATATAGACAAGAAAGATGGATACTGCGAAAATTCAAGTGATTTTTGAATACGAGTTCCGACGCGGAACTAACGCGGCAGAAACAGCCCGCAATATCAATGCTGCGTTTGGAGAGGGGTCTACTAATGAACGCACCGTGCGATTTTGGTTTAAACGCTTTCGTGATGGAAATTTCGACTTAAAGAACGAGCCACGAGGAAGACCGCCCACACAGGTGAATAACGATGAATTAAGAGAAATAGTGGAAGCCGATCCTAGTCAAACTACCCAGGAATTAGCGGCATGGTTTAACGTTACCTTACCCACTTTATTGACTCACTTGCGTCAAATCAATAAAATAAAAAAATACGAAAAATGGGTGCCTCATGATTTGACTGATCTGCAGAAAGAAACGCGTGTTGAAACTTGTGTTGCCTTGTTGAACCGGTACAGAAATGAAGGAATATTGGATCGAATTGTAACATGTGATGAAAAGTGGATTCTTTATGATAACCGGAAAAGAAAAATGCAATGGCTGACCCCAGGTCAAATGCCACAAGTGTCCTAAAGCAAAACTTACCAATAAAAAGGTAATGGTAACTGTTTGGTGGTCTCAGCATGGTGTTATTCACTATAGTTTTCTTCGATCTGGTCAAGCAATTACGGCAGATGTCTATTGTGCCGAACTCCGAACCATGTTGACAAAACTAGCAGTAAAACAGCCCCGACTCATGAATCGATCTTCACCATTATAGCTCCACGACAACGCGAGACCTCACACAACACGAGAAACCATTTTGACCCTTCAGGAACTGCACTTAGAAACCAGTCGTCATCCTCCGTATTCACCAGACCTTGCTCCAACGGACTACCATTTTTTTCGTGATTTGGACAATTATCTACGTGACAAGAAGTTTTCTTCCCAGGAGGCAGTACAAAATGCTTTCACACAGTTTGTGCAGTCTAGATCGTCGGAGTTCTATCGCAAAGGCATTAATAACCTTCCCATTAGATGGCAGCAATGTATAGATAATAATGGCAACTATTTTGATTAAATAAATTTGTTAAAGTTTTTAAAAATAAACAATAAAGATTTTCAGTACAAATCGGCAATTTCATACTTTAACCCCTAATATTTCTAGTAAGTAGGTAGTTATCGAGTTCAGTAAGAAACTACTGGTACTTAAAACTTTTAGCTAAATGAGCAACAGGTAAGTACTTACGAACTCTATAAGATTTGCGTTTAGGATTTGGCTATACTTAGTCGGTTTTAGTCACACCCCTACATTCGTTTAAGACTTAAACTTTAAGTAGACGTTAAGGCTAGACTGACCAATGGGAAGGGACTTTAAAAAAAAGGGGTCCAAGTTAATTCACGGCTTACCCATTCTGTTTTTAGCAGCAACCTTCTTAAAAAAAAAACGTTTCAAAAATGAAAATATTGCAGCCAAGAATTTGTGACAGTCCCAGTTTCGGCAGCGCACGATATAAGGTAAGTATAGATATTAACTTGGCAAAGGTAAATCCAATGATTCAACTCAAAAAGCTACATTGTATCAGAAAACAAGCTCATTGGCCTAGCTACACTTGCCGATCTTTAATGATCGTGCGGGTTAAGCAACGCTTGGCGCGGTCATTACTTGGATGGGTGACCGAAAATTTGTGTGGCACAAATCATTTTCACAAGCTCCTTCGTGCTTCAGAAGGCACGTAAAGCAGCTGGTCCCGGTTGTTATCTCCGGTAGTAGTCGTTAGGTCAAGTCAAAGGCCTTAAGGCGGCTTGAAAACTCTAACACTAGGTGAGCCACACCACTACACGAAAAGAAGAAAAAGTAGATAACTACAAAATATATTTTATTAAAACTTAAACTAAAAATAATTCCAAAATTGCAATATCAACACAATTCTCTTGTTTCTCAAATAGAGTGGGAACCCAACTTAGCTGTATGCGCCGCATAGTACATATTTTGTTATTCTATATTTGAATATCCCGCTTTCTTATTTATTTGATATTTATTCAAATCTACCGCTATTTAGTAATTAATATTTAGTCTTACCCGCGTGGTTGACACATCTCCCATCTCTTTCCTTTACCCGCAACCTTCACTGGCGAGACGGAGATGACAATATACGCGAAATGAGGACTATACGCTGCTGGCGTTGAGTTCGCGCTCGGTTGGCGTACCTACCCGAAAGTTCGAAAAATATGAACTTTGGTGTGTGAGAAAAAAGATGGCGAATGATTGACATCGCCTCGCGCCTTTAGTTATTGTAACTTCTTATAAAATCGAGTTGGACAGTGAAAGTGGTATCTTTGTGTCGTTATTTTGTGTTTCGCGAACCTTAGATATCAGGTAGAACCTTAGAACCTTAGGTAGCAGACACCGCCCGCACCGCAGTGACCTCAAGCGACGGCATCAAGTAGCCAACCAGTCTGGGATCATTCACAAGGTACCTCTCTTTCCTATCCAATTTGTGTCAACCCGCGTATTTATCTATTTAGATATGTAAGGGTAATTTTATAAAAACATTACCCGTGCCTTGCAGTCGGGTAAAAGGTGTGTAGTTGTCACTAAGAATAATTAATTTGTACAATGAATTGTAAATATTGAGGAGTTAGTTTGAACATGGAAATGCTTCGACGGAAATGTTTACAAGAAATGATCAAAATAATAACTCTTTATTAAATTGATCATTCTATAGTTTTATAAAAGTAGGGATTCGGTCGGGGCTCTTTTTCGCCCAGAATATATCGTTGGCGATTCAACGGGGTAATGCCGCCAGTGTGATGGGCACTTTTGGACTCAATGGTCATTCTCATTAGATTATTTATATTATATATATATTGTAAATTATACTAGGATAATTAAGAAATAAAATAAGAATAGGATATATAAGAAGATTATAAAGAAGAAACTAATCATTAGATACAGCAACATTATGTAAGGGGATATAATACTTACCTTAATAAATAATTCATTAGTAAAGATAATAATCATAAAGTAGGGATTATTTTATTAATGAAGTTAAGTATATTTTAATTACATTTGTATAATTATTGGATTTAGTATCGATTGCATTTAGACTTATTCGACTGGATTTGTTTTGGGGCACTTCCGTTTGGCGCGAAAAGGCCGCCAGGATGTTCCTTCGAAGCAAACCAGAGGGCGATCGAGCGGCAACTTAAAAACACCGAAGGACTGGTATTGTACTGAGGGAGATTAGATAAGCAATTAACTGTTAATAAAAGGAGTTGAAGTCAAGCAGTGTGTTTAACTATTGCCTTACGGTAATAGATATATATTAACTTGTTAATCCTAAGTTAACAACCTATACCCATTTCCTATACCTACAGTCCACTATTATATATATATTCAAAATTTCTTTAGCGCCTATCTATCGCAATGGTGACGTGACTTTTCGCGCCACCATTAGCTTTAGTGCATTTAGATGAGAAATCCTGGAAAACTCGGCAGATAAATAGTAGATATACGTACTCAATGTAACCACCACGTAGCCACGCTACGTTAAATAGCTCCGCCCACGATACTACCTTGAACATGCCTTCAACAGATTTGTATTTATATTAGAATGTTTGTTATATTACGTTTAAATCGTTTTGTTTGGGTGTGAGTGTCATTTTAATTTATCAGCCGTCTTTTATTTATTCTGTTTTTCTTTTAATGTTTAGTGACTATAAATCTAACTAGTTTCGAAATGTAAATAATACATTAATAGATACGATTCAATATGAAAAGAATAGGTAAGAGTGACTATTTATAACTTTATACCTATTATTATACATTTCAGCTGCATGCATAGGTTCTAGTGTATATTTAAAACGAATTTATGTAAATTCCATTTTCATTTACATTTCAATTCAACAATACGCTTTATTTATATCATAATGCAATCTCGCAGCACTCCAGTCGCTCCTACCGAACCAATTTCGATAAGGATACTCAAGTTCTGTAATAAGATCGCCTGTATGATGCTGACAATATTAATAACTAGCTGCGCCCCGCGGTTTCACCCGCGTAAGTCCCGTTCTCGCGAGAATATCGGGATAAAAAGTAGCCTATGTGTTAATCCAGGTCCCCAGCTACCTATATTCCAAGTTTCATCGCAATCGGTCCAGTAGTTTTTGTGTGAAAGAGTAACAACCTCACATACATACATACATACTTACATACAAACTTTCGCGTTTATAATATTAGTAAGATATGACATGCTCATGATAGCTGGAGAGCCGGAAATGTTATAGGAAGAATCCTATGAAATGGACCGACCAGACGGTGTTAATTTCAAAGCCATTCATGAAAAGCATCGTATGAGCAGACGTTAATTTTTACTTGTTTACCAGCATGTCAAATTAGCAGCCATTTTTAATTGGTGTAGGACTGACCTGGGTTACAAATCAGCACCATGTGAATAGCTTGTTTATTAATTTACTATAACAATAACTAGTTGTGTCCCGTGGCTTTACCCGGATAAGTCCTGATCCTGAGGAAATTTTCAAAACCTTTACTTATCAGGTACCTACTTAGATACTGATCACAGTCTCCAACTTTTAGCTTCCTACTATCACCGGCTTAGGTTGTAAGTCAAAGCATTTTATAGAAATAGAAGATTTTTAGTATTCTTCTTCTTTTCGTATAGTGGTGTGGCTCACCTGGTGTTAGAGTTTTTAGATCGCCCTAAGGCCTCTAACTTCACCTAACGACTGTTATCAGAGATAACAACCGGGACCAACTGCTTAACGTGCCTTCCGAAGCACGGAGGAGCTCGAGAAAATAATCTATTGCTACACAAATTTTCGGTCACCCATCCAAGTAATGACCGCGCCAAGCGTTGCTTAACCTGCACAACCATTCAAGATCGGCTGGTACAACTAGGCCAATGAGCTCCTCCTTAGTATTAATTAGTATGTTTATTAAGGTAATAATCCGTTTCATCAATGTTTTTTACCTATATTATCTCACCTTACAACTTTAATGAAATCTAGATATAAGTTAAAAAATCCAAGTTAAAAATGGGCGTCTCTTGAAGTTTGAATGGACGACCGAAGTTTGTCGGATACCTCTAACGATCCATCACTTAGTCACCAAGTTTTTTATATTCCAATTGGTTTATTATTGTTAGCCATCAGCGTAAAGTAACTTTATGAGATAGTTATTCAAATTTGAGTTTTACTTGAAAACTAATTAAAAAGGATATTTTTACGAAACTACTTACCTACTGTGGTCATGATTACGAGCTAACTAACGCGACAATAACTAATTATTTGATGTTTCATTACAACTTAATTAACAACAATAATCGGAGCAAAGTAAGTCTGTGGTTCTAAAGTACACAGTAGATATAGAAATAAAAAAACACTTTAAAAACAAAATCTTAAAATATTAATTTCTTCTATGGTTTTCGCGATTTTGCATAACAAAACACTTTATTTATGGGATTGAATGGCGTTTTATTCATGGTTTAAACGAACCGAGCTTTCGTCAACTTTACAGTTGGCTTTTTCAAGGTCGTTAAAATTGTGCCGTTTTTTATAACTTTAGTGTAAACACTTCATAGAATAGGCTAGGTACAATATATTTCCAGCACGAAACATCTATTGAAAATCGTCACAGTCAACACTTCACATCGAGCACACGGTGGCTATTCAATCGATTACCTGGCGGACGAGATTTATATCCACTACCCTATAGAATCTGTAATATTGACTATAGTATAGTGTATACTACACTGTGTATAAATTGTAGCCGGACAGCTAACAGGATATTAAACGTCATAATTCAACTGAGGTATTGCAATCGGGTTAGTACCGTACAGTTGTAATCAAATTTCTAGGTGTAATTGTAAAGTTCGGAGAGAACGGAATAAGAATGGGTGGTTAGGTAATAGTTGCACAAAACATTTGACTTCTTCGTACTTTCGAAATAGTACAGTTTATTGATATTGGATCTTGTTTTTTTTCCTTTCTCTTTTTTTTTTTCAAAAGTATTTCCTACAGGAGGCTGAACAGTTTAAGAAAAGGTGTTCAGAAAGGTCCAAAAAGCTTGCTAAATTACACTTGTTACGACTGCTCGTGGATTTAACTCACAGTATCGCTCTATCAACATTTTACATAAATAAATTATAAGTAATTAATTCCACTAATTAATTGATAGTATTATAGTTTGAAGTTACTTATTTACCTACTTATCTACTTATTTCAATCAAAACTGCAAGCCGTAATACGAATTCGTATTAAATCCAATAATTCTGAAAGTTAAACTTCCGTTGCGGTAGAGAGTTCGAGGATTAATTTTTTTTAATTAAATTTGCACGAAAATGAATTTTTCGAACTTTGTACACAGAAATAACGAATAAAAAATCGGAATCTCATAAATATGAGTTTCATTAATTCTATAAAAAATTGCTAGATATTACCCAAAAATAAGATCCCGGATAGTATTTGCGATAACTGTGTATTCCAGTTTTATCACCAGTTATAAGTTAGTCTGTAAATTATACGGGACGTGAATTTAGTTCAGTCCATTCATTTTTTTTGGGTAGATTAAGAAGAGCAATATTAAGATGTTTGACTAAAATAGCTGGCTACCTATATTTTGCTATAAATACGTAATTGTATATAGGTAGTTATTAATTGAATTACTTGCATTAGAAAAGTATTTCAATGACCTAGCTCATGAATAAGATGAAATAATAATAACTCATAAACGTATTACCTAAATATCCTGTTTTCATATAATTTTGGAGAGTGGGTATAAGGAGAGGTTCACTCTGACTCTCTCAAACGCATAAAAAAACTGTAAAATTCATACCTAAGTTCTGAAATAGGCAAGAAGATGGAGAAAGTGACGAAGTAAAGTTTTCGATTTACAGCGAAGCTGGTGCTCATAAAACAGTTTCATAGTTTTAATGGAGCACGGCGCTAAAATAAAATGCATTAACATTAAAGTAACGTGCTGTAATCGCTTTTACAGCTTCATAAAAGTATTTGGCGATTTATGTTTCGAACAAACAGCCCTAGAATAAATTGAATTTGACTCTGGCAAGAAGCCAGATTATGTTCTTCGTTTATTTTATACTTGCAATAATTCATACGACAAACTGCATCTAGTAATCTACACAATGTTAACTAACGAAACGCAAAACGTATAGCAATATATTGTGATATCTTATATTTACCCAGTAAACATACTGATACTGAGAATCTAAAGATATCGGTGGTTGAATTTTCCACATAACTGTATAAATGGTAATAGAAATATTTTATTTTATTATTCTTCTTCTTCTTTTTGTGTAGAGGTGTGACTTACCTAGTGTTAGAGTTTCAGGTTGCCCAAAGGTCCTAAACCGGGACCAACTGATTAACGTGCCTTTCGAAGCACGGAGGAGCTCGGAAAAATGATTTTTTTTACACAAATTTTCGATCACCCATCCAAGTAATGACCGCGCCAGGCGTTGCTTAACCGACACGACCATTCAAGAGCTAGGTGCAGCTAGGAAATGACCTTCTGCTAAGAAGAAGCCACCGATCTGCCGATTCAATAAATAAATAAATCCTGTGACGAACACACAGCGCCATCTAGCCCCGTGGTAAGCTGCTAAGCTTGTGTTACGGTGGCTAGACAACGGATATACTACTTATATTTATTTTTCTTTTGTAAATACATACATATTATACATAGAAATACGCCCAGACCAGATACAAATATTTATTTTTAAGCATAAATATTTGCACCCAGCGGGAATCGAACCCGCAACCTTCTGTATTGCAGCCAAGCGTTCGCCCGACGCGCCACAGAGGTCGTCAATAAAAATTGCATTGACAATAATTATTTTCTTCTATCTTTTCGTGTCGTGTTAGTATTTTCAGTCGGTCCTCCAAAACAAAATAAAACCTTTAAACCAAATAGAGTTATGCTTTATTTATTTTCCAAAAAAATATTGACAGAACTTTATTAAACACTATATCAAATCGAATTGATAGTATCAAAAATTCAAAATTAGTATTAATTCGGAACGCGAACTCCAATGAGAATAGGATCAAGAAACTTTTGGGTTGGTCATCGTCATGGAAACAATAATTTAATAAGCACAAAAATGCAAAAGGATTTTTATCGATAAGGTAAGATACTCCAGAATAATATGGAATTATCATTATTATTAATTTATTTCGCCAAAAGTAGGTACCTATCTATGTGAAACAGACAAAAACAACAAGTCTGTCGGCTTCTTAATAGTCTATATAAGTAGAACCAACCATTCGATAACGACAAAGTTGTTGAATCTCAGAGCACCGTTGTAAATCCCACACAGTAATTAGGGCTGTAAATCTTGTTGCTCCAGCAGGTAAAGTGCTGCAACCGTTCATGGTGCATTTCGTACAGGTTATACTGGATTGTTGGTACATACAATACATTGTTTCCTTTACAACACACCTAAATTACTTATGTCACAATATCAGAAACATTTACATGCCACCACAGAGAATAGGTACGACATACTAAGTAGGGCCTCATCTGCAATGCAGGTAGCCCCGAATATTTTAACTCTCGGATCGCGTTGACACTATGAGTATATAAAACATTGCAAAGCGGGACTCAAGATAATTATAAGAAACGTGGTGTTAGACCAAATTGGCTCCGACACAATCCGACACCAAGTTTTTTCGTCTTTCAGCTGCCTGGCAAGCCATTAATCTAAGCTCACTGCAGCCTCCGCTGAAAGTTTCTGGTACTGTTTTATTTAAAAACCTTTTAACTTTGGCAAGTCGTTTAATGGAATAGTGCAAAATGATTCGTCTCTCGTTTCTCTCATAAATTCAAGAAATTTGAATAAACGATGAAAACATTTTGAAAAGATAAAATCTATGAAAGCTGACTGTTTCTCTGCAGACGTTTTTACTATACGTAGGATTTTATTTAGTACCCAGCAGTATCTGACGATCTATCTATACTCTCATTCATAGTCTGCAAACCGCAATGAAAAACTTCGCATCTTTTGTTTTTGTTATCCATATAGCTTTAAAAAAGGAAGATAAATGTCAAAGCTTGAATTCAAAACGAGTAACCATACAAATAAATTGAAATTAGGTTCTCAGTATTGTGTCTATTTTTTGTGAAAATCGTAGTATAATAAATAAAATATCAACCAAAAAAGAAAACCTGCAGTCCCTCGCACCATGAGTGTTTCGACTGAGCCGAGTTTCAGTGGACGCTTGATATATACTTATTTTGATTTTTCCACCGAATAGGACCTAACGTCAGGCTTAAAATTTTAAAATGTAGCACACGAGTCCGTTATACGAGAATGCGATATTGCTCAGAATTATTCATTTTGAATGTTCCACTGAAAAGCGCCCTAAGACGAAAATAAAATTTAATATGTAAAGAATCTATGAAAAAGTTAGGTTTCTAAAATTGTTCTTACTTAATCTTAACAACGAACAACGGTTTTACATTCGAGTGTATTTGTTCATATTTTATTTTTTGTGCAATAATATATTTTGTTATTAGAGTCCAGTGACTTCTATGTTTATATGACTAGTCCATCTAAATATTCTTGCAATAAAAATGGCACCAATCTGAAAAAATCGCTTTGAAAGAGTAAAAGAGCACTTTACGGAGTCGTAAAGTATCGTCGAGAAATGTAGATATGTGTACCTACTGAAAGACCGCGAACTTTGGCTCTTCTCCAAACATGTAGTAAATATATCGATAGAAGCCGTCAGATAGCACTAGTTAACAAATTAAAGAATACATTTTCAATGAACTCAATCTGTTTATGTATAAATAAAAGATTATTCTGCAATTTACTGTGTGTGTGGTGAAAAGTGCAGGAGCTTTCCCACTGGAAACGCGCGATGCGGTCAAAGCAGTATTGTATGTGGTTAACTGGCGGCACGCTCGCTGAACTGGTTCTTCTTCCTTTGTTCCACGAAAATTGAAAATTCAGTTTCCGCAAGCATGCTATCAACCAACCACATTTATTACCTATTTGTTTGTTTAAACATTTAAACGGATAAAATTCTACTGTATTTTTTAGTTTAAATTTTTAAATAATACTTGCACTCGGCATTTTACAAAATTACATTGCTCGGCTTTCGCTATCAGTGTCTGGGGCAGAATTTGCACCGGAAATGTTTCGTGGCGAATTATTGGAATCGGATTGGCGTGTAATTTCATTAAAAAATATAAGTACAATTATTTGATCCTTTATGATTATTTTTAAACTAGTAGTTCTGTGTACAGTAGACCTCGCGAGCACTTATTATTAAAAGCAGGAGATCAGTAAGTAGATATTTAAAAATGAGAAATACCCCACCAATCAAAAATGTCCTACGACAAAAAACACCATTTGCTCAAAGAACTTGTATACGTTTCATCAAAATCGGTTAGGAAATACGGCCTGCAGAGGAGAAGCAAAATACTGACAGACGAAGGAATTTTGGACAACCTAGACGCTTCGCTCGCTCGGTCAATAAGGGGTCTAAATTTAATAAGGATTCCCGCTGGGTGCAAATATTAAATATTTATTTCAAGCACAAATTTTGTGCTTGAAATAAATATTTGTATTTGGTCTGGGTGTATTTCTATGTATGATATGTATGTATTTACAAAAGAAAAATAAATATAAGTAGTATATCCGTTGTCTAGTCACCGTAACACAAGCTTAACAGCTTATCACGGGGCTTGATGGCGCTGTGTGTTGGTCACAGAATTTATTTATTCATATTCATATCATTTATTGGTAATAAATTAATTACAAGTCAAATGTCAAACAAAAAAAAAAATAAGAGGCAAAATTAAAACATAAAAATCATAATAAATTAAAAATAATAATAATAATAACAATGGAATAAAAAAAAACATACTAATAAAATGTCATGAATCAAATAGGTTGTATAAAAATACAATAATCAATTTATTTATTTATATATATTTATTTGTTGTTGTTGTTGTACAACTGATTTGCCTCGAAAACCTGATTGAGAAAGAAATTGACCGAAGGATTGCTGTCTCGTGGAAAAAGTACTGGGCAAATAAAGACGTATTCAAAGACAAAGACCTTCCCATCTCTCTTACGAAAAAGTTATTCGATAGCGCCATACTACCATGCTTACTATACGGATGCCAGACATGGGCACCTACGAAAAGACTTATACAAAGGCTAACCACATTCCAGAGAGCAGCAGAACGTTCTATGTTGGGCATCAAACTTAGCGATCGAATGAGATGTGAAAAAATCCGAGAAACTACTAAATTAATCGATGCCGCTACCATGTTCTGCAAAACAAAATGGAAATGGGCAGGATACGTATCACGAACCATGGACGGCCGGTGGAGCGAGCGCATTCTCCACTGGTATCCGAGAGATGGGAAACGCTCGAGAGGCCGACCACGGAAGAGATGGAGTGATGACATCGAAGAGGTCGCAGGCAAGACGTGGATGAGAGAAGCTCGAGATAGACGCAAGTGGCATTTAATGGAGGAGGCCTTCGCCCGTTTTTGGGTATCCGATCCCAAAAAATAATATTAAGATTAAATTTAAGATTAAATAACTGTAATTTAATAAGGTTGGAAATAAAGGCTTATTTATTTATTTATATATTTATTTATTGATTAAACATCGCGTTGTTAAAAATAATGATGGAGGGAAATCATGTAAGTTTAAAAAGTGTGCCTTTATTGACGTGTCGTTGTTGTTTGTCCGCAGTGATGGGGTGGTGTTGTGGCACGCTTCGGCGCGCTCAGGCGGCAGGCGGCGGTGCACGGTTGAGGTGCGCGGGCGCGGGCGCGGCGCAGGCGTAGCGCGGCGCGGTGGCGGCTGCGCGCGCAGCGGCCGCCGCGGCGCATGCACGCCACCGGCCACACGGACCGCTCGGGCGGCGGCGGCGGCGGCGGCTCCTGGCGCCTCCCGCCCGACGAGACCTTGCAAGTCGCCGACCCCAAGGCCTCCAAAGAGGAGGTACGTTACACTAATATAGAAAGAGTTAGAGCTTTAGCATAGAATTTACACTAGACCGGGCCACGTCCAAGCCGAGCTAGTTATGTAAGAAGATGGATTTTTTTAACCATCTAACTACAGATGGACTTCGTACAAAACGAAATCTGAGTTTACACCAAGTTTATGGTCATTTTACGGAAGGGTTCCGGTAGACGAGAAATAAGTTAAAAGTTACAACATTTCTGGGTTTTCTACTGGACCTTGCAAATCGCCAAGGCCTCCAAAGAGGAGGTACGTAATACTATTATTGAATAAGTTAGAGTTAATTTACTCTAGACCGGGCCGCGTGCAAGCCGGGCTACTTTTGTATGAAGATGGTTTTTGTTTTGCATGTTTAGGTACGTTATTATCAATCATAACTAACCACAGAGGGACTTTATATCAAACGAAGTCTAAGGTGACCACCAAGTTTAAGGTCGGAAGGCTTCCGATAGACGATAAATAAGTTAGAAGTTATATAACATTTTAATTTGGGTTTTCTTCTGGAGCTGGGCTTACGGGAATGACTTGAAACTTCACAATAAGTATGGTACGCTTAGACTTTTTTTCGTGTAATCCCCAAAGAGTTTACAAAGTGTAACGTTAAATAAGAAACTATAGATATATATATATTACGAGTATATGCTGCTGCATTTCGTAGCGATTGGAACATTGCTACGAATATCGTAGCACTATATATTGACCATGACCATTAAACTTTTTAAATTCACACGATTTTTTTACATATTTACATTTAACGGGTCTTAATCGCGTACTTTTTTTTAAATGTTAAATGTAAATATGTTGACCATGACCATAGACTTTTTTATCTACAGTACCTTTTAGTTTAGATAGCTATAGATTTCTAAACGTAATTTTCTTTTGTCTTTCTAGGACTTATATGCAGGAGATGGCCACAATTGGAAGAGTATCATATTCTCGTTGATGGTCATCAGTTTTGTGATAACAGGAATTGTAATAGCAATTTATTTACTAGGGTAAGTTGGATAACGTTTGTATGAAATAAAATAGTTTTGGGAGCAATTTATCCGTCCACTCTACACTTTACTATTACTTTATACTAGCGGCACCCTGCGGTTTCGTCTACATAGGGATATCGACATAAAAAGATCCGATCTTGAGGAAATATCGCCATAAAAAGTGGCTTCTATACAATATACATTCAATACAATCATCACGGTAGATTTTACGTCAAATAGTTACAAACAGATGTTTACATACATCTTCTCAAACCTTCAGCTTTATAATAATTCATAGAATGTCGTTTTGGCAAGTATTTTACTATAACATTATGTTACAACTACAATATGAATAAAGAAGTCCCCAATGTTTTTATTTTGATTAAATCTTCGTATATTTCTAGACAGAAATAATAGCGCATTCAGTCCCTCGGCGCCAGTAGTCCACCACTGACTATAAATCCTTCAATGAAACCTAATGGTTCTATAACTCTCGGAAATAATTTTCTTCTTCAAGTAAATTAATTTAATATTATAGTTTGATCGCGTCTAATTTTTATTATTATTCTCTTAAACGAAGTATATATCAGTATTAAATGAAGGAAAGATGGGAGTAACTTGTGATGGATGGATAATCATATTACATACCTTTCTTTTGAAATAAACTTTACCACTTCTCTCTAACCTCTACATCTGACAGACGTTCATACGTATCAGCATCAACCAACTTACCTATAAACGCTAATTAACAGCTGCATAACTATGTATCCTTGGTCTTCTACTGTGACATCAAGTTTCAAAGTTGACGGACAGAGACAAACGTCACATAACTTGGTCATCTGTTAATCATCGTTTAAAAGTAAGAGGGCTAGTGTACATGTTCTTTCGTGGCAACCTACTATACATACACTGGTGTTTAATATGTGTGTTTATTGTTTAAAAGAATGAGTAAATTAGCCCTTAAATTTTACTTTATCTTCGATATGTAATCTAAGACTGTTATAAAAACCTGATATACCGTTTGAACATCAGTATTTAGATGGATAGATAATTATTTATTGCAACACAACAACATTTTTACGTAGCCATTTATGTTAACTAGAATCTAAATGATTTAAAGTTGGTTAATGATGCTCTCTTGCTGATGGCACTTTTAAGCTAAATTGACTTTTAATCATCATTCACAATAAATTTTAAAAACGTGGCCATCTCGAATGGGGCCGTCGCGGAACGGGGCCATAAGGGAGAAACCCCAAAAATACAATAAAAGGAAAAGACATTAAAATCAATAATCTAGGTAACACAATGAGCGGCCTTATCGCTTAAAGCGATGAAAGCTTTTTAGATTTAAAAGGTGTCTAAAATATTACGCCAAGTTAATGCAAAATGTTTCCCCAGGTATGTAGACGAGTTATTATATTGGTCGGGACGACGTATGCGGCTGGACGAGTTCCTGCGAGGGGACCTGACCGGCGACCGACTTCCCACGACGTGGGTCAACTCGCACCAGCTGGTGTACCAGGCCGACGACGGAGGCCTGTTGGCCCTCGATACCTTCAACAACACGCTCTCCGTTCTCGTCACAAATCATACTTTAGTAAGTTACACATTTTTATTGGACTCCAGTTTTTGGACGGTTAAAGAAGGCTTACACCAGGCTGGATTAAAAATGTCACTCCCAGGGTTTGCTCATAAAAGTGCTTCTTCACACTAGCATTCACTTGTTTAGTAACATTTATAGATTCGAATAACGAGTTGCTCGCTATAGGTAATGCTCGAAGCTGTAATCTGTCGACAATACACGCGAAGGCTCGCGTTGGGGGAGCACCTGAAGATGTTAATATGGAAACTTTTTAGACACTTTGTGTCAAATCGTGTGTAACGCAAGGGATGAAAATTGACTCGCTGAGCTTGTGTAAATAGACTTAAATTAATTAAGATCAATCGCTAAAAGTCGGTATGTACTGTTGGACTAATATTATGATCTAATACTGTCTCCAAAAAGTTGAAAACAATAGTAAATTTCTTATCTTTAGTAGTAAAAGCTCTTCTTAATGCTATCTACAGAATTGCCTGCAAATCCATTCAATTTTCTCGTTCGATACAATCATGCTTTGTTCCCCCCTTGACACTGTAGTGACAAGCGCAGACACATAAGAGATTGCCTACAGTCAACTGGGATAACCAACCAGTAGGCACTTATCATATATTTTGTGCCATTGAGATACTAAATCTGCTATCAAAATAAATATACGATGAAGATATTTCATCGACACAACACATAACAATTATCTTACATTTTTTCCTCAATAATATTTTCTGTTCAATTTATTTGATCTTATATAGCAGTATAATTTATTCATTGACTTCCTTTCGACTTAAGTAATTGTTAACATAATGTTATTTTAAATATATCTCAAATTATTAATACATACCAATGTATGAATTATTTTAGAACTATTTCACTTAAGTGGCAAAATTTTATTTCCTGTAACTGAATGAGATCAAGTCTAAAATCCTATTCTCATGGCTTTGGCTCAGTGCTAGAATCAATGTCGAATTTTGTAGGCTTCGGAGGCTCTTTACTCTCAAATTTATGGCAACGTCGAACTCTCAGGATAATGGTATTATTATGCGGGAATCAGATAATGAAAATTTGGGAATTTACCTGATCTAGAACACTAACGGTTTTAGAATTAGTTAGGTCGGTCGGTGCGTACTTTCTTACTCGGAATTGGTCTAAAAATTATTTGCTTACAGAGCTTGAATTTAAATTCTTTGTCTCTTATCTTTACAAATTAAAGAATATTTTGTTCCATTTTTGTCACAGAGGCAGCTCAATGTTCGCGGATACCAATGTTCACCGAACTTGCGTTACGTGCTTTTTCAACACAACATCAAAGAGGTACGTAGACAATAATATTCGTTATTTTACTTACTGAACTATCTTACTAATATTATAAACGCGAAAGTTTGTATGTATGTATGTATGTGAGGTTGTTACTGTTTCACGCAAAAACTACTGGACCGATTGCTATGAAACTTGGAATATAGGTAGCTATGGACCTGGATTAACACATAGGCTACTTTTTATCCCGATATTCCCACGGGAACGGGACTTACGCGGGTGAAACCACGGGGCGCAGCTGGTCTATATAATATATAAAAGAAAGCCGTGTTAGTTATTATTTATAACTCAAGAACGGCTGAACTGATTTGGCTGAAAATTGGTGGGGAGATAGCCTAGAACCAGGAAAACGACACAGGATACTTTTATCCTGATATTCCCGCGGGAACGGGACTTCCGCGGGTGAAACTGCGGGGTGCAGCGAGTCAAGTATAAATTAAGCCTACTTTTAACAACAAAATTTAGCCAATATATCCAACAAATTTCTTCTACAAAATGCAATTACAAACTGCGTTGAACAATGTTATGGAAGTTTCATTAATTTTACAGGTTTATCAAAGGACGTTTACAGCGCACTACACCGTTTATGACGTCACAAACGAGTAAGACGCTTTTGATATTTGTTTCTTGAACATTATAAAGGTCACAATAAAAGGCGCGAGGTTTTTGTAATTACATTTCCTACTATGAATTGAATTTCTCCGTCCCAAATTGGTTTCACTCGCCGCACTTTCTTTGAATAAATCGTTTTTGATAATATTGAGAGAGATTGGAGAACGGTGTTCGCACGGTAGTATTACTGTCTGTGTTGGTCTATTACTAGTGGTAGATATCCCGACTTACATTCCGAAAGTGGAAACCATTTTAACCATTAGTATTTTATTTGTATTTGGTCCCGCGGTTTTACCCTCGTAAGTCCCGATCAAGTAAAACAAATTAAAATCTCTGTGGGTATACGTTGATCTATCAATCTACGTTCTTGATCATAGTTGTTCAGGACAATGTATTTTATAGATAGATATATTACTAGTTTTCACAATACTGTAAAATATAATAAATTTAGCATGAAAACTAAACTGTACCTATAAGATGTGCTGAACGATATAATAGATATCAGGAACATACGACATACAACCGAGCGTGATTCCGGTTTCCTCTTGAAAAATATGAAATATCTGCACGATCTCAATTCGTTTCCTTTACACATTTATTTAGTCCCCGAATGATTTTATCTACATCGTTCGCTTAATGAAAGAATATTTTATAATTATAGCAACATTATTTCAGAAGACTGAAACATACCTTGCATGTTTGTTTAAATCCATTTACTATTAACACGTTTATATTAGGGCAATGATGTTACTAAACAGAAACGTTTGACGTATAAGTATGTTCTAATTTAATAATATGTTATAAGTTTTGTGATTAATACCTTTTTTTATTTTACCCGACTGCGCGATGCAAAGGAGGGTGATGTGTTTATTTCGTAATTAATTTCGTTTGCTTACACACCAATTACCTGCACAACTATCACCTTTCCTGTGCCTCAAGGTTTGCTGGAAGAGAACTCTTGTTAGGGTTAAGCTCGCCTATGTACATGTTTTATCTATAGTTATCTCTCGATGTATTCGTGGTGTGTACATTAAAGTATTAAAGTAAAAGTATGTCTTACTTTTACCTACTCTTTTAAGCCATTTGTGAATTCGTAAAAACGTTCTGCTTCTCTAGCGAAGCGGGTTTGTTTTCTCTCTCAAATCATACCTTTGCCAGTTTCTATTTGTCCCTGTCGTCTCACTAGCGGTGAAATCGATTTGATGATGATAGGTACGCGAATACGATTTGCAATTTATTCCAAATTTTGTGAGTTGAATTTTAATGTGAACATAGCCGTTTTAGTGCTCGAGGCAATATTTTACATAGGTAGCTCGGCAGTGAAGCGTACACTGAAACATACGTTACTGCACCGCAGAGACGAGAAACTTCTAATACTCAAGTAGTTTGTTCTATAAAATAAAATAACTTTTAGACTCACCATTTTGCTGTGGCTCTTGCCCGATGTTCAGTAAAGTTTATCTTCCATCTTTAAAACAACAAAGACTGTTTAATTGACTAAGTTTCCATTAATTGATTGTTTGCTTTAATTTTGACCGTGTTTTGAATATAGATAAATTTCGAAATTCGTTATGGTAACTTGGTAATATTTGTTAAGCCACCACATACCTCTATTCGGCGAGGGTCAGAGGACCTGGGAGTGGCAACACGCGGCGTGGCTCGGCCACGACGGCTCGCTTCTTCTGGCTGCTGACAACGAGGTGCTGGCGCGACCTGGTCCGCCGGCAAAGCGCGCGCCCTTGCTGTGGCTCACCAACGACGCGGTGCCCGGTCAAATATACAATGGTGTATCCGACTGGTTGTATCAAGGCAAGCTCATCACTTGTTAAAATATAGCTTCCTGTTGACAGCAACGTGCTTAAAAACGTGAAACTGACCGTGCGTCTTTTATGATACAGAAGAGGTGACGAAAGCATCGTCAGCGACGTGGGGCTCGGCAGACGGCGGATTGGTGATGTACGTGCAGTACGACGATAGCGCCGTCTCGGAGCTGCGGTTCCCACGAATCGCGGAGGGTATCGGTGGTACCGGAGCATCGCGCGCCGGCTTTCTCCTGCCTGCCTTCAACAACACGATGCACACTATCTTCCCTGACCAAGTCACTATTCGGTATCCAACGGTAAGACAGATCATAAACTACCATGAGATTGTAAAGTGTGTTTAAAACTGTTAAAATGTTAATCGCATGCTTCGAACGGATAAGATTAACGACATGTATTTTAAGATAGCAATAATTCTTTGTTCTAGTCGTAAACGTACGTTATACAGTTCTTTTCATTCATATGAAAATAAACACATCCGTTTCAATAGCGGTGTGGAGGGTAATAATTCTCTCTTTAGGTAATATTATCTGGTTTCTTATTCGATAATATATTTTCATTTACAGCCAGGCAGTTCTATACCGATAGCGAGGCTGTGGATTGTTGCCGTCCTAAATATAACTTCACCACCGAGATGGGAAATCAAGCCTCCAAATACCTTGGATGGAATGTTCGTATTAATGCAATATATTTTGCAGTCTTTTCGCCAAAATTCGGGTTATCAAGTAATATTTCAATGTTTCAGGGAATATTATATCATATCAGCCCAATGGGTGGGCAAAGACAATTCTCACGTAGCTGTAGTTTGGATGAATCGTGCCCAGAATCTCACTGTATATAGCAGTTGTTATGCACCCAATTGGACATGTACAGAGGTAGATAAATATTAATAACGTAATGCTACCGATTTCTATATTTATTTTGATGATTTTCATATAATATAATGATTTGCTTAAATGTGGTTGTAGAGTCATTCAGAAAAAGCAACAGATGAACCATGGTTAGAAGTTCATCAACAGCCAGTATTCTCAGAAGACGGTAGTGCGTTTCTCCTACTAGCGGCTGTTCAAGAAGGCGGGGGACAATACTACACCCACATAAAACACGTGGATGTCCTCCGACAAAGGATGGCCGTGCTTTCGCATGGGAGAGTAGAAGTAGTGGAGATCCTGGCCTGGGACCAGGAAAACCATTTAGTTTATTATTTAGGTAAGAATCTCTTTAAAACTCTCAAAATTTGAACAGTTACTAACTGATGCTAAACTAATATTATTTCTATTAAAGGATTAGACAAAGAACGGTTAGTCATACCTAAACTCCACCCAGATATGGTGAAGGAAGCGAATCAAATTAAGTATTTCGATTGAATGCAGTTGAGTGTTTTTTCTGAACATTGAATCGACTAACCTTTATGTCTTCGTCCTGCTAAACATTGCTTTATGTTCCTTCATACTACATTAGGGACAGCACGTCTTAGAAACCAAAACTTGTTTGTCATTTTTGTGATTGTGGACATCGTGTGGACATTTGTTGCGGATTCGTGTGGTAATTTTAGGTGGAAAGGCGTTTTTTATTGTGGTTTTCGTGGTGTGAACAGGTAGTGCAGAGAGACCGGGGCAAAGGCACGTTTACGTTGTTCGAGACCCAAACTACGGTGGTGGTAGCAACTCGGTGAGGGCAAGAGCGGATCGTGAGGAGCCGCGCTGTCTCACTTGCGAGCTGGCGGTGTGGCCAGCGCGTCTACACTACGCCAACTGCTCCTTCTGGAGAGCTAAATTCTCTCAACCGAAGCCGAAAGTTGGCATAACGCATTATGTGTTGGAATGTGCCGGCCCTGGACCGCCTCTAGCCGGTCTTCATGATGCGCGAACGCATAAATTAGAGAGAATATTGTATGACACGAGGCCTTATAGGTAAGAAATTCATCAAACCCCTCGATGAGCGGAGCTTATGACTAGGTCAATGCTTATGCCTTTCATGACATTTTATCGTAACTTTGTTGTTGTTTCCAGATCAGTACGATTACGTGAGTTAGCGTTGCCAAGCCGACGTTCATTTGACGTCCAATTGGGTAGTGGCTCTAAAGCCAGGGTCCAGCTAATGTTACCCCCTTCATGGCGAGAGGAACTGAGAGACGCTGCGTTTCCGGTGCTCGTCCATGTGTACGTATTAATTCGAAACATTTAGTCACTTGGAACCGGTCCATTTCAATTGTATCCATTGTATCGTTCATGCGTAGTCGTTTTTTGGCACGAGCATAGTTTCAATTTCGCCTATCTCGAATTCAGAATATGGAAACAAAGTCGAATAGAATTCCTGAATAGATAATTTAAATTATTGGTCTTTTTAGGATTCTGTACCCAAAAACGGGAACCTATTACTGAGACTTCGCTGTCTGTCTGTCCGTGTCTGTCTGCCTGTCCGTGTCTGTCTATCTATCTGCCTGTCCGTCCGTCTGTCGCCATGCTATATCTCATAAAGAGTCATAGCTAGGCAATTGAAATTTTCACAGAAGATGTATTTCTGCTGCCGCTATAACTAATATTAAAATATTTTATAAGGGGGGCAACAAACGTGTTGTTTTAATATGTAAACGCAACGATACCGCGATTTATTTTTAAATTAGAGTGAGTTGTGTTCTGGGATTTTGTTTGGTTCTGTAATAAACATAATTTTTTTATTTTTTTTGTTTTAATTTATTATTTTAAAATTTAATTGTAAACCTTTTAAAGCAATACATTTTAAACGTAAATTTAAGAAAGAATAAAAATCGTTTGATTTTGGGGTATGATACTAAATTGTGAATAATACGGAAATCTTCGTGCGCGAATTCGACTCACACTTGACCGTTTATTTTCTAATTCAGAGACGGTCGTCCGGGTAGTCAACAAGTGACGGAGGAGTTCATGGTGGACTGGGGTTCGTACATGTCGTCACGGAATGACGTGGTGTACGTGAAGCTGGACGTGGCGGGCGCGCGTGGGTTGCCCCGAGCGCTGCTACGCGGCCGCATAGGGGGGGTCGAGGTGGCTGACCAACTCGCTGTTATTAGGTGAACAAACATTCATTCATTCTATGTATAATATGTATGTATTTACAAAAGAAAAATAAAAATAAAGATAAGTAGTATATCCGTTGTTTAGTCACCGTAACACAAGCTTAGCAGCTTACCACGGGGCTAGATGGCGCTGTGTGTTCGTCACAAGATTTATTTATTTATTTATTTCTTACTAGCTGCACCCCGCGGTTTCACCCTCGTAAGTCCCGTTCCCGCGGGAATATCGGGATAAAAAGTAGCTTATGTGTTATTCCCAACATCCAGCTACCTATATTCCAAGTTTCATCGCAATCGGTTCAGCAGTTTTTGCGTGATTGAGTAACAAACACACATATACATACACACATACTCACAAACTTTCAGCTTTATAATATTAGTAGGATAGGATAGGATATCATGATACCAGTTGCTTGGTTCAATCAAAGTTATTAGGACGCATAGTTACTATTAAAACGAAAAAGCTGTACCTATCATGAGACTAATACGATGAGTAAACTAGTGCAGCCACTAAGACCGGACAAAACTTGCTCCACTGTCGTCTTTATTCTTTTATCTGTGGCTTTATGACCCATGAGCATGTCATAATTGCATGAACAAATATCTTTATGCATCATAATCATCATCTCATATGTAGGTACATAGGTACATAGCAACAGCCGACTGAGGCTGGGTAACTAGAAAATAACAGTGATGTCTAGTTGGTAAGAAATAAAAGTCGTAAAGAGATTTCGTGTTTTATATATCTAGCTAATTACATAGGTTTTTTTGTACCTGCCTTGGCCTTTTGTTTAACATTTGGTAGGGATCTCTATCACCTTGACCAAACTGGTGACTCCTTGGGACACTCAATCATACCTATGGAGCATCGAGAGTTCAAAAACGCAGTTGATCGTACGGGAGTAGTTAACTAGATAGTTAATAATAAAACACAATATATACCGGGTTTTAATGACGTTATTTAATAAAACGCGAGTAAAACCCGGTATATCCTGAAAGTTAATGTCCAAATCTGCTTACAAATTGACTTGTCTGATAATTATTTGACGGCCTTTGTGGCGCGTCGGGCGTACGTCTGACTGCAAAGCAGAAGGCTGCGGGTTCGATTCTCGTCAGGTGCAAACATTTACGCTTATAAATAAATATTTGTATCTGGTCTGGGTGTCTTTCTATGTATAATAATGTATGTATTTACAAAAAAAAAGAAGTATAATATGTAGTATATCCGTTGTCTAGTACCCATAGTACAAGCCTAGTGCTTAGTTTGGGGCTAGATTGCTCTGTGTGTAATGTTGTGCAATATTTATTTATTTATTTTATTATTTTTATTGTCTCGTTTTCTAGATATTTATTAGAAACTTTCAAGTTCCTGGACGTGACTCGTGTGGCTGTGTGGGGCTGGGGCTACGGCGGCTACGTGACGGCCATGCTGTTAGGCTCGCAGCAGTCCACCCTCAAATGCGGCATCGCAGTCTCACCCATTACAGACTGGCTTTATTACAGTGAGTAATGTCGTTTGCTGCACGTTTTAACGCCCTCGTTTGCACGTTTTCTTTCGCAACTATTGACGTACTAGCTGCTCCCCGCGGTATTACTCACGTAAGGCCCGTTCCCGCGGGGATATCACGATAAAGTAGCCTATATATTATTCCAGGTCTCCAGCTACTTATATTTAAAGTTTCATCGCAATCCGTTCAGCGGTTTTCACGTGATTGAGTAACAACCATACATATAAACACACGAACTTTCAGCTTTATAATACTTAAATGCTGCACCCCGCGGTTTTACTCGCGTAAGTCCGTACCCTCGGGAATATCGGGATTTTTTATTTTTATAAATTAATATTTATATCGGCATAAAAAGTAGCCTATAATATATTACTCCAGGTCTCCAGCTACATATATCTTACAGTTTGACCGTAATCGGTTTTGTAGTTTTTACGTGAAATAGTAACAAAGTCACAATCGCACATAAAACCAAACTCGTGTTTATATTATTAGTAAGATTAGTTGGATTTAGCTACTAACACAACAGTTGCGTTTACATTGTCTACCCATAAAGAACACTTATTACCAAACATTAATGTCTTTTTTCTCTAATTTATGAAACAACGTAAAGTTTTAGTACGCACGGACCATACTTCCGGCATGTTTAAAGTCAATTTGCGGTAAATGAACAGCTTTTTACTTCATCATTACAGACACGCGATTCATAAAACTACAATGGTATTCTTGTGCGGTGTTAGTTCTATAAATCATCGGTTTGCTCGAATACTGTGGAAGTAGGCATAAAAGGAGCCAGATACGTAAATTTCAACGAAATTCATCCCATTTTAAATCATAGTTAAACTGATGTTTCTCACGCAACGTATGTTCATGTAGCATATTTCACTCGGTTTCAGCAAGCTTATTCGCCTTGTAGGTTGTTCTTAGACTAACTTTTAAAGTTTGCTATTGATTTAAGCACTAGCTACATGATAGGAACAGAACATTAGGCACAGTTCCAGGGCGGGTAACGTGTTATTAAAGTTCAGAAAGTTTGATGAAACCTTATTTATCAAAACGATAAATTATAATTTGCCTCTTTCAAGGCATCACCTGCACAGTGCGTAATAAAGCCTATTCTTTTGATACTTATTTCGAATTTATACGTGAGTAGGTTGAGTATGAGTTGTCGTTGCCCAAATAAATATTAATTATCGGCATATGAAATAATTTCCAGACACTACGCTCCGAACAACGAAGTTTAGTAATACTAATTGGATGAGTAGGTAATACGTGTTGTTTCCTCGCATACATAAGCTTTTATGCCACCAAATAGTAGCATAGAGTCATATGACACGAGTAACAGGTGGTTGCCTACTGAGCGCGGAAACGTATTACTCGTGCATTTAGTGCCTACAACTGAACTTGGCTTCACTTTGTTGATCGGAACGCTCTGTCTGATAGTAGGATAGATAAATATTGTTTACAATCTCGTATTCCAGACGCAGCGTTCACGGAGCGCATCCTGGGCACACCATCGGTGAACTACAAGGGCTACGTGGAGGCGGACGCGTCGCAGCGCGCACACCACGTCCCGCCGCATGCGCTCTACCTCGTACACGGCATGGCCGACATGAGCGCACCCTACCCGCATGCGTTACAGCTTGCGAGGGCGCTCACTGACGCTGGCGTGCTGTTCCGGTATCAGGTGAAATTTTGCAGTCATTTTCTTACCAGTTAGACGACACGTTGGTCTTTGAGGCTACATTTTCTGTAGGTACTTCTTAAACCTTCGATCGTTAACATTTTAATCCCTTAATTGTCTTAATGATTATAACAATCAGCCCCACCAACCGCGTAGCTCTCGTCGAGTTCAACTCGACGTCGATTTGAGAATACGATGCTTTCGATTACGGTGTTGGAAAAAGCTACCGCGCAAGGGGCGAGCAGAAATTGTCGACGTTAAAGCCATAGACAATTTCTGTTTTCTAGACAATTCCAACCCCTTTATCGAAAGCATCGTATTTACAAATCGACGTCGAGTTGAACTCGACGAGTGCTACGCGGTTAATGGGGCTGATTGTTATAATCATTAAGACAATTAAGGGATTAAAATGTTAACGATCGAAGGTTTAAGAAGTACATACAGAATATGTAGCCTCAAAGACCAACGTATCGTCTTAGGGAATTGCGACTATGGAGAAAATGCGTCGGTCATCAACTCACCGGAAACTAACAATTGTTATATTGATGAAATCGCTTTCTAGTCACTGGTCTAGGTAGATATCTCCAACTGGGGGAAATAAAGACCGCCAATCCCCCGGTTGAACTTCTAACATTTTGTCTAGAATTATACTTTAGCATATTATTCTGTATACCTTTGCTGGTACTTCTATATTTCTTATTTGCCTATCTCTATATCAAGCTGATTGGCTAGTTTTAAATAATCTACTTTTTTATTTTAATTGATTGTAATATATCAAAATTTTATAATGTTTTATTGACAGGCGTATGCAGACGAGGGTCACGATTTGAAGGGCGTGATCGAGCACGTGTACCGATCCATGGAGGACTATCTTCGCGAGTGCCTCTCTCTCGACCCTGAGGATACTAAGCTGCCTCCACCTGATAGATAAAACTGGCACTTATATTCCATACATTCAATGAGGGTTTACTTGCTGTTACTACCGTCATCGAGTAGATTCTACAAGATTATCAAGAGCCATTATAGTAAATTATTCTAGCTATATTACTTTTTTTGATATTTTTTAAAGTGTTTCCTACAGTTGATGTCTAAATTTAAAGAAATGCTTTCCAAAAATTTGCACCCGACATGACTTTAATCTGCATCTTTAGGGAGTCCGGCCCCAACGCTTTCGCCATTTTGGAAACTGACACCTGTGGCAAATTTTTGGTAAGCATTTCTTTAAATTTATATTAATTTTGTATGTAAATATGTAAATGATTAGTGCTTTAATAAAATGTGTTCCCAACGTTTGGTGTCTAAATACTTACGGCGTTACTACTTTGGAAGTAAAATTAATCAATCAATTTATAATACCTACCAAAAACATTATAAGTATAATAATAGAAAACGGAGGTGATTCCAGCTCCGGATGGTCTCGCGGTTGACCTTGCGAGGCCGAGGCCATACGTGACAATGCGACTAATGTCATGAACATGTCATGAACTTTTGCACATGTAACGATTAGAGGTGGTCTATTTGAATTTTAGTTATGGAGTAATTTTTATTTGCGGTAGGTTATTTTTTGATAGGTTTTTTTTAAATTTCTCATGCAAGTACCTACTTTTTTTTACAACAACTACGAAAATAAATACTGTCAATTAAAATAGCAATAATCATCCATTCGAAAAATATATCCTCGGTTCTGCGCTTAGATATGAAAAAATGGATTACTTTAAATGTAGGTACCGGAAGAACTTGTTAACTTTTATCGTGGTATAGCGGTTAGTATTTAGAGAATTAGCAGATAAGTGTAAAGTTGTGTATAAGATTGGCTAGCGAATGTATGTATGTCCGTCGATCGGTCACGTCGTATACTATGAACTTAAACAATAGAATCGAAACAAAACATTTAAAAGTTCATTTTCATATTTCAATTTAATATTATCCCCATAAATCTTCGCTTCACCTTGCTATCCTAAGTATTAACTATTAGATAGGAAATGAATTCAGAAAGTAAACTTGGAAACTCTTTGTGGTTTGGGTAATTCTCGATGAAATGATCTCTCAAAGTGAAATTGTGATTCATGTATTCATAGACTTTTGAGCTGGTTCACTATAACTATTGATAGCTTTACGATTTTCTAATACGCTTTATCTATCAGCTTTTCTATCATGACTAACGTAAGCGAAGATACAATCTAGATTTTAAAATTGACACTTTTAAAAAATAACAGAATTAAAACTTCAGTAAGTACTTAACTTAATTACCGACTCATATTAACATTTACCTACTTGAAATCTTATTGACAAAAATATCTGATAAATAAATATTAACAGTTTTAAATCAATAGATGTAGGTAACTTTTAAGTAAATGTGGAATTTAGGCCCCATGAAATACTTGATCTGCATGATGATATTTTACCGTTTTAAAATAATAATCTAATAACTTACATAAATATATACTTAATCGAATAAAGAGGAGCTTAACATTTAGGAAAATATAAACGAAAATTTTAATTGAGATCATTTTGGAACTTTTGATATTACAGAAACAAGAATTAATGTTAAAATACCTCATATAGAATCCTTGTAAATTATACCCCTATTATGTAAATCGTTTGTAAATTGTGTTTATATAATTGTATTGTAATTAATGTAAAGTTTAGGAACGAAGTGACCTTGATCATTTGTTGACTAGCTGCTTCGTTACACAATATCATCCACTCAGATTGATTACTTCAAGAATCATTAACTCAAGAGAATCACTAAAACTGATCAGGAGCCTTATTTTTGAATAGCTCGGGCCACTTCAGAGGATTTACTATATAATTTCTACTAATTGTCATTCGCTATCGGACTTTCTACTAATTCTACTAATTGTCATTCGATATCGGACTCCTGTGGAGATCACATGTTGCGGTCGTGCGATTTATATGGAAAAATTACTTACATCGAACGAAAATCAGTAAAAATCACTTGAATTGGCATGAGCGATTCAAAAAAGAGCCCAGTTACGTTATCTATTAACATTAAGTATAACTTGTATCATATCGTCAATTACTTACCTAGATACCTTATACCTCAGACTAAATAATTTTCTGACACTGCGCTCCAAACAAAAAAGTGAAGCCAATTTCAGTAATACTAAATGCATGGATAATAAACAATACGTTTCCGCGCTCCAGTAGACAACCAGCTTATTACCTACTCGTGTCGTACATCTCTTTGCTACCAAATAGTTACCAAAAATACCAAAAACCAAATAGATACATTATACTCGTAGTAATAGAAACATACGACACGAGTAACGATGGTTTTTTGCTGAGCTCGGAAGCGTATTCTAATGCATATAGTATTACTGAAATTGAACTTGCTTTGTTGTTCAGAGCGCGGTGTCTGGAAATTATTAAGTCTGTGCCTTATACTTACGCAAAAAAACCATTATTATCGCTACACCTACAATTTTCGATTTTTTTTTACTTCTGCGAGGCTCATGGACTTTTCTGGGAATCATCCACAATTAGCAAATAAAACATAAAAAACTCTGACTCATTAGACGAATTAAACTCCAAACGCCAATAGTTAAGACGAATAGAATTTACATTTTAACTGAGACTAGTGCGAAACTTAAAAGTTAGATGATACGATACTTTGTTAGTTTCTGTAACTCGATAAACAACTTCCATTGGTAGAAATTGAGTTTAACGAGAGGTAGGTACCTACACGTTGTGACTAATAAGCTTGTACAAAGTAGAATCTAAATTGAGCTGAACGATTTGCCTTCCGGATAGATATTTCAACAATTTAGCTATATTATAGGTAGAGTATTTCTTGTATATAATTTTAATATCATTACTTGAGTAACTAAATACTAATAGATACGAACAATATCATCGTGCTGAGATTGTGAAGCAAAAAGCCGAAGTGTGGGGCGCTAGTTGAAATTATACGGATTATACTATTGTTGTTGATTTCAAAGTAAAATCTAGGTAAATTCATTGTTGTTGTATAGATAATAAACGTTTGCCGATATTTGTTAAGTGTTATCGGATACCTGCATAGACGCATATCGTACATTCCATGTTTGTGAAGACTGCCAATTTGGTCTAAATTTTACAATCATTGTAATAAATTAAAATACCTACGATACGTCGATGAGATTCATTTCAATTGCCGTTATGGTCTTATAAGGATGCTGTGATTCTTCTATTGCATAATTTTTAACGATAACTAAATTAAATATTAATGTAATTATAATGTCTCCATCTGATATTACGTAGGGCCTAGTGGAATCGAATTCGTTATAAATAAGTGTAAGATTATCGTTAATTTAGATATTTTAAAATTCTTCCATTGTAACAATAACAATATTATATAGCTTCGTTCTCAGATATGTTATAAAACAGACAATATGGACGGGCTATTATGTACTCCACACAACTGAGATTTTATAGTTATATTAAAATATGAGAGAGTTCGGAAACCGGGTGCTTTAAATTTTAGGTACATCAAGTTTGTGTACGTATTGGTTTGATTAGCGATTATTCTCTAGTTATACATGACATTGTGACCTACTAGTGGACAAGTGGTCCTTCATCTGATACAATTATACAACGGCTGACTGGTTGTTCTCCATGAAATTTATTTCTTCAACCAGTTGCTATTGGTAGTTGTATCATGGGTAAGAAAAATCTTGCCCTGACATGAGCCGTGGTCATGTCCAGTGGGAAGAGCTAGATGCTAAATTAAGGAATACAACCCTGTGAGAAACACATTATCTGTGAAGATTAAACCTTACGAAAAAATGTTACAGTCGTGAATAATCTGAATCCAATTAGTCAAAATGGGTAGATATGAAATAATATTTTTCGTAAGGTGTGGTTCCATCAGATAATACTCAGCAAATAACACCAATTTAATATTATGATAGTATTTTTAATTAAAATTTAATACCGGGTTGTTATTAAATATTTAGCACAATGGTGTTCTAGAAACTTGTTTGCACTTTGCTTCTCATAACTTCTCAATTTCTATTATCTAAACCTAGACCTTCGTCTTCCATTGCTGCAAGGCTTTCCTTACCTAATCCCAGAAGCATGAATGTAGGAACTATGTGATGACTATGTCAATTATTTCGATTCAGATTCGTCACCTTCCTTATTTCACCCTATTGCTTTGGTGTATCTTGGATAAATTCTCTAAATAACTAAGTTTAGATCGTGGACTTAGTTTGTTCTGATTCAATGGATGTGGTATAATAAATGTGAATCAGTAATGCTGTGTTCTTAGGATTTCTGCAGTTACGATGCACTGCATTCGACACAACAATTTTGTAGAGCCAGACTATTCAATCTGAGTTAAGTCTAGTTACATCCAATCTTATGGTAACACTTAACATTGTTTGCAACACAAAATTATACGAAATAGAAAGGTACCTTCCTACTTAACATTCTTATGTCGAATGCAGTGAGAATGCAAAATGCAGTGTAGTGACCGCCTTCGTAACTTTAGAGTGTTGCGGATTGCTCCCTTAGAGGTTAGAGTGACTTGAGGGCTTCGCCGAATTTACCAGATTGTTCAGATAACCAAAAGACTTTAACCATCAGAAAAGAAAAACCTGTAAGCAGACACTCTTGATATTTTCGGCGAAGCGCCGATTGATGGCCCTAGAGAAATTCAATCTAAAATCTACGTTATTGTTATTCAGTGTTAAATCTTGTCGTCTCGTTTAAGAATTACAGTGTTGTATAGATGGTACGGTACGTTTCATTTGTAAATTCTGATATTATTCTGTTAATATTGTAAAGTTTCTTTAAATAAATAAAATTTTGAAATTTACATAATCGTTCATCAGGCAGTTTTATTTATGGCTTGTCTATATCCAGGGTTGGATGACTGGGCCCATCTTTGTATTTCTGTGTCCACATTTCCGCACTTCTGAAGTACCTTTCCAAGTGCTCATCGCGGATGTTAGCGTCAGCACCTCGTGGCCGTGCATTGCACGTCGTACAACTGAACGCTCCGTCTGAATTACAGTTGGAACTTGATAGATTTCGAACTAGCTCATATTGAGAGAAATTCATGGACATAATTGAAGCATTTCCGATCCCTGAATTCATTTGGGAACTGGGACGGACTTCCATAAACATGTTTTTAGACTCTAGCCTTAAGGGACCCGCCGGCGTGTTCATGCTAATACATTCCCCATTCACCAATTTGCTTTTCTTTAGTCTTCCCAATGCGAGATCTAAAGACCTGACGGCTTCGTTCACGTTGAACGATTTCTTCTTCGTAGACTCGCATCTGAACTTCAAAGGCAACGGCGGCGAACAACAGTTGTGAGATTTGGCTCTGTTTATCCTTTTGTCGTCGTCATCTGAATTTTCCATATTGGAGTGTATGATTTACATTGCAAATAAAAATTAAAATAATTTAGTCGTCGTGCCATACACACAGAACACTATTACGCCATACATTTTGTCAAAATTAAAAACAAGAAGATAACCGCAAAATGTATAACGTCACACTGACAAAATGCCGATAGATGGCATTAATAAAAATTACACTAGCGTCCTCTGTTACTACACAAGAGAACGAAGTTGCGGCGACGACAACATGCATAGGGCGCATAACTCTAGGCGAAAAGGGTGACCGTGGGTTGTATATTTCTTTTTTACTCGTACAAATTTCAGTAGAGGACGCTAATCGTCTCGTATTTTGAAACTATAAAGCTATACGGTAACTCGATGCACATAAATACTTAAATTATAAACGAAACAAGCTAAACAAGTTTTTTTATTTAAAAATTATAATTATCCTAAAAAATCAGCTTGTATGATTTTAGCTGGAAGGTAAGCATCACAAAGGGCTGCAGCAGTTGGAGCCAAGGCTTCTATTTCCGCTTTCAATCCACTGGACAACATTGCTTGTAGCTCTTCTTTTATACGTAGGCCTAAAATGTTTTATACAGTTTTTGTAAGAGTTTTAAAGTTATTGAGGTCATTCAGAGGTTGGATTTTCCACAAATAAACGAACCAATATCATTGATGTATATATATACTACATACATTTATGTAGCTCTTGGTGCAAAGAACTATGGCCACCATACATAAAGGGGCAATACTGCTAGCATTTCGAGCTCATTTGTACTATTCGATTGATTTCATATTGTTTGTCTTTTATTTTATATAGCTTTTTTACCCGACTGCGCGACGCAAAGGAGGGTAATGTGTTTATTGGTCTATGTATGTATGGATGTTTCTATGTGGCGTTCTAGAGGCTAAACGCGTGGACCGATTTTGATGATTCTTACGTCAATCGATTCGTCTTATTATTATTTCTTATCGGTTGTGAACCGATTATGGCCATTAGGAAATTAGCCAGTGTCAAGTATTCTAATATATTATGCAAGTTATTTGCATCGAAACAGTCAAGTCGTCATAGTTAAAGTCAAGTCTAGGGAATCATTTGTAAACGCGGCGGCCATTTACAAACAATCTTCACGGAGCCTTGGAGACAACACTAAGTCAATGTTTTGCACCGATTTTCACTTTCATTCCACTTGTACACCTTCACGAAACTAAAATGATTAATATGCCCCCGAAATTAAACAATTTGCACGCATATGAACTAGGTTTCACAAAAATGAAAATTTAGCACCACATCTCCTCAAGGAGTTCCCGCCAAGACTCTCGATTCGTCTTAATTTGGCAAGTGTGGTTAAAGACATGACCATGACAGTAATCCAAATTAACTTTTGTCACTACCAGACGCCATATTGTCAAAATTAAAAAATCCAAAATCGTTAAAGTATGTCAAGATGGGTATCGTTGAATAGATTTTTAAAAATAAATACCTAGAAACCTAAAAATAAATTAGGTTTATTTCATCATTTTTCATTTTAAAGAACCGTTTAGGAAATATAACGGTTTAAAGTTAATTTACAATTAGGTATTCTTGCTTTTTTTATTACCAACGAACAAGTTTTTATTATTTTTGTTACGTAGTTACGCTTGGAACTATCAAAGTATAAGCCGTGATGGTACAGGTGACAGGAATTTATTGATATAAACTAAAAAAATCTTACTAATATTATAAACGCGAAAGTTTGTATGTATGTATGTGAGGTTGTTACTCTTTCACACAAAAACTACTAAACCGATTGCGATGAAACTTGGAATATAGGTAGCTGGGGACCTGGATTAACACATAGGCTACTTTTATCCCGATATTCCCGCGGGAACGGGACTTACGCGGGTGAAATACTTTTCTTCTTAATTATAATATTAGTTTTCTACTGAATAATGCACAGTAAACATTATAACCCCCTAATGAAATGAATAGATTACGAGACTTACCTACCATCAATAAATGAAAATAACTAAAAAGCGTAAAATATTTTTTTTTTTTTTATAAAAAAACAAAAAACCCGACTGCGTAAAAAACTCGATTAAAAAATACGCATAGAAACCACAAAAAAATCAAAAAGAAAAAACAAGCCCAGTAATTTGAAATTACGCTAAGTAATAATAGTTTTGTAATCGATACACACAGAACACATAATAAGTGAGTAAAAAATGACTCACAGTCGGGACCCATTGGAAAAATTAGATTGGTAAAATGAATGGGTCCCGACTGTGAGTCATTTTTTTTTTTCTAGGCGTATTTTTTAATCGAGTTTTTTACGCAGTCGGGTTTTTACTTAAAATTTAACCATATATCAAATTGTTTGTTAAATGTTAGTATTGTCAAAAAAGACACTTGATAATAATGTGTCCTGAAATTCATAAGAAACAGAGCTCTGAGACATCTGAAAATGTCTTAGTTTTTGCTAGAATAACATTTTAACTAAGCAATTTGTTTTGAAGGATAATATTTTTGTCTGGTTGTCGGTGCTTTATGTCTTTAAACTCACCAACAGGAGTATCCAAATATGGTCTTTTCAACAAACTGACGAGCTTCCGCTTGTCTAAATCACTGAGCACAAGCCTAGCTTCGTTCGGAGCCAGGGTCATAACGTCATTGTGACGAGCACCAAGTAGAACCAGCGAATTGCAGGCCAATGATGATGAAAGGTGGGATTGGGCCTAGAAACAAAACGCATTCATTGCTAATTAATAAAACACAATATTTTGCGCGCCTTACTCGCGTTTTATTCATTGACAGTCTGAGGAAACTCTCTGTAGAGATGGTGAAACGTCGATACGGCATTGCAACAATGCTGTTAATAAATAAAACGAAAGTTATACCCGGAAAATATTGTGTTTTATTACAATGCTAAGTCGCGAAAACAGAAAACGGAAACAAAAAAACTTTCATTCATTGGTCTCAAATACAAGATGTAACAGGTAAGCCCTTTTAATCCGAAAGGGGGTTGTTCTAGACGTCTAGGCGAACACCTTTTGTTCTACGACTTTTGAAAATTCGAACTTTTTTTTGAAAATTTTGAGATTATGTTTCACTGGAAAAACAGCTGTTTTTGAAAATAAAGGTAATTAAAGGTTTGATTGTAGTAGACCAAACTAAATGAAAGAACAACATAAGGTCAATGACCTCGAACGCTCAGAAACAGCTGATTTTCAAGTAAACTTTACACCTAAATTTTTCGAAAAGTACTTCGAATTTTCAAAAGTCGTAAAACAAAAGTTGTTCGCCTAAACGTCTAGAACAACCCCCTTTCGGATTAAAAGGGCTTACCTGTTACATCTTGTATATGGATATGAACATTTTATGTTAAAGTTTTTACTGTATTTTCCGCAACTAGCCCCTATAATATATTTTTGGGCCTTTTGCCTTGACTTTAAGCCGTGGGTTTCCTCACGATTGTTTTCTTCACCAAAGAGCGATGGTACCTAATAGAAAGTACTTTTTCGTAAAGAAAAACATATTGATGCGGGGTCAGCCGGTATTCGAAACCTAACATATTATATGTATAAGATTTGATATGAACATAGACCAATGAATGTAGAGTATTCTGAAACAAGTCTTACCAAAGACCCATATTTATAAGTAAGGAATATTTCGCATCCATGTGGATCTGCATCTACAAGTGCCAATCCAGGAAGTTTCAGTTCATTAGCTAATCGGCATAGGAGTTGTCTGGTGCAGACGTCTGGGTAACCTTTCCCCTGTGATACAAGAGCATTTAATATTCTATGTCAGAGTAAAATACGACAGTTGCTCTCAATGGGTGATGGAAAATATTTTGCTAGCATTATCCCTCTTACTTATAAACGCTAATTAATGCGCTGCATAACTTTGCATCGTTTGTCTTTAACTGTCACATGAAGTTTCAAAGTTGACAGACAGAGTCAAACGTCACATAACTTAGTCATGTGTAAATAATATTTTATAAGTAAGGGGTTAGTCGTAGAAGTTAGCAACGCACCGAAGTAGATACATATTTATCAAATAATCCAATAGATTCTTGCAAAAGTCGCACCTGTGATTGCGACTCTTCCTAATGGGTGAAGGCTCAAGAATATAAGTAAATAGTTTTATGGTTTGTGAAAACTAATATTAATTTCTAGGTAGGCAGGTACTTCCAACTTATGTATCTTATGAGATAAACTTAGAAAGACTTACAATATTATGTACGACACATACCAATAAGAAAGGACAAGCATTAAACTTCATATTGTTTATAATGATGGTGAAATACCTATTAAAAAATGAAAATCAAAGCTTTCAAGGTTATTATTTACCGTTATAATTATAACAGGAGCCAATCTAATTAAAACACCTTCATCTAATAGTTTTTGAAATATAGCATCTTTTTCTACGACCAATATATATTTCGCAGTAGTTTTAAATTCTTTTATTCCTTGTATATCCTGAGGTATCAATATTCCTGAAGAGCAAAAATCTGCTTTTGAAAATAAACGTCAATAAAGTTATACAATAAGTAAGTCTACTTTGGAAATAGTAATTATTTGAGATAACATAGGTTCATTACCAAACAATTGATTTACATATCCTATAGATATGAATATAAAGAATAGATACCAAGAGTAAATATTATTAAATTTAATTAACCTATTAAAAACTGTTATTTAATCAAAATAAAACGAAACCTCCTGAAGTCATGCAGTCAGTGATCCTCCCATCCCTATGGTGCATCGTCAAAGGACCGGCAATCAGGCCCTTAGCAGTTGCCACTATGCCTAAACTCCAAGGAGGTGTTTCCAAAAGACAACAAACATCTCTTACAGCTACATCTAAATTACTTTGTTTACGAAGCCTTGTCACGTTTTGGTAGAAAAGTTCTCTTAAAGAAAAAACCTTGATTAAATTCATTGAATGTAATAAATTTAATTGTAATTAAATGTTACGAAGATTTAAACTTTTATTACCTTCTAGTTACAGTCAAATTCTTTGAAAGCAACTCGTGCACTTTTGTTAGGACGAAAACAATAGTGTTGAACCTTGTTTTATCTTCGCTACCGGAGTAAAACAAAGTCGATTTTTTTGCATCGTTAAAAGACTTTAGCGTTACTCTAAAGAAAAAAAGAGAATATCATATTTTATCCAAGGTAATCCTATGAGCTTAGTGATTGACAAAATAAATTGTATTTGTAAAGTTACCGGTCTAAATCATAGATACAGTTACTCCAAAGCCTTTGATTTCTTATGACAAGTTTTGGCGTGTTGCCCTCTTCGGCAGCTTTGTTTATTGTACTTAGAATGTTTTCAATCTTTTTTAGAAGGTTTATTCTCGCATCGTTAGTTTCTTTGAGTAATATATCTACAGGTTTATCTGAAACTGATTTCACTATGAACTTTAAATAATACTGAAATACTGAAATACTGATTTATTTGTAAAAGAAAATTTTACACGTCATTTTATCAATCAATCTAACAATTCATATTAAGTAGCTATTAAAAAATAAAAAAAATTAAAAAAAGAAATGTCCAATAAAATATTAAAAACAAAATAACGAGTAGTCAATTCATACAGAAACAATAAAAGTAAATTTATATATAAGTACCCCAAAACATGTGGGTAGTCTATACCTAATTAATTAAAGATTATCTAAGATACAATAAACCTACTTAAATCAAATTTTACCTTGCTTTTGAGAAGACTGTTTTAGTAACTTCTGCACTTCAGCAAATTCCAATTTACGTTCGGGAAGCAAAATACCTACTTCAGAATTCAATTGTGCTGATTGTCTAGACAATTTATCAATCGCAGTTACCAGCTTCTGATCTTGTTTAAACGCCGACACTGGATTCAATACTAAGGTTTTATTCAAGTTCAAGAAATCCTTATTCATTAACTCCATTCTACAAAAAAATATCTCACAGCATTCAAAACGGTATAATTGACAAACAAACGTCGTAGATCTATTAATATAATACCACTGGCAAAAGTGACGATGATCCCTCACAACCTACCTATAGTGGCGAGATGTTTATCAACCGCAAACAATAACAGCTTTACAAAACGAAGTTCGTAAAAGGGCCACGAGACAATAGGACAGTTCCTTGAGTGTTTTTATGACGAAGTGGAGCGAACAAGCGAACGGGACGAAATCATCGTCGGTGGCGCATCCGACTTGCGCTCACTGAAAAAATGACAATAGATTTAATCGAGAGATAGTCGAGGCAGGCGTCTCAAGGAGCAGATGACACGGCGTGACGACCTCACAAAGGGCGTGAAGTGACGTCATAATACCCTCGAATTATCACCCCCTCTTGTCTCAGGGCAAATATTTAACATCAACTCTGTTTTTGTCCTTCTTCCGTGGCAGAAGACCATAAATAACGCAGGGTTATGGCAGACAAATGATGCAGACCGTTACCGCAGGGCTTTGTTACCTGTGACATATTGCAACGAGATGATGTTTATGTCTTATTATGGGTCTCAGGTGAGTTATAGTTTAGCATCGGAGTTCTCGGTAAGCCACCACTAATGTGCGTCGTTTAACACTATCTTAAACTTAAACTCGACAATAAAACTTGAGAAAGTTTCATTTGTTTTGGTATGGTTATGTATTCCGTCTAACTTTGTCCTCGTCGCTATATAAGGTGTATTTTCTTTTTGGCACAAATCTTCCACAACCCTCCTAATGAAATCTAAGTGATCACTCGAGGTAAGGTGTGAGAAAGCAAAGAGTTCCCATTGCCGTCGACGCGGCACCCTGAAGCGTTCCGATAGCATCAGCGGGTGACAGCCCGCACAAATACCATACAAATTGCTCGATAGCTCCTTCAATTGATTGTTGCAATTATTCGGCGAACCCTTTCGCGACTCCGCGACCGCGGGGAGGTGAGAAACCACTTATCTATTCCCTCGATCGCGAACGACCCAACTCTTTGACGGTGTGAATCGACAATCCCAAGACTGGCAGTTGGGAGGTCGCCGCGGGACTGCACCCGGTGTTTTGCCATTATTTTTTGTCACGATCTTTGAGATCAAATACAAATTGATAAGCTATTGTAATTTACGATTTATAAGAAGCGTTTAACGACTTTAACTTTGATGGAGTTATCAAGGGTTATGCAATCAGATGAGAGAAACTTTACGGTAAATGTCAACTTTTATGAAAATGGTGGTATATTGTAAAGATTTTTTGAGTTGATTTAACCATTTTTTTTTATAATAATGTGTGATCAGCTCTTCAAAAAGCATATTGAGTTCACCCACAAAAGCTACAAGTGATGGCTTCCCACAAAATCAGTCCTCTAGAGTGGTCAGCGAGGCGTCACTAACTTCACAGTTATGAAAATAGGAAACAGTGTTGTTCTATTGTACAACAGCGGCACCAGCCGCGGGGAGTCTGCCCACAATGGACCACCATAGCGTTATCTCGATGGACGATAGGTTCCTGCTTAATTGACTACTCAAACTTATTTTAATATAACTTTATTGAATGCAGAGTCGATATTAAAATATTGAGGAAAAATTAGAGAAAGTTATAGGAAGTGAATTGTGGTAATTGACTTTATTGTGAAACTGTATAATGTAATACATACATATTATGTGGATTTTGTTTTTCGATTAAGCTTGATGTATGGTAGGAACTTAGCCTCAAAAAATAAAATAAATTTTGTTTTTAGTCACGTTGTTTTTTATAATAAACTTCCTTAGTATAAAATACTTAGGTCGACAAAGTTTTTGGGAAACAGGAAATCTTTACATGCAATGAGTTAGTTTTAATACAATAACACAACAAAATGATCACCCATATAATTTAAACCCAGATTCTCACAATACAAGGCATATTTCCAATTCGCAACAGTTTCTCACATACGAGTGGCTACTCAGCATTGTGCTCCAAACAATGCTCACAATCGTTCCTAAGATTTTGAAATGCATCTACATTGGTGTAGTTGAAGTGCATAACTTAGTAGGGGACTATTGTAATGATTGTTTAATTATAATATTATTTGTAAATGATCGTCGATAGGAATATAAAAAGAAACATTTCTAAACTGTTTTTTTTTTTGTAATTTGGAGTCTACAAGTATACCTTACAGAATTGAGACATTTCCGAATGCAAATTGCAAATACTTATGTATGGTAATATAACAGAATGGACTACATAACTAGGCCTATAAGAAATAACCATAGGCACTCTCACTGTATGATTGTATGTGAGAGAATGATTATAATATGGTAGAGTTTTAAAACTATGTTATGTAATATGCATCCTACTAAAATTTTAAAGCTGAAAGTTTGTGAGTGTGTGTTTGTTACTCAATTACTCAAAAACTACTGAACCGATTGCAATGAAACTTGAAATATATAGTTAGCCAAGGACCTGTAACACATAGACTAATTTTTATTCCGATATTCTCGCGGAAACAGGACTTCCGTGAATGAAACCGGTTGGTGCTTATTTGAATTTTAGCTATATTAGTTAGGTGGCTTAAAATACTTTCAATACAACTAGTATTTTAGAGTTATGATTTATCCGCGCGTACCTATACTATATGTGACCATAACTCTGTGACCTCGTAATTTATAATAAAAATATTAAACTATGACCGTCCCGTCCGCCTGAGTTTTGGCGCCCCGCCGCGACACAATATTGAAACGTTCCGTTCTCACCCCACTTCAACCCCGTGATCTTCATTTGCATATTACAATACAACTGTCACATATTAAACATTGTAATTATACAAACTTATACGATTTATAGCCCAAAAACAATAGCTTTCGAGTGCTTGCAACCCTTTTGTTTATTAAACTGAACGGGTAACAATAGCGATGCTCATTTAGGGGGTAATTAATAGAAAGAGTTCTCATAATCCCTTTCAATTAACAATCTAATGAAAAAACATACATACAAAACAATGACGTTATAGTTTGTATTGATAGATATATGATATTTATATCACTTGGATATAATCTTCCCTGTAGTTTAACAGGCAGATCCTGTGGGAATCGTCGCAATGGAAATGGCAATCAACTTTAATCTATGTTAATGGCGACCTATAGGTACCTACGTAATACATTATTACGTGATGTGTAATAAGGACTTAACGACGACGAGCTTAAGTATTGTTTTAATATGATATAGTATGATATAAATTAACTCAATATCCAGTATATAAATTATTGATTTCTCAATATCAATATACTAGCTGCGCCCCGAGGTTTCACCCGCGTAAGTCCCGTTCCCGCGGGAATATTGGGATAAAAAGTAGCCTATGTGTTAATCCAGGTCCCCAGCTACCTATATTCCAAGTTTCATCGCAATCGGTTCAGTAGTTTTTGCGTGAAAGAGTAACAACATCACATACATACATACATACATGCTTACATACTTTCGCGTTTATAATATTAGTAATATTACGACGACGTATCCACCTACCATGATGCCGCTTAGACTATAGTGTAAGGTAGATAGATATACCTACCTACCAAGTTCTTTACCTACTTAGTTCTATTTATCTACAATTTTTCTAATAAAGATTGCCTCTACGATCTAAGCTAGGTCCTAAGCCGGGCAGGTGACAACGCAGCTGCGACTAAGCATACTAGTTAAATCTAGACATTTCAAATAATTTATATCTAAACTTAACAGGTCTGGTATTAATAGAAACGACGACATAAGTTTTAAGATCTAAGTACTTAGGTAAATATTAACATTCAGACTTAAGTACAGACTTGAGATCGGGATCAACACATTGACTACATTTTATCCCGATATTCCTACGGTATCGGGACTTACCCTACTGCTGTCGAATAAATGTAAATTTTTGGTCACGGTTTTGATCGAACGAGGCGCTTCTATGGTCGCATTTCTTTTCTAATATGCTTGGTTGATAAGTTAACACTTACCTTTTAAAAAATAATCACTACCCTTTTGTCTTCTCCTTTTGTTGAAGTCGGTCAATTAGTCCTAATAGTACTTCACTGACAAATATTTCTTAAACTGACGTTTTAATCAGTCTTCGAGTTTGTTAATGATTATAAATCAATTTAAAAAATATTATTTTAAAAAACATTTCGTATCTAACGTAAAATCTCGAAATAATTTGAATTTACCGCTTCCACAAATTTGAAAATGGAACACGACGAAGACAAGAGCCTTTTCTATTTCTACTTTTTTTTTCATTATTAGGTATTTGATAAGCTGCCAGTAATCATCCAGTATTCGTGAAATAGAGATGAATAGGCATACAAATACCTTATTAAAATAAAAATTTATCTAAAAAAACTAAAACGGCTGCATAAAAGGATATGAAAAATAATTGTACCTACATTTAACTATTGCCAGGACTTTTCAACTCCCGAATTTTCCAGTCGAGCGTTCGAGGACTTATCAGTATCAGTACAGTATCTCATATTATATCACATATCTCTTGGCGCCTCTTTGCAAACTCGTGACCAAAATGCATCTTTTGGTCAACCCGTGATCAACCCGGGCACTATAAAGTCCAAATATTTTGGACAGCTCTTTTATAAGAGACGTAAAGTCCTTATATCGATTAAAACCGAATAGCATCTTGGGGTACATTTAGGGAAAAATGCTGTTAGATTTTGCAGTTTTTTTTTTCGTGTTTTGTAAAAAGTATTTTCTTCTTCTTCTTCTTCTTTAAAATGGCTTTTCCTTTCGGATATTTGCCAGTGTCAAGTATTATCAATATTTGCAAGTTATTTGCATTGAACGAAACAGTCAAGTCGTCTTAGTTAAAGTCAAGTCGAAGGAATCATTGTAAAAAGGGGGCCATTTTTTACAATGTTTTTTCACGGAGCTTTGGAGACAACACTAAGTTAAAGTCCATGTTTTGCACCGATTTTCACTTTTATTAACACTTGTACATCTTTACGAAACTAAATTGATTAATATGCCCCCGAAATTAAACATTTTACACGCTTTTTAACTAAGTTTCACAAAAATGAAAATTTAGCAACACATCTCCTCAACGCATTCCCGCCAAAACTCAAAAAAGTATTTTCGACTATAAGTTTAGAAACCCATATTGTCTATGCAGTGGACGCCTGACAACAGTCCCTACGCAGTATATTGCTGCTTTGAGTAATCACCGGTAATAACTACGTTACGTCAAAGCAGCAATGTACTGCATAGAGCCTGTCAATTTTCATTGTTGTTCGACGTATACTGGATAGATGAAACGGGTGCAGCCCCCATATTATCTATTCAGTGGATGTCTGACAACAGTGGAAAATAACTGGCACTACGCAGTATATTGCTGCTTTGAGGTAATCACCGTTAATGACCACGTTACGTCAAAGCAGCAATGTACTGCATAGTGCCTGTCAATTTCCACTGATGTTCGACGTCCACTGGATAGTTGAATCGGGTGCTGGATATGTTTAAATAATATGTAACTAAGCCTGTAAAGTTACTAAGTAATACAGACACGTGATGATATAAACACATGTACCCATTTCCTGGTCCCGCACGTGGCTGATGGAACATCGATGTTATCACCACGGGCAGCTGGTTCGCCTCCGCCACGCGCACAGGTAACTAAGGACCATAAACTATATAAATAGACTACCTATTAGGTAAGTGTACTTTCATAATTATCTAGATAGGTTTCTTTATAAAATTTTGGGTTTTAAAAGGTGGTAACTGGCACGCTCAGATTCTGGCACTAGTGCGAGCTTACCACTTTTTCTAATATAGCTGGTGGTAAAGTGGCATGAAGCAAGTTTTCGCTAGGTGCCACTTTACTCTTTTCATAATATGTGGTGGTAAACTCGCCCTAACCTCTTCTAAGATTGCAAATGCATAATATAAAAAAGAGAGGTGATTTGTTTAAAATGGTTAGGTAAAGATGGACGATTTACTAAACCTACAAAAGAGTAGGTTGTTAGTCACTATAAGGAGTGCCTATAGCCGAATAAAAACTCTTTTTCCCTATTTTTAAAACCAATCAGTATCAAAAATGGTAACAGACATGGAAGTAGTAAGAATATTACAGGAATGATTAGTTGAACAAATTGCCTCACAATAGACAGAGGCTTATCCGAGCAGAATGAGATAGCAATCGACGATGCAGTGGTTCTTACATCTTGCCAGCCTATTAAAATCAGGTAACAGATGAATGACCTATCTAAAGAAGTTTACCAATGTTTTTTAAAATACTGTACATAGTGTAAGATTAGTAATATTTGGCGTTTTTCATCTAATTTTAGATGATTTATACAGCGCAAGCAACTTTTAATCCATGCTATTTTATGGCGCTGTAGTGCCCGGGACGTTGTTAGATGGAATAGGCTTGCCCAGCTCCTATACCACCCTCCCAGCCTAGTCAGCCGTACCCAGAAGAAAGAACTGGTCAATACGTCTGGAGCTAACTAAGCGGTGGGTTTCCTCACGATGTTTTCCTTCACCGTATGAGCGATTTTATTAACTCACATAACTTTTCCGCAAGGAAAAAGACATTGGTGCGCGGTAAGCCGGGATTCGAAACCACGACCTTCGGAATGAAAGTCTACCACTAGCTAGAGCAACACCGCTCCTCTCGCACAGCTATCAGTATTACACAGTTTGCCTAATAGTTACTGCTTGGCTTAGCCTCCTATAAGGCCTAACAAAAGCTAGGACAGAAAAAGGTCAATACCTCTACTTTACCTCCAGAATTCTTGTAAAATCAAGTAAGTCTGAATATTCCCCTAATCGTGTATAATGGGGTAGTGGCATCAATTGCGAGCTATCGTCAGCATCGACAGACGGGGAACATGCTATCTATTTGTTTAACATTCATGAGGATCACCCTACAGCTATAATACGTACTTACTGCAGTTCAAGTGTTTGTTTGAACAACGGCTTTGGGTACAAGTAATAGACTATTTTAATTTTTTTTATTTGATTTAAATCTAAGCGAGTATTTTTAACATCTTCTAAATTCAGGTTGTCTGAAGCAAGCTACAGAGTTTTAGATTTAACTGTTCAATTTTAACTTTAAGCTAACGGTTTTTCAATTGTCAGTTCAAATTTCAACTGTAGGTACATTCTTGCTTACCTACTTAAAAAAAAAGAAACAAAGTGGTAGATAAAGCCCGAAGCCGGAGTTTTGGCGGAAACGCGTTGAGGAGATGTGTTGCTAAATTTTCATTTTTGTGAAACCTAGTTCATATGCGTGTAAATTGTTTAATTTCGGCGACATATTAATCAATTACTTTCGTGAAGGTGTACAAGTGTAACGAAAGTGAAAATCGAAACATTTAGTTTCAATAAAAAATTGCTAGCCCGGCTAACAAAGCTTAATTTTACCGACTAAACTAAGTAATATTTTTGAAGAAGCCGATTTAAATAGTTTTACAAAATCCTCGATGGTGTTATGCATTTATAACAATAATTCTGTCTGCACGCTGGTCGGTATTGACCCTCAACAAAACGTCGTGTTTTTTGTGTGGCCCTCAATTGCCGCGACCGAGGGAGGGCCACATTCCCTCACACCTCCGACCGTCAGCTGGCGATCCTCTCCCTCTGACTACCTATTAACTTCAATTGAGCACGACAAATTTACATGAAACGAAACGCTATGGAAACAGCGATTTTTATTTTACATAACTTTTAGCTTACAAAATAATACTTAAGTAGAATTCACCGGTTAGCAAAACCCTTGCAAAACGTATGTTGCACTCCACCATAGATTAGTTTATTGGCCATGTCTTCATTACAGACGAAAATTAGGCGGATTATTATGACGTTAGCAATCCTATGGATCTTCTATATCTATATTATATTATAAAGCTGAAGAGTTTGTTTGATTGTTTGTTTAAACGCGCTAATCTTAGGAACTACTGCTGTGGTATCATGTAATTAGCATCCACCGTTACAGTGGCTAAGTTGCAGTACATTGCTGCTTTGACGTAACGTGGTTGTTACTGGTGATTACTTCAAACAGCAATGTACAATACAAAATATAATTTTTGACAGCAAATAGCAATCCACTGCGGTGGATGCTAATTACATGATACCACAGCAGGTCCGAATCAAAAAATCTTTTTGTGTTTTATAGTCCATTTATCGAGGAAGGTTAATATCACTCTACGACCAATAGGAGCGGAGCATCGGGTGAAACATGCCCAATTACAGAGATTCTGTCACGTGCAGTGAAGTAACACTATTATAAAGTGACATCACGCTACATTGAAGAACTCTGTCCCTTTCTAATAGCTATTGTTAGAAAGGGACAACATGCTCAATGTCGCGGAACACTTTTTAGTTCTACGTGAGCATTTTAGTTCTAGTAATTTAAATAACTTCTTTGGACCTACCTAACATTTTTTTGTAAAAAAGTTCTTATCAAAACGCTAGTTTCATACCCTCCGCGCGACGCGGCGTGCTACCGTGCGCCCGCGCCGCGCCATATGGCCAGACAGGACCTACACGACTAGATCGCTATTATATTGCTTTTAATTGATAACAATTTAAATATATTTGGTGATTCACACTTATAAACCTCATTACTATTCATCGTGTAATTATCTCGGTGTTCGTTCTACCCCACGATGTTATCTTAAGCACGAATGTGTTTTACCTTTATGTTTTTATCGTCACGCTACTAATTTAGAAAGCCCTCTGATGTCATCCTTTTAATTGTTTCAGCACATTATAATTTGACTATCTGTCCCTTGTGGGTGCTGCTGAGGTTGTTTTGCAACGGGTTAAAAGGTACCCAAGATATGTCCTTTTTTTTTCAAAGTACTAAAGCCCACCGGTAATAAATTTACACCTATAACTGACTTATTCCCTGTCACATACTAAATCTAGCTTTACTGAACTGTTTTTAAAGAAAAGACTATCCACAAAAACACAGCGCATTGCTAACGTCGAGCGAAATTCGAACCAACAACGCATCTCAACCCAATCCGGGGGTAGCGACATATCAAATAATACCAATTATTAGTAGCAAGATTAGTTAAATGTATTAGTCAAAATACCAGATTATAGAAATGTAGTTAGTAGGTATGGTAGGTAACTATACCTAACCATCTTCGTCCTTGTAAAAAAAAGAAAAAAAAGTCAAATAAAAATAGAATAAAATTGAACTTAAAACATAAACATCGGCAGTTAAAATCGAATTATGACCTATAAAATTATACCATTCTGTGTAGAAATTTTATTATTCAATAAAAAGTTGTTGTAACAAAGGCACATTGAATCCCTGTGGTTTTCGGAGGCAGTAAATCAGGAGCAAGAACCCTCGGTTGGAAGACTTCTTGAACTCTCAAGGTCCCGTTGTGGTCATCCGCATTTCTCCTCAGCACACAAACCGTTGTTAGTTGTTACATTTGCAAATAAGTTGTCTTTAGAACTAAGCCTTTTGGCTTTACTAATGCTATAATAATATTATACACACTAAGAACCTACTGTATTGGAGATGTTTAACTATTTATAACATTTTATTTTTAGAACTATACGCCAACCGCACGATGCCAACAGGAATGAAAACCTAACCGGCCATTGTCAAGTCCCAATGTCTTACCCTACGTAAAAATACTGGCTGAATTGAGGCAAAAACTCTACTCGAAATTCAAAAATTTAAGAAAAAGTAAACTTTCTCTTTTTTCTAATATTTTTGGTGTAAAATTAACTAGGTATATTACATCAATTCGTTAAACTTAAATTAAATTAAAATCAGGAGAAAAAGCTACTACCATTTACGTACATATGGTACCTTCATAAAACAAAAAATAGATAGGTTTCGTAAGTGATATTATTTTGCTTAGTTGATTTCACTAGGTAGGTAAGAATTGTTTTAAGTTTAGTTTAACCTAACTCAATTAAAAAGTAATCTATTTTTAAATAACTTTAATAACAATAGCATACAATTAAACTAAACAGTCGCGTGCCGATAGCGAGATAAGGTAGCAATTCACAGACCATATTGCATCCATCACATTTACATAATTGTTACGATGAGTGCCCTATGAATATTGTATGAAAGCTGTATTAAATGACGCTTTAAGCGACAAATGAAGGTAACTGTATGTTTAACTCGTAGGTTTAACTCTATTTAACTCCCGATGGATAAAGATGGAATAAGTTTAAGCTGTCTGTGTATCTGTGTAGTCCGTTTGATATTATAGATGTGCGTCACAACACAGGAGTGTTGTGGAACTGAACTAGCGGGTTAAGATTGCTATAAACATCCTAAGTTTGTAGGAAGATAGTGATTCAATTTTCAATCATATGTCCACGACGAAACCATTGATATTTTGTTTCTGTTTAGTTTCGTTTGGTCCGAGTTGACATGTTTCTTTTATGCGAAAAAAAACCGCTGCAGCGCAATAATATATGACTATAGTAAAAATGAAATGACAATGTTATCTTACTAATATTAGGGGTTAAAGTATGAAATTGCCGATTTGTACTGAAAATCTTAATTGTTTATTTTTTAAATTTTAACAAATTTATTTAATCAAAATAGTTGCCATTATTATCTATACATTGCTGCCATCTAATGGGAAGGTTATTAATGCCTTTGCGATAGAACTCCGACGATCTAGACTGCACAAATTGTGTGAAAGCATTTTGTACTGCCGCCTGGGAAGAAAACTTCTTGTCACATAGATAATTGTCCAAATCACGAAAAAAATGGTAGTCCGTTGGAGCAAGGTCTGATGAATACGGAGGATGACGAATGGTTTCTAAGTGCAGTTCCTGAAGGGTCAAAATGGTTTCTCGTGCTGTGTGAGGTCTCGCGTTGTCGTGGAGCAATAATGGTGAAGATCGATTCATGAGTCGGGGCTGTTTTACTGCTAGTTTTGTCAACATGGTTCGGAGTTCGGCACAATAGACATCTGCCGTAATTGCTTGACCAGATCGAAGAAAACTATAGTGAATAACACCATGCTGAGACCACCAAACAGTTACCATTACCTTTTTATTGGTAAGTTTTGCTTTAGGACACTGTTGTGGCATTTGACCTGGGGTCAGCCATTGCATTTTTCTTTTCCGGTTATCATAAAGAATCCACTTTTCATCACATGTTACAATTCGATCCAATATTCCTTCATTTCTGTACCGGTTCAACAAGGCAACACAAGTTTCAACACGCGTTTCTTTCTGCAGATCAGTCAAATCATGAGGCACCCATTTTTCGTATTTTTTTATTTTATTGATTTGACGCAAGTGAGTCAATAAAGTGGGTAAGGTAACGTTAAACCATGCCGCTAATTCCTGGGTAGTTTGACTAGGATCGGCTTCCACTATCTCTCTTAATTCATCGTTATTCACCTGTGTGGGCGGTCTTCCTCGTGGCTCGTTCTTTAAGTCGAAATTTCCATCACGAAAGCGTTTAAACCAAAATCGCACGGTGCGTTCATTAGTAGACCCCTCTCCAAACGCAGCATTGATATTGCGGGCTGTTTCTGCCGCGTTAGTTCCGCGTCGGAACTCGTATTCAAAAATCACTCGAATTTTCGCAGTATCCATCTTTCTTGTCTAAATTGAATAACAAAAACAATTGAAAGTCGATATTCAAATGTTTCACATTTTTTAAAAAAAGAACATCACAGAAACCATTTGATAAAAGTTTCATTCGAAAACCTCAAACCATGAAGATTCTATGTCAATTCAAAGAACCTATTGCAATAAAACGGCAATTTCATACTTTAACCCCTACTATTATAAACGCGAAAGTTTGTATGTATGTATGAAATGAATGTATCTTTGTTACTCTTTCACGCAAAAAATACTGAACCGTTCGCGATGAAACTTGCAATATAGGTAGCTGTAGACCTGGAAAGAATGGATTTTTTATCCTGATATTGCTGATATGCGGGGTGGCACAGCTAGTGTTATTATTAAGTCGATAAATGACGCTTATACCGTCAAAAGTATAATTGAATATGATACAGCGGGACTTCAGTGGCCTGTTACAACTGTCTTCATTCTGATGCCATATCTATCAAGGAAAAAAACTCCAAAAGTAAACTGAATAGTCTGTTTTCCATGCCAATAAGGTTGCCTGGAAGAAATCGCTTTAAGCGATAAGACCGCCTATTTTGTTTAACATTTATTTAGTTTTAAATGTTATTATTAAATGTGTTGTTTTTGTAATATTTTTTTGTGATTGATCAAATAAAGTATTATCTATCTAAGTAAAAACCTATAAAAAGAAGACAGGCCAGTCTGTTTTATAGCCATTTTCGTCGGCTTACTAGACTAGTAGTTCTAGGTTTACGAGTACTAAAACTCTACCTTTCGATGTTTCAGGCTATTGTGAATGAAACAACCAATCCAGTGTTAGTTCCCAGTAACACCGCTATTGATTAGTAACAACCGACCAATCGCAGCGAAGCAATCAAACGTTACTAATGTGTACCTACTGCCATAGGTAGGTATTCTGCTTGTAGATAGAAAACAATTTATTGCCGAACTCCTTTGACTATCTATTGTGAAAATTATAGCCTTAATTTGTTAAGTCAAATAATCGTATGACACAGCCAATAGCTGCTTTGTCCGTTGGTTAGCTTCATTTCTGAAGATCATTAATTGCGTTAATAATATCCTCCATTAATCTGTGTGCAAAAATTGTAAAAAAAATTATGTATAAAAATATTTATTCTGACGAAATATATATTTTTATACGTAAATTAAAACATGATCACTAATAAAACCCCATGAGTGTGGCTTCTTCACATCGGAGGGCGCGTTCCGACGCCACACTAGAGTCATAGTTGTAAGAACGCTCGACGCTCTATTTAAAGTGATCTATAATACATCCAATTAAATAAAAATAAATGAATTTTTGAATATCAGCTGTTCTTGTTTCCTAACCATAACACTTTAGGCTTGCACCACAGGATCCTATCACCCTAGTCGAAATACTTTAAAAATAAACTTCGAAACCCTAATACTACCTATAATACATATGTAAGTAAAAATGTAAATACCTTACATTTTTACTTACATATGGTACGTTTGTTACATTCATGTTATAATCATAAATGCTATTGAATCCACTGGCTTTTTTTAAAACTGTAAAAATCTATAGGCGATTTTCCACGTTTCATTCAGGTCAGACTTTTTCAAGTCTACACTGGACCTAAGAAACTCATATGCAGATTAAAAAAAACAACAGGTAGAAAGCTTCTCGCGTGAATCCTTGTACCAGATGCGGATAGCTAATTGCATAGCACGTATGAGATAAACTCATTATACAAGGATAGACGAGATTCCGCTACCGCTGTCGAGCTTATCTGCTAATGATGATGGTATGTGAACAGGCGGAGCGATAGCGGGCGCGAGTGGAAGTCAGCATAAGTTTGTGGGAAAATAACGTAGCTTATGTAACAGTTTTTATAAAGACTTTTGAGAACTTCCTCTTTTCCAACTTCTTTGTACACGGCTACTAGTATTTTTGATTCCCTCAACCTTTGTTTTACATTTCAAATAATTATATAGTTTCATTGTCTTTTTGAATGTAGGTAATTAAGAATCAGGATAATAAAAAAACGTAGTCTGCCTTTCCCTCAAAGTATTTGGAAATTGGCTACCTATAGTAGTAGCATTGCTGGAATGAAAGTGACCAATAGACTAAAGTTGAATAGTTCCGATTTTCATTCTGAAGATCATGGTTTCCGGCGACCGCTTATCAATGTGTTTTTCTTTAGTAAAAAAAATAGTGGGCTATGCAAATCTCACTTATGGTAAAAGAAAACATCGCGAGAAAATCCGCTTTTTAAAGTCGAGCGGCTTTATACAGAAACACTGAACAAAACCTTTAACCTATAGTCGATATGTTACGGGTAAAGCTGGAAGATTGAGTAAACCTAGGTTTACCCGGGTTCACTTCGGGTAAACTTAGTATTACCCAAGCTCTTAGAGCGCTGTTGGTCTAGTGGTAGATACCCCGACTTTCATTCCGAAGGTCGTGGTTTCGAATCTCGGCCGCGCACCAATGTCTTTTACTCTAAGAAAAAAATATGTGCGCTTTTTACATCGCTCTTACGGTGAAGGAAAACATTGTGTGGAAACCCACGGCTTAAAATCACGCACAAAGGCCCAAATAGTAGGGCTAATTGCGGAAACACACAGTTAAAACTTTAACTTTAACTTTTACCCAAGTTCTTTGGGTAAAGGGATTTTTACCTGCATACGCCTAGGTCTACGCAAGACTAAACGGATCACCCCGATTAGGATAGGTTAGGTTAATGTTAGATAATTATTAACACGCAGCGCTTTGGCGAGCGAGCGTGCCGCGGCAGCGGTCGCCGAAGCGCCTAATTCGGACATTACCGAACACCCTTGGGTGATTCTAAGTGAACCCGGGTAAACTTAGTTTTACTTAATAAGCTAGCATTACCCGTACGTAACAGATATTTATTTCATTTCGCAAATCTCTCCGCTTGGTACAATAATCACGGCCATCCAAACGTACAAAGGCCTTTGACGCGCTCGCGGGGCGGTCGGGGGCGGGCGGACGGCCCGCATGATAGCACGATCGTCGACCCATTTGCGCCTCGTTACACGCTGATAGCACCAAACAAAACACACCCCAAGTAATTAGGAAAAGCCTTTTCCAGATACGGTAAGCACTTGTGACTACTCATGTTATACATATCTATAGGTATTGGTTCACATACTTTACTTTAATAATAATTTTAGTATTTGTAAAACATAAAATTTAAATGGAACAATGAAACCTAGTTTTACTAAATAAATACATTAGCATACATATTCTATATAAACAATAGCCAAACGTCCTGATACAAAACTGCCAGGTAAACTAGCCGCATTGCCACGCTGGACGGCAATCGACAGTCTAGGTAGTCTATTATATAGATATAGGTTACCTACATCCGAATTTTCGAGTAATTTAAAAAGTAGAATATTAAATTAATTTCGCTGAATTTTTCCATAGTAAGTAGACTTTTCCAATTATTGCATTATTGCATGCATTTCCTGATATTTTATGGAAACTGATTTTGAGCTCGACCGGGACGAATGATACTTTTAGGATAAGTCGATAGATCTCATCCGTCTCGGTACCGGGACAGATTAACTATTCCCACTATCAAATACCATGTACAGTTTAAAAATTATGGTAGGGTCATACAGCCGTTAATTGTTACAGAGAAGGAACCTATTAGAATATTACGAGCTAGCCGCCGCAACTATTAAACAACTTAGCGTTTAGCCATGCCGTTTTGAAAACTTCAATCTTTTTCGAAAGCATCAGTAAAATAGTTCTAAATCTCAGAAGAAACCGCGAACTATGGCGGCCTTTTAACAACAACAGCAAGAATTTATTTAAATCTTATTTTCCATTTTAATGCTTTGCAAACCAAATAATTAGCCATTAGAGGTCAAGTTTAATTTTAAAGTCGTGAAACTGCCAGATACTGTAAGAAACCACTGTAATTGTATTCCATTTTTAAACACGATAGATGAGAATATTAAAAATTAATATTTAGTTTTTAGTCCCGAAACCTGACTAGTATCACTACGTATCATGCGGTCTACCGCGTGCAAAGAACATCTCCCTCCTCCCGCTCCTTGCATGCGGCAGAAAATTAGATATAATGTTAAAATTAGATATTATGTTAGTACTAGCTGCGCCCCGCGGTTTCACCCGCGCAAGTCTCGATCCCGCGTTGTTCGAACACCTACCTACCGCAATGCAAAAATCCACACATATACGGTCGTCCATTGAAGTACTGTTGAAGCCAGGCGCTACCGCGCCTGGCATCATCAGTACTTCCCTGGTCGTCCGTTTAAGTGTGGATTTTTTGCACTGCGGTAGGTAGGTGAAGTAAGTTAAAGTTTGTATTTCATCAGTAAGTGACGATGACGATGACGAAGGATGACGATGACGATGGATGACGATGATGATGATGATGTAACTCTACATCACTTATCCTACCCCTGTGTCGATTTTCGTTCATTGAATAGTTATCACCCGCGTAAGTCCCGATCCTGCGGGATTTTCGGGATCAAAAGTATCCTATGTTACTCTTCATCCCTATGCAAATTTTCATCTAATAAATAGTTATCACCCGCGTAAGTCCCAATCCCGCGGGATTTTCGGGATCAAAAGTATCCTATGTTACTCTCCATCATTTAAACTATCCCTATGCAAATTTTCATCTAATAAATAGTTATCACCCGCGTAAGTCCCGATCCCGCGGGATTTTCGGGATCAAAAGTATGCTATGTTACTCTCCATCATTTAAACTATCCCTATGCAAATTTTCATCTAATAAATAGTTATCACCCGCGTAAGTCCCGATCCCGCGGGATTTTCGGGATCAAAAGTATCCTATGTTACTCTCCATCATTTAAACTATCCCTATGCAAATTTTCATCTAATAAATAGTTATCACCCGCGTAAGTCCCGATCCCGCGGGATTTTCGGGATCAAAAGTATCCTATGTTACTCTCCATCATTTAAACTATCTCTATGCAAATTTTCATCCAAATCGGTCGAGCCGTTTGACCGTGAAGAGGGAACAAACGAACAAACAAACAAATAAACAAACAGACTTTCGGATTTATAATACGAGTATTAGTAGGATAGGATTAATGACACCAATCATTAACCGTGCAATCGATAAGTTTCGGCTTTAAAAAGCATGATAGGTACGTAGTGATTAATACTCGTAGTCAGGTATCGGGACTAAAAACTAAATATTAATTTTTAATATAGTTGATATGGAGTTCCGAAAATTAACGCCTAATACAATCAATTACGATAGATGAGTGTTTAACCACTATCTCATCTGATGGTAATTTAACATGACATAAATTATGGTCGGCAATGCAGCACGCTCGTCTAGAAAAATAAAGACTGCGGCGACTATAAGTTAGATTAGTAATTAGTTAGATAGACCGTTTTATTATGCACAACATAAATAATATTTTGTGAAACTGAAATCTAAAGTGACACAATAGGCGGCGTTACTGCTGGGAGAGGTCACTTCCAGGCAACCTTGGGATAAAAAGGATCACACGAAAAGCACACTATAAGAACAAACTACGTTCAAGTTCATGTCTAAAGTTGTTTCCATTAATTTCCACCGTAATAGATAAATCAAAAATTAATTTATCGTAAGAGTCTTATCATATTATGGGGACAGCATATTTTACCTCTCCAACTTAGACGCGAGATTGCGGATATATCCTTTTTCGTTAAAGTGGCGCAATCAAATGTTGATTCGCCGGAGCTCCTATCTAAAATTGTTTTAAAACCTCCAAATTTGCCAGTTAGAGAGTTGTCTCAATTAAAAAATGTAATTTTGTATGTACCGGCAAGTGATACTCTTTATAGAAGTAACTCTTTCTTCCTGAGAGCTGCCAGGCTCGTGAATGGGCTGGCCACTGATTCGGAACTGGACTTATTTAATACATCGCCTAATTGCTTCCGGAATGCATTGTCTAGGAAGTGGTTTGGGGCCGCTTCTTGAATTAGGATTCTTTATATATATATATTTTTTGAACTTGTTTGTTAACATATGTATGAATGTGGCATTATTTCTTGGTATTTATATGCGAAAGCATCTAAGTGGTGTATAGGTATTATTTTTGTTAAATTCTCTGTTATTGTTACCGTTGGCTTTCCGAATAAATTAAAATTAAATTAAATATTAGGTACTATGAAAACCGATGTTTATGAGTTGTTTCATTTCTCATTCCTCTCATGCGGCGGTTTATGCGCCCGGCGTAAGTCTCGATCGCAATCGGTTTACAGTTTTTGCGTGAAGGAGTAACAAAAATACTAGTTTGAATAAAATTCAGATTTATAATATAGCAGAATTGGTAACTTTAATGACTTAATACTTACCTACTTTATTGATATTTTTAAACGCCATTGACTATTAATCGATAATTTAAAAACAAACAACTCTAAGTTCAAAGATCGGCATCAATCCCAGAAAAGATAGACGCCGGGTGGCCCGCTCGTGGCACCACTCGCCATGCGCCACCTGGACGGGGAAATACACCTTTTTTATACCAATCTATGGATAAATGTTTATGATATCAAGTTATAATCTGCAATTCACATCTATAAGCTTTTTCTCGTTAGGAAACCGTACCTGTTTAAATTTAGATTTAATACAGGTATTTATAATTGTGCATTAATATAATTAAATAATAGCATTTTAAATAAAAACTAGGTGAAAAGTACTCGTAATAAAATATCGAAGAAAGAAATAGTTTGTATTTTACCAATCCTGTAAAGTTAGGAATCAATCAGCATGGACTAATTTCACTTTACTGATGTAGTCTATGTGAAGCATCGCATATAACCGATGAGTATTCTGAATGCTATCTAAATGTATATAGTATTTTGTAGATGGCAGAAACTTCATTGTTTCTCTTAGGATAAGACAAGATCAACTGAAGTCTATCCCACATCTTAAATAGTACATAACTGCAGCGGCCGGAAGAGAAGCATTGATGGGACGAATGTGTGAATTAATACCTAGTTGTTAAGGCCAAGGTTTGTAGTACTATACAAGCCTTGGCCTTAACAACTAGGCATTAATCAAATAATGCGCGGAAATTAAACTAAGTAGTTCAATTTAGAACTTTTATTAATTGAAAATACAATTATTAAATGTAGGTACAATTCTTAAAAATTAAGTTTCTTTTCACTAAACAGCTTTTTACGTGCAAGCTAGTTCGAAATTTAAATCAAACCTTTCTTAAGTTACCTCTGTTTGGTTGCCATTTTGCGGAGTAGAAGATCGTTCCATTTTCAAATTACACGACAATACATAGTAATTTATTTGACAGCTAAACACGACAGATATGGATTTTCGATTTTCATACAACTATTCGATTTCGTTCAAGTTCGATTTCTCTCGAAGAAGGTTGTCAAAATAATGCTCAAATTTCCAAGCAATGTTTAAGAAAATCTAATTAATGTACTACCATACTCCATACTTGCTTATTTGAATTGAAGCGAAATAGCAGTTTCTTTTTGACATCGGGGTACAGAGTACTGTAACGGTATTATGCCTGCAAAGTTTAACGGCAATCAGTAGATGCGGGCACACAATTAGACACACGTGCCGAGCTGGGAAACATCAAAAACTCAAATAAATCGTCATAAAATATCATTTAAACTTATTACATTAACTGACTATAAAATTCATAACTTTGGACACCAAAATTGTAGTTGGTATTTGTTTGCGGACGTCATTATGATTATTGATGCGAAAGTATGGGTTTAAAACTAGGAACATTACATTTAATACTTACTAAATGACTTCAAGTGTTAAACCCACACTTAGTATAGTGTGGGATTAACACTTCGGGTCCTATACACGCCAGATTTAGATTTAAAACTACTAGTGTTTTATACCAAGTTCCGTATAATATCGTTCCACCTATAAGTCAATGCTTTGCATAACTTACTTTGGATTTAACATTTAAAAGTGAAACAAAGCAATTCTTAGCTTAGCTTTGGAACATATCTGATTAAACAACCGTAAGTTCCAAAAGCTCCGTAAGTTCTTTCTTATTTTTACACGTTTTTACCTCAATTGCATTGACTTTATTTACGGTCGCGGCGCACCAACTATTAGGCAAACTGCGGCATATAGGTACTTCGGTTTTATTTGTAGACTACGATTTGACACTTTAGTCTGAAGAAAAAAATTCAAATATAAGGAACCAAAACGTCAGATCATAGTCTGATATATTAAAAACGTACTATAAGGTCTTGTTATAACTGCAAAAAGTTGTATTACCATAATTAGTAAAGTCCTTAATACCTGCATCCAGGTGTGGAATAAGTAAATGAAAACAATCAAGATTCTAGTATCGCGTGTGGACCTTACTAAGTGTATTCTAAACGAGATATTTTTCCTGTCCAAGCCGTAGATATAATGAGTGGTTTAATAAAATCTAAGTTCAAAGCACTGTACATCTGGTCCTGAGACACTGTATTAGGCATGGAGTTATTGCGTAATAACATATTGGCAGATGTGCTTGCTGATTACGTTTAGGAATATGTATATTTATTTAACAGGTGCTATGTAATCTCCACGTGGCTCTGTAGGGTCCTCAGTGACTGTCACTTTAGCCGGAAAACAACCTTATCTATGTCTAAACTTTTAATTTTTCACAAACATTAGTACAAGTTTAGTTGCGTCGCAATTATATTATATGTAGAAGATATTTTCCTCGCCAAATGACAATTGGTATTTAAATTTCCTTAAAATTGACATCAAGGGATCTTAATTAGGGAGTTAATTCTTGATTCGTTTAAGCGATAGAGCTCGTGATATGTGTAAATATCAAGCTCAAGTAATATGTAAGTAATGTACCCCATATTTTAAACTATCTACGCCCCGCGGTTTCATTCGCGTAAGTCCCGTTACCGCGGGAATATCGGGATAAAAAGTAGCCTATGTGTTATTCCCGGTATCCAGCTACCAATATTTCAATCGGTTCAGTAGTTTTTGCATGAACGAGTAACAAATTCGCATACATACATACAAACTTTCGCGTTTATAATATTAGAAAGATAGATAGGTAGATTAACACTTTAATTCAACAACAATTAAAATCAACAATGAAAAGTTTTATCGCAATCGGTTTAGTAGATTTTGCATGAAAGGGTAACAAACTCATATACATACTTACATACATACAAACTTTCGCGTTTATAATATTAGTAAGATAAGAAAAGATAGATAGATAGATAGATAGATTAATACTTTATTTGCACAACCAACAACAATACAATCAGTTTACATTTAAAGTAAGAGAAATACACAGAAAGCTTAAAAGTATAAGTTGTACAAATGGGCGACCTTATCGCTAAAAGCGATTTCTTCCAGGCAACCTTTGGATGGAGAAGGTTAATAAAGTTTGTGTGGTAGGCAGACAGATACAGAATATTAACATAGCTTAAATAGGTGAAATAGTTACTTAAATAGATTAATAATATACACTAAAATAACAAATATAAATACATATAAGAATAAAATTTATAAGTGAATATAATATAGATACGTTATATTTACAACAGTATTCGATTTACTAAATAAGATACAACAAATAAAACTAAACAAGATACATACAAATAAAAAAAATTATATAAAGAAAATGAATAAATTAATAAAGAAGTAAGATGAACACATTGTAAAAGGACAACCCTATCAACCCTGTTTAAAAACTCACGCTCAAGTCTTGTAAAACAAGACAAACTAGTGACGCGATTTCATAGTGGACATTACATAATGGGTGGATGTGATAATCGCCGTATCCTTGTACGAGTAAGGATAAGAAAAAGACAATCAAGTCAATTAAAAAAATTATACCTTATAAATTCTAGTTGCAAATAAAACGTACAGTGATCCCGGGACTTGTTCTTAAACTGTTTGTTTTTATTGTTATTTTTAGTAGCGATGATGTTGCGTCTATATTTTACGATACGTTCAATTTTTTTTTGTTTTTAAAACAATGTACAAGGACATTAGAAATCCACCCAAATTCCGCGTATTTCAGCCTGCCTTTGATTTGGTTGCCTTGCGCTTGTCAAAAGTTTTGTAAATATAACTTTTAACAAGGCAACCGATAACTCGATAAGTTACTAAGAATAACCAATAACCGGACTACTATTTTCAATCTCGTATGCCAAAATGATAAAACATGGTTGATCTTCTTTATGTATTTTATAACAACATTATTTGTACCCATGTTTTATGAGAAATAAATAAATAAATAAACGTTTAAGCAGGGCAGGGTATCTTTTAGGTATTGCTTTAAGAGCTCGTCGTTACCGGTATTCCAGTAGTAGGTTATACCTTCTACATGATGAAGTACCATCTATCGATGTAGTGACGAAAGCGGTAAATGCAAAATCGTGAAGAGAGTCACTAGAGAAGCCTTAGATTCTTGCGATTAATTTAATGATTGTACTATTTTACACCGAAGTACTATTTTCTCGACTTCAGAATGTTAATTTCCGATATGATAAATCGATAAACAGCCTTCTAATCGATTCCAAGTAGTACTTAACTAAACAGAGTCAACGCAGGTGGCTTTCCTCGTAGTTAGAAATGTTTTTGCACTGATATAGGGCAGCTGGTGTGGAAATTGCGAGCCCCTATACCTTCTTCATAATCTAAGTATTAATAGAGGATTGCTAATGACAAAATGGTAATACGCAAGTGTTTGGTCAGTTTGCAATTACCTGCGGACGTTAGATTCGCCTGTAGGATTGCAAGCGATACGGGCTAACGCACGTGCCCAAGATGTCACAACTCACAAATATAATAGTTATATTACATACTCGTAATTGGCAATGTCACCAGACTTACACCTAACAGACCTAAAATATTATTCAATTTAAACATTGAACGTTTTTTACATTTTTGCCATTCAATGCGGCCAGTATTCTGGGCTCGCTGCTTAAATATCACTAAGATTTATATCTCACTAGCTGCGCCCCGCGGTTTCACCTGCGTAAGTCTAGTTCCCGCGGGAATATCGGCATAAAATATATTTAAATAACACATAGGCTAAGCCTATGTGTTGTTCCCGGTATCCAACTACTTATATTCCAAGTTTCATCGCAATCGGTTCAGTAGTTTTTGCGTGATTGAGTAACAAACATTCAAACACACACACTTTCACATTTATAATATTAGTAGGAAGTAGGATTAGTAGGATTGTATAATACCAAATTAAAAATATTTGAACATCATTTATATTCGTTGAAGTGTGACGCAATAAAGTCCACCATGAGTTTTTGGCAGCTTGTCTAGGAATTAAACTTATAGAAATTTAAAAACTTCGTAAATAAATGTGTACGAAAGCGATTAAATAATAGTTAGATAAAATGTGCAAATCTGAACAGACATCAATAAATAGAGCAAATCAATGCAAAACATTGCAAAGCCTTTGTGCAAGCACATGCGCTCTCAATGTGGATGGCATACCGCACAAAACGCTTTTCATTTCGTTTAAACGCGCTCGCTATTTGTGCGCACACGCAACATGACTCACGATATCAAAGATTAGTTTAAACAGACTAGATTATATATTTGGTAGTAACTGAACTTAGTAGAATAAAACGGAGGTTTCAGAGACACAGAGACAGAGAGAGTGAAACAAAGCAGAAAGATGGATGAATTTAATCCTATAATCTTACTCGTTATACTAATATATTAAAACAAAAAGTTTGTGTGCTGGGTGTATTTCTATAAATAAATATTTCAATACATTGCTCACAGCGCAAACTAGCCCCAAACTAAGCACTAGGCTGGGTGTATTTCTATGTATAATATGTAAGTATTTACAAAAGAAAAACAAATATAAGAAGTATATCCGTTGTCTAGTCACCGTAAGATAAGCTTACCATGGGGCTAGATGGCGCTGTGTGTTGGTCACAGGATTTATTTAAGTATTTATTTGCAAATCAGGAATGGAACTTACGTTCTTACAAGGTTATAGGTAAACATATTTTTAAATCGTTGTTTAGTCTATGACGTGATTTAATTAGTAGCGGGGTGGTGCGTTGTCTGCAAAGAATTCTATAGAAAGAAGACAATCGGAGGAGCCGAGCTCGTCTCGGCCCGATCAATGCGGTATCAGATATCAGCCACCTGCGCGCCCTTTGTGCCTAGCGCAGTCGCTATGCTTGCACTACTTTACTTGCAACAGAACTAAGTTCTGAATGACAGACGCTTGTTTAGCCTACACAAAATTTCCGGGATATAAGAGAAAAACATAACTACTTACATTAAAAGTTAAGTAAGGAAATTATAGCAAAACTTCATTTTTAAATGATTTTTATTCATAATAACAAATAGGGTACGCACTGACTGTATTACAAATACAATACCAATACGGCAATTAGAAAACTACCTCAAGTCATACGTGAACAATTTGCCATCGATCGTTACAAAGCTATTTAACTTATTGAGTCACAAAATCGCCAGATCTCACACGAAGATACTTCTCCCCCGAACTCCCTGCTGTTTGAGAACGTCACTAGGTACAAAATATCGATATAAATTGGCATGTTGATAACATCGATTCCTGTGGTTTGTGGGAACTTTGGTCATCAAAGGCTCGTGCTATTTTTTGAAGCAGCTGCGTAATTTGCGGTCTTCATTTACTGCAAGTCGTTCTAAGACGCTTAATATCTATGAAACATTTCGCTGCAGCTGGATTGTTGATGGATTTCTATTAGGACCTAGTAGCAAATATAACCTATAATGACTGCTGGTTACAATAGTGCTGTGAAAATATGATGAACAGTATACTGTATCTTTATCATAAGTAATGAAGTATTTAAACAAATACTTTACATATCATAATAGGTACGTTTTCACTCATGCTATCGAATACGGTGTTTATATACTAAACACTACCTATAATAAATTAAAAATAAAAAGCGTGTTCTCATCGATACCTTAACTAGATTAACATTAGCCCTCCCTAATTCTAGTGATTGTGGGAAAGGGAAAGACAATGGCGATTGTATCAGGGTTAATAGCTGCCATCAAGAGGGAAGGGGTGGCGCAGGGATGCGGCTAAGTAACTATACGTCAGGATTAGCAAGGATCGATGATACGAATATCTTTGAATCGGCGACGTGACAATGAGCTTAACCATTAGGTAAATCTAAGTATTAACTTAGATTAACCAAAATAATTCGGAGCCAATAAAAATCCACAAATACCAATTTATTAAGGTAGGCAAAATCCTCGAAATTTTAGCTTAATCTTCAAAGCATACCTAGCCGATAAATGAATTGTAGCAAATTAACAATACATCTCAAGAATAGATGTATGGATGTCTAGTTATAAGGTAAGTATTATAATAAACAAATAAAACGTCACAAGATAACACTGAACCACAAATGAAAAGATTGTAGGTTACGGTCACTAGTTTACTGGTACAATGAGCTCCTAATACGCGTACAATAAGCCTTTTTAACAAAATATTAAACTTTAGAACTTCGTTCACTATAAACTAAATTCTATGTCCACCACTATAAGGGTTGTTTAAGAGTGATAACATAAAACGTGCATAGCAAGGGGCAGTGTATTGTATTAATATCACAATATGGTGCTGTCAGTTAATTGGAATAGATTATGGGAATAAGGGAGAAACTTCGCCTTCCTATATGGAGTGGCCCCGAGGGATGTTCGTTTTTTATCAAGTCATCGAGTGACAATAGATAATGCAGAGATTATCACAATATTTGGCAATAGTCGCGTGGTTCTACTGTAAGTTGACACCGGTTGTGGTATTTACAATGAGGATAAAAGTGCTTGATCATGTTTAGCGTACATTTATTGGGAAAATAAGTAGAGGTGGAGACGATGCGATGGGGTGTGAGATCCCTTGACTATCGCCTAATCTGTGGTTAGGTCAAACGTTAGGTGTGATTAGGTATTATGCATTGGGCTTCCTACGTTCCGGCCTGCGGTCATCATATTGTGGGCGCGTCTTATCAATGTGCATAAGAATAGAATAGGTTTACACCTACTTAGATTGAAACAGAGTTTCATAGCCTGAAATCGTTGACCACGAATATTTAAATAAGTAGATAAAAGTCATTAAAACAGTTTAATTCATTCTATCATATACCACTATTAATAAGTAAGGCATTAAGGCTTCCAACTGTCACCTATTAAAGTCCCTCAACATTTTAAACTTCAATTTCTCTAAACACTTTCACGATGAAGATGGACACCATGTAATATACATGACCAATCGACTAGACACGGTTATTAAGACGTTAACGACCTGCCCCAACCCATTCCATTAGACCCAATTATGGTCGATTCGGGGACACTAGACGTGACCCAGTGAGAAACCCGCATAATATGTAAGAGGACTTTATAATTTTAAAAGGCTCAAGTACATTTAATTATAAAACACTGTTCGCGAATTGAATTTATAACAAATGAAAAAAGTTCTGAAATAAATTCATTTTTCAACTCGAAACAGGTCCAATTCGTCTTGTTTTTTTGGTACCTGTATCTCATGGAACGTCATAGCTAGACAGTTTAGGTACACAGATGATGTTTTTCTGTCAACAAAGGACAATGACCAAAAAAAACCCAGCGTCGATTAAAAACACACATATACTGGTTGATAGCCCTTGAATACCAGGTAACAAATATGAAATCCATTTCACGAAATATTGTAACCACAAATGTCTGCATGTGCCTAAGTTAACTTGAGACTTCGCTTGAAAGAAAAAGTTGTTGCTCAGGTCTCAAGTTAAGTTAGGTATGTATAAAATGAAAATAAATGATTAAGAAATATTTTACTAATCAAAACCGAATTACATTTTTACGTCGTCCGTCGTCAATAGTATGAGTAAAAAGAGGGACAGATAGTCCATCTACCTGCTACATACACCCGTCTCTGTCAGTCTTGCACTTACTTAACTTGAGACCTGAGCAACAACTTTTTCTTTCAAGCGAAGTCTCAAGTTAACTTAGGCACATGCAGACATTTGTGGTTACAATATTTCGTGAAATGGATTTCATATTTGTTACCTGGTATTCAAGGGCTATCAACCAGTATATGTGTGTTTTTAATCGACGCTGGGTTTTTCCGCCATACATTTTTGGTCATTGTCCTTTTAAAAACAAAATAAAACAAATATTTAAACATAACAGAAGATTTAAAACCGTACTCAATGGCTTTCTTGCTGAAAAAGTTTATTATGACTTAAGACATTTTTTGAACGATAAGTTAATTAATAATAGGGGTTAAAGTATGAAATTGCCGTTTTATTGCAATAGGTTCTTTGAATTGACATAGAATCTTCATGGTTTGAGGTTTTCGAATGAAACTTTTTTCAAATGGTTTCTGTGATGTTCTTTTTTTAAAAAATGTGAAACATTCGAATATCGACTTTCAATTGTTTTTGTTATTCAATTTAGACAAGAAAGATGGATACTGCGAAAATTTGAGTGATTTTTGAATACGAGTTCCGACGCGGAACTAACGCGGCAGAAACAGCCCGCAATATCAATGCTGCGTTTGGAGAGGGGTCTACTAATGAACGCACCGTGCGATTTTGGTTTAAACGCTTTCGTGATGGAAATGTCGACTTAAAGAACGAGCCACGAGGAAGACCGCCCACACAGGTGAATAACGATGAATTAAGAGAGATAGTGGAAGCCGATCCTAGTCAAACTACCCAGGAATTAGCGGCATGGTTTAACGTTACCTTACCCACTTTATTGACTCACTTGCGTCAAATCAATAAAATAAAAAAATACGAAAAATTGATGCCTCATGATTTGACTGATCTGCAGAAAGAAACGCGTGTTGAAACTCGTGTTGCCTTGTTAAACCGGTACAGAAATGAAGGAATATTGGATCGAATTGTAACATGTGATGAAAAGTGGATTCTTTATGATAACCGGAAAAGAAAAATGCAATGGCTGACCCCAGGTCAAATGCCACAACAGTGTCCTAAAGCAAAACTTACCAATAAAATGGTAATGGTAACTGTTTGGTGGTCTCAGCATGGTGTTATTCACTATAGTTTTCTTCGATCTGGTCAAGCAATTACGGCAGATGTCTATTGTGCCGAACTCCGAACCATGTTGACAAAACTAGCAGTAAAACAGCCCCGACTCATGAATCGATCTTCACCATTATTGCTCCACGACAACGCGAGACCTCACACAGCACGAGAAACCATTTTGACCCTTCAGGAACTGCACTTAGAAACCATTCGTCATCCTCCGTATTCACCAGACCTTGCTCCAACGGACTACCATTTTTTTCGTGATTTGGACAATTATCTACGTGACAAGAAGTTTTCTTCCCAAGAGGCAGTACAAAATGCTTTCACACAGTTTGTGCAGTCTAGATCGTCGGAGTTCTATCGCAAAGGCATTAATAACCTTCCCATTAGATGGCAGCAATGAATAGCTAATAATGGCAACTATTTTGATTAAATAAATTTGTTAAAAATTTAAAAAATAAACAATTAAGATTTTCAGTACAAATCGGCAATTTCATACTTTAACCCCTAATATTTAGATTTTATGCTTTTTGACATTCGATTTCAATTTTACTTCTCTGTAATAGTTTATTTATATTTGACATGTATAGAAATCGATGTATAAGTAATTTTTAATTTTATGTATAAAATTCACTATAACTAATTGACCTTATTCATTATTTTATTTACATCTCGATAAATCTATATGTTTGTGACTTAATTTTCCATATTTCCGTAAATTATTTAAAATACAATTTTCATATGCCCAAAAAGGCGAACCATGGTACCTTTTATTAAGTATTTCGTAAGATCTATGTAAACCCATGATTATGAAATAAACGAATTCTTAATTATTATTATTATGAATATTCATAAGGGGAGTTCCCATCCAACAAAAGTAAATTAAAAAATATATATCAGTCGCTCAGTTGCTATCCCACGTTGCAACGTAGCAACTACTGGTTTGTAATTATCATTATTATTTCTTATCGGCTGTAAACTTATGGCCATTTGGAAAATAGCCAGTGGCAAATAAGTATATTATTTTTTTTGCAAGTTTTTTGAAATTTGCATCAAAACAGTCAAGTAGTTGTAGTAAACGTCTAGTCAAGGAAGTCATTATAAATGGTGGCTCTTTACAATGACGGTCTACGCGAGCTTTGGAGATAAAACTAAATTCCATGTTTTGCACCGATTTTCACTTTCATTATGCACTTGTACACCTTCACGAAACGAAATTGATTAATATGCCCCCGAAATTAAACAATTTTCACGCATTTGAACTAAGTTTCACAAATATGAAAAGCTAGCAACACATCCTCAACGCGTCCCCGCCAAAAAACTCAGGTTTGTAATTATTTAAAGAATAGTACTTACTTACCTTACTGGTCTAGGGTTCGTTACCCAATTGTGATAATGGTACCCTTCGTGTGCGTATTCCGCACTTGACCGGTTTTTTAATTTGCTTTTCGAGGTCTAAATCTTAAAAACATATTTCAGAAATGTCGGGCAAGCGATATTCTTTTCAGCTCTTGGTCTGGGAGGGAAAACTCGTGAATTTTTTTAAAGCACACACCAAAGTCAATTCCATCAAAAACCAACAGACATTCTTTTGGCATTAGGTAAGTACATATTCGAAATCATATATACATAGATAGATAGCATCGATCGAGATAGTGGGTAGGTATTTATTTTATAGACTTTAGTACATAAAGAATCTATAAAACATTACGCTACAGCTGGATTGTTGATGGATTTTAACAACTGGATACAATGCATGTAACACACTTCCTTTGAAGAAAAACTTCATCAGACGACGCGGCACCGCATCGTTGACTCATGGTCATGACCTCAACCGTAATGTAAAGGGAACTGACCACTCTCAAGTAATGCTACTGTCTCGAGAGATTCTCAATCAAGACAGGCAGGGAGCGCGGGCGCGGGTTCTGCTGCGGCGGCGCGGCGGCGGCGTTTCCTATTGTGATATAGAGAATATTAGTTGTATGTCTGTATAACAAAATTAGCTCATGTCGGCTATGTGCTTTCAAAAGTAACCGGAGAACGAAATTCCCTTGAATTCCTACTTCAGTTTATTTTATCCAAAAAACTAACAAACATTAATAAAGAACAAATTAAAGCGTGAAAACATACATCGCTTTATTGGACGTTTTTATCAATAAAAAGCAAATAAAGGTAACAATAGTTTGAAGATGCGCAATAAAAATGCAATAATGCGTGTTGTTGTGTGCGCAAGAGTGGAACGGCACAATGCGCGTGACGGGCGTGACAATGAAGTCAGCGGCTCGTGCGCCTGCGCGCCCTCCGCACACCTTGCTACGTACGTATCGTACTACGGTGCTACGTGCTTGTGATAATAACAGAAACGTCTCTTGTATTTGTATGTATTATTGCTGAGCCAGTGATATGTGCCGATTTCCGAGCTATTCCACCCAGCGAGTCAATGCGAAAGGGCTGCAAGTTAAGACTGATAAGCCAATGCCTAAGACTGTCTTCATTTACTTATTTTTAGTGGATGTACTTAGTCCTACTGGAATTGTTCTACGGTAGACGTCTCCAAATGTGAGGTACATCAATATTTCGTTACTCGACGAACTCACAATCTTGAATTACAACACTAATAGAAAATTGGCTACATAATATACATATTTTCAAGAACTTAAGACCGCATTTTCTAACTGCAAAAAGAACCGGCTTTTAACCTCCACTATCGCAATATCCGATCAACTCAATAAAGAAAATAAGCTCCCGGTATTGTTACATTAAAAAAACTAGTACACAAAGAATAAAAACCCCAATAGCAATATTGAATGCAAATCTTCAATGGTTCATTGTTGGTTTTTTCTTTGGTTATTTGATTTGTTGCTACAAATAATGCACATGAAAGGCTCCTAGGTACTTAATGTCCAGTAATTGGCGATCAATGAGGATCAGTGGGCACATTGTTGTAAGGATCCGAATGGTTTCGGACCTTTTGTCCGAAAATGGGATAAAAAACAACAAAAAAATTAAGCTACCGTTCGTCGATTGAAAGCTGTCGATATGTGACAGATTTGTATTTGTTAATAGACTTTTTATGGGTCAAAAGTGGACGCGATCCTTTCCTATTAATCCTACTAGTCTAATAAATAGGAAAGTTTATGTGTTAGTATGAAATCACTCGGTATCGAAAGTGGATATTCATCGTATGATTCCATGGGGTTACCTACTAGCTATTTTTATTATTTCCTAGGGTTTCGTAATCAACAAGAAAACCTTACAGTTTTTATGATGAATAGTCTAGTCTTATAGTAAGTACCTACCTGGTAGAATATTTTAACAGAAAAATTTATTTTTTTAACAAATCTACTGGGATAAACTTGTGTGGTTTTCATCACAATTGATTCAGTAATTTTAGACTGAAGGAGTAACAAATTGTTTACGATTCAATTATATCTGATTATACAAGTATGCTAATAAATCAATAGATCTACGATTATATATTTACGATGCAAATAAGTATATCATATTATATAAGTATGCTAATAAATCAATAGATCTACGATTATATTTTTACGATTCAATTATATCGTATTATATAAGTATGCTAATAAATCAATAGATAGCTAGGTAATGTTTAGGATAAACAAAAACAAGGTGCAACAACGAATTACAAACATTTAAAAATTCAAAACCTATTTACCAACCAGCAGTGCGGTGGCGATCCCACGCACACTGAATAAGAAATATGACCCGAACGGATACTACTATTATCAAAACATTATTACAACACTCCAAACGCATCGCCCTTCCAATGTAAAAATTAAACAACAATTGCCTTTAATATTCGCTCTGTACGTACGACCCTTCGACTGGTTTCATAAAAAATCTGTCAATCTGCCGTAGATCAATCATTCTCTGTGAATAGACAGAGGGAGCGAACACTCAACCGCAAACTTAGCAGATAATAAAAGCCAGTCTATATTTACGTAAAACGATTTGATGTCCAATATGCGTGCGTGGGCGCATAGCTCTGATTTCGCCTTGTCCCTTCTATTGTTGATACATCTTGACTGACGTTTCGTATAGATATTGTAATGTTACTACTAGAGTAGGCGGATTCATGTTAGCCTTTTGATTTTTAAAGCTCATACAACAATAATGTTTTGTCAAAATAGATCCAAAATCTGACGACAAAAGAAAATTTGTTTTTTTTAATAAGTATTATAATTGATGTATTTTTAAACAAATTAGCTAACTAGTTGTTCAAAAATACTAACTTATAAAATGAAATATACGAAAATAAGTTTGCGTAAAAGCATATTTTCAGAAGATAGGAAATGTTTTGGAACCCTTATACCTACTTATTACTTGAACAAGTCTCAAATTAATTGCTTCATTTAAGACCAAATCATTACTTAGCGCCTGGTGCTATAGTGTGGTCAGAAGCTCACCTGTTAATGACAAAAAACCCCTTAAAGTTACATCAAGATGGTCATCGGAGACGCGGGCGACCGCATCCACGTGCGATGTCTACACGGCATGCGCGCACGCTTCCCTTCGCACACGTGCCACCAGGTAGGCCTAATTGAAACGCGTGCTAAACGCGCACAGATAATAAATACCATCCACATGTAACATGGCTTAACACTTTAGCGTTCTTGTAAAAAGGGGCGAAGATAAAAAAACAAAAACAAAAAAAAACTTAGATTCAGGTTTTATTTAAGTACAAAGATGTATTATTAATAGTATAAAGAATCGAATGTTTCAAATAGAGTTTAATGAGTGTTTACGAGTAACCAGCAATAATCATGGTGTCAGCCGTGCACTTTATTACCGAAGCAAATCCCCCTCGTCTGGTGAGCTCCATCTTATTGATGATCTGTCAATAGATATCAATGCTTTACGAACATCTAACCATTACATTAGTAGGTATACCAGCTGACGATGCTGTAAAAATCAATAATCTGTAACTATGCTATTATACATAACGTGAAGTATAAAAAATGAATGATTTAGTTTTAGGTAAATATAATAAATAAATTCTGTGACCAACACACAGCGCCATCTAGCCCCGTGGTAAGCTGCTAAGCTGTTACGGTGACTAGACAACGGATTTACTACTTATATTATTTTTTTGTTTTGTAAATACATACATATTATACATAGAAATACACCCAGACCAGATACAAACATTTATTTTTAAGCTTAAATATTTGCACCCAGCAGGAATCGAACCCGCAACCTTCTGCATTGTAGCCAAGCGTTTGCTCGACGCGCCACAGAGGTCGGTAGAGCTGAATATAATAAATAACATACTGAATAGTTTTAAGTTATATTACTGGTTTTTTTTCGTTTAGTGTTATAAATTATAATAGGTTGTCACCTAGTGACAGAGTTTTCAGGTCGCCCTATTAACCCTTAACTTGACCTAACGGCTAACATCAGAGCTGATAACCGGGAACAACTGCTTAACGTACCTTCCGACGCACAGAATAAAATAATGGTACCTTACTGCAATTCATCCTACAATCATTAGGTGTACCTAATAGTAAAGATGTAAAGCAAAAATGTACCTAGATAGGTAACATAAGCGTCTAGCAGTTCTATTTATGAACATAACTACCAAGTTTCATTCCAATCGATCAACTAAAGAGTCTTCACAATAAATATGTTCAAACACTTAGCAATATTAAATTATTAGTAGTATAATGATTGTCCATTGTTGCCTACGTTAATTTACGAAAGAAGAAGAACAAAACATAGGAAGTATATTCATTTTGAGTTCATTAAAAATCTATTAAAATAACTGACCGTGTCGTTTACAATAAACAGAAACTAATGTGCTAAAATGCTATCAATCGTTAACAACAAAAGATACGGCACACGACACGTCTGTCACTTGGGATTTTGACAATTCATAAAAATCTAAATGGACATCGGATCGACAATAGTATTTACGAACAGAACTGACCGCAGGGGACCCTGATTGGTCATTGAATATGAAGAATGGTGATAATTTTTAACAAATCCGGAAATGTGACAGAAATGCGTTATCAATAAAAATTTATGTTCATATCGATCTGTAATTAGCAGATGCGTCTATAAACCGCGTTATGCCGACCATAACCATAACCGTAGATCTCAAATGTACAAATATTGTTCTAATAACAATAAATATGGTCTAGTGCAGTACTCGTGGCCACAGCTATATCCAACCCTTTCCCACCGCTCTAATTTTACTAATGCGTTCCGTTAACAGAGGGTGGAATGAGTATCCGATCAAATACTTTAGCATTGTTTAACCTTTTGAGTTTAACAAATTAGTTGTGTATTATTTTACAAATTTCGTTTTTGACGTGGCTGTGGTTAGAACAGCTGTTTATTTTAATACACGGTGGATGAACCGTTTACCACTATCTCACCTGATGGTAAGTAATGATAGAGTCTAAGACTAAGGCTGAAATCTATATTGCCTACTTTGACTTTGCTCACACTGAGCTTATATACTTTAAATTGGAAATTATTGTCGAAATTCATTTTGTAGTATGCGAATAAAATAAAACGAACTCCATAGTCATAACAAAGAAGCAAAGTTTAGGTCATTATTTTTGATTGGTTTTATATTCTAAATTTGAAAAACTTCGCTTTATAAATACCAAAAAATGTCTAAGCCTAAGATGCGATCATCTCGAATAAATATTACTTCAGCAGAACGAGATCTTCTTTAGTGGCTGCTTCGGTCTATGTTTCAGAGCCCACTTTGCGGTCAGCTTGGCACAACAACTACCTACCTAATAAGTAGCAGCCGAAGATTCCCTAAAACTCTTTTGTCGCATATAACGACGGGCAAGGGATACCATATCCCACACGAATACTCATTTCGTTGTAAAATGCGATTTTCAAAAATACCTTTCGTTTACACGAATACTCATTTCGTTGTAAAATGCGATTTTCAAAAATACCTTTCGTTTACTTTAATTAATTTTCTGTTTAGAAATTCTTTGACACAAATTAAATTTTATGAAATCTGGCACGCGTCAAATGACTCGAAGCACAATCGGAATGAAATCCGTTCACATCGCGCACTGTACATGTCACAATCGTCGCTAATTGCGCATAATGAGTGAGCAACGTACGCAATGTGTTTTTTGTCATTATTTATGTCTAACGCCCTGCCGATTTCGGCACCCTTCGCAGTTTACGGGTTGAAATAAAATTTAATGGTCCGCCAGATCCATTTTTGTGCAATCCTTATACTCGGATCGGATTTCCGGAGTTTTGTATTTTAAAATCATTAATTTATAGTCATAGGTATGTGTATAGATAATTTATAATATTTATACTTGTATTTTAAATGTATGTGTGTGCTTTATACTAGGTACCTATTAATATTGAAATTACAAGCAGGACTATTTTAATATACGAACCAACCTATACTTATCGTCAACTCAGGCTGTGAAATAAATAACCATAGGTTCCGACTAACGTTTATGAGTTTCATTTACTAAGCAATATTTTAAACAAACGGATTAAAATGAAATTAAAAACCTAAGTAATGATACTTAATAAAATATTAGTATTGCATTTTATTAGTTATTAATGTTCAAATTTTCTGTAATACTCGTAGCTTAACATCTTCGTGGCTATTTATGATCCAATTTGTGCCATAATAGGGAGGAAGGTAACCTAATTTAATTAAGTTTTTATGATAGAAAAAAAAGCATAATAAATTATAAATTATTGTGTTTTCTTTTAGAAACTAGGTCCAAAATAAAATAAAACTTTTTATATGAGCTTAAAATCTATTCGAACTATTTTAACCATTTTTAATTTACATGTAATAAGGCGAGCATTAGATCGCTATCACGTCCAAAGATTTAAGTGACAATGCGAATTATAATTATTATCACTTCATACTTTCCTACTAGTCATTAATGAAATTTAATATTTTTGATTATTATAACTGAACTATTACGATGTTCCCACGCAGTATATTAACTAAACGCTTCAATTAATTAACACTACGAATCAAGGAACGTTCCCGCGTTCCCACGGCTCGCTGATATCTAAAAATCACGCAACATCTTTATCACTTATTTGATAACTTCCCCATAAGCACCCCATGTAGCCCATTGTTTTTGGGGTAAGCGTGAAATGGGCATACCACGTAATTACTTGCACACTATATCATAACACAAGTCTAGGGCGATTATTAATGATGACTAGTCAATTTTAAATGATTTCGAATCCAATGGGAAAAGTATAGTTATAATACCTAATCGAATGTATTTACTGTAAAATATATCTGAACTTACTTCAAATGGTTCTTAAATAAGTGAATAAGAAATTATTTCTAAATAATATTAGACATTTAACATTTATTTAAGTTAACCTAAGGAAATAAGTTTACTTAAATGCATCCTAAATAAAAGTAAATTACATTCTATTATACCAACACTTTTTACTTTAAGTTATACCTCTATATAAGGAGTTAAGTAAAAACAGTAAAAAGTTTGGTACTTCTACAAGATAATTTAAATTAAGAAAATGATTTTACAATAAAAAAAAGCTTTGATACACCACTGGAAGAAATTAATTTGTGAAAAGTATTTTTAGGCTTTTATTTTATTTCCAAAAGTTAAGCGGACGTATTTAAAAATTTATGGTTATTTTAGAGAATATCAATGTCACTTCTATAAATCAAACAAACTATTTCACGCCTTGAATTCACAATGCAATTATTCGAAATACACCAAGCGTTTAGTATAATAAAACCATATATTAATTCACTCTTTAGAAAATTTGTATAACAATTACACGGAAGAGTCAGAGTGCCCATGTTTATGCAAAATATTTAGAAGAATATGAGAATGCAAAATGTTGTGGGGCTGCAATGATATTACGAATAGAAGTAGGTATGCGAATAAAAAATTAACACAATAAACTCTTAAACAAATTCTTTGGATTGGGATGAGAACCCTTAATAATAATTGTTTTAGATTTAAAAAATTAAGTTCCGTTGCTCTTTTAAATAACCTAAGACTAGATTCGATCATTGTTAATTTGCTTCAAAAACATTCTTTTCGGCTTTTGACCCAACTTCATTTATCAAAATGAAAACAGAGTCATCATCATCATCATCATAATCAGCCTGTTGCAGTCCACTGCTGGATATAGGCCTCTCCAATTGGACGCCACCTAGATCTATTTTCGGCTTCTCGCATCCAGTTTGTGCCAGCCGTCTTGCGCAAATCGACGCTAAAACGCGACAAAAACAGAGTATGTGCTCTTTTTCAATCGATTTTAAAAGCTAAGGAAAAAATGTATCTAAACATGTCTAACATAATGAAACGGTTGTACGAGTCGCGTGCTGCATGTCAACCTTCATCGTCGGTGGGGCACACGTCGCCATGGCTGCGCAGGCGCACCCGCGCCCGCATCCACAGATAACGGACGAATATAAATTACCTAAACGCGCACCTATCGCCTTTCACAACTATATTATACGAGAGTTTTCACCTTGCCACTTAATCGTTTCAAGGATTGCTGAATATAAAAAATGTTTGCTACAGGAAAAACAATTTGATCCCGTTGATGTCTTTTATAGGAATAATAAACATTTTTTAATAACAGCCAATTTTATTATAAATAAAGAAATATTGCACGACATTACACACAGCGCTATCTAGCCCCAAACCAAGCACTAGGCTTGTACTATGAGTACTTGACAACGGATATACTACATATTATACTTTTTTATTTGTAAATACATAAATATGATACATAGAATACACCCAGAACAAACATTTATGGTCAGCAGAAATATTTGTTCCTGGCGGGAATCGAACTCGCAACCTTCTGCGTTGCAGTCCGAGCTTCGCCCGCTGCACGTCTGTCAAAATTATGATTGTATTAAACTGATATTTAACGCAAGTACCAACAACCGCAGGTAGGTGCATAGCAAATTCAATCATCTCCTCCAAGTTAGTTAGTTATACTTCTGTAGCATAGCTGCCTACGTAAGGTATTTCATAGAAATGCATAGGACTTCACTAGTGGATAATTATAAGGCAGAATTTTCTTTGTATGTTGTGACAATAATGTTGTGATGTTGTCGCTTACGTTCAAGTTCTACCTTCGGAGTATTAGGTATTTAGGACTGAAAATAGATTTTTCCAAAAGGCAACTATGTGTGTGATGGTTCAAGCAAATATATCATCAAGCTTTTTTGAGAATTTAACGGGCAACGCCCACTCCTAGTAGACGGACCGTTTTTGCCCTGCAACGATTCAACCGTTTTCCGTTTGGGATTGAAAGGGTCCATCGTTGCGCGAACTAGTATTTGAAACTAGAAGTCGAGCGTTGCGGCGACGACCGGCGTCGCTCGTTTCGAAACGGTCTTTCGTTGCGCGACGCGAACTAGTCGCACAAACGACGAAAACGAAGGTCCTCGTTGCAACTGACTGACAACGACCTACAACGGAAACAGTCTTCGGAACGATCACAACTACACGTTCTCTGGAACGGTAACGGGTTGCCGTTTCGAAGGACAAAAAATTTACGGCTCCTAATAACAGTTGCAACGGACTGTTTTCGACTAGTTTACGTTCTCCAGAAAATAGTTGGGTTTTGTTCTCGAAAATTCGACGACGACCCACTCCTACCTGAAAGACGTGTAGTTTATGAAGCAATTAACTAACACCAATGTAGATGTTGATTACAGATGCACTTTACTTTTTGCATACCTACCCCGACGCTATCATAGTAACAGCTGTTCTTTCCAACCAGAGACTCTATCAACAATAAAACCAATACAAAACTAATTAAACCGAATCATTCACACGAATGAGATTGCGCATTTCACAAATCCCTTTATCCTACAAACAGTTGCGAATTCCTAAATTCGGGAGTCAATCATAAACATATTTTGTTTGTGACAGTTGCGCTCGATCGCAGAGGGCGTACTCCGTACCTACACCATACAGGGGCACACTATTTGTTCGAAGTATACTGAACTTCGAAAATAGTTGTCTGATTAACTCTCTTTCATGTCGACAGGATTTGTTTAATTTGATCCTTTGTTTGAGCGGCGCTTGTGTGGAAAGGCTTATGGGTGGGGCCGCTCAATGAAGATGTGAGATTTGATATCAGTATTGTAAAGGGTTATCTCTGTTGTCACGGCCAGATGACCTGTGCTTGATTTCGACTGTTTAACGGAATTCTGAACTACCTAATTGATATTTAACTGATACGTAGATACTCGGCAGGTTAATAACATACTTCTGTAGGAATATGTATATCAAAAGGTACATAGGTGTTGTTTCTGTTGATTGAAATCATTGTTTTTTTTATTTTCGTTTCTGGACTTTCTTTCTTTATCGGTATCAAAGTATCTAAGTCATTTTTGGGGTTCCGTATCTCAAAAAGGTAAAAAAGAAATCCTTATAAAATTTCATGTCCATCTATAAATAGTTTTTACTTAAAACGGTCTTTGATCCTGATCATAGGAAAGATGGTAATGATATCGTGTTTGTGATAGCTATTTAGGACAAATTATCTTATCTTACTTCTTACTTATACTATAAACGCGAAAGTTTGTATGTATGTCAGCATGTATGTACGTAAGTATATGTGAGTATGTTACTCTTTCACGCAAAAACTAGTAAACTGATTGCGATGAAACTTGGAATATACCTAAGTAGTTGGAGACCTGGAATAACACCTATAAGCTATTTTTCATCCCGATATTCCCGCGGGAACGGGACTTACGCGGGTAAAACCGCTGGGCGCACCTAGTCTGCTTATATGTATAATTATGTATGTATGATATTCCCGGCCGATTTTGACCATGGGGACTGCACTTTACTCCTATCACGAACGTCGGTCGTGTGCTCGCATGTGGCTGATGTAGCCAATCTATATTATGTTTAACCTAGCTACCTAAATAATATAAATAAAACACATAAGAAACCTTTAAACAACGAGAAATTGCGTTCAATTTTGCGAATTGGCCACTTCCTGATTAGACCGGGGAACGCGAATTGCTGAGAACATGAATCAAGGGGCGTCAATTGGAAGCGGAGGCGACAACGGAAGTACAGTTTTTAACCAATACGACCACTTGCTTTGATTGGTTGGGGCATGTCGATCCTATTGAATAGATTCAATGACGCACCTAGATTTCACAACGTAAGTACTTACCTATGTAGAGCAAATGTCTGCATAGTTTTATAAAAACTAGCTGCGCCCCGCAGTTTCACCCGCGTAAGTCCCGTTCCCGTTTCAGTTCCCGCAGGATTAAAAAGTATTTTATGTCCTTCTCCTGGTTCTAAGCTACCTCCCCACCAATTTTCAGACAAATCGATTTAGCCGTTCTTGAGTTATAAATGGTGTAACTAACACGACTTTCTTTTATATATATTATATATATAGATAAGTATCTACCAAATGCCTTTTTTACCTTAGGTAGGATCGACTTTCATTTATCTATCACCATTATTTTAGAAGGATTATTGTATACCTAGAGTTGTATTATCTTTATGTATGAAGCAATACCTAAACCTGGTACCTTATGAAGCAATAAATGATTATTATTATTACATAACAAAGTAAGTATGTAAGAGGTAATCATAAGTTAGTAACTAAGAAGTTCTCTACAAAGTATCGAACACTAAAACGAACATAATTTTAATTCCAACACAGCAATGCCGACAAAAGAACCTTTTCTAAATATTTACAATCCTTCAAATACGACAGAAGTTAACCGAAGCATTCTAAAACTTCTAAAACGATCTAAATCTTAGATTAAAACTGATAAAAGGTGTAAAATTCGTCGAAAAACGTCTTAAATGACACAAATCCCTTTTGCAACCCTTCAATATTGACCACCGAACGCTTTTCATAAACAGATTAAGTAATTCGAAACAATAGGGAGATTACCGCGGACGTTATAGAAAATTACATTTTATTGGACAAGATTAATTTAAGCCCCCGGGCTCGTAAAGAAACGTACCCGATTTTAGAAGTTATTGTTTATTATAATCTTTAAAACAGAAGGCCGCGACTGACGGGTATACGAAACAAATGGTCTAAATACCCAATTGTTGTCCGTCTAGGAAGGGATGTAAGAAGTTAAGCAAAACTATACCTCTACCTACTTAGTGACATAACCGGTAGGATATAAAACAAATTTTGAAAAAATATTTTAAAAATGATTTAGGTGTATTTTTGGTAAAAAAAATTGTTTGCATGCAAGTCGTTTCCTTAGGTACAGAGAGAAAGAGGGAGGGGGGAGTATTTGATAAAATTTATGAGGTGCCCACTTCTGTAACTAAAATAATGTAATGTAATAATTATAATTTAAATTGAAAACTATTACAATAACTCTATAGTCTGCGTACACTGGAACGTTTTTATTGCAAATAACTATGAGACGGTAGTTTACTGTAACTTTTTAGAATGTTAAAAATAGACAAATTACATCTCAGTCAACCTTGAAAAAGCCAACTGTAAAGTTGGCGAAAGCTTCAAATAATGAATAAAAACGCGATAAAACCGGATAAATAAAGTGTTTTATTATTCAAAATCGCGAAAACCATAGAAGAAGTTATAATGTATATCTTCATCAGTGTTGGTATTCTCTTATTCAGTACCTAATCTCTTTATCGTAGGTATACTACTACCTACACTTGCCTAAGTAGGTACCTAACATCTTTCATTGTTGTGGACATAAGGTGTAGGTAGGTAAATGAAGATGGATAACACATGATGAATCAATTTAACGACTTTTGATCATAATTATCCCAATAAATGAGAAGAATTTTCATTAACACATAGAATGGGGTGGTTATTTCTTGAGTTTCCTTGAATAGAACAAAGCTGTTATTCAGTTTCCGCTATATCTAGGTAAAACTAATATTGTAATTTTCCATTTGCTTCAACTACTAGGTACCTATAATGGGTTTTTTATTGTGTTAACTATTGCTAAGTACCTAACAGAATAATTACCTTATAAAGATAACTATGTAAATTATATTGAAGGCTAAAGAACATCATTTACAGCGAAATCAATTTGATACAATGGGTATCTACTGAAAATAAAATTTTAAGTATTTAGGTCGGTACGTTAAATATCTATAAGCATAGCTTATGGATACTCCAATGGATACCATTTCGTATTAAGAGGTATGAGCGATTCGTTCTCACGTTGACTATAATTATATTATTACCAAACATTTTACTTGTCAAAAACAATAAATTAGAAATAATATAGGATTCACTAGAAGAATATTACAACCAGTTCTATTTCAGCTTTACAAAATCGCAAGACACATCACGTACCTATTATTTAGGGTTCTAACCTTCTTAAGATAGGTAAGTCGGTAAAGACAGCAGTCCTGTATAGGTCCCGGTCCCAAATCTGGAGAGTCGTATTTGACTAAAAAACCTGGGACTAAAGATTTTGTTTTTCTCACCAACAAATATTCTACGTAAGAACAGTTTGTGGGCGCCATTTTTTTGTGAAAGATATTTCTAAGTAGACGTGTACGCAGTAAAGTGCCGGAGGGAATCAAGAGTTTATTTTCTCACCAACGAATCATAGATAGGTACCTCAAACTACCTATAGCATATATTATTCTATTTATTGTACTTTTGCATTGCGTACGCGCAATAATATGCAGTGCGCCCGCATCTTTCACCCTCTTTGCATTTATATTGTGACTACCTACCTACTTACTAGGCACCTATCATACCTACCTATACCTTGAGTGGTTACTTTACCAACAATAACAGAAATAACGAACAAATTATTGTATACCACGGTAAAGTTTTAAGGTTTTTTTAGCTCAAAAATATTACTGTTTCAAGGTTTCAACTCCCAGCAGTGATTGTGCTTTTTAGCACCACTCAGGGCACGTGTAGCACAAGAAAGCCAATCGTCTACTGCCAACTAAACTAAGTTAGTCTAATCAGTTTCGCAAACGCATATCTGACTTTGTTTGCGGTAATACATTTATGAAAAACTGGCTAAATTTAACGTGCGCATAATGATGAACTTCTTTAAATTTCTTCTATGGTTTTCGCGATTTTGCATAATAAAACACTTTATTTATCCGGTTGAATCGCGCTTATGTTCATGGTTTTAAAAGAACCGAGCTTTCGTCAACTTTACAGTTGGCTTTTTCAAGGTTGACTCTACTTCGGTTAACTTCTTTAAAACTTATTTACAATTTTAAAACTTGTATAGATCGGATCGGTAATAGATCCTACTAATCCTATTATTACGGTGAATGTTTGTGTGTAAGTAAACGAGTAGGTATGTTTGTTGCTCTCTTATGCGAAAACTACTTAACCGATTGCTATGTAACTTAGTATATAGATATCTGGAGATCTGGATTAACACGTCGGCTACTTTTTTATCTAAATATAGCCGCCTGATCGGGACTTACGCGGGTGAAATCGCGGTCGGAGCTAGTTATTTTATATTTTAGAAATGAATACACACGATTGGGTAAGAATCAAAATTGAAATCAAACAATTTATTCGACAACCATCAAAATGGCGTAACACACACGATTGCGGAAAAAATCGACATCTAACAAATTTCCAAAGGATTTTCCCGAAAAAAAAAAAGGTGTTTTACATTTTAGAACGGGATTGGTAGAGCTTGTAGCGGTTCGTTAGCTCCGATTGGTCGGTAGGCGGGTAAGTTATATTTCTGCGCTGTGATTGGCTGGTTCACTGCCCTCCTAAGGAACTGGTGGGGACGAAACATCCCTATGTTTATTTTTGTTGTTAAAGTTAGTGAGCGTAGAGCTTTCGACGTGTGTACATGTGCACAAACTGTATAGTAAAAAAAATCGTTTATCGTAGTACTGATGTGTTTTTATGGACTGTGGATTTGAACTGAATAAGCTAACCTGAATTGTGACTGTGATATTTTGATATAACGGAGATGGTGATCCTGTAAGTACCTATCTTTCTTTTTATTTTAATTACCATATCTATAAGTGATTGTTTAGAAATAAATAGCAGCGCCCGCGGTTTCACCCGGGTAAGTCCCGATCCCACGGAAATCACGGGATTATATATTTATAATCCCGTTATTATATCATCGAGAACCGTTATTATATTATCATTTATTCTATCGTATAAATGGACTTTCTAATACAAAAATAATTTTTATTTCGGACCGAGATTAGCGCGTTCAAAAAAACAAACAAACGCTTCAGCTTTATAATACTAAATATAGATTTAGATACTAACTTAGATATACCTACCTATCGATAAAACTAAAATTACAAGCTTATGTTAAGTTTTATTATTTAGGTATAAGTACTTAGTTACCAAAATTAGACCTAGCAGTTTCCGATAGACTAGGTAATACCTACCTGGGAGAAACTATTCTGGTTAAAATAAATAAAAGTAAGCAAGTAAGTGTTTGGGCAAATTCATAACAAACAATGCTTCAATTTCATAGGTACCTAAATACTAAAGAGTAGCTAAACACAACCTCAGTAGACTTAGGTAACCAAGAATATTGAAGTTGTGTTTTAGTGACCAGGCAACAAATATAGACAGAAAATTAATCAATATAAAAAAACGTTTTTGAAATCAGCATAATCTAATCGGTTGATATTTTAGTGTGTAAGTTAAAGCACGTTCTAGAAAGTTTTACAAAAATCCGTTCAATGAACTGGGTTCCGAGTTTTAGATTTTAGACATTTTAGGTCTTCGGACTTTCAATATAAAGCAAGACTTTAAAAGCCTTTTTCATCTACTTATTATTCCCGACTGCATTTGTCTATAAAAAAGAGGACTTAAAAACTAAGAATGTGTAAGTTTAAAAGATTAAACACCGGAATAGTATCAGCGTTTATCTAACCTTGTATCTGTGAGTCCCTTCGTCACAACACAGTTTAAACGGAGGGTTGTAAAAGGCGGCCAATTGACTTAATTGAAACTCATTGAAACGGTGACGTTGCATTCGTTGCCCTTAACATTTACACTTTAGGTAAAACTAGTATATCGCCGGCTACGATAAAGTGAGAAACATAACAATTAGGTTTGCAAATAGAAAAACACTTTAAAGCGAATAGATTGACATAGGAATCATCAAAAACGGTCCATCCGTTTGACCTCTGGAACGCCACATAACTATAGGAACAATCATATACGAGTATTACATAGGCCGGGGCACACAGATAAATTTTTACACTATTCTATCGTATTATACATCAAAGTTCAGTGTGGTATATTATGATGCAGTCTCATTAGTTGCATTAACATAAAATTTCGATAAAAAGTAACTACTTTGATTAAAAACTGTCCAACTAGTTACATTAATGTAACTCTAATGTAACTAGGTGGAACAGACGATTATCATGCGTGTTCGTTACTCTTTCATACCAAGCCTAGTTTGTTCTACTGATAGGTTGTTGGAAAAAGGAACACCTAAAGGTTATCTGCAGTGTGGCTGTTCTGTTAGAAACTTACTTCTGTCTAATGATTAAAGACTTCAAACAAATTTTCAAGAAAATATTTCCCTTACCTTTTTATCGAAAGGCGTTACTTTTAGCTGTTAGTTAGATACTTTGACTCTCTTTTAGTATCGGTAGAGAATCTCAACGTAAAACTACTGAATTAAATGCGTTACACTTACAGCTTTGATAAGCTCAGCATAAGGTTCAGCAAGTAGATACTAGTGTCTCAATTGAGAGTTAAAATTCTAACTCGCAGGCAAGACTGCGCAAGTAAAGCTCGAATTGTGTGATAGATAGATTGGTGTCCTTTTTGTTTCAAATTGCGCAGGGATTTTAATAGGTCCATGATTTTAACGGTACCATAAATACCTACCAGCAAAAATCGATCAAAAAAAGATTAAACTCAAAATCTACCAACTCAAAACAGAAAAGAATGGAAGCCTTAGGTAACCATTGCTTTCTCACATATTTGCTGACATAAATTATCGGCCAAGAGGAAGACAAAGCATTTTTAAGCAAAACCTTCCATAAAAACTAATTGTACATTTAGAACATGGGTATTCGTATATCATAATCAACATAACATATTAAAATAGTGACGTTTAGTTATTTACTTACCTAATAAAGTCCCTCTTAGTTACGCACACAAAGTTGTTTATCCAATTAAGGCGCGGCCCAGACGCCAATTAGATAGGTACATGTAGCAATTGAAACTTACTTGCGAGGGGAACTTGCTTGCTATGAAAATATTTCTAAGTTAGATGTAGGTATCTATGTATTTACTATTTACGCAAAGAAGAGATTTATATAAGTGCTTAACTAGGTATATTTAATATCTACTAGCATGTTTACGAACTACCTTTTGATTTTTTACTGATAGAAAGCAAAGTTATCAAATACCTAGTTGTTATACTAAAACTTATATAAATTAGACTATCAAGAAATAGCGGGAAAGAAGCAGACGCGGTCCACAACTACTTAGTAGGTAGTAGGTAGCTTACTTATTTTGCCAAGACCAAAATAGCTACAGAATCCTAGGCAGAAAGACCACAGCGTATTGTCTACAGATTGTCTAAATTAGATAAGGTACCTACCTAATATACTGAAAATGAAACTAGTAATAATATAACCGTGTCATGTATTAAAATTAAATGGCATAGAGATTAGAAAGAAATCCGTTCTAACAAAGTGTAATCATATCCAACAGCAGCAGTCGGGCTGACATGTCAGAAGGCGCTGCCACTCCCGAATGGGACATAAACGACGCGGTGGTACCTCGAGTGGTATCCTTCGACAACTTCAGCGAGTGGTGCGACGGTCACGTGCGTCGCGTCTACCCCCCGGGCTGTGAGGAGGCCAGGCGACACGCTTCCGGGTGGGCCATGAGGAACACGAATAACCACAACGTGCATATATTGAAGAAGAGCTGCCTCGGCGTTCTGGTCTGTTCCGCGAGATGTCGCCTGCCCGATGGATCGAGGGTGCATTTACGGCCCGCTATTTGTGATAAAGCCAGGAAGAAACAGCAAGGTGAGCCTTAATTTCGAATTATTGGTATTTGTAAATTGAAATCCTCTCACTATAATTCTAATAATTGCATCGCGGTGAGATTGGAATTTGTAACTTCTGCTTTTAACAGATTTAAAGTTTTTTACCAGGTTATTTCTGTTGGTAGCATCGTTGCAATAAAAAATCTTGTTTTATTAGCTAGTTAACTTAACTTTACTGTATGGATGTAATTACCTACATCCATTAACATAAAGTAAAAAACCGCGAGTGAATTTTTGAAGATAAATTATTCCTTTAAAATATTAAAGGTAAAATCTTTATAGTAGATATGCCTTTGAGCAATAAAATATAATTATTAATCCATTAATTATAGATTATATAATTAATTCGTAACACATATTAATAACGTAATTTTCTTTCTCACAGGCAAACCTTGCCCAAACCGACTTTGCAACGGAGGCAGATTAGAAGTACAACCTTGCCGTGGTCACTGCGGGTACCCAGTTACCCACTTCTGGCGGCACACAGAGCACGCTATTTTCTTCCAAGCGAAAGGAGCGCATGACCACCCTAGACCTGAAGCTAAAGGAGCCAGCGAAGTCCGAAGGTCTCTTGGAGCCGGTAGACGGGTCCGAGGGATCGCCTTACTACTCTCCAGAGAAACGTCCATTGCTGATAAACTTCTTTCCGCCAAAACTGACAAGCAAATACCACAGAAGATCTGCAATTCTCATCCGCAGCCTCCACCACTTATTCCTGATAGCCAAAGAGGTAAGTTTCATTGTCTTGTCCCACTGATTTATGGGGGGACCCTTTTTTTTCTTAAAATAAATAAAACAATAGGTTGTTCAGGTAACTGTTGTAAACCAGTCGGTAGCCATCATAAAGATGTGGTTGTTTATCCTACCGGAATATTTTATGTATTAATGCTGTTCGGTCTATTTTCAAAGAAACGATCCCGTTGTAAGCCCAATTGTCATGTCGTAGAACAATAAATTTTGGGGAGAGGCTTCCGCAGCGACTTGTCCCCATCAATAAAGGCTATGCAATTATCTTCTAGATCTGAGTGTGCTACATTTTACATCTCATCATCATCAAATCATGGTTAAATACTCATCATATTCTCCACAAATTGTCTCTAATCAATTATTTTGTTTGTTTCAACAGTTCAACTGACATGCACGTGTGGGCCTTTCGAATGTTCCTGTCGATGGCGCGCGGATACAGCAGAGTCTTACGGCGTGGCAGCCTGGTCGCCATCTGAAGCCCAGCAATACGCCCCGTACCAACCTCCAGTAACGGCAACTATTCCCCAACAACACTACGAAGCCACTGCTTTACCAGCAGACGACATTTTCCACCCAGAAGAGATATTCCAGCTGGATCAGCCGATTAGACTTGACTTTCCAATGGAGGAGAACACTATAGAATCCCCGCCAACATTTGCCGACTTGAATGAGAACTCCAGAGCTGAAGACGCCTATTGGTTGGACTGGCAACGAGCAGCTGGAGGATCGGAGTCCAGTGACACACCTTCCCCAGAACTATTCGGAGGTTACCAGCAGACGGAAGCGTATTGTGAGCAGCAGAATTACATCCCACAAGTGTATTATCCGGAAGAAGGGCAGTATTACCCTACGGATAGCACTAGAACCTCCCCTGTTATGGACATGCAAGAACAGAGGTATTATAGATACCAAGATTGCTCTCAGACTAATGTGGATAACATGCAGTGGAACTATACAGACTGTGCTTTCACTTCCAATGATAATATGTCAGAGTGCAAACAGTACTTTGATGTCCAACATCAACAACCAGTCAATCCTTACAACAACTTATTATAATAACCATCGCTGTAAATAGTCACCCTGTAAATAAATACTAGTTTGTTGACTATTATTATCACTAAATGTAATTATTGCTCATTGTAAATAAAACAAATTTGTTCCTAAATCCGAGTATAAATTGGTTTGTGAAAAATAAAAGGAAAATTTTGTATAAAATCGTCTATTTATTGTATATAAAAATTACATTAAAATTGTCAATTTTTACATTTTTAATTTCTAACAATAAAATTGGTCACTACACAAAATAGTCCATTAAGCGAACGCACGATTTATTTATTTTAATTTTGGCGGAAAAAAATATTAAACTTCTTACTCTAGAAGACATTTTATAATTAAATTTTTATCGGCTTTGGGTATGGACAGTTATAAACCTCAGACAAACTGAGAGACTTTGTACTATAAGCAGTTCAAAGCTATCAAAACACAAGTTTAAGTCTTTTCTCAATCGTAAGAAGTTTAATCTTTATTTTCGCATTTTCAAAACGTACCTAAAGACAAAACAGTGACCGAGCCTTAGCATGCTGCAACCATATCACAAAAACCAGCACGAAATAACCACGTGACCCTTTCCTCTCTTACAATAAGTTTCCTTAATGGACGAACAACATAAATCTCGTCACCAAAACTCCATTATTACTGTACGATTGGTTGTTTCCAAAAACTTAATTAACGTTACAATTATTGAATAATTACTCGACAAACTATGTACAAACAACTGCGCTTACTGATGCATCCCTATTCGACAAACTCAACTCTAAAAGGCGATCGCTTTGAGGTAAGGGTTTCGTACATTAACCTACTTCTGTCCTTGTCGCTCCTATTTAAATATACATATTTATCTCACGATCGCACAGGTAAACACGCCCGACATCACGAATTCACAATATTCACGCAGAAACGACGAATCGAAAAGAGATTGATGTAGAAAATGTATCTTGCAAAGCGACCGCCTTTTAGTATAAAAAAACTATAGTTACGAGAAGATTATAAATGTGAATAATTCTGCGTTGTTACTTTAGGCAAAAACTACTAAACCGATTGCGATAAAAGTCGGTATGTATGTAGCTAGAAATCTCGATTAACACAAAGTTAATTTCAATAAAACCACCATATCACCACGAGATCAGGAGTTACCCAACGCGAGTAAAGCCGCAGGACAAAGCTATTTCGACATAAACGACAGCTCGCTATTATCCAGCTAAGATCACAAAAACTTAAAACCAGTATATATTTTTAGAATATATAGTCATACTTGATTATGATTTTAAACTAACATAATCAATATGGATGTTTCACTACTAAAATACATTAGAAATGTGGTGTATTAATTACCATAAACAGGTACACTAATACATATATTCGTAACTAATAGTAAATACATACAACAAATGTAACAATCCGAATTCGAAAAGTTAAAAGATAATATTGCTCGTTTGAAACAATTTTAAAAACACAAACTTATTTATTAGTTAGTTAGTTAATAGGCTCTAACTTTTGACAGAGGATAACTACTCTTTCTCCATATAAACTTAGTCAACTGTTTTCTTCTTGGATAAAAGCATTATTACACATCCAGGAAGGAAAAAGTCGACAAACTTTGTATGAAAAGAGAGGAGGTATTCTTTTCTTCTAATTATAATAATTGCATAAAATATTAAATTAGCTTAATAATAAGGGCTTCTCTAGGAGTGATGTTTGTAATATTATAACAAGTACCAACTTCGAATTGGTGAATATTAGCAGCGGGTTTCTTTCAATGTCTAATGCAGAAAATTTTACATTGAAGTCAAAGACAAGTCGATGAAATTTCTTATTTAACCAGCCATAACCATCATTCAGTTTTAGCTGTAGCCAAATCGTGCTGAGTACAATAGAACTAGCGTGATTAGTATCTAATTTTAAAAGAGTGTTGTGTTTTTAAAACTGTTTTTTCGGATCGAGGTTGCACAGCGCGCACTATCACAGCAGTCGGCGAAAGCCGATAACGATGTCCCTAACCGTATTGCACGTCATATCGTTCGGAGATATAATATGTTTAGAGACATCTGCAGCCTTATTCACTAAAACTTCAAATTTAGTTAGAAACAATTGGATCAAATGTTTCGATTTCCTTTTGCCCCTTCACTACTTTGAAAGTCTCTACGATCATGCAAAAAAAACCTATACAGAAATCACTTCATCCGTTCGTGAGCTAGGATGCCTCAATTTTCGCGCTCTCTTTTAAATTTAGGGTATCCCTCAGAGCCAATCGAAATTCTTCACCCTGTATATAGAAGTGTACAGTGTACAGATTCTAAATTGGTTATTGGTTAGAACATTATTGAAATTGAAATCGTTCGAAATCAATTTTTTAAATTAAAACTTTAGTGAATATGACTATTACACGTACGTAGCCCCACTCGGGGAACCACTTATATTAAGGCCACTAACAAATTTAACCGTGAAGCAATGTGCTTACAACAATACAACATTATATTTGCGCATCGTCTATATTATCTCATTTAGAATATTTAAATAAGCTTATAAGATCGGACGCAAGTGGACTGTGCTATTTCAAAATATTAAAACGCAGACTAAAAAAGATTGCTTTTTAAACTTAACTGTATCACTCAAGCTATATAATAAGCTTATAATAAGCGGTCGTACTCAGAAGTGCTCGAAGACGGAAAACTACGAATTATTTGTTTGCATAATATAATCTATCCACCATCATCTTCAGCCTCATCAATTAGGATTTGGTACACGTTTGGGCTGCGAGGCTGCTATTCATGCCACCCGCGCTTTTGTGACGAATCGCACCAACTCCAACAATGTGCTGGTCAAGGTGGACTTACGGAATGCCTTCAACACCTTGGAGAGAGACATACTGCTGCGCGAAGTTAGGGAACATATTCCTTCACTCTACCCTTTTCTTTTTCAGGTGTATAGTTCACCTTCTAATCTGTTCTATGATGGCAACATTCTTCTGTCTCAGGTGGGGGCACAACAGGGGGACCCGCTTGGGCCTCTCACCTTTAGTCTGGGCATTCAAAGCGTTGTCGCTGCCCTCGAGTCCCCTTTGAATGTTTGGTACCTCGATGATGGAATCCTTGGGGGGTCTCCAGCACAAGTCGAACGGGATTTGAGGGTTTTGCTGGCTCGTTTTGATGAGCTTGGGTTGGGGGTGAATGCGGCCAAGTGCGAGTTTTTTGCCTGTAGCCCCGAGGCCTCTCTTTCTTTTCCCACTTTCGTTTCTATTTTGCCTGGTCTGAATGAATTAAATTCCCACACTTTTAGTCTTTTAGGTTCCCCTATCTTCTCTGAGGCAGTTCCGGAGGCGTTGGAACGGAAGCGGGGTTCTTTGGTTACGGCCCGTTCCCGGCTTATTAACCTGTCGGCGCATGTGGGTCTTGTTTTGTTGCGCATGTGCTTTGCTTTACCTAAAGTGACTTATTTGCTGCGAACCGCGCCTACGTGGTTACATCCGGATCAGGTGGGGGCGTTTGACAGTGAGGTAAAGGATTCGCTAGAAACTATTTTAAATGTGCGTTTGGACGAGCCCCAGTGGAGCCAAGCTTCATTGCCGGTTAGGTGTGGGGGTTTGGGGGTTCGGCGATTGCGGGATGTCGGTTTGCCGGCCTTCCTGGCGTCGGCGTGCGGGGTGGAGAGCCTTGTCACTAAAATACTATCTTTTGATGGTGATAGGGTAAACATTCCGTTTGCTGCCGGGGCCTTGGAGGAGTGGAGAACGCTGAACCCGGGCGCTGACTTGCCTGGAGTTTTGCATGCGCAGCGCTTGTGGGACGAGATTGGGGCTAAGCGCATCCATGCTGATCTTTTGGAGGGCGTGTCGTTGGTGGATCAGGCGCGGCTGAGAGGGGTGGCAACGCCGGAGTCGGGGGCGTGGCTTCAGGCTTTACCCTCTCCTCATTTGGGTACTCTCCTGGACAACGACTCTTTGCGGGTGGCTGTGGCGCTTAGGTTGGGGTCCAAAGTTTGTGATCCGCATGATTGCATCTGTGGATCCATCGTCGAGGCCGACGGCCACCACGCCTTAGTATGTTGCCGTTGTTCAGGGAGATTCCCAAGACACCACGCCATCAATGATATAATTCGGAGGGCGCTTGTATCAGCTAACGTTCCATGCGTCTTGGAGCCCCCCGGTTTGAGCCGTACCGACGGCAGGAGGCCCGATGGCCTTACTTTGGTTCCCTGGGAGAGGGGAGTTTGTTTGTTGTGGGATGCCACGTGTGTCAGCACTTTCGCAAAGACTCATGTTGGTCGCACGTCTGGGGAGGCTGCCGCTGCAGCGGAGGTTGCTGCCCTAAAGAAACGAGAGAAATATGCTCCTCTCTTGGACGGGTACTTATTCGTGCCCTTCGCGGTAGAGACAGCGGGTAGTTGGGGAGTGGAGGCAATTGCCTTCTCAAAGGAATTGGGCCGCCGTCTTAGAGGTCGGGGGCTTGACTACCGTTCAGGGTCTTATTTGGTGCAAAGGATAGCTATTGCCATACAAAGAGGCAATGCTGCCAGTATTCTCGGGTCCTTTGCGCCGGGTACGGTCAGGGGTGGTTTATTTGACTGACTATAATTATGTATTACGCTTATTCTATGTTTTTTGTGTTTGTACTTATTCTATATCTATCCATAGATAAGGTAACTCTTAGGAACGCTTCTCAGTACGACCGGAAACTAATCACAAGGTAAAATGGCTAAACTAATAACTAATCCGTCTATTAAAGAGTGAAAGCGAACGAGATCGACAGTACAAGTACAAGCGTTATCGATATTTTTCAAGAGAAATCACTAGGGAACTATTGTCGTCCCACTAAATCACTATGACTTAGCCAGATATACTTAAAAAGGTAAGAGAAACTCTAGGATAAGATCAGGAATCTAAATACTATCCCCCTTACTAATAAACGACGATAAAAAAGTGACTTAAATATGTAACTTTTGTTTCTGTCTGTCAACTTTGAAACGCCATCTCGCAGTAAGAGACAAACGATGCATAGTTTATGCAGCTGTGAAATCATCGTTTATAAGTAAGGGGATAAAACTACTTTGCTGTCGGGAACAACAAAGTTTACACAAATAATTTATAGGTATACCAAAGTCATTGATAATTACTTAGAAACTAGTTAAGGGGTGCTTCTGTTTTCTACAAAGCTATCTAGGGCCTTAGTTCCGCTATTTTACTTTAACAGAAGTTATGTATTAAGATGCCCATAACTAGTTCCTAATTAAATTATCAATGGCCGCTACAGAGTTGCCACACGATAGACTTTTGTGCTAAAATACCATAAATATATCACCAAATATGACTCTAACTATTACAACTTTACAGTTAACTACCGCTATATTAAAATTATAAGTTTACAAAAAGGCGACGACGATAAAAAATAACATAAAATAGAATAAACACAACACGATGTAGAAATAAAAAATACGAAAATTATAAAATAAAGCTATTAAATATATTTATTTGTACTGTTTAGTGATCACCGTCTGGTAAAAAAAAAATCCGTTTTAGATATTTATTTAGTACAGTATTACGCCAAGGTATATTTATATCTACAATTTAGTTTTTAATGTCTATGCTATTATTACAATAGCATAAGATCTTGGCGTAAATTATAATACAATGAATTGAAGAATATTTAGTTTCAAAAATGATAATCCATCGATAAATATTAATTTCAAGAGAAATTTAAGTCGTGGAAGACATCGACTAGACGCTTGTGACATTATAAAGTGTAGACTTACATCGTGTATATTTAAAATTGTTAATAAAATAACTTTAAAATCGTTAATAAGCGTCTACGTAGATAGGTATTAATTTTAGACAAACAGACAACTTTCCATTTCGAATAACAATTAGCTCAATACACCGATATACTCCTTGTAATTAACGCTCTTATACATAAACTTCGTTGTTTTAACACATCCCCAATATAGTCATAATTGTATAACATCATCCAGGTATACGCTAATGCGTATACGTACGTACTTATACGTACACGGTGATGCGTACCGAATTGTGAATACTTGAAATTGTAAAAAAATGATTTTTGCAAAATTCTCTATCCGCAGTGGAGTTTTAATCCGCTTTACCACCACCGAATACAACGAATTTAGAAAAAAAAAAGATTAATTGGATAAAAAAAACAAAGGATGATTTTGATGGACCGCGTCGTATCCGTGTCGTGGCGAGGACGTATTTTTTTTATTATGAAAAAAGTACGGCCCGTTGTAATGAGAACGCGTCAGACGTGCCGCGTCCGTACTTTCTTTATACGAATACGTCCCTGCCCCGGCACGGATATAGCGCGGTCTAGCATAAATCATCCTTAATCCGTATCGAATTAACACTTTAAAATACTATATCGTAATTTTCCGCGCTCACTGCAACTGATCACAGAAAACCAAAACAGCTTATAATGAAAATTGCTCATATCCGTTCATAATAAACACGTATACAGCATTTGCACATGTTCGCACAACACTGCATATCAGTCATCAATGGCAGAAAGTTCCGCAAGTTTTTTGCGGACAAAAGAAACTCACTTACACCCTCTAGGTCACACTCCAAGTCACCAAAAATGGATAAAACCGCAAGTATTTCGCGGGCAAAAGACACAGTGTTCACACCCACTATACTCTCGACAGACGCTGGTCAGCTCGCCGCCGACGTCAGGGGCTGGCCTCCTCCGCCATCTCCTCCGGCGGTGCTCCCAGCCCCAGCACGGCCGCTGAGCTGACTGTCAGCTCCAGAGGCTCCCCGCCCACACATCTTCCTACGCTCGACTCCATATCCGTGCTGAAAGGTAAAATAAATAAATATATCGACCCGCTTCACATGTTTATGTATGATACCCTTACGTACTCGTATGATGCCCCGTCGTGTAGGTATGAGACCCATACGTGTACGTACGTATGAGACCCTTACGTGTTCGTATGATACTTATACGTGTTCGTATGATACCCAAACGTGTTCGTATGATACCCTTACGTGTAAGAATGATACAATAAGCGTTATTCCGTGGTCTATTCCGCTCCACTAAAACGGAGCGGAATAGACCCCGGAATAACGCCTCCTTATCATCCTTTCATTAATGTAAGGGTTTCATTCTCACATGTAAGTGTATCATACGAACACGTAAATCACCGCCAAGCACAGTGCTCGATATCTCAGATATAAGTATAAATCATTGCTATAAACCGCTATAAATCAGTAGAAACAACAGACCTAAAGAATGAAATTCAGTGAATGATGTGATGAAAAGTTACTTTTTATTTTTGTTGGACATTTTAAAGGTTTAACCATGGCATGGACACCCACCGGCCTGAGTTGTCCCACTAAGGGCATTTATTTATCATCATAATAAGTCACGTTCCATTGACGTTAAGTTGCTTTCACTTATCTCTCGACCAGCAAATCATGCACAGTCAGTATCTTCTAGGTAAAAGAGATTTATCTTCGATCAAATCACTATTTACAGTTTCGTAAGATAATTAGTAAAATTTAATCTATGATAAAAAAAACTTGGATTTCTTGGTGTAAGGCTTCGGCCGCCACTTGTTACCACCCACCGGTCTAAGTCGTAGCGCCAAGCGGAATGCAGGACGTGTTACCGGTCACGATACATCCGCTCCAGGTATCCGAGACCGCTGCAGCCACTAAGACTGAGCGGATCTAGTTTCACTACCATCTTCCTTTTAGAATCTAGATTAAATTGAAGCTACATCTAAAGGTACATAATAAATAAATAAATTCTGTGACCAACACACAGCGCCATCTAGCCCCTTGGTAAGCTAAGCTTGTGATACGGTGACTAGACAACGGATATACTACTTATATTTTTCTTTTGTAAATACATACATATTATACATATAAGTACACTTATTGTTAAAGACAAGATTGGAGTACTCACAGCACACTGGCAGTAGAGACCTGCATGCGAGTGGACTGCCACTGCTCGCTGGCCTCTATAGAGTCGAGCTCCTCCCTCTCGTCGTGGTGCGCCGGCGTCCCCGCCCCGTCCACGGCATCACTCGCGGACACCTCCACCGGAGACTCCAGGTTTATCAGCGCACCTGTCACTACCTCCGACACTCGGGTACCTTCGTCTGTCGCTGAGCTCGTTGACTGACTTGTGTCTATAGACTTTTGGATGTCTGTGGACAATTGGATTTAGAAGATTGTAAAGGTGTTTGGGGGGATATGTATGTTACGTATTGGCTTTTGGAGACTTTTTTACACGTAATTGTTTTGATGGGGGATATGTATGTATTTTGTTACTATTGGCTTTTGTTCTTCTGAGTGTTTTAGGGTAAGGTAGCGCTTTGTAAAAGTTCATAATTCATAATTCATAATTCGTTTATTTCATAATCATGGGTTTACATAGATCTTACGAAATACTTAATAACAGGTACATCCATGGTTCGCCTTTTTGGGCATATGAAAATTGTATTTTAATTAATTTACAGAAATATAGAAAATTAAGTCACAAACACAGATATATAAGTCACAAACACAGATGTAAATAAAATAATGAATAAGGTCAATAAAATAATGAAATATAGTCAATTTTATACATTAAAAATTACTCATTACATAAAATTCTATACATGTCAAATATAAATAAACTATTAAAGAGAAGTGAAAATTGAAATCTAATGTCAAAAAAGCATAAAATCTAAATATTAATTAACTTATCGTTCAAAAAATGTCTTAAGTCATAATATACTTTTTCAGCAAGAAAGCCATTGAGTACGGTTTTAAATCTTCTGTTATCATTTATATTTCTTATTGCCAAAGGAATTTTATTATAAATAATAGGTCCCATAACGTCGACACTCATTCTGCTTATAAGACCCGTAGTCTTACTAGTCACTTTTATACAACCTGCATGACGACTTGTGTTAGGATATGCCTTGAAATACTGAGGGTTTGTTCTTATAAAATTAGCAATTTCACTTATGTAAATTGACGGAAGCGTAAGGATTTTATGGTCACGAAAGTAGGGTATACATGATTCATCCGATGCCAAACCAAACATGGACCTGATGCACTTCTTTTGGGCTTTTAAGACAATTAATTTGTCTGTTGTATTGCCCCAAAACATAACACCATATCTAAGAATAGATGCTACATATCCGTGATAGGCTGTCAGAAGTGTATTAACATTAGAGACTTTCCTTAACGTATATAGTGCATATGAAAATTTGTTCAGTTTGATTATTAACTCGTTAATGTGTGGTTTCATTGTCAATTTATTATCTATAGTCAGACCTAAAAATTTTGTTATACCTATTTCACTCACTGAATTGCCTAGGAAATTAATGTCAAAATTCAAGGGGCGGTTATTTCGTTGTTTAAAATTCATTATGTAAGTTTTAGTCAAATTAATTGTCAAATTATTTAATGTCAGCCAGCTAATCAAGGATTCTAATGTATTATTCATGTCATGTTCGTTATTATGCAAACTATTATCATATGTAAATAGAATAGTGCTATCATCAGCAAAAATAGTCATAAAATGTTTAGTCACAGCAGGAAGATCATTTATATATATAATAAATAGCAATGGGCCTAGCACACTGCCTTGTGGAACCCCACTGCAAACGAAACGTTCTCTAGACACATGACATGTGTCAATACCCGTTTTAGTATTTATTCTGTTTATATGTGTTATTTGCCTTCTGTTAGTTAAATATGATTCAATTAACTTATTGACATATAAGTTATCTTAATAGTTTTCTATAAAGGGCCAGAAAACTTTCCTGAATATCGCTAACAAGAAGCGCGTCATACTAGCATTCTTTAGTTAACATTTCTTTCGTGAAACTTTACGAGTGCTGCCGTAAGCGTATAGTGCTATTCATGAGTAGACATTGATCAGAAATATTAGAAACAAATACGTTTAAATGAAAGGAGATTTGATTAGGTGTGTGGTGGGGCATTAAAACATAAAAATGTGAAGATAAAAAGCAATAGACCTGGCGCATGCATGTAGGTCAACCATTTCTTGATCGGCCGCTCGCCCAGTAGCGGCAACATTGCGCCTTTTATTGCATCTGCAACGCGTACGCGCAACCATATTACACTATGCAAATTATAAACTAAACTAGAAGGGTAATTCTAAAACAATTAGGATGAAATTATAGCAGAAATAGGAGCTTTATTACAATGAGAGAAAGGCTTGTAATATCTTCTAATAACTCATTACGATTTGCTCGATAGCATCACCATATTTACTATACTCGACAGATTTTTGCAAAAATGTTATGATCAAATTTTAACATTAGCTGCATTGTGTGGGATTTATTGAAGAAATAAAAATGAAATTCATTTTCCTTATTTTACTAGTCGATTGGAATAAAAACATAACTTGTAAAGTGCACAAAAAACACAATAAAAATTTAAGTGTCAAACTGCATCTCCAGTGTCCAAGCCAGATAGCTTATTGTGTGATAAACAAAAAAACATTGGAATAATTCTTCTTTCAACCTACGAAAAGTGTTTCAGTAACCCCGTTACTCTAGAAATCTGCACTTATATTATCTCTCTAATTGATAACTCTGTTTTATCCACAGACAAATATTGAGTAGAGATGTTGCATTCAGATTTATCTGTGAAACAACGGGTGACAAATTGCGATGTGATGGAGGGAGGTTACGTGTGAATCGTCAGTTTATTATTTTTCATCTACAGGTCAATAGCAAAACTGCTTGCTTCGGCCTATGCTGACATTACTACGTAGTAAAATCAAAAACAGGTAGTCAAACTCCGTAGTTTAACTACCCCAAACTCTAGTTTAGTAAGTAGGCCCTTAAGTCTTGGAATATTACGAGGCCTACCTAATAAAGGCAAGTCCTTTTATCAATATACTAGCCCCGCGGTTTACCCGCGTGAGTCCCGTTCCCGCAGGAATATCGGGATAAAACGTACCCTATGCATTATTCTAGGTCTCCAGTTATCAGCATACCAAGTGCATACCAATCGGTTCAGTAGTTTTTTACGTGATTGAGTAACAAAGTCACGTACAAACTTTCGCGTTTATAATATTAGTAAGTTGTGGTGCTCCTTACACATGTTACGTCAAAGCAGCATTGTAATGCATTGTGTCTATCAAACTGAGTTATCGACTAGATAGATAAGAAGGGCGCTGGTTGTTTTCATAAAGTTGAGGTTCTTACCTTGTTTATGTTTGGTGTCACAGCAGGGCGGGTGCAGCGGCCGCGCGGGCTTCACTCGCACGCGGTAGAACCGCGAGCCGCGCGGCATGTTGAAACGATTGCCACTCTGTAAAGGCACAATAATATAAACTAAACTCCGTAAGGATAAACGCACGCTTCGATTGTAACTTAGCCTGAATTCTATAGTGTGTACTTTGACAGACTCAGCAAAAACTAAGCATAAACTTTCAATTGAAATTTATAGTCGAAATTATTTTTGTTATACAAGATGTAACGGGCAAGCCCTTTTAATCCGAAAGGGGGTTGTTCTAGACGTCTAGGCGAACAACTTTTGTTCTACGACTTTTGAAAATTCGAACTTTTTTTTTTAATTTTTGAGATTATGTTTCACTGAAAAAACAGCTGCTTTTGAAAATAAAGGTAATTGAAGTTTTGATTGTAAACCATCAAACTAAATAAAAGGACAACATAAGGTCAATGACCTCGAACTCTCAGAAACAGCTGATTTTCAAGTAAACTTTACACTTAAAATTCTCGAAAAGTACTTCGAATTTCCAAAAGTCGTAGAACAAAAGTTGTTCGCCTAGACGTCTTAAACAACCCCTTTTCGGATTAAAAGGGCTTACCTGTTACACCTTGTATACGAATAACATAAAAAGAACTTCAAAGTCATAATCATAACAGAGAAGCAAAGTTAATTATTATTGATTGGTTTACATTTTAAATTAAAAAAAATTTTTGGTATTTATAAAGCAATCACTTTATAAATATCAAAAATCGTGTTAAGGCCAAACTTTTGCTTAGCAAAGTCAAAGTACGGACTATAGATTTCAGCCTTAGATACATTACTAGCTGCGCCCCGCGGTTTCACCCGCGTAAGTCCCGTTCCCGCAGATATATCGGGATAAAAATAGCACATAATCATTTGGCCACGTGTTATTTCCGGTATTCAGCTACCTATATTCCAAGTTTCATCGCAATCGGTTCAGTAGTTTGTGCGTGAAAGAGTAACAAACTTACATAGAAAAGACGGAATTTAGTATTACTTTACTATTGCCTACCTATCCACGACAGCGCTTTTGTGACCCGAACCGACCCGACATGAAAAGAGACGTTTCCGTTCCCGGGGTACCGTAGACCGGAAACGTCTCTCTGTCTCGCTCAGCCCGACTCGATATGATAGTGACAAGTGGTTTCGTATCGAGGTATGTGAATACCTTTACGGATCCGATTCGAGCTATCACGTGAAGTAGACTGGACCGAAGCCAGAAGACCAGAAGCGGTGCGGAAATACCCTTATGTTTAAGGTTAGCGTATGGTGACTTCTTGGTAAGAGGTCTCTGTCTATTCCATGCCTACCTTCTTAGCATAACAGTACTCCTTGGAGTCGACGGTGGCGATGGCGTAGAGTCGCCGCTCGCTTTCGTTCTTCACTTGTAGGCTGAGGTCGAAGGCGGGGAGACAGTCGCTGTGCACGAAGTACATTATCGATGACTCCTGTAACGACACGATAAGTATTAATAATAAAAATGGGCATTGGCAGGGCAAGGGCCTTATCTTAGAGGGATTAGGCATTAAGACGCCACGGGAGCCTACTCCGGATTGGCGAATGTCCCATGTCTTCGGACCGTGGTGAGTCCTAGGACATGTCGATTTTCTCGCGATATCTTCATTCACCGTACATAATAATCAGCCCGTATTTGTCCCACTGCAGGGTAAGGGCCTCCTCTCAGAGGGGTTAGGCATTAAGACCCATGTCTTCGGACCATGGTGAGTCCTAGGACATGTCGGTTTTCTCACGATGTCTTCATTCACCGTATATAATAATCAGCCCGTATTTGTCCCACTGCAGGGCAAGGGCCTCCTCTCAGAGGGGTTAGGCATTAAGACCCATGTCTTCGGACCGTGGTGAGTCCTAGAACATGTCGGTTTTCTCACAAAATAAGTTGTATAGAAATAAGATAAGGGTGTATTTCAATGTACAATATGTATGTATTTACAAAAGAAAAATAAATATAAGTAGTAGTATCCGTTGTCTAGTCACCGTAACACAAGCTTAGCAGCTTACCATGGGGCTAGATGACGCTGTGTGTTGGTCACAGAACTTATTATTTAAAGAGATAATATCGGCGCGATTCAAACGCTCGTGGAGAGGGTCCCTATGAGGGCGCTATTCTAGAATGGCAGGTACCTGCATGACAGTATAGTTGAGATGCGCGGGGTCCCACAGCAGCAGCACGGTGTGTCCCGGCAGACACGAGGAGAGGGACAGCGTGCCCGCGCTCAGCCCGCACGGCGTGTGCCCCGCGCCCGACCGCCCGCGTCCCGCACGCGGCTCCTCCTTCTTTGGTGACGACGATCTACAACACGTTTCCCTTGCATTACTAACGGGAGGTGTTATAGTCAAATACCATGGACATCATTTATTGATTGCTCCGGTTCGAATTATAGATAATATCTGTATTATGACGATTGTATTTTACCACATGATCCCAAAAAAAACCCCATGAGTTTCTTGTGGATTCTTCTCATCGGAGGGCGCGTTCCGAAGCCACACTAAAATCAATACGTGGCCAAATGATTATGTGCATTTAATGTTGTACAAGAATCTAAAGGAAATAAACTATTTTTATTTGATTTGATTTGTTTTTGATACTTTATTCCTTTCAGAACATATCTTTTTTTTTCTTATTTCATCAAACCAACACTCCTTATATCTAACAATACAATAAATATAAACGACACCTACGGCCAATAACAGGTTTGCACTATTTGTGTAAAACATTATAAAAGTAGTATTTGTCCCATTGAGCTAGGAGTGTGAAAATTTTATACTACACAAAGTAAGGAAGAACGAGATTAATTTACCCATTCGACCTTTAAATTATAACATGGTAGTTAAATGCGAGAAAGCGTCCTCCCCGCGTTTATAATATCTTACTAATATTATAAACGCGAAAGTTTATATGTATGTATGTGAATTTGTTACTCTTTCACGCAAAAACTACTGAACGTAATGCGCTGAAATTTGGAATATAGGTAGCTACCTATATTTCAAATTTCAGCTGGATACTGGGAATAACACGTAGACTGCTTTTTATCTCGATATTCCCGCGGGAACGAGACTTTTTGGAGTATAAATTAGCCTATTGTGTTGTTACATTCCATAACTTTATGTTTGCAATGTGTTGTTGTTTATGTTTTTGATTGCAATCGGTTCAATATTTGGTGTGTGACTGACTTTTATTGTATATTGAAAACTCAACAATCAACCCAACACCAAAATCAAACACTACCAAATTTAAAAAACTAAGTCAAATAAGATAGTATCATGATGCCACAATTCAAACAAAAACGCAATCGTACCTCCCCTCGCTGTCATCTTCTCTGCTCTTCTCTCCCTCTTCAGCTTTCCTCTCCAATTCCTTCTTCAGATCTTGCACCTGCTGTTGAAGCAACGCCTTTTCATTCTCCAACGATGCAAACTGCAATATCACACTTGTTTATTGACGTTTTGACGCAGTTAAAAAGATAATAATAGAGAAAAAATGTACTCTTGTCTCTGTATTTAATAAGTCAATGGCCGATAAGGTTATTGATAACAAAAACTTTTAAGCTGCTTTTAGACTTGCGAACTTTTCCACGAATTTAAGCGTGCTAGTCTATACATGTCTTCAAGAATAGTGGCTTTTACATCCACGACATTTACAACGACGACTTCACTGTTTTGATGCAAATCACAAATAATTTGCAAAAATTAATAATACTTGCCACTGTCTACTTTTCAAATGGCCATAATCGGTTCTCAACCGATAATAAACTAGATAATTTATACAGTACAAGCTACTTTATCCAAAGGCATTGTAGTGCCTCGGACAAATATATAAAAACGGCATGGATATAAAAGAAATATTGCAGGAAGGAGCGCAAATAGCTCAATTAGTCCCAATCTTAGCATTTGAATTTATGGGTAACTAGGCAACAACGGATATACTACATATAATACTTATTATAAATGCATACATAGAGAAAACACCCACGAGAAAAAAACATTTACTGTCAGCATAAATACTAGTCCTCGACGGGAATCGAACCCACAACCGTCTGCGACGCCGTCGGGTTTTCTCTCAATGCGCCACAGACGTCAGGAGTACCTATTACCTTTTATTGCCTTAACTCTTTAAACATAAGAAAAATGCAAGGTACTAAGGATAAACAGGAATTCTATGGACGTTGGTTATAAAGAAACAAAACAAATTTCAACACAATATAATGTCAAGCTTTCTATATTTGTATTACTTATACTTATAGTTATTAATAAAGAAAAATGAAAATTCACAATTAATAAAGGAAAATTCACCATTAAAAATCCTCTTTTGATAGAATTTAAACCTCAGTCGAAAAACAAACAGGGAGATAATTCACTGACGGTTTCCGTGTGACGCAATGTTTAAAGCACTCGCCTGGCAAATGGTGCCTCTCGTTTCGATTCGCATCAAAACCGAACCTTCAAAAGGCGATGTAAATCGAATAATATAGTAACATGATGCCACTATTCAAACAAAAACGTTTCAATTCGAATCCTGTCACGGGATAATTTTTAAAGAAGCATTTGCTCTTGTAAAATACTTGTATTAGAATGCCTTGAGGAATTAACATAAAAATATGATTTTAATAAATGAATATACAATACAAACGGACCTGTGTCTTGAGCAGTGAGTCGTAGTCGTTAGTCTCAGGGTCGGTCAGTTGTTGTATGGTCTCCCTGTATTTGCAGCACTCTTTGACCAGCGTCTGCTCGCGTTCGCGGAGTAGGTCCAATTGGCGATCCTTCTCGGATAGGAGGCGGCGGGTCACTTCGTTTATCGTCACCTAAAGAAGAAGGATAACAATACAAATAATATTTTCTTCTATGGTTTTCGCGATTTTGCATAATAAAACACTTTATTTACCGGGTTTCGCCAACTTTACAGTTGGCATTTTCGTCTCAGTCAACCTTGAAAAAGCCAACTGTAAAGTTGGCGAAAGCTCGGTTTGTTTAAAAATCATGAATAAAATGCGATTAAACCCGGTAAATAAAGTGTTTTATTAATACAAATAATAATCCGTTTCTCCCGCATAAGTACCAATCCCGTGGAAATATGGGGATCAAAAGTAGCCTACCTTCTTCGATAAATGAACTATCAAATACAAAATCAATTTTTCAATTCGGACCACTAGTTCCTGAGATTAGCACTTTCAACAAACAAACTCTTCAGCTTTATAATATTATCTTACTAATATTATAAACACAAAAGTTTGGATGTATGTATGTGACTTTGTTACTCATTCACGCAAAAACTACTAAAACGATTGCGATGAAACTTAGAATATAGGTAGCTTCAGACCTAGAATAGCACAACGGCTACTTTTTATTCCGATATCCCCGCGGGAACGGGACTTAAGCGGGTAAAACCGCGGGGCGCAGCTAGTTTACCATATTTTCGATTTATTTTATGTGGAGCTCGATATTTCGCCAGATCGGCTTGTTAACAAGATTGGGGAATGCGGGTAGATGACAGTAGCCTTTGGGCTTCCATATCGATCTACCTGCTTTCTAACACGGTTACTGTTAGGAAGTGGGCAGTAATTTGATTATATTTGTACTAAAAAAATACTAGTGCAATATTTATTTATTAGATTATCGGTGCAACTTTAGTTCTTGCCCAGCGACCATCAGTAACAGTAAATATCTATCTTCTAGGTGAGATTAATTACTTCTAATTTGCGAAATATGAATATACTTTATAATAATTGGTTTTTTTTCAGTGTATATACAGATATACGTAGAATTATAACGGCATCAAATATACATCATTTGCGAGCTATCACGGTTCATGAGACACAGCCGCATGCGATACATGATGACGGACGGGAAGTGAAGTTTCAGAAAAAGGCCCATTTTTGCCCTTTCGATAGAACCCAATAAAGAAAGTTGAATTAGTGTGATCGAACTAATTACCTGTTTTTCCTGTTCGAACTTTGTTCTAAGCGCAGCTGTTTCGGCTTCCAATTTGGCTACCCATTCGCTTTCAATCTTCCGGAGAGCTTCTTCTTTCTCCGCTTCCGCAGTTTCCTTAGTATGTAGAACTATTGCGTTGTGACTTATGATCTCGATCATGTCCGTACGTTCGATCTTCTCTAGGCTAGACTCTGAAGGCGAACGGTCCATGTTTGTGAGGGCAACTAGGCGGAATCTGAGAAGATAATAAATAAATAAATAAAATATTGCACAACATTACACACGGCGCAATCTAGCCCCAAACTAAGCACTAGACTTGTACTATGGACTACACAACGGATATACTACATATTATTATTTTTTTTGTAAATACATACATATTATACATAGATAGACACCCAGACCAGATACAAATATTTATTTTTAATCGTAAAAACTTGCGCCCGACGGGAATCGAACCCGCAACCTTCTGCATTGCAGTCAAGCGTAAGCCCGACGCGCCACAGAGACCTTAATAAATAATATTTTCAAAATGACCCTCGTTTTTCGGGATTCGATCGAGTTGCTTCTATTATTTCTAGTAATTGTAAACGGCCGATGTTCCGAACACTTTACAGTGCCTTTTGGTCAGGAGTAAACTAGGTACACGCGACTTTTCTCGTAGCAGTTACTAATAAAAATATAACAATCTTACTAATATTATAAACACGAAATGTAAGTATGTATGTATGTGAGGTTGTTACTCTTTCACACAAAAACTACTGAACCGATTGCGATGAAACTTGGAATATAGGTAGCTGGGGACCTGGATTAACACATAGGCTACTTTTTATCCCGATATTCCCGCGGGAACGGGACTTACGCGGGTGAAACCGCGGGCGCAGCTAGTATCACTATAAAAAACACTTATGCTGCTTGGAAGCCCCACTTTAATAAGTTGTTATAGTGGAAACAGAAATACATGTGAAATCACAACGATCTAGCTTTCACGGTTCATGAGATACAGCCAGCTGTGGTATCATCTAATTAGCATTCACCTCTACTAGTTGCTTTTTACTGTCAAAAAACATATTTCGAATTCAACATTGCTGCTTTGAAGTAATCACCGGAAACAACCACGTTACGTCAAAGCAGCAATGTACGTGCAAGTTAGCCACTAGTAGCGGTCGATGCTAATTAGATGATACCACAACAGGTGACATACTGACGGACAGTGGAGTTTTAGTACAAGGGTCCCGATTTTACCCTCTGGGTAAGGAACTATAAAAATGTAGACAGTATGAAAGTTATTATCAACTCACCTAGAACGAAGAGATTCGATTTCAGCTTTATAATCTTGATGCATCTTTTCTTGTAATTCTTTTATCTCCTTCTGTTTCTGAACTTCGACTTCTTCTAGTTTCTTTTCAAAGGCCACAAACTCTTCTCTCGCCTTTACGAGTAAGACTTTCGTTCTTGTATGTTCCTGTTCTAATCGCTCTATCTCTTTCTGGTGTTCTATATTTATTATCTCTTTCTCTGTTTTAAATGAGGATATGAGGTCATCTTTGTCTTTCAACATAGCTTTTATATCACTAAGTTCTAATTCGTGGTCTACAGTCAATCTCTGTGTATGTTCTCTGAATTTTATAGCCGTTTCTTCGCTATTCTTTCTCCATTCTTCTAAGATTTCTATACATTTACTATTAACGAAATTTCTCTGTTTTTCGACTTCTTTTTTTACATTGTGTAATTCTTCCGTTATGTACAGTATCGTGTTTTTAGATACCTCGTAAAGTTTTAAAAGTATTAGTTGGAATTTTTCTAAGTTTAATTTGTGGGTATCCATATTGTCCTGTGAAATGTAGATTATTATAAACGGTGGGACGTAACAAAGTAACTAATAAAATTCGGTAGCTTTGCACGAATGATTTCTTGCAATAACTTCATAGTGAGGTTCGTGCTTGAAATTCTACGTGGGAAACGACCGTGCTAAATAAATTAAATACGTGTAGGTTGATTGATAAAATACTAGAAGCTAAATGCAAACTCAAAAGCTTGATGTCTATTCTAAAATATAATATACTGATTTCTAAGTAGTGAATGATAGTAGAATGACGATGGGGTCGCAAAAGAAGATTTAAGGGGCCGGTGAACACAGGAGCAACAAAACGTGTATACAATGCTTCCACTCTAATAAAACCTTTAATTCTTAAAATAGAACAAAGGAAATTAAACTTATTTATATTGGGTAAAGAATCTTTTTTGTAAGTACGACAAAACTTGAGTTACGGACGTTTTCAATGTGCGTCCGTACGTACGTACACGTCTACGCAAGTGCAAGTGTGAAAAAACTAAATGCGTTTCGCGCATTCACCCGCGTATTCTCCGATTCCAAGGTAATATGGGGATACCAACTAGATCTTTAGCTACCAGCATATCAAGTTTAATCGCTATCAATCAATAACTTCTAAGTGAAGGAGTAACAGACGTACTCGGTCAAAAATTTCTCATTTATATCATTAGTAGAACGTCTTCAATAGTAGTTAATTTTATTCAGGCTTTATTAGAGTGTATTTACAATAACAGTGTACAAGATGGCAGTTTAGTACACCTGTCGTTCGTTCCGGCCCCAATCCAAGCTCGAAGGCAGAGATTCCTCGATAAATAGGTCCGAGTTTTCAGACTTATAACTCTCCGGAGACTCCAGTATTACAGGAAGACTCCTGATGACTTCAGAACATTCGAGTGACTTGTCTGATGTCTCAGAAACAGCCCGGGATGTCTTGTCTGATGTCTCAGAATGAATCCGGGATGTCTGGTCAGGCTTGGAATAAACCGGGGAAGTTCGCACCTCTGTTATAGTCGAGACAGCCATCGTTTCAGGAACACATATAGTTGATATATCTACTTTGTTGGGCTCATTCAGTCTTGTATCACTCTCTGCTATCATGTCCCTGGAAATGGTTGATATTGATGTTAAAAGTTATACAAGATGTAACGGGGAAGCCCTTTTAAGCCGAAAGGGGGTTGTTCTAGACGTCTAGGCGAACAACTTTTGTTCTACAAATTTTCTTAATTCGAACTTTTTTTTTGAAAATTTTGAGGTTATGTTTCACTGAAAAAACAGCTGCTTTTAAAAATAAAGGTAATTGAAGGTTTGATTGTAGTAGACCAAACTAAATGAAAGGACAACATAAGGTCAATGACCTCAAACTCTAAGAAACAGCTGATCTTCAAGTAAACTTTACACTCAAAATTTTCGAAGTACTTCGAATTTCCAAAAGTCGTAGAACAAAAGTTGTTCGCCTAGACGTCTAGAACAACCCCCTTTCGGCTTAAAAGGGCTTACCCGTTACATCTTGTATACAAATATTATACAGCATAAGAGTCAAGTGCAAAAAAGGGAGGTGAAAAGCTGATTACCAACGCTGATCTATGCAGGCAATTGATGCAGGTAGTTTTTATATTTTTTAACAGAACCTGCATTCACAATCATCAACATGTGTAAGTCATGATTTTGTATACGTAAACCCCTTTATGTACCCGTTATTTGCAGTGATTAGCGCCAAAAACCAGTCTTTTACCTGTAAACGTCCTTATCGATAACCACATAACACTTACTTTTCAAAATCCACTTGTATACTCGCTTCTTTTTCTTGGTTCAGGGAAGCATTTACTCTGAAAAAAACAATACATAATTGCAGTAACAAACAAAGGCTAGACATAGACCAGTAAGGGAACTTTAATATTTTATTATATATTTGTTGTTATAGCGACAACAAAAATATATCATCTGTGGTTTAACTGTTCATTTTTACGAGCCTAGCTATCACGGTTCATGAAGTACAGCTAAAAGCTAAACAGGCAGACCATTTTTTCCTTTAGGTAGTATTTAAAAATAAATCAACCTTAAATCGAAAGAAAACTAACCTCTGTTGAAAGAAAAGAACAGTAGATTCCATATCATAATGCGGCACCGCTTCAGCTAGTTGCGGGAACTCCTTCGCGATATATTCGACGTCGGCGTCGGAGAGTTGCGGCAACTTGCCGTCGAACACGGGCGGCGCCTGCGTCGCGAACGGTGGCGGCAGTTCCGTCATACCGGGGAACAGACTCTTGAGGAAATGACCCTCGAATAACTCGTTGAATTCTTGCCGTCTCGAAGTTTCTTCGTCGTGGATTTTTAGTAGTTTCTCGGCTAAGTCTGTTGCCCACTGGAGAAGTTAATATTTAGTTACTAATTTTACTCGCGTAAGTCATGGAGAGCTATTACGAAAAAACTTATATACTTAACCGAAGTTTTTTCGTTCGTTTAGTGAGTATTTACTCAGCATTTTTTTCGTTTTTGCAACATTCTTCATGGAAGCTTTGCTCGTACTATCAAATACAAAAAGAATTTTCAATCAATTCGGACCAGTAGTTACTGACATTAGCGTGTTCAATCAAACAAAAAAAAACAATCTCTTCAGCTTTATAATCTTACTAGCTGCGCCCCGCAGTTTCACCCGCGTAAGTCCCGTTCCCGCTGGAATATCGGAATAAAAAATAGCCTATGTGTTTTTTCCCGATATCCAGCTACCTACATTTCAAGTTTCATCGCAATCGGTTTAGTAGTTTTTGCGTGATTGAGTAACAAACACACATACACACATACTCACAAACTTTCAGCTTTATAATGTTAGTAGGATAGGATATATAAAAAAGAATCCCTATTTCCCTCGGTCACGGCATCACGCGTGAACGGCTAGACCGATTTTACTAATTAAATTTTTGTTGAGTTTGCTTAAACCACGAGAAGGTTCTCATGAAAGAAAAAATGCTGAACAGATTTTGATAAATATGAGTATGTGCTAAAATTACTTATTAACGAGGTGTTTACAATGTTTAATAATTTATTCGCGGAGCTCGATATTTCGCTAGTAATTTCAACCAGCTCGTTCACGAGACCGGAGAATGCGGGTTAGAGGCGTCCATATCGGACTACCTGCTTCCTGACACAAATTGAACGTCGTAGGAATTAGGGAGTAGGGAGTAGGGAGTAGGGAGTAGGGAGTAGGGAGTAGGGAGTAGGGAGTAGGGAGTAGGGAGTAGGGAGTAGGGAGTAGGGAGTAGGGAGTAGTGACCATGAGATGCGCGTGCGAGAACTCCCGGCGCCGCGCGACCTCGGCGACGGCGCGCACGTAGGCGGCGGGCGCGGCGTGCAGCTGCGACACGATGCTGAAGTACCGCGCGAGACGCGCGAAGCACTGGAACGACAGCATCGCGTGCGCGTCCTGCACAGACATCGAGTTCTCGATGCGCAGCACCGCTCTGGAAACACGCACGAAGAACTTTAATCACTTTATCCGGACAACCACACAGCTACGCGCCAAGAAAATTGAAGAAAATAAATAAATAGTACTTATTAATTACTAAATAGCTGCGTCTCGCGGTTTTACACCCGTAAGTCCCGTTCCCGCGTTCCCGTTCACATACATACAAACTTTCCCGTTATAATATTAGTAAGACATTCATCGAATCCGCCATCTTGCGACGGGGGCCATCTTGAATTTATAGAGATACTAAATATAAGTAAATGTGCTTTTAGGACTCAATTTCGAATTAATCGGATGGCAGGAAGGGGCCAATTAATTTTTAGTTTTCTTTGACAACTTTCTGTAAACAATTTTTAAAGTTTTCACATAACAGCGTCTATAACTAACAAGCAAATTGCTAAATCTTTAGCAATTTGCTTGTTAGTTTCGTGTTTAACCACAGCGCTACACTGACCATTTTGAAAATTTATCCTACATTGAAGATTACGTATACTGGCACAAGTAGCTTTGATCTTGTTTTTTATGGAATTTTAGTGCCAGGATATAATTAGTAAATATTCAAATAACATCAAAATATGTGAGAAATAAAACAAGTTTGAGAAACTCACTCTAATCTCGCTTTCAATATGTGAGATAGTTCTTCCTTGGACTTCGAAATACGTTTCCTGATGTCGAAGAGCGATTGGTGTCCTTTCAACAGCTTCTGCAGTTGACACCAGTGGGATTGTACTAGTGTTGGCAACACTGACGGGTCGCACGCAGAGTTAATACGATCTCGGTGCTAGAACAAAAACAAAACCTTCAAATTAACGATATATCGGAAAACCGTACAGGGAACCTGACATTTACATAAAGTGCAAGCGAGTCCATTGGAATGGATGTTCGAGTAGTCTAGTCATATGAGACGCCTGAGACGTGAATTCATGCCTCGTCGCGGACGATTTTTGAACATAATTATATTGTTCCTTGATATCATTTTTAACAGCTATTTGAAATTACAGACTAAATTAAAGTCAAAACTGTTTTATTCAATAGAATTTATTAGAATTGTATATCTTAGACTAGGTACGTCCCATGGTTTTACCCGCATAAGTCTCGGTCCCATCAAAAACCATTTCTTATCGGATGTATACGTGTAACGTGTGTGTGATACACATAGATCACACTCCAAATTTCAGTTTTCTACTATCAGCGGTTTAGGCTGTGCTTGATCCATCAGTACTGACTGACTGATACATTCCTTTTTTCTACAGTCAGTCAGGCAGGAGAAAGCAATAATTTCATAGAATAAAACAAAGTCGCTTCCCGCTGTCTGTCTGTCTGTTTCAATGTATGCTTAGATCTAAGCAACGGATTTTCATGCGGTGTTTTAGTAGGTTGAGTAATTCAATAGGAAGGTTTATAATATGTATAACACATCCTGATAATCCCGGGATAGGGACTTACTTGGGTGAAACTACGGGGCGCAGCTAGTTTATAGATATCCTACTAATATTATAAAGCTGAAAGTTTGTGAGTATGTGTGTTTGTTACTCAATCACGTAAAAATCGCTGAACCGATTACCATGAAACTCGGTATGTAGATAGAGACCGGCACACAGGCAACTTTTTATCCCATTATTCCCGCGGGATCGGGACTTGTGGGTGAAACCGCGGGGCGCATCTAATAAATAATAACAAAAATATTGAGGCAATGCCGGGTGGCTCTAAAGAGGTCTAAATTTTACCTGTAACAATGAGGCGGCTTGATCCCGTTGATCCCGCTCCAGTTTCCTCACGTCATTGAGCAGCTGGTCCAACCCGTATAGCCGATCCTCGATACCCTTGATCTGCTTCAACCCGTGGTTGTTGGCGTACTCTAGTATATTGTACAGCTCTGCTTCACGCTCTTTTAGAGGCTCTTCGTCGATCTAAAAACATATTTTATGATATTTTTTTTTTAAAAAAACCACAATGCTTTATCACCGAGCGGGATTCGAAGCGACGCATCTTAACTCAATCCGAAAGTACTGACTTGATACCCAATTAGTCTACCAGTGTCGGTACGGAACATATACAAAGCAGACATGCCTTTATTAGGTAGGCCTCGTGACAGTTTTAGACGTAAGGACCTACTTACTAAACTAGAGTTTGGGGTAGTTTAACGAAGGAGTTTGACTACGTTTTTTATTTTCCTACTTAGTAAAGTCAACATAGGCCGAAGCAAGCAGTTTTGCTATTGACCTGTAGATGAAAAATAAACAAGATGACGGATCCTAAATCTCACATTTAACCGCAATTTGTCACGCGTTGTTTCATAGAAAAATCTGAATATAACATCTCTACTCTATATCTGCTGTGTGAGTGTCGGTGTCGAAGCACACCTTGAACTTTTGCATCTGCAATTACCATCAATTACAACTTTGGCATATTTGAGGCATCCCAAAATATTTTTATGAAAGCTACATACTTAAAATAAAACTAGAATATTGTATGATATTATAAATAAGACCATGTTATAAGTATAATCAATACAATACACGTGCGAAGGCAAAGCGAAGCGCCAGTGTTTACAATTCGTTTTTTTTTATATTTTGAAAACTGTGATACAGTGTTTACCAATTTAAAACAAGGACGATATATTATGGAATATGCCAATATTCATAAACCAGCGACTAGTAACCTAGAAACCCGTATTGATAAAGGCTTTAATACCTTTCCTGATAAAACTGGTTTTCTCTATACCTAAGAGGCAGATTTGTTTATAAATAAGTTAGTGAAATCTTTGGTTACCGAGCGATAAAAAATATAATTAATATTATACAAAATGCGTTTATTTATGTAAATATTATGTGTGAATAAGTGTTTAACTTCTTTACGTAAAAACTACTCACCTATATACATATACAATTTGTAACGGGTAAGCCCTTTTAATCCGAAAGGGGCTTGTTCTAGACGTCTAGGCGAACACCTTTTGTTCTACGACTTTTGAAAATTCAAACTTTTTTTTTGAAAATTTTGAGATTATGTTTGACTGAAAAAACAGCTGCTTTTGAAAATGAAGGTTATTGAAATTTTGATTGTCCATCAAACCATCAAACTAATTAAAAGGACAACATAAGGTCAATGACCTCAAACTCTCAGAAACAGCTGATTTTCAAGTAAACTTTACACCTATATTTTTCGAAAAGTACTTTGAATTTCCAAAAGTCGTAGAACAAAAGTTGTTCGCCTAGACGTCTAGAACAACCCCCTTTCGGATTAAAAGGGCTCACCCGTTACACCTTGTATATGTACACTATGGAACTTTCTAAGGTTTCTTGTCCTTTTCCCATGGGATTTTTTTAGACAAAAATAGCTTAAATAATAATAATAATAAAAAAATAAGTTCTGTGACCAACACATTGCGCCATCTAGCCTTATGGCAAGCTGCAAAGCTTATGTTACGGTGACTAGACAACGGATATACTACTTATATTTATTTTTCTTTTGTAAATACATACATATTATACATAGAAATACACCCAGACCAGATACAAATATTTATTTTTAAGCATAAATATAGCACCTAGCGGTAATCGAACCCGCAACCTTCTGCATTGCAGCCAAGCGTTCGCCCGACACGCCACAGAGGTCGTCAATACCACATTTTATCGCAATTTGTGTAAAATACAAAGTAAGAATTAGGGTTTTAGATCCGTTACTTACCAACGCCAATCCCTTTTGACAATAATCCAATATATCCTGAAGCGAGGCCTTGTTCCCCTGCGCCAATATCCAGTGCAGTAAGGTGGGGTCTTCCTTCGTGTCGTAGTGGGAGTGAGCTCTGAACGTGACGCCCTCATCAGTGTCGTATATACGCTGTAAAGCGTCCGAGGAATCCGCTGTCTCCTTACTGGATATTGCTTCTTTTTGATCGAACACTGTCGAATTAAATAAGGCATGTAAACTAATATAGTCCTTATATTCACCTAGCTGCGCCCCGCGGTTTCACCCGCGGAAGTGAAAAACGCGTTACAGCGGGCGCGGGCGGCCGAGCGTTTCTCGAGCGGTTGCACTTTTTCATTCATTACTCGGGTTCTACGAATTGGATTTCTATGCAAAGTATAGCACGACGTTCCTCGAAAATAGAACTATCCAATCGTGTTAGTAGTTTCTAATTGTATAAGGAACAGACAGACAGACATGAAAATAAAAAAAAATATATAATTTTGCTCTACTACTTTTCCGAAGTCCACTAGACAACTTCTTTTTTTTAATTTACTTCCTTTATTATAAGTTAGATTCAACTATATGTTTTAAGCTTGCTGGGTAAATAATAAAACGCTGGGAATTTAAGACTTTTTGAATTGGGAATTTTTGATTTTTCCGGGCATTATTTCTGTTCCTGTAGCTACATAGTCCAGTATTTAATACTAATCTAGTTTTAAAGGACTGTGTAACATCATTCAGTCCTTAACTAAATATTAAGTAAAATAAATTGTCACTGACATTAAAAGTAACTCATAAGGGCAAGACTATACATTCCTTGCGAATCAATTAAACGTGTTTACGGTGGTTGCAGAAAAAAAAACTGTTTTCCGCATTTATATCTATTCTATGCCAAAGCACATTGAATTTTATATCAAAGTCCTTAGTATAAAAAAACAGTTTACTCGCTCAACCGCAGTCAACCTTGAAAAACCCAACTGTAAAGTTAACTTAAGCTCGTTCGTTAATAATAATGACGTTAATGAATAAAAACCCGGTAAATATAGTGTGTTATTAGTTTACTAGAAATATTGTAAAGGAAAAAATCATCTTCAAAAATTCACTTGCGGCGAGATTTGAAAATGAAGTGAATTTTTGAGTAAACTAATAAAAGTTTTTTATGAGTTTACTCGCTACTTAGAATCACGCAAACCATCTTCCTCCGACAACTTGAACGCTTCAACCCCAAAGTCCTGGCTCTGCTTCTCAGAACTGCTGTCCAAGGGATGACTGACCCGGTACGGCTGCCCGTCAAAGTCCGCCTCCTCGAACACGTCGAAGGCAGAGAACCTGTGAGCTTCCGCGTTCAGCTGCAGCGCGGGCAAGATCGGTATCTTACCCAGAGATTCCAGAACTGCGGTTAGGCTGAAACAGGACAGTTTATATATTATTTCATGATAGATAGATTAAGTTTGTTTCTGGTTCTGGGTGTATTTTATGTATAATATGTACGTATTTATAAAAAAAAAAGTATAATATGTAGTATATCCGTTGTCTAGTACCCATAGTACAAGCATAGTGCTTAGTTTTCACACATATCTCTAAAACAGATTTGGTTTTTGTGAAATAAATATGTGCTATATTAATTGAAAATTAGATAGCTGATTTTTTTCTAGTCGACTACGCAGGTGAAATCTCGAAACACAGCTAGTTGTTTAGCATTTAGTGAGTTTAGAGATGGTTGGTTTGTATAGTAAACATTAACTTTGGCAATTATTCCGGCAATGTGTATTATTCACAAGGATGGTTTCTGGCAAATAATCAACTTAAATTGTGCTTGTAATATTAACGATAAATCATTTTATTATTTGGATTTTTATCAGTTATTCACTACACTTATAGATGACGATGGGCCTCATACCTACTATGGCAATGGAGGGTTAGTTTCTAGATACTTTGTTTGTGCTAGGTATATAAAAAATAATTTATAATTAAATTTCGATGATAAATATACTGTATTTGGCTATAAGTTTAGCATAATAATGTTATTGTTAATTCCAATTCTAAGCCCCATTTGCGCCATACAGAGTTAGTTTGTAATCCAAGACTAAGAAACAATTTTGACACAATAGTTTAAAAAGAATTGATAAAAAAGACCAAAATAACCTCTACATACAGCGCCACCGACTAATTAATCTGTTTTATCATCTGGTTTTAGGTGGCCCATCAATCTGTTCTTAGTTCTTTAGGGGTCTATTCTTTTTGGTAGAAGTCCAAAAACGAGTAATTTATTACATTCTGGGAAGCTATCCTGTCCATCATTCCGAAGATACTCATCAGATCCTGACCAAATTTTTATGGGACCACCTCGGGGCTTCCACCTTTCCATTAAAAAAAGAACCATCATAATCGGTCAAGCCACCTTCGAGTAATCGGTGAACAAACATAAAAAAAAAAAAAAAAAAAAATACGCGACGAATTGAGAACCTCCTCCTTTTTTGAAGTCGGTTAAAAATGAATCCAATATACAAGCCAGCTAGGTGCAAGCCCGCTTTAAGAGATGACGTTTATGATTATTAAAAAAAAACTAACTACGGTCACAGAAAGAAACCGTGTTCTTGAATCAATAAGTCTATAGAGCAATCTCGTCTGTTTTCATATTTGGTCAAACATCTTTATCTTCGCGTCGCGACGAAATACGGAGTAGATTCTAAATAGGAGCAGGTCAATGTCAAAAACGCAGAAGATACGAGATCAGGACAACAGCTCGTGCGGCGTGCATGATGCTTAATAGACAGCGACACGGCATTACTTATCTTACCGTTCTTCATAGAATTCATTCCGAACGTCTCAGATACATATTATACATATTCACTCTGTATATGAAAAAAATTGACATATCTCTCGATTTAACACACTATCGGCCAAATACTGAAACGCCACTTAAAACTTAAGTGGTACTCAAATAATTAAGCAGCTTCCAAATTCAAAATTAGTACGATTTTTTTGAGTTTCAGAGCTGAATCAGAGTTTTGGCGGGTTTTTTAACGCGGTTAGGAGATGTGTTGTTAAATTTTCATTTTTGTTGAACCTAGTTCAAATGAGTGTAAATTGTTTAATTAATCAGTTTAGTTTCTTGAAAGTGTACAAGTTTAAATGAAAGTGAAAATCGGTGCAAAACATGGACTTTAGCGTTGTCTCGAAAGCTCCGTGAACAAGCGTTGAAAATGTAAAAAATGGCCCCCGTTTTACAATGATTCCCTCGACTTGACTTTAACTATGACGACTTGACTGTTTCGATGCAATGCAAATAACTTCCATATATTAATAATACTTGACACTGGCTAGTGTCCAAATGGAATAAGCCATGTAAACGAAGAAGAGAGAGAGTTGAGTTGAGAGCTGCTTAGTCGTTTAAGTAAAACTCAAATTTTGAGTAGAGTTTTTGTATTGGGCCGTAGGTTTGTTTTCAGAATTCGATCTCTATCATCAACACTATCGATCGGTACAATAATATAGATGTTTATTTTTTTGCAAAAAGATAAGGTTCGATTCCTCGCTAGGATAATCAATTTTTCAAAAATCTAAAAATGCCAATTTAGTTTTTATCAAAATCGGGGACGCAACTACTTTCAGCATTTTCGCTTTCTCTTATAGTTTAGGATATCGCCTGAAAGCCCATCGAAATGGTTCAACCTGTATACTTCAATTTTAACTCTAGTAGAAACTATATACTTATTCAAACTTCTAAATATTTTTATTCAAAAAGATTTCACAATATCGTTTTGAAACGTCAGCAAACTATCGTGTCTTCGGAACGCTAGACAAGAACAAGAAACTCATGAGGTTACAACTCATATATAAAAAAGATACAATAAAACACTTTATTTATATTTACAGTTGGCTTTTTGAAAGTTGGCGAAAGCTCGGTTCGTTTAAAATCATGAATAAAACGCGATTAAACCCCACAAATAAAGTATTTTATTGTGCAAAATCGCGAAAACCATAGAAGAAAAAAGATATATCTAATTCTATTAACCGAAATAATAATACAAATACAATGAATATAGTATAGTATTATAATTATAACAATATAGTATTAGATAATGTTCATTAGTATTCTATTCATAGATGAGTACGCCTTACTAGGAAGTATATTTTCCGCGAAAACATAGTGTTTTCGTAAATATCTATACCTGTTTTCAAATAATTTTAGTGTCAGTAAGACGTCAGCCTGAATTACAGTATAGGTACTCTCCTGCATTCCGGAATCATATAACCTAAAAAGTTCTAACCAAAAATAAGCTACCACTATTAACGGAATATTACCTAAAACTATTATTATCAATTATTTATTCAACCATGTCTCATTAGAATATTGTTTGCTTACATAACAGACCGAAATACAAAAGTGTACTGTGGTCTAGTGTTCTAAAAATACACAATATTAAGCAGTTTGACCCACACGCGAGTAGCAACGGACCAAGGCTATCCACGGTACAGCTAATAGGTACGTACGAACGTTTGTAGTAATTTATTCATACTCTGAACGACCGGCCGGCCTATGGGATTATGAATTTGTCATGAACAAGATCGATATTACGATCGATTAATCGAAATTACATTTGGAAAGCTGTTAACGGTGGTAATATCTTAGATCGCACGTCTTTTATCAACAGGTATGCTAACCTATGCTTCTTTGGTTGGTAAGATCACAGGGCGTAGTTAGCTATATAAATAAGTCAACATCTGCGAGTGAATCACGTATCACGTATTATAGCGCCATGAGCGCAGGCAGAATCCGAGCTTCGTTGTCCATTGGTCGGCGAGCATTCGATCGGTCTGTTGCGACCAAGTGGCGGCCGAGCAATGGACAACAAAACTCGGACCCGGCCCGGGCTCGTGACGTTCTATCTAATATAAATCAACCCTAATACGCACTATAGAATAGTTAGATCATCAGGAAGATTAAAATCGATTGAAAATTTCCGTCCGAGTTTCAATTCTTGAGATAAGAAAACTGACGTGTTATTTTGTGTGTTATTTACAAACAAGCGGTAAACATTTTAGTAAATACTAGCTGCGCCCCGCAGTTTCGCCCGCGTAAGTTCCGTTCCCGAAGAAATATCAGGATAAAAAGTAGCCTATGTGTTATTTCCGGTATCCAGCTACCTATATTCTAAGTTTCATCGCAATCGGTTCAGTAGTTTTTGCGTGATTGAGTAACAAACACACATACATACATACACACATCCTCACAAACTTTCAGCTTTAAGTATAATATTAGTAGGATTGCAGAGGTATTTGTATTTATTTGATAATTGTCTAAAACTTTCGATGGTCTAGTTAAGGTAAACTATAGATAAAATAATACTTAAGATAATTTGAAATGGAGTAATGTATTCTGACGATATATTATTGTATTAAAGTATCATTGTTTTTGGTTACAATAAAACGACCCTGGTACAACAGTCAATACGACAATTACTTCATTTTAAAACTAATTAAAGTCGTTTTTATGCAATCGGAATCATGAATAAAACAATATTATTGGCTAAACTTGTTTTTTTTTTTTTTATAGATCAGTATTCAGATTATCTATCTAGTGGATATCTGACAACAGTGGAATATAACAGGCACTATACAGTACATTGCTGCTTTGACGTAACGTGGTTATTACCGGTAATTACCTCAAAGCAGCAATGTACTGCTTAGAGCTTTCATTTTCCACGGTTGTCAGACGTCCACTAGATAGGTAATCTGGGGGGCAGAACTGTTTCTTTTAACTTTGGCTTAATAACAATAAAATATAATTTAAAAAAGTATGTAGATCAGAAGTCGAGCCAATATTTTTCTTGCCAATTTTCTACTGTTAGAAGATAAAAAAAATATATATTTTAAAATGTTAGGAGTTACGTATTTATGTCAGGGTGTTAGGACGATACGGTCTGACATGTATCTCGGAAGTTAGCTATACTATCTTACTTCTTACAATTACTAATATAAACGCGAAAGTTTGTATGTATGTATGTATGTATGTGAGGTTGTTTCTCTTTCACGTAAAAAGTACTGAACCGATTGCGATGAAACTTGGAATATAGGTAGCTGGGGACCTGGGTTAACACATAGGCTACTTTTTATCCCGATATTCCCGCGGGAACGGGACTTACGCGGGTGAAACCGCGGGGCGCAGCTAGTTAGCAATAATTAAAGTTTAGGTATACGATTTGAGAAACCTACCTATGCTACAGTAACAAGGATAAAGATAGTATGTATTCATTCATTCATTCATAAAGAGTGTGTTAAGGGATACCAATAAAAGCACTTACTCATTTAGTTTCTCGTGATATTCTTCTTTTTTTAGTCGATGCTTCTTAAAGGCTTCTTTGAAATTACGCGATCGCTCGCAGAATTCATTGTAGATGTCTTCCAAGTTTGCTACTACTGCAGTCCAACCCTGAGAGATAAAATTAATAAGTTAAACAAATCATTGGCTCATTGACCTAGGTGCACCTGCCGATTTTGAATGGTCGTGCGGGTTAGGCAACGCTTGGCGCGGTCATTACTTGGATGGGTGATTGATATTTGCTTTCTTGAGCCCCTCCGTGCTTCGGAAGGCACGTTAAGCTATTGGTCTCGGTTAGTATTCGGTAAGTAAAGTAAGAGGCCTTAGGGCGACATGAAAACTCTAACATTCGGTGAGCCACATTACTATACGAAAAGAATTCCTAATACGCATTTCATATATAAATACCTACTCAATATTTGTAGGTAATAAAATAAAATAATTAAGCCTGTTACAGTGTTTTAATAAAGCAAACATGTTCGCGTGACAAAATGAAAAAACCTCTTGAGAATGATTAGCAATTTAAATGAACTAGCAGCGCCTGCGGTTTCACCCGCGTAAGTCTCGATCCCGCGGGAATATCGGGACTATAAGTAGACTATAACCTTCCTCGATAAATTAACTATTGAACACAAAAAGTTTTATTCAATTCGGACCAGTAATTCCTAAGATTAACGCGTTTAACCAAACAAACAAAGAAACAAAGGCTTTACAACATCTTACTAATATTATAAACGCGAAAGTTTGTATGTATGTATGTGAGGTTGTTACTCTTTCACACAAAGACTACTGAACCGATTGCGATGAAACTTGAAATATAAGTAGCTGGGGACCTGGATTAACACATAGGCTACTTTTTATCCCGATATTCCCGCGGGAACAGGACTTACGCGGGTGAAACCGCGGGGCGCAGTAGGTTATTATAATTATAGTATAGATACTATTATAGTTGTTTACAACGATAACTGAAGGTATAATTTCATTGTAAATATACCTACGGAAATCTAATAATATTTTATGCTAATCATAAATATCAGTCTACTGATAAATTGGGGAAAAATTCGACCTATATTCTGTTATCAATACTGTTTTGGATATGTCCGTACGTACACAGCGTCGATCATGCGAAAGTCGATAAATGGATCGAACAATTAACTGAAATTGCAACTTAAACAAGGATCACGTACGCGTGGCGTGACAATGCGTGGCGAGTACGCGTTATATGAAACTAAAAAACAATTCAAGTACGCGCGTTCGGGTGAAATCGGGTGCAACGTAGTCTTGTATAATATGCTAGTGTAGTTAGTGTACACTCAGAAAAGGACTGAAGGTACCAGGTGCATATTTAAAGGTTTTTTTTTTCAATAATGGTTCAGTAACTATTTATTATTTTATTTGCTATCACTAAATATTCCTAAGTGGTATCAATTTCATGCAAAATAACCAACAATTGCTGAATGGTTATTGAACAAATTGAAAAATTTAAATAAGTCCTTTGCTGACCGTACCTACGCTTAGATTAATTCAAGAAAGGAAAAACGTGGTATTTACTAACATTACTCCATGTACTCCATCTTTTAACATTACCTTAAACCTGTGCTTTTTGTGAAATTTAATTACCTCATAGAGACTTAGGCCTAAACTTTTCCTATTTTCAGAGCTACAGCGCCGTGTACAATATCTTTAAATATATAATTTATTTATTTAATTAGTTTAACTTGGTCGACTGGAAGAGATCGATAAGGCGACAAGGTTGTCTTTTGTGGCACACTATATAAAATTAATTTATGTTTCGGTACAATAAAGCATTTATCTAAAATGAGTATTATATCCGTTGTCTACTCACCGTAACACAAGAGCTTACTATGGGGCTAGATGACGCTGTGTGTTGTTCATAGAATTTATTTATACTGACCTGATGTTGCAAATGTTGCTCGTGAACCAGCTGCTCGCAACTCCTAGAGACCTCCAAGGCGAGGTCACTGAACTGCTGCGCAAGATTCGCGCACGTTATCACAGTGTGCACGGTCGGCTGTTGTGAGCAACACTTCTCCACAGCCGCCTTGAGTTCCGCGACCGACTTCTCACCGAACACGCTACGAGTATCGCAGGAAAACTCGCCCGTGCTTAGATCGACTATTGGACTTAGGTCGCATACCGCTGTAGAAAAAAAGTAATAATTGATCAGCTGTACTTGCCCGAAAGTCCCGATCAAGTTTAATTATCAGGATGAAACGATGTTTTGAAGCCCATGTTACTCCTAAGGATGCAAAGTTTCTTCATATTAAATTACAACACAATCGGTTCAGTGGTTCCGAACATTACCCGCTACATAAAAACATACAATTTACCAATATTACTTCTTTACAATATTAGTTCGACGGTGATTCGTCTTAGTTGTACGAGAGATTCATGGTTGTTTTTTATGTTCGTGCGTGAATCTTCTAATACAGCCAAAACCGAACACTCATCGTGAAATAAAACATCTCCTCATAATATAAGAAATCAAAGTTACTTCGGAGGCAGCTAGTAACTAGCTTTTCACACGTTTTATGAGATACAGCCTGGAGACAGACAGACTGACACTGGAGTCTTAGTAATAGTACAGCCTATAGTTTTATTATACATGTGGTAACAGGTTTAGGTATGGAACCATAAAACTGGAGAATGAATAAAAAGTTGAACAAGATTCTGTAGATTAAAAACAAAAATACAAGTAAATATGTTCATTGATACGTAATTAATTGTAGCTCTGTGTATGCACTTATTTAGTAAGATAACTGAGATAAAGGTAGTTCTTGACTTGAGGTAAACGTCCTAAGCTAGCAACAGTCAACACAATTGTAAACAAATGTGGGAGACAATGGAAAGTGAAAATTAAAAATAGTTATCAGTCACTAACCAATCTATACTAATAGATTTGTTTTGCCCGAATAGGATTGCATACTTGAATTGTGGGCTGATTTTTTGTTAATTTTTTTAAACTCTCATAATATGATTTATACTCATTCATAGTTACAGTTTCCCTGGTTGTAATTGCTTATTTTTATAATTTTTAATCTATAGGCAAGGTCTCTCCGTGACCAAGACAATTGTAAAAAAAGTACTCTTTGGCTAGCGCTCTAGGAACTTTCTTCTTGGGCTCCCATTTTCCGCACTTAGGTCCTCCAGTGGACCCATTGTACGTGACTGTAGGCTGTGATGTTATTCCAGCCAACCCAACTCCAACCAGACCAACCGACCCAAACTTATTAACTATTACAAATATTTTATTACATCCAAAAACCCGATCCAGAGTAAATTGACTAAATAAAAATTAGTTTGTATTCATTAAAGACATAATTATCAAAATGTCTTAACAAAACAGGCTCAGAAGTTGTTGCTTTAAGAAGTGATTAATTGATTATCATTAAAATAACGAAAAAAGTACTTACAAGACTGATTCAAATGGCTTTCCTTAACCGATGGCTTGATGAACATGAAGATTGGGTTGGAATCAGTGCCAGCACTGTATGAGGAGACCATGTGATCCGATTGTAACACTTCACCCCCACTCACCAGGAGTACCAGGGAGTGAGCCGGAACCTTGGTCTTTCTCTCTATTGCCAATTTCAGACTTAACACACTGGAATACAATTTAATATATTAGTATGGTACTCGTTTCCCATTATGACAAAATAATAATACTAGCTGTATCTTATGGTTTTATAGCATCTCAACACAACATACATCTCCCATACACAGCATGCAGAGCACACAAACCCAAACCCAAATGCTACTGTGTTTGATTATGTGTTGCATACTCTTACCGTCGAAACATTTCAAGCTCCTAATGTAAGTGTTCTGTACTTATATTTTTATGTTGTTTGATCATGAAGAGGTGAACAAACAATCAACAAAGTTTGGTGCATGTCTATATGGCTAAATGCTTAAAGATATTTTAATTAAGATAAAATATTGGGTATATTTTGTACTTTTTTTTTTTTTATTTTCAAAATGGTCAAAAAAACTGTGAGACATAAAACAATAAATAAGAAGTGTGTAAATTCCACTAACATCTAAATTTAATTTGGTTCATAATCTACCATTTCTCCATACATTTAATCTTAAATCAAAAATATTAGTTCTCATTATCAATATTTGATGTATTGATAATGAAAACTAATATCTTAGTTTCCAGATAATTTGTAGCAAAATAAGTATCATGCAGTATACACATTTATTAGTTATCCTAATTGTTTGCGAAGTCATTAAGTAATAGGGTACTTACAATCAGACTAATAATAATTGTTGACTCATTCTTATTTTGTCAATAGCAAAAAAAATTACCTACTTAATTTAGTTCTGGAATTTTGTTTCAAATTTTCAAATTTTTCAGATTCTAGAAATCTAAATACTATGATAATATTAGGATAAAAATCCTGTGTAAACCAGGATCATTTCTTGGATGACTGATATACATACATATCTAAGATTTACAATTAGATCATTGTATCCATAAATATAACATTTAGAGTTCTAACTGATTGACTGACTGAACTATATTTATCAAAATTCCTACATCACTTATGTAGGTGAAACCGTAGGATGCTAATGTTACATGAAGTGGTTAAAATCTAACAAACAAACATAATAATTTAAAGTAACTACCTATAATCCTTCTCATTTGCGATCATACTTCAAAAGAGGTGAATGAGAGATTGATGGAGGAGCATCACATAATATACTCAAATTAACATTAGCAGACATTCATGCAAATAGAAGACAATTGAAGAGGCCTATTTATGGAAAATGAGGCTGTAAACATTAGCAAATTAATATGATGAACTTACTTTAATTAATAGGTGTACTTACTTCTGCAAAGTCAAACTCATGTCATAGGTGGTCATCAGACCAGCATCTACGTGGAACACGTAAAGCATGGTGGCAGTGGCTTCTCACAGCTCAATGTAACAAAGTTTATCACACACGCTGCATTCTTCTACCAACACTGGGAAAGAAACAAGGGGTATTAGTACAGAAACTTTTTAATAGTTTCTTGTCATTAAGCAAAAAATGTTTATTACTATTATTGAATCACTTTAGAGAAGTAGATAAGTGAGAGGTGTTTCCGAACAGACTAGCTGTGTCCTACAGTTTAGTATGTGTGTATCTAGATAACTTTAAAATCATTATTCAAAAAACTTACAGAAGTTGTTGTAATAAAATATTGATTTTTAAGCATTCTTCTGTTTTCCCGACAGATATGTTTCAAGAATATAAAGATTCAAAGATATTATATTAAATTACAATTCCATAGTTCCATTTTTGCTATGTTTGATGACTATCACTCAAATATTATGGAATCTAGACATTGGCTAAAATTTCAACAATACTTAAAATCTACATTACTAAATTACCTCTCTAAATATTCTAATTTACTGTATCAATTATACAGTAAATTAAAAAAAAACTAATCATTCAGTATACCTGTTTTCTTGAACAAAGGACTTTTACCAAACTTTCCTGCTAAGGGTGCATGGTATTTTATAGACCAACAAAATTAGATTGTTTCCCGAACGAAATGAACTCTAAACAAATATAATTTGAGAACACTTCGTAGCGCTTTGCCCAAAATAAACAACAACGTCACAAAATAGGTAACTACCTAGCTATAGAAATATTTTCAATTACAGTGAATGGTGTTTTCATCGAAACATAATAAAATACGGAACAGTTACTAAACCACAAATTGTTTAAATACAACCTGCTACTCATCTAAAAATGCTAGATCATTGACAATAGTACACATTTTTTGCGTTTGAAGAAAATAATAATGTTCAAACAACAAAGATTCATCAAGCACTTACGCAGTGTAGATCACGCAGAAGTCACCGAAGCATATCAACATTTACAATTGAAATATTCATTGTTGTTGACGAAGAACTAAAATACTGATAATAAACTTAACCCTCTTTGCGACACAAACTGTGGTAAATTTTATAGAATTTGCAAAAACACTACCATTTCTTGTGATGGATTCACAAAATATCGCTTCAGCTGATTTGACAGATGTCATAGCAGGTACCAACATTCAAGAAAGTTGTAATATAAATTCTGTGCCAACATTATAAAACAAAACTTTTTCAAGTTGACAGTTTGTCCAACATTACCATTAGTAAATATCGGTTTAGCGTGAATGAATGCCTATAGATAGGGACAATAATTCTGCCCAGGAAGTAGCTTGGTTATCGTGTTTGCAGACTGCAATTATATCGCCATGGCGCGAACATTTAAACTACCTCCATCTAGGTATCTACCTCCTATTTGGTTTAAAAATTGTCCCATTAAATTATGGAATTGGTTTGAATATACCTTTTATTATTTCACTCTGTTATGGAAGAGCGGGACTACCTGGCACAGGTGTTTTTTACAACTGGTAGAGGTAGTTGTTGCTACCTCGAAAAATTTATGTAATGAATGACATAATATATTTTTGAAGAAATAAACAATTTTTCATTTTCATTCATCATTTTCAATTTTCACCTCCAATGTATTCAGTAGTACATATTGATTAATTAATAATTTAGAAATGAAACTTTTAGGTACAGAGTACGTACAAGATTTTTATTATAAAATAAATATTTATATAAAAAGAAGCAAGCATTGTGAACATCAAAAGCAATTTAGATGAAGGCCATGTAGAGCGGGGGGGTGAGGTAATTTTTTAATTGCAGTGTCCAATGATAGGAAGGAGTAAACACAATGCGTATATGCACTAAGTAACATACCTATGCGCTTATTACCGAGATTTTAATCTTATCATTTTGACTTGAGGATGATACATCATTCATTGATTGTAGGTAGGTAATACTTATTTATATATCGTTCAAACATGACTTGCTAATTCTGAACCCCAATTTTAATGATTAGTACTCAAATTGTCCTACCTACTTATCATGAATGCACATTGTTTACTTATTCTGAATCTATACCTAATCAGAATAATTTATTTATTTTTGTACCTAAAATCAAAGAGACGCCATTGCAGAACAAATCATTATTGAAAGGCGGCCCAAAGTATGCTATACAACCTCATTATTTATATTCATTCACATAATTTAAAGAAGAAATAGACGAAACTATTGTTATCTCTCTCTAAAAACATAAGACTCAATGCTACTTGCATGACGTAAGAAAGAGATGTCATAATATCATTATGACATCTCATAATATTATTATGACATCTCATAGTAGTTAGAAGAGAATGATAAAACGTCAAAGTCAAAAACTTCGTTGAGTTTTTGGAAAAAAAAACTTTTTGAATAAATAAACTAAAATAAATAAATACAGCTTTACTTACGTATAAAATGACATATTTTTGCCAGTTTTAGGAGTATAATTCGTGCATCGCCTAAATACGCACGAAGGCATTGTTGTCTGCGAATAATGTTGTGAAAGTGAACTAAATGTACTGTGTGATCACAAGCGGGTGATCGTGACGTGAGCTGGGATGGAACTAAGACTTCTCTGGCTAGCTAGCTTGCATTTGTGTTGCCAAGAAATTTGCCCTATTACGTATCTAGAAGTTTTTACATATCTCTGCCTAAAATAAGGATAATAAAAAATGTTATAGAAGCTAATATCAGATGGGGAATTCCTGTTTTTTGGTTTTTTGGAAATTTTGGACAAACATTTTATGTTTGTCCAAAATTTCATTCAAACGTAATTTTAATATGATTTAATATACTGCTAAAGGCATCTGGGGCTCTATTTTTGAACCAAATGAGGCATTTCGAGCGATTTTAAAACCACGATTTCTGCTGTTTTTCGTACAATTTCTGTAATTTTTCTACGTGAATCGCACGTCCTCAACGAGTGGTATCAACCACTCGCATCAGGAGTCCGGTATCAAACGATAATCAGCAGATATCGAATTATTTAAATTGCCTGAAGTGCAACGAGCGATTCAAAAATAAGGCTCCAGGGGTCATTATTAACCAATTTAAAAAAAAAAGTATTTGAGGTATTTACGGCCGAATAAAGAAACGCTACTCAACATTTAAGAACTACTCAATCAAAGAAACAGCTCTCAAAATAAAAAAAATGCCATACTAATTTTGAATTTAGAAGCTGCTCAATAATTTAAGTACCTCTCAAAAGTTAAATGACGTTTCTGTATTCGGCTGTTAGTCTATGAAAGTAGCACGTTAGTGAAATAACATTTGACATTTTTTGATTATTTAGGAATTACCAAGGAATTACAATGTTTGTTACATTTTTCAGTCAATAAAGTTTTGTTTGCAGTTAAGTTGCAAGTCATTCCTTTATTTTGAGTGTATTGTTTGCAATCACAATGATGTTAAAATTAATTAAATAGAGAAATTAGGGTCCAGAATGTGTAACAATAGGCAATAAATAAGTTAAAAAATGGATTACTTGATTTCAAGCAATTTGTCTAAAAAAGTATTCCTCGCTTTTCATTCATGATTTAAATACAGACTTACCTGCTTATGTTACAATTATTCAAATAGAATTTTTATAAAAAAAAAGTGAGTGCAATCAATTTTGAATTAAAAATTAGACAGTTTTACATAGGTAGTGGCATGCAGTTTGCATTTTGGTTGCCCAATTTCAGATTTAGTAGCTGAAAATATTTTAGTAAATTAAATGCCAACAATTGGAATGAATTTACATTTAACTTTATAGACTATAAACATGTATCACAGAATGTTATTTAAAAAAAATGTTATACATAATTATATTAAGGCACTTCACACAACCATTAATTAAAATTGTATTTATGAAAATATAACATTGGTATACATTATAAGTAAAATATATTGCAGCCTTAACATAGTTTTAGTATAAATGTTGTATTAAGGAAAATATAAATGGAATGCATTATATGTACTTTGATTGATAACAATAGAATTGTTTCACCTTAAAATGACATTTAAATGTTTAACAATTTTGTTTTATGTTTACTTAACCTATCATGTAAGAACTTTGAAAGTAATAAATTAATGCTCAAGTAACAAATAGTTTGTAAAATGCAATAGTATTACAAACACCATAAGAGACTGACCAACACCATAGAGATTGGGTCAATTAAGCTATAGCTGGCTGTTTCCACTTGTATGAACCTGAGTATTTGAAATCATAATCTGCTAGCTTTTTATCTGCTTCTATTGGCCCTCTAGAACCATAGACATATGGTAAAGGTTTAACGTGATTTTCTTCAATCTTTTTTAAAATTGGCGTGAAAATACGCCATGCTTCCTTTAATTCGTCGTTACGGACGAAATGCATTTGAGTGCCGGTAAATACGTCGAGGATCAATCTTTCGTAAGCGTCGGGAACATCAGCTTCCCTGTACCTCATACTGTAAGTGAGGTCCAACTCAGTTTCAACTAAGTCAAACTTCATTCCGGGTGATTTACTCATCAGTTTCAGATACAGAGCCTCCCCGGGCTGAACTCTGATGACTAGTTCGTTTCTTTTAGCGTGACCTTCAAAGATATCACCGGGGACATCTTTATACTGGATTCGAACTTCTGCTTTCCTTTCGTTCAAAGCTTTGCCACAACGAAGTATAAAAGGTACACCCTGCCATCTGGCATTGTTTATCCAAAGAGCGGCCAAAGCATAAGTCGGAGTTACTGAGCCTTTAGGCACAGTAGGGTCATCCAAATAGCCCAACTTTTCTTCACCCTGACCTTCAGGGTTACCAACATACTGTCCAATTAAAATGTCATTCATCTCAATAGGCTTAATATGTCTGAGAACTTTCACTTTTTCATCTCTGATGTCATTCGGGTTGAGGGTCACAGGTTTTTCCATAGCAACAAGAGATAAAATTTGTAACAAGTGGTTTTGCATGACATCACGGAAAATACCAAAATCGTCAAAGTATCCTCCTCTGCCTTCAGTGCCAAAAGGCTCCTTAAAGGAAATTAGAACAGATGCAATGTTTTCCCTGTTCCATGATGGACTGAATATTTTGTTTGCAAATCTAATAGTCATCAAATTCTGAACCATTTCTTTGCCCAGATAATGATCGATTCTATATATCTGTTCTTCTTTGAACAGTGCAGCGAGATGGTTACTCAGTTTATCGGAGCTTACATCATCTCTTCCAAAAGGTTTCTCAATAATAATTCTGGTGAAGCCCTTGATAGAAATGCAGGCGTTTCGAATATTGACAGTAACATCTTCAAACACAGTTGGTGGGACAGCCAAATAGAAGATTCGGTTCGCAACCGGCCCCTTCTCAGACTTGCTGATCAGCTGATTTAGCATTTCATAGTCAACTCTCTTGTCATATGAACCAGCGAAGTAGTCGTTGTTTTCCCAGAACTGTTCGAACTTTTCTTCTTCACCTGCTTTGACCTTCATGTATTTCTTACACTTTTCCCTCACATCGGCTAGACTAAGTTTGGTGCGTGCATAACCAACAAACTTAGTATTTCGTGGTAGAAGATTATCACGGTATAGATACCAGATAGTTGGATATATCTTTTTTTTCGCTAAATCTCCAGAAGCACCGAGGAGCACGAAAGTATGAGGATATTCAAAATCGGTTTTGTTTTCCATTTTTCGGTCTACACTTTCTCGCTAAATACAACAAGTATAACAAGTAAATACACAGTATCACTACCGCGCTTTGGAGATCAACGTGTGAAATCAAACAGTTCACTGCTATGCCCACAATTTTTTACGTAAAAATAATGTAACTAATTAGTTCAACGACTCAAGCAACTTCGCTTCGGCGATTTATGTAGTAAACTTGTTAAAAATTACAAGTATTTTAGTTTTCAATTACGAAATATTTGAAGGTCAGAAATTATCCTTGAGTAAGCTCGTTTGTGATTGGTTAAAATATTGCCGTCTGATTTACACGACCAATAGAAAACAGAACAAGAAAAACAAAAAGAATGCGTTTACAAAGAACAAGCTGCTTAAGTTGTGACATTACTTTGACTTTGAGATTTTTTTTGTTGGAGATCCGTGGACACAGAACATTATGCAGTAACTTAGCGTAATCCGTGAACCATGACATAAAAATAAAAGCTTTGCTCTCAAATTTTGTGATTGTATACTGTTTTCTTCTTCTTCGTTTATATATGGCCTATTCCATTTGGACATTTGCCAGTGTCAAGTATTATTAATTTATGGAAGTTTTTATTTGCATTGCATCGAAACAGTCAAGTCGTCATAGTTAAAGTCAAGTCGAGGGAATCATTGTAAAACGGGGGCCATGTTTTACAACGTTTGTTCATGGAGCCTTCGAGACAACGCTAAAGTCCATGTTTTGCACCGATTTTCACTTTCATTTAAACTTGTACACTTTCACGAAACTAAACTGATTAATATGCCCCCAAAATTAAACAATTTACACGCATTTGAACAAGGTTTAACAAAAATGAAAATTTAGCACCACATCTCCTAACCGCGTTCCCGCGAAAACTCCAATATACTGTTTTCAAAAACACAAAAAGATTATTACAACAAAATTCGAAATTAAAAACATTTTACAAATTAATTTAACGTGAATTTGAAGAAAATTTTCTATAGATTTGGCCACAAATTTTATCTGTGCTTTCGTTCTTTCCACAGATAGAAAAGCTCTAGTGAGTGAACATGGAACATGAATGACGTGCGTGACGCGTTGTTTTATGTCACTCTGTCAGTCAATTCTGCTGTCATTTTTGTTGAATTTCGAAAGGTTTTTACTCTAATTACTAAATATTCATCTGTATTTTGAGTATATCTACATATTTAACAAGTTACGTTGCAACTAAACTGAGTTACTTTCATTTATCGCGGAGTTATTTGTGTTTTACGAGGGGTGTATGTATATTTCAAAGTATAGGTATATTTAGTTCATCGACCTTGTTACTGACAGGTTCATCGCCAGCAACTGTTCTATGAGAGTGGGAATTAGCGTAGTATCATCAAACTATAGCAATATAGTAAATTGAAACATCTACAAATGATGGAGCCCTCGAGAGATGCAGGTAAGCATTATATCATAAGACTTTCGTACTTTACTATTTGTAACTTACTTAGAACTACCCTTCTTACTATTTGAAACAATAGATTTTCTAAAGGAACATAATTTGCATACACTCCCAAGCGTCTGGGCTAGTCTACCTCATGCATAGTAACATCTTAATGGAATAAAAAGATGTTTCAAGTAATTGAAGTTCAACAAAGTAACCTCAAAAGATATGAGTACCTTGGTTACCTTTTTTACCGTTTCTCCATCTACCCTACACTATTTACCTCAAAAAAGTTCAATGTTCTTAATTATTCTTCTTTATGCTCTGAGGTTTTTGTCCTGTAAGTGTGAATCCAGTAAGAGTTTTGGAAGGGAGAAATAAACCTACTATCCAATTTCTTTCTTACAGGATACAATACTATCCTTTGGAAAATGTGGGTAGGACTCTCCCCTTACTTTCAAATAAATCAGCTCGTTTAACTTAAACAATTTAGTATTTTATCTTATTGTCAATCACATCATATTATGCATCCAGTACAATAATAATGGTTCAGTAGCAGGCCCGTCAGTCCCCTATATCACAAGTTGGTTCTTTTGTATGTCTCAATATGTAAAACTGACAAACTGCCAATGGCTGCCAAAATGTCCACATAGTAAGTAATATTGATATTTGCACACATATCTCTTTGTCAGTATGCATACATATATTGCAATCTTGGCAGTGCCTGTATCTTTGAAAAACAATCTGATATCTGTTATTGTGGATTAAAGATGCAATTGACATGGACACATGCTTGACATTCGCGAATAATTACAAGTTCAATATCTATTTTGCTTGTTGTCAATATGGCAAGCTGAGCAGCGAATTCATTCAGTTACAAAATATCAAATTCTCTATGAAAATATTCACTACAAGCACATAAGAAACTAAACAATAAGATACTTAAATAAAATATAAAGCTTTTTATAATATTAAGCTGGATAGTTCTAGTTTAATAATAGTACTTTCTTTTATATTCCCTATATGGTGGGTAGTACAACAAACTGCATTCGAATTTTGAGTCAACTTTTTTAAAAAGGTGTGGGTAAATTCTCAAAGGTGTGTGTGTAAATTTCTGAACAGTTGAATAGTGCAATGTATGAAATTTAGCTGTCTGGGCCTACATAAAAAGCTTCACTATCAGGCAGCCTTTCTCCTTCAAGCTTCTAATAGAGACCAGCCAAGTTCTATGAGTACTTTCATTGTCTACAATAAGCAATATCATCAGGCTTTGCTTATTGTAGATTGTCACCTCTAACTTAGTATTACATGCATGCCCTGAGGCCTTGGACTAAAAGGTTCTATATTCAAAAGCCATAATAGTTCTGATCATATTTGGTCAAAGTATATTTCTCACATTCATCACAAATCATAGCGAATTGAGGGTATTGCTCATGAATAAGAGGGTAAAGCTTGTACCATTCTGAAGTTTCAGAGTATGTATGGTTGTTTTAAAACTGCTATGCAGATACCCTGGAACAACAGTATATTTTTTATTCCTGTCAGTACAGTACTTGAAGCCCTTGAAAGGATGAGATAAGATAACATGTGATTGTACCAAAAATTAATTACAGTAATCAATTATCTACCTAAAAAGAAAACAATTACAAATTAGTAAAAGGGGCTATAACAAAGGATTTGAATTGAGACCTACAATAAAACAAAATTTTCAAAGAACGAATTATAAATTTAACTATGAATATTTTCCAACTTACTAATATGATGAAAAAAACTGTTAAAACTAAAAAAGGTAGGTATATTTTGAAGACTCAAATTCTAAAATGCTGCAATTCGATTTTTTCATTTTCATAATAAAACAGTCTTTGATAAAAAAATACTACAGAGTAATTTTGATGCACGTAGTAGCCGACAGAGGGCGGAAAATAGTTTTATCCTATCTCGCTAGATGGCGGTAGTTGTATGTTAGAAGAGTTTATTTACAAAATGATTTACAATAAGAAACTGGTTTGATTGCTGGCTTCCTTCAATTTAAGAAAGGAGATGGGGAACTAGAGCCACGAAAAGATATGAAAAATCATTAAGATAAGTATATCGGAAATGTGGCTAGAATTTTTAAATAAATCGCCACTGAAGAAATATGGAACCACTCTTGAATAATTAATAAACTGAATGGAATTGAAAATATGGTATGCCAAACAAGTGGGTATTTTATTTCGAAGACATTACGCATATCGAAAATTTCTAAAGAATATGTAGGTACTTAACCTACCTTCTTCATTTTTTGGAGAACATACTAAAAAGACCCTAGAACTGGATCCGTGGTATCTCCTTGTGAGAATTCCTCTCTAAATAATATAGGTAGCCTACGTAGGTATCGTCTGGTGTATAAAGTAAAGAACTCCATTTATGGTGCACCAGAATAGGTGAGTTCAAATTGGGCTCTCGAAAAGGTCACCAGTTTAATTGACTGTTGACATTGCCGAGTGCATTGCGAAGGAGTAGAGTAGGTACAGCACGTGTGATGTAGCACGAACCTCGCTGGCACGGGCGGGCGGCGAGGGGTGCGCAGTCGTGTGCAGTGGACCACTCGACGTCGCACAAGGTCAAGGAGAATGATTAACAACGAAAATACAGCAAAACAAACGGTGGAGCGCGGGGTTGGCGCGGCGCGGGGACAGCGCACCAGTCAGAGCAGCGACGCCACCCGCACCGGCCGCGAGACGCGTCGCTCGCGACAAACCCGAAAATCGATGCACGATCCGCAACCGGCTAACAACATTATCCGAGACCAGTAAATCCGATAACATTTTATGAGTGACGTCGTTACACCCTAATGTGCACTTACCCACTTGTGACTGTGATGCATCATTCGTAGAGAGAGTATAGTCAAGCACGTAGTATGACTGTCTCCTGACTTTCCTGTCAACTTTGAATGGTCGAAGCGCTCTTGGATCCCAATACTTTTTTAAATTTCGGATCCACGATTACCTAGGTTCAAACATACCAGTTCAAAAATAGTTGATTAATAATATCATGCCATATTTAAAAAAAAATAGGAAAATGTAGGTAGAGAATGAAACTTCTTTATTATTTCTGTAAATTGTGTTTATTTGTTTACTGTTCCCACGCACGAACGTTACCTGCAGTCCTTGCAAATTATGAAGAGCGTCAAGCTCAATCTTCATTGTAGCTTGTGCGTTGTTCATGCTTTACTGTCATTGATACTGCGTTTTTATTACGCATCATCTTCTCCAAAAATTTAATGCATTCCATTAAATGAAGCATTCAACTATAGTTCATAATGTTATACAAGGCTACAAAGTGGATTTTTGCTGCGATCTGTGTTTTCAATCCAAGTAGGATTGAAACCTGAGCAAATAAAGGATACTAGAATTGAACCACGAGCGAAGCGAGTAGTTCAAATATTGAATCCTGAGTGAAGCGAAGTTTCTAAAGGTACGAGATGCAAATAACTTTGGTACCGAGTGAAACACACAATATTTTTTCACTTCACTACAGCGAGGAAAACGCTAGGTGCTAAACGCTTTTATTCAGTCCAGTAATGGCTGTGGCTGGCTAGTGCGATTATTCAAAGAAATGAGGTTGTTACACTGACATGAAATAAGTATTATCTAGTCTTGCTTTCAGTCAAGTTAGTCATTTAAGTCATTTTACTTTTAATTTTGGGAGGAACGCGTTAAAGAGATGTGTTACTAAATTTCCATTTTCGTGAACCTAATTCAAATGCGTGTAATTTGTTTAATTTCGGGGGCATATTAATCAGAGTTTCGCGAAGGTGTAGAAGTGTAATAAAAGTGAAAAGCGGTACAAAACATGAACTTAAGCGTTGTCTCCAAAGCTCACGTGAACCGTCACTGTAAATAGCTACCATTAACCGCTACCTGGACTTGAATTTTAACTACTGCGACTTGACTGTTTTATGATGCAAATAACTTCCGAATAAATATTAGATAATATTTCACACTGGCTGGTTTTCAAACAGCCACAATCAGATTATAAACAATAAGAAATAAAATTAAAATAAGCAGATTTGTTTGCGTCACAAAATTTATGTATTAAAAGGGAATCGATATTGAATACTCTCCCTCCGCGACAGCTTGCAAAATCAACTTTTGCCCGCAGATATTTAGTGATAAAGAGAATCTTTCCGAGGTTGTGAGGTGGAAAGTAAATTGTCTGCAAAATATGATCAGGAGATTAGATAGTTCGTGATATTTATCGACAATTTGCCTGCTTCATATTCCAAATTTTGTTGTATAGCAAATTACTTATTATCGTGTATAAAATTCACGGGCACGATATTGTCCGCAAATGATGACTTCTTGTATGTATTTGTGATAATAAACTATTATAATTTATGTGCTTCTAGTCTAGCAGCATATTGAATTATAAAACTGTAATATTTTAATGCCCTTATATCTTTATCTGACACGAGTCGTAAAGAACATTGCAAGGTTGCAAGTGTATTGACTCTCGTGTTTTGAATAATATTATCTGTGTGCTCTATGGTTCTTGCTAGTAATTTGCAAGTTCATTTTGTGTATTACGAAAGAAATTTCGATTCTTGTCGAAGATAACACAGAACTTTCCTTGTTCAATAGTTTGACGTCAAGATCATGTAACCAGAAAACGAATTCGTGCCAAAATGAACTGAAAAGATGGAAAGCTCGTCACAGTTTCATGACATTTGGATTACTAGAGTCAACCATAAAAATATTCATCGTCGTTTTATAATAAATCACATTTCACGACATTGGTATGCCATGATACTTCGATTGCCTTTCTTCAATTCGCTACTTTCTTGAAAACATTTACACATGTGACGGATATTTGTTTGCCCTTGATATATTAGCGTGCCTAAACAAACATTTCTTCTAAAACATACAATAAAGCATATACAGCTAAGTTACCTTATATTCTTTGAAATAAATCGATTGAAAAGTCAGTTCACAAAAGCGTGAAACAAATTGTAATCGAATGGATGGCTTCACATTAATTCTTTATAACTAGCTCTTTATAATACTAGCTACTTCGTCGCTTAGTTTTATTTGTGTTGTTACGTTGTCACCTATTGATTTTATTTTTCTGTACGACATGTGAGTTACCCATTTAGTATCATTTTAGATCTGATTATACCCACTTACCTATATAATTTTCGTTTATATAAAATACCAGTTCTTAAAATATCCGATGTCTGAATATTTAGCCAAGCTACCTATCTCATTTAAACAACATTTTTATTCTAAAAACCCTGACATTATCAAAGAACACGTTAAAAATATCTAATTAGGTAATCGCGAATTTGCCATTAAAATTATTCAGATGTTTTTAGAAAATTAATTTCTATATTTTTTCGTCATTACTATTATTGGTATATCTCTATTTTTGCTGTAATATATCTACCTTCATGGTTTAACTTTATTTAGTTTATTAAAAATGATTTAAAAACTTCTTGAATTAACATTTTTGGACTCGCAAGTCTACGAATTACCTGTAGGTACTAGTTAACTCATTCATTAGCAATTACTAGTCTTCAATTGACGTACAATGTACATGTTTATAATTTTATAGAGCGGTTATCCAACACGATTTTATCGTATCATTGTCAAGGTCTTCTACTCTATTAAAATTCATAGCCGCCCTCATGCTAACTCACTTTTGGAATACTAAAATGTTACTTTACTTTTTGTTAATGTGACTTCACATGAACACGTTTCCTTGTTTTTATTTCATATTTATCTAGTTACCTACCTACCTACATCAAATTTTTAGTTACTGACATTTTTATATAGTAGCTTTTAAAAAATAATCTTGTATTATTCACTTGCGTTTTGTAACTCATTTCTATTGTGCTGTTCCGTGTAATATGAATAGTATGACTTATTATATTTTTTATTTATTTAGGTACTGGCTTTGTGGAGCAAACGAGTTTCTCGCATTGTTTAGAATCGAAGAAGTTAGCATAGGTAGTTGTCGCAGCACGTGTGCCGCCTATTCCAGAATTAATAAATCAATATGGAAAACGTTTGTTAAAGTAACGATGAAATATTCTACAATTGTTTACGATTTTCGCTAAGAATTGTTTAGGGTCTTTTGATGTTAAAGGTTGTTATTCTGCGCAGCCAAATTTATAAAAGCGATGTTGAAGGGTATGCTAGCTATTATATTATATATATCAGGTCTCTTTCTCTCACCTACAGTCTATTACCAGAGTTATAAGTGCCTAGGAACTAATATAGAGATCGAAGTCTGTTTTGTTTTGTTTTGCGTGTGCCTAATCTGTGTCGGTAGCGGGCGGGCGGGCGGCGGCGGGCGTCACTCCGCGCGGGAACTGTTGCCTCCTCGTTGGCTTGGTCACGGCCAAGGTCTTTGCCGACAAAATTGCGTTTGCTGTCATTACGTAACTCTCGTCAACTCGTGTCTCGGGTAAAGCGATAAAATGCTAGTTCAACTTCATCATTTCTCAAGCATCAAAACTATTAATGACGTTTTCGTTAATATTTATTACTAATTTACGATAAAGCATTCGTCCAGATTTGTGCCCAAACAATAGATCTAAACGCCAAATTCTATTGTGAAATAATGAGTACCTATGTAAAATTTGCCAACATTAAATTTAACATTCTGATAAATTAAACGAACCGCGTTATGATTTATTACCAGGATGATGTCTGCTTCACTAGAAAATAGAAATTGAAAGTGCTTCTTAACACACTATATCCCCGAGACGTGAATTCAGCAAATACCACATGTGACAAAGAATTTGGAGAAGCGTTATATTTCTACTTATATATTTACACTAAACTTTGTAATAGATTTCCTCCATTTAATTTGCCCATATATGTTCTAATAGTACTTACCTATATTTTTGTACCATGGCAGAGTCCAGAATATTTACTGCAGATTTAATGCTGAAATAAAACAGTAAAGGTGCTATAACTAAGGGAGCATCGCATTGCATCGGTACGATCTCGAGCACAAACAAAAAACACCTGTAGTCGTCAGCGAGTCGCCAAGGTCGCAGGCCCCCGCTGCTCGCTCTGCGTTCCGTTTACCTATATCTCGCGGCGAGCGATGCATACGTCTGCCGCCCCCGCGCGCGCCGCCTCTGACTCACTGAGCGATACTGTGTGTGCCCCTTCCATCCACTCGATGCATTATATCGTCTAGTCAACTATCATTACTTTTCCCCAACATCTACCTACTCGTTCTTTCGTATCGATCAAGTTTTACTCGTTTCTCGTCAGTTTTAAACTTTGTGTTTTGTAAGCGACCTTTAAAAGCAAACGAAAAGGAAAGTAACCTGGTGTGAGGTGTTGCGCTCGCGTCGCTATTGTCAATGTTAATTAATGTCGGTGGCGGGCGAGACGTCTGAGTCAAGGTCGCAGATCGATACCGCCGTCGTCGGGTGGGAGTGGGGGGCCAGCAGCCGGCCTTCATCTCCGCTACGGCTTGCACGTATGCACGTCATACCGACTGAAGAAAGTGTACGAAAGTGGAAACATTCCTTGATAACACTGCTCTACGCTCAACGAGCGCTGTCTCTACCTAATTCACACTTGCTTCATTTCGCGTTTTAATTTTTTTCATAATCGATTGCATTTCTTTAAAATGACGTGTGTACATGTATCAATACAAAATGTCAACATGGTCGAACGCTTAGAATCCTTTGTTATCAGTGTTCCTGGCTGGTGCCCGCTTACTCATTGTTAAATCGTACCTTTGTGTACTTTCCAGCAATGTAAAAAGCTTAATTCTTTTATTTCGTGTCTATAGTTAATGCTTGGCTAAAGCCAAGGCTTTTACCGTTTTTATAAAACCCCTAACTTAGGTTTTATTGATTAGTTTTGTTACCTTGTCCGCTACATTTTCTTACACCTTTTGTTTGTCTTCCCACGCGAGATTGAAAGAACTTTCTCCGTTCGCAATAAAGAGCCTATCAATTACATGGATACTACCTTCAGCCTCGTCAGGATATCAGTTGATTGACAGGTTCGAGTATTGGAACTAGTCTCACAATAAACCAACACCCTAAACCGACCGTAAAAGGATATAGGTAGATGGATTCGCGCTTCGATGATTTCTTTTGAATTGAGCTGAATATAACAACCAACCGCCTACATCGTAAAGAAAATATTCTGTATTAGGTACCTTGCTAATGCCGCGTCTTTACTTTGATTATATTGTCTCTTTATTTAAACCACACATTCTCTAACTCTAACTCTAAATGTGTGGTTTAGTCTTTGGACATAACGTGAGCACCTTCCAAACCTGCACTAAGTCAGTTTTCTCTTCGGCAACCTTTATAAGTATCAAATATTTTGTTTTTGACGGCAAAATTGATATTGAAGCCGTCTTTTTAGAGAATTGGCTATTTCGACAGCATATTGAATTTCGAATTCAAAATCTTTTCACGTGGAAAATTTCTTATTCGGATCAAACTATAAAATGCAATCCAAAGAATCTAAACCCAACAAAAGTTATTTTCGTCCATTCCACTCGTGAATTACCGGAAGGGTGTCGCTGGTTGAAATCCAAATTTGAATGTCAAATTGCTAAAACCAGAGTGTCATTAAAAAGCTAAACTCCAGGCACAACTCGTTCTACTAAAATAATATAGCTTCAGTGCCCCTTGTAAAGACCAACTAAAAGTGGTTTTTTAGAAATCTTTGGCTGCAGCTCGTTTGCACTTACTGGCCTATGTCGTAGCACCGTATACTCCTTACCTCTCTACATACGAAGAGAGGTGCAGTGCAGCCGCTAAAATGGATCGGATCTTGTTCAACTGCCGTCAATGTATTTTTTAGATGATCTTGCTTTGAGCATTATACATAATTATCATCATTCACCATCAGCTGAGATAGCGGTCAATGTTCATATATGGTTTATAAAAAAAAACAATATATGTACCACCCTATAACCTTCACTATACACTTCAGTTTTCATGGTTTATTGTATAGAGTTATACCTATACATAGATCTCTCCTCTTAAATGTAATCACTGCGTGTTATTCTCCCAAATGAATTAGGACATCTACCTATCGATCGATTTTGGGATCGGTTCGTTTATGAGATATCAATATGTACCTAGGTGTTGTTTTCTCAACTTGTATCAAGAATCTATTTACGATTAACCAGTTTCTTATCTTTTTATTTTCGTATTAATATGAAATCAAATATCACACTGTTATTACCCGGATTCTAAAATAATATGTTATCTCATGTCAGTTGTCAGAACATTAATGAAAACGAACATTACTGAGATAAATGTTTACATGAAACTAAATATCTTTTTAAAAACCATTCAAATATGACTTTATCGGAATATAGGCGCTAAACGAGCACCGGATGTGTTTTTGTTAAACTTCTACCAAAACAGGACACGTGCAAAGAACGTCCCTGATTGAAAAACTCGAACCCCAAATGCCCATGGCCGAACATCTGCTTCTAAACAAATATAGATGCCAAGTTCAGTAATAAACAACTCCATATAAATGTTATGTTTTTTGCAAATACATTTGATATAGTTTATGGCACAAATGTACGTTGATTAATTTGATATAAAACTATGTAAACTATGAATGTAAACATCGTCACGAATCACGAACCTGCGATGCTCGCGCTGTCGATCGGTCGGACGTATCGGATTGTCGATGCAAAGTGACATAGCGAATTTTATATGGTAGGGGCTATCGCGGGGAGCTCGGTCCATGAGTGACGTAAAACTTAATTACAGAAACGCGCCGCAGCCATGATCACGACGAAGGCCAATAGCTAACAACTACAATTATTTTGATGATTCCACTCTAACATATGACCATAAAATATTTAAAATCGTCTAGTTCAATTCTGATTCGTTTGCAATTACGTAAAAAAATGCGTGTAGATTTATAACAAGTTTTTGAGCATAAAATGTGATTTATTCACGTATGGATTCTATGCGGACCTTGAGCGCTCCGGGTAAGACCTTCACGCTAGCGGTAACCGCGCGGAAGTTGACGGGCAAACTTTTTGTCAAATTGGAGCTCTGTGAGCGTTAGTCACGGGCTAAGCATCAGCGTCGCAGCTTGTGGCGCATTGGTGACGCGTTGCACAGTGCACTGCGATATCGTATCCATTCGTGCTGCACGTCCCCACCCGCCTCGCCTTCGGGTGGAATAGCAACCGCTATCACACACAATGTCAATACGACAACGCCGACGTCTGCTTTGTCTCTTTCTTCGGCTCTGACGCTTTTGTCTAATCAATTATACCATATCTCCCTTTCAGCACACTCACTCACAAGTCTTGAGTCACAACACTTGATATTTTTAAAAGCCAAATCCAAAATTCACGGTTTGATATTCGTATCCGACGTCAGGAGATATCGCAACCTCGTATTGTGAATTGTGCAGTTTTATGGTAAGAAGTGGTGAAGTACTTACAGTGTTTTTAGTGATGTGAGGATGCTTGTGCGTGGCCATGTCGAGCTTGGCGAAGAAAGACAAGCCGACTATGTCGGTGACGGCACTAATCAACAGCAGCTGGGCGCGGCAAATGTCGCCGGCGACTCCGCAGCCGCAGACGCCGCCTACGCCGATCCAGACCAACAATTTGCTCTCTTTACCGACGCCGTCTAACTTACCCACCAATGACTACTCGCTGGATATTCAATGTAAATATTTTAGTTACGAAATGTAATAGTTATTGAATTTGTGAATTAACAAAAGAAGAAAACTACAAATGAAAGACAAAAGTTTGCTTCGTATATTTTTAAACAAAGGGACAATAACTATCCAAGCATAGCGTCGTTGCTAGAGACTCTCAAACCCATGTAAGGTACAAATTATGTCTCCATAACGCTTGCTTTACTTCAGTTAAACACACACTTCTGCGTCTAATTTCTCTTTTCCGACGTTTTCGTTAATCATACTTATTAACTTGTAATCATACGTTCCATATCGTTACGCGAGAGTCGCGAGAGTGAAAGAAAATTGTGATTAGCTCGCTTGTAATGTCTTTTAACAAACAAAATTAACGAGATTTTTGCAGTGAGCAAGCGATTTTAATTTGTTTATTAACGAGATACATACGATTAGCTTTTCCAGTTCACTACCCCATTTCTAACGTATACGACGTAGACACTATGTAGTAGGTACTTACACGGACTTTTACACGTTTTTGTGTTAGTTTAAAGCACATGTTTCTTTACAATTAGTTAAACAAGTATTTTACACGTTTCCACAATGTTATCTTTATTTTATTCCTTGATGAACTTTTCTGGGATGTATATGAACTTCATAAAAGTAAAATTATATTATATTTTTCTGTTTTGGTATTGTCCTACTCTCCGTGCTTCACTCTATTCTAATTATGTCTGAAAGAAAATGTAATGCTCCAATGTTACTTATAAATAAAAAAGTGGTTAAATCTCGCTGATCAATAAACCCACCCTTACTAAATTGCTGCCAATATCAGAAACTTACGAGCGGAAATTGTTACAACTTTGTTAATAATTTCATTGTGTTACAAGCTGGAAAACTTTGAGTTTAATATATTGCTCTAGAACAATCTACTCCAATTAATATGCTAATTTAAATGATTCATATCTTTCAAGTAGAACTTACCTAACAGAGGATTACACTTAACTGCAAATCCCTTGTAGGTAATTCTTAGCAGGTTTAAAGTTAATATGGTAATTATATTCCCCATTTTCCATATTCATCAGAAACTTATAAAACTTTGTTGGATGAAGTTATAATAACGCCATCAATCTACCTAATATAAACTCCATGTTTCACGCAGCTTGGTAACACTGATTTTATTTCAAGTCAAGGGTATTTTTTCAGTGCTATACAATTGTAATTTCTAATGCTATTTGACTATGTATGATTTGCTTGTGTATCAGGCATGTTCTAGAACAGTCCGTATTTATTAGTCTTGCATAGTGATGGGCCGACTACGAGTAGTAGACGGGTACTGCAAATTGTGCCGACTAGTCGTCAACTAACAACTATGCAATAGAACAATATTTATTGAATTAGTAGTACAGTTAAAAAGTAGGTAGTCAGAAAACGTAAACTAATACCTCACAACCAGGGCGCACCTTAAATCTTTCAATGTTTATTCTTCCGAAAACGGTTCACCTATTTTTTTGCAAGTTTTGATAACGCCTGACCCGAATATTTCCGATTTAAATAATGATTTGTATGCCGACTAGTCGGCAAAAAACATAGTCGGCCCATCTCTAGTCTTGAACAACAGTTTAGCAAACTAGAATTTCCTGCAATTTTGACGATGTAAAAGAATATTTATAAATTGTTTTACATCAAACTCGTAGGTGTTTAGAAAACTATTTGTAAACTTTTGACAATGATAAACCGTGTAACTTATTTGTCACAAGATTTTTCCATTACATAGTAGGTAAATAAAAAAATACCTGTTGGATATACATCATCGCATCTGTATCTAGAGACTGATGTCACTTTTCAATATAAATCGACTGTGGGTGCGGTTTGTCGATATTAATAAATAAGTAACGCAAAAAAACGACATTCTTTAATGAAGAAAATGCACACTTCATTACCACATTACATTACCTATTGAGAATTATTTATTACTAGATTTACTGGTATTGGGTGGAGATGACACCTGCTGTGCTATTTTCCAGACAAGTCTAGGTGCACAAAGCGATAAACCCACGTACAGAACTATGTACTCATAAAAAGCTTGTAAAAGTTTCGGCTAATAAATTAAACCTCGAATGTTTATACATGGATATTATAATATATTATATATAGCCTGCACGACACGAGGCATTACGTATACCAAATTCAGGGTTATTATTATTGATTGCACATTTAACATTTAATAGTTAAGTACCTAAGGATATTACAAATCTGTTAAAATAGAAATTACCAAATAGTTTCATCAATAATGTAATGAGTGACCATTGGCTTTGTGACATTTGTGCCAGAGCCACACACAAGGTAGGTGATATTGATTCTTAAAACTGGCATGGGTTTTGTTAAACAATAAAGTATAAAAATATAATCTGTTACAATAGCTAAGTACAATTACATGTAACAATTTAAACGTTCTGTCTGCAGTAAACCTATAAATCACAAAAGCTTGACATTTATTATTGATGTCAATAAAATTGTTAAGCATTAATTAAAATCAGTTGGAAATAAATCGGTCGATTTATATTTTTTGTGTCTTGGTTTTTCCATAAGTGAGCTCGTAGGTATTTTAAAATGATTCATTACTTTCATACTGAAAATAAATACTTGTGGCCAGAGCCCTTAGTATGAGTTTTGAAGGTTTATCGTCTCGATGAAACTGGCAGTTAACTTCATACATTTTCCATCAGCGCCTCTAGCGGTAACTATCATGAACTAAAATAATGTATGGAAGTAAACTGCCAGTTTCATCGAGACGATGAAACTATTAAAACTCACACTAAGGGCTCAGGTGACTAATTATTATCTACCTGTCTTATTTTTAAATCCTAAAAATAAAAGGTTATGTGAAAGATGTATATAAAGGCGTATTTACGTATAAAAACCTAAGAATTGCTATAAACAGAGTCAGGAAGCCTGAAGATTATATCAATACTGTCGTCGTCGCCTCGTGTGTATAAATTGGGAACTTAAAATGCTAATTATAATGAATGCAGTGACATCATTTATCAGTTGAATAAATCTATACTAAACATCTAATACGTTTTTTTTTTGCATTTGGCAAAGAAGCTCAACACCAGACTGGTTTATTTAGGTTTTCAAACATGCTCTTTGTATTTTTTTGGTACGTTTTCCAAAGTACCAATTAATTTCTGTCTGACTACTTTAAATTTGAGTTGAGTTTTAATTTTCTTTTCGAAAACGCTTACCTAAAGTCAGATGCTGAATTATAAATTGAAGTCAATTATAATCCGACTTAACTTTTAAGTGAATTTGTAGCCAATCACAATTATATATTTTTAAATGATTTAAAAGTTAAACGACCTTAATCGTAATGTAACTTAATTGAGTTCACAGAATAAGACGAAGGTAGACAATGTCACGGACAACTTTATAAGTCCGGGCATTATGCATATCTAGTTGTGCCTTGTGGTTTCACCCGCAAGTTTTATGAGAATGTTTATCTCCCTTTCTTATTGAAAGCCTAATGGCCGACCAAATACAGATTAGCCACTTAAAATTTGAGGCTCAGTATAAATAATTAATAAGCTTCTAAATTCAAAATTAGTACAGGAATTGAAGTCTAGAAGCTACTCAACTATTTAAGTTGCTCTAAAATTTTAAGTGTTATTTCAGTATATGGATACTAAGTTATCTTATGACTTATAGTCATAAGATAACTTAGTATCCATATACTTATCACGGTCCGTCGATGTTTGAGACTAGACGAGAGATAAACTAAAGCAAAGATATCGATCTTTACTAAAAATCTATCTAGATTTCTGCCTCTGCCTATGTTTCAGAATCTTATATCGAAAATGTAAACAAAAAACTCTTACATTTATTTGATAGTGACAGCTCTTTGGTTACTTTTTCCTCCTAAAACATAGGCTACTTTTTGTCCCGATATTCTCGCGGGATCGAGACTTACGCGGGTAAAATCGCGGTGCGGTCGTAGAATGTAATAAACTTACATCGAATGACTTTGTCGTATCAATTGTTCCAGGGCTGGAAGCCGGGTTCATGTCGCCCATGTCCCCGCCCGAGATGAAGCCAGACACCGCCATGCTTGACGGCCTGCGGGACGACTCCACCCCCCCGCCCTCGTACAAGAACTACCCCCCGAACCACCCTCTCAGCGGGTCCAAGCACCTCTGCTCGATATGCGGCGACAGGGCCTCGGGGAAACATTACGGTGTCTACAGGTAATCTATGCTTCTATTCACGTATTCTATTCGTAACATTCATCTATGCATTGGTTTTTAATTTGATTTTTGTAATGTTGAATAAGCAGGTCTTTATTTACCTGTTACGGAATATGTGGAGAAATTAACTGAGAATTCTATTATTTTTAATTGTCTTAAGATCTGCAGTCGGCGATTGAAGAACTGCATAAGGATGTATTTCCAAAATGACTCTTTAATTTTCATTTCTTGTGTACTCTACAGGAGTACTACCAACTGTAATAGGCTAGTTATTAAGCTTATAAACTTCACATTAGATCCTTTACCAAGAGCGGTGTTGGACTAGTGGTAGATACCCTGAATTTAATTCCGAAGGTCGTGGTTTTGAATCCCTGCAAACGTGCCTCAATGTCTTTTTCTTTAAGAAAAAAATTTTTGCGCTTTTGACATCGCTCTTAGGGTGAACGAAAACATCGTGAGGAAACCCACGGTTTTATTCACGCAAAAAGGCGTAGTTGAAGGGCGGAAACACATAGTTAAAATAAAATACTTTACCTAAACAAAATATAATCTCATTACGGAGCTTATTATTTATATCTCTCTGAAAATAATTAAGCAGGTAACAATTAACTTTTTTCATCCATTTTATTGCAGGATTATTTTGTGTAGATTAACTTGAAAGCGAATTAGCGTTTAATTAACATTTTACGACTCGTAAATTTTAATTAAAACTACAATTAAGTTTATATCACATATCATCATTCTTACTAAGCAATTGAGAATAGTCATTCAATTGATATTTTATGTGATATTAATGAATAAAGAAGCTCTATAGATACTTCAATTAAAATTAAGATCATCATGCAATTATTGGAAAAGAATTCACACGGCAAACACTCGTAAAGTTAAATAAATTCTCATGATCATAAATTGAGATGGTCTACAACTCTAGCGCACAGTCGGGTCTAAACCATACGCCAGATGTTTCTACATGTTTTCCCTCATCCATTTTATGTATCTAAAATCTAAAAATAAATGTACATAAAAGTACCCTAAGTCGATAAGTGGCAACATATTGATAAAAATGTTAGAATCGCTCTTCCAAAATTAACTTTTAGACTGTTGATTGATAATGGTATCCTGTACCAACATATCTTTTTTGTTTTGTTTTTAACGTGTTTTACTATGTTAAGTTGTTTTATTAGACTGAAATATTAAATGGATATACAATACTAGCTACGTCCTTCGGTTTCACCCTTGTAAGTCCCGACCCCGTGAGAATGTCGGGATCAAAATAGTAGCCTATGTTACTCCTCGATAAAGTAGCTTTCTATTGGCGAAAGAATTTTTGAAATCGGTCCAGTAGTTTCGAAGCCTTTTCTTTACAAACAAACAAATAAATCTTTCCTCTTTATAATATTAGTATACTGACTAATATTTTAAAAGCGAAAGTTTGTATGTATGTATGTGACTTTGTTACTCTTTCACGCAACAACTACTGAACTGATTGCGGTGAAACTTGAAATATAGGTAGCTGGGGACCTGGAATAACACATAGGCTACTTATTATCCTGATAATCCCGCGGGAACGGGACTTACGCAGGTGAAACCACGGGGCGCGGGTTCATCCGTATTAGTATAAGCGTGTAGGTACTTTGAATATTAGTCAACATTTTTGATTGACATACAAATATTGGACTTCGGTATCTATTATAGGAGTTTTGATCTAACGTGTCAGTATATCATTTTTGGCAAATAAGTCACCCATCGAAGTACAAACCATTTCATTTACTAAGAATTATGTGCTCAATCAGAGATATGTAAAAACTTCTAGATACGTAATAGGGCAAATTTCTTGGCTACACAAATGCAAGCTATCTAGCCAGAGAAGTCTTAGTTTCATCCCAGCTCACGTCACGATCACCCTCTTGTTGACATACAGTACATTTAGTTCACTTTCACAACATTATTCACAAACAACAATGCCGTCGTGCGTATTTAGGCGATGCACGAATTATACTCCAAAAACTGGCAAAAATATTTAATTTCATACGTAAGTAAAGCTGTATTTATTTATTTTAGTTTATTTTATGAAAAAGTTTTTTTTCCAAAAACTCAACGAAGTTTTTGACTTTGACGTTTTATCATTCTCTCCTAACCGCTATGAGATGTCATAATAATATTATGACATCTCTTTCTTACGTCATGCAAGTAGCATTGAGTCTTTATGTTTTAGAAAGAGATAACAATAGTTTCGTCTATATCTTCTTTAAATTATGTGAATGAATATAAATAATGAGGTTGTATAGCATACAATTTGTGCCGCTTTTCAATAATGATTTGTTCTGCAATGGCGTCTCTATAACTTTAATAGACTCATTGTGCTCAATCCTCACAGAACAGCTTTCTACTCACAATTTATGAAGCATATTCTTTTTAAATCCATTATATTACAGGGTACAGACAACGTATCTATATAACACAGACTGTGAGGGTCCATTCTAGTATATAAATTAAATTCACGCTCACTTTATTATATTAATAATTTTATTATAATACAAGTAGAAAAAGCGGTCCGTCTAGTCTAGACCTACACATTTATATGAAAATCATGAACGTATCACGATCTAGGTTGCTATAGGAGCTATATGCGCCTTCAATATATATATATAAGTATTGCAAGTGAATCTAATATTAGAAGTGTAATGGCATGCGCAGAATTAAATATTTTACACTTTTTATTGCTCGTATAATATTTAATTAGTCCGTTCGCACGTAGGAAGTCCATTAATTGTTTGGTACCAAATCTAATTTGTTCATTATGGCCTTCTAGCTGCCCGCGGTTGCACCCGCGTAAGTCCCGGTCCCGCGGGAATATCGGGATAAAATGTAGCCTATGTATTATTCCCGGTATCCAGCTACCTTTATGTTTTTGCGTAAAAGAGTATTGAAGTCACATGCATACATACATACAAACTTTCGTGTTTATAATTTTAGTAAGATGTTCGTTAGTCGATAGAGATATTATCGCATACCAGGTCTTAAAAAATTAAGCATGTCTTTTATATCTGTGAAAACGCTTTTCCTGAATGACTGACCTATTAACGCACAACCTAAACCGCTGATAGTACATAATATTATTATTATTTATCATTATTTCTAGTAGGGGCAAGCACCAGACGGGTGATCAGTCCTCTCATGTTGAGACCAATTCACCCAGTTTTTAGGGGTTTGAGTTAATTGGTAACGCACGGTGATGGCGACCCACTAAATCTGCCTGTAACTTTGCAGAGTTTTAATAACTGCCCTATTGTAATGTCACTCAGGTCACTTAGATCATTATTTCTCTCCTGGCTTTAGCGTATGCGGGGCACTCCGCTACCAGGTGATAGCTAGTTTCCTCTTCTTTCTGACAGCTAGGACAAACGGGGTCATCCCTTTCTCCTATCTTTACTAGGTGTCTATTCAGCTAGCAGTGTCCTATGAGGTTCCCTATGATGATTCTAATATTTTTCCTACTTATATTTACACATTTTCCCGGGTCTTGATCGCGTGAACTTTAACTTTTTTTGACTTTCCTTACCTCGACGTTTCGATCATGTTACAATGATCTTGGTGATATTTGCTTCATTGCATTGTTCATACTTAGTTATATGGAGTACATATGGAGTGTGTGTTCTTTATAATAATGATGTAGGCGTTCGATATGATAGTGTTTTTGTAACTCCCACGGACTTCGCGAATGAAACCTAGTATTCTATGAGACTATAACGATGGTAAAACGATCGATGTAAATGAGCTAGAAGTTTAACAATGTATTATTTATATGGAACCTAAATAAAATATATCGACCGCTTACTGGAATGTAATTCTAGCTAAAGCCTATTTCACCTTGAGAATTTTTTATGTTAATTCGACAGTCATGTTATCAAGGGCAGGTAGGTTGAAATAATTCATGATTCTTAAAACACCACCTCTTACCATGAGCTATTGTTGTTTGTTCGACTGGTAGTTTAACTTAAATGGATGGGTATAATTATAAGATCAATATTGTATGTAGGTAGACCTTCCTTCGGTCGAGACAGTGTAATATAGGTTTGGTATAAGCATATGTTGGTTTCACTTCAATAGAGTAATGTTAACACACACACACACACACCCTCACACACACACACCAGCCCGTTAATTTGGTCTCACTGTAGGGCAAGGGCCTCCTCTATAGGGGTTGGGCATTAAGACGCCACTTGAGCGTACTTCGGATTTGCGAATGTCCTGTCTTTGGACCGTGGTGAATCCTAGTACATGTCGGTTTCCTCACGATGTTTTCCTTCACCGTAAGAGCGATGTTATTAGCGCACATAACTTTTCCTAAAGAAAAAGACATTGGTGCGCAGTCGTCGTGTTTTCGAACCCTCGACCTTCGGTATGAAAGGCATGCCTCAATAACTATACCTAGCTTTTATCCGCGTATTCGTACAAACTCAGACAGACAAGCAGTGGAGTCATAGTAAAAAGGTTCCATTCTTAGTTTTTTCTATCGGAATACTGACCTTACCAGGCGACTTAACCGACTTCAAAAAAAGGAGGAGGTTCTTAATGCGTCGCGTATGTTTTTTTTTATATCCACGATATATATCGATTTCTACTGTCCATGATGCTAGCACCATTTTTTTTAAAAGTAGAGGTACTGTTTTAAATTTTTCTTCGGTTTTTGCCAATACTGATTAGAAAATAACCCTCAGCCGAAGCACAGTATAGTCCACGAAATGTTGCGCGTTGAAAAAAGTCAAAATAATAAATGCAACATGATCGAATCCAAAAATGATAAAAATGACTTTCGAATGCTCCAGAACCATTTTATACCCAGACGAAAACCGTCTAGGAAAATTAATAGGCGATCTACGAAGACAGAATAATTAGTCTACCTGTGCTATTATTTGTTTTATGTTTGTGATGTAAATGAAAACAGTACTTACATCCTATATTACTTCTCATTATCTTGTGCTTCGGCGTGTATAATCCGGTGTACCTACGCTCAACACAACACAGAACACTATTTCTATTTATAAGAACACATTTTTTTGCGAATTACATTATTGAATAGGTAGTTTGGTAGGTACCTATTCTATGATAATGAGATAATATAGTACCAAAGTTTGCGATTTATTTATTTCATTGCTTTTGATTATGGCAATTATTTATTGATGCTTTATAAAAGTAATTTATCATGTTTTATCGGCTGATTTATCTTTCTTAACGTCTCTTGGTTAGGTTTGAGTATATACAAGGTGTAACGGGCAAGCCCTTTTAATCCGAAAGGGGGTTGTTTTAGACGTCTAGGCGAACAACTTTTGTTCTACGACTTTTGGAAATTCGAAGTACTTTTTGAGAATTTTAAGTGTAAAGTTTACTTGAAAATCAGCTGTTTCTGAGAGTTCGAGGTCATTGACCTTATGTTGTCCTTTTATTTAGTTTGATAGTTTACAATCAAAACTTCAATTACCTTTATTTTCAAAAGCAGCTGTTTTTTCAGTGAAACATAATCTCAAAAATTACAAAAAAAAGTTCGAATTTTCAAAAGTCGTAGAACAAAAGTTGTTCGCCTAGACGTCTAGAACAACCCCCTTTCGGATTAAAAGGGCTTGCCCGTTACATCTTGTATACATATGTATTACTTACCTTGTTTGTATATTATTGAGTTTTTTATAACTTCTGATTTCAACTAGGTACATTTATTGACTTCACTCGCGTAAGTCCCGATCCCGCTGGATTATCGGGATAAAAAGTAGTCTATCTATGTGCTTATTTCAAGTGTCCATCTATCTACATACAAAGTTTCATCGCAATCGGTACAGAAGATTTGGCGTGAAAAGTGACAAAGTCACATACATTCATTTCCAAACTTCTGCGTTTTTAATATTAGTAAGATAGTAAGATTAATGACAAGTAATATGTATTTATACTTTGACGTCTTTGGTAGTGAACCTCCGGATTTTGACTGTGTAATTTGAAGCAATTGTGTTAGACTACTTTTCAATCTTTATCTTGTGCCATATCCAAATGTATGGCGAGGATCATCTTTTACAATTTCCGTATACCCGTTTTCGACTGGCTCTCCTGTAATTGAATAAATTGTATTTTACATGTTTGTGTTAGTCACCTAAACAAACTACATCTATTTTTTTACTGTATGTGGATCTTCGGAATGATGAATGAAATTTCACATAAATTGCTGCATACATGAAACTAGCAGCGCCCGCGATTTACACGCGTAAGTCCCGATTCCGCGTTAATCTCGGGATCATAAGTAGCCTATACCTTCCTCGATAAATGGACTATCAAACACAAAAATATTTTTTTAATTCGGACCAGTAGTTCCTGAGTTTAGCGCGTTCAGACAATCAAAGAAACAATTTCTTTCAATGTAATCAGCCAAAGTTATTAGCCTTAACCTTGGAATTACGATTACGAAACTCCTTAGTCTGTAATGTTTTATGTTGCCATTTGTAAAAAAAACATTTTCGCCTTCCGTAGGCATATTTGACTGAAGTTTTCGTTATTCTGCAGTAAGGTTTCTAAAGTTGTATATGCACGTAGTTATTTGATTTTGTAGCAAAAGAGTCTGTATTCGATCGAAGATCTACTGTTCGCAGAACTACTAAAACGTACATTTGATACATTATAATAATATATTTCAAATATCTGATGGAGTAAGAGATTTTGTACTGTTTTACAGAGATCTTTATTGGTTCAACGTTTAATAAAGTTTTTGTGGTTTTTAATGAAATTTAGCCAATGTAAATTTGACTAATTCTCTAATGTTTATTTATAGGTACAGACAGGTACAGTTTACTTTAAAATTTCCACAGAACACAACCTTTCCAGGAGCTTGTGAATATTTTAATTACAAATTCAAATATTTCTCGAGAAATTCTTAGAGATATTAAACGTTTCGTTGTAGATATTCGTTAATTTTATATCTGATTGGAATATTAAATGTTTATCTTTGAGCTATGATTGAATTGAAAACTTACTTTTTTTGTTTTATGCATGTTTCGATAATTACGATCAATTTAAGTAACAAATATTATTTAAAAATGGAATATTCCCCATGGATTTGCTATGCAGATGGTTTGGATTTATTTATCCCTAAAAATAAATATAAAATATGTTTCTGGCCTGGGTGTTTTCTAGGTAGCATATATATATTATATCATATGTATATTATGTATTTAGAAAATAAGTAAATTATGTAGTAAATCTTTTATCTAGTATCCATAGCCTTTTTTTTTTTTTTTTTTATCCTGGGAAAATCTAATTAAGACCATCAGTCCGCTCTCGGGGGAGAGCGGCCCGGTGAGTGGGGGTCCCCCCTGGTCTAGATGGTGTGTGCCAGGGGTATACCCACTAAAAACCCAGGGTGTCCTTCACTCCGCTGTGCCAGGGCATCGCCGGAAGCTGCAAGCAGTACATCGGCTAGCCCTGGCGGCGGGTGGTCCGCTCCGGACCTCATCTCCAAAAAACCCCATACAGGGTAAAACCCTCGCGAGAGGCGGCGTGGACACGCCGCCGCCATCTCGGGCTCTCGTACGGCGACGAACTCCCCCGAATCCGCCGCCATGAGCCATTTAGGGTGGCAAGTGGTCACTTCTGACCACTCGCCGGTTGCGCCTGGGGCGCTGTGAACCGCGGAGGAGCTCGCGCGCTCGCTCCACCTCCTCCTTTAGGGACATAACTCCCTCGGCGTAGGTTCGGACGGCCTGCCAGGCCTCGTCACTGTCGACCATAGCGCGAACTACGGTCGGCAGCGACAAGTCATGGCCAATGGCCGCCGTCAGTGCCTGGCGCTGTTGGGCCCATGCAGGGCACGCAGCGAGCGTGTGCTCGGCGGAGTCGCAGTCCGACGAGCAGTGATGGCACCTCTCGTCCGCCTCTCTGCGTATTCGGCACAGGTACTTGCCGAAGCAACCATGTGCCGTCAGCAACTGAGTGAGGCGGAACGAGAGCGCCCCGTGGCTGCGACTCACCCACTCTTCCAGCACGGGCCTGATGGCCTCAACCGTCCACAGTCCTGCCCTCGGCCGCTGAAGCCGCGTCCGCCACACCTCCATTTGAGCCTGTCGGAGCTCCTCTCGTCGCTGTTCCACCTCCCTTTGCGCCGGGCGGTCGCCCCGACTTCGCGCATCCTCACGCCACTCGTAGAGTGACGCGAGGGATTTCGCGTCAAGGTCCCAAGGGAGGGACCCAGCGAGGACGGCGGCCGCCTCGCCCGACACAGTACGGTAACCCCGAGTCACCCTGATGGCCATCAGTCTCTGCGCACGGCAGAGTGTGCCGATGACGCCACCAGAGAGACAGGGGGCCCATACGGGGGCGCCGTAGAGTGCCATAGAGCGCAACACTCCCATGTAAAGGCGCCTTGTATAGGCGCTAGGGCCGCCGATGTTGGGCAGAAGCCTGGAGAGGGCCCCCGCCGTTCCCATTAGCTTTGCCTCTAGCCGTGCGAAATGTGCTCGGAAATTCCAATTGCTGTCGAGGATTAGTCCGAGGTATTTTAACGTCGACTCGACAGCAATTGGTGTTCCACCTACCACCAGATGGAAATTTGGTGGCGGTTTGTGGCGCGGGCCGTGAAAAACCACACACTCGGTTTTGCTTAGGGCTACTTCTAGCCCCAATCGCCGTATCCTTTGCACGATGTGTGCAACCCCCGCTGTCGCTAGGATTGCCGCTTCACGGTGTGTGCTCCCCCTGGCCGTGACTAATGTGTCATCGGCGTAACACGTCACGGCCAGATTTGAGAGCAGGGCACCGCGAAGCACCCAGTCATATCCGATGTTCCACAGGAGAGGTCCGAGGACCGACCCCTGTGGAACACCGCATGTCATTTGCCACGTGCGCGGCCCATCGCGGCTGTCGTACGAGATCAGCCTCTCCGACAAGTACGACCGGATGATTCGCCGTAAATACTCCGGCACGCCATGATACCGCAAGGCCTCCATAATACAGGCCCAGGGGAGAGTGTTAAAGGCATTGGCAATGTCGAGCGACACAGCCAGCAACACATCTCCCCCGACCACCGCCTCATTCGCAAGGGCTTTTACCCGGCAGATGGCTCCCATTGTTGAGCGCTCCCTCCGAAACCCGAACTGGTGTGCCGAAAGGTCCGGTCCAGTTCGGGTAAGGTGGCACGTTAGGCGATCGGCGATTATCCGCTCGAGAAGTTTGCCCCCCTCGTCAAGCAAGATAACCGGCCGATACGCCGACGGTGAGGCCTCTGGTCGCCCCTCCTTCCGCAAGAGAACGAGGCTGCCTACCTTCCATCGAGCCGGGAACTCCCCGCGCTCGAGGCAAACGGTGAACAGCCTCCGAAGGCGGTCCCCCAAGTGTCTCGAGGCCAGAACCAACGCGCGCCCCGGTATGCCATCAGGCCCAGGGGCGGTGTTCTTGGCGCTGAGACGACGGAGGACCATCTTCATCTCCTGTGCGGTTACCTCCACGGACTCCTCTTCAGCCGTCGGCCTCGAAGATGCAGGTGGAGCCATCTGCGGAGGTGCTTGCTCGTCCCGGGCTGGGAAGAGTGACGCGACGACGTTTGTGACGAACTCAGGCTCGAGTGTCTCCGTCAATGGTGGGGTCCATGGCCGAAGTTTTTCCCTAGCGAAACGGTAGGGACGGCCCCATGGGTCCTCACTGAGAGTCTCGAGGAGTTCCTTTCTGGCCCGGTTCTTAGCGGCGAATATCGCCGCCTTTAACGCCTTCTTGGCAGCCACATAGGCAGAGTGGAGTTCCTCCTCCATTTCGTCCACCTCGCCTGGTACGAGCCGGCGACCGCGGCGACGGCTCCTATGTCGGGTGTATGGGCGCCGCGCACGCACGCAAACGGCGCGCAAGGAAGCCACCTCCGCGCACCACCAATATACCTGCCGCGAAGGACCTCGAGACTTAACGCGAGGCATCGCCGCGTCGCACGCACTTGACAAGGCCCGGGTGAGCCACTCGGCTTCGGTGTGTACATCTTCCAGGTCGTCCGGCACGGGCACCCATGCCTGGACGATGGCAGCCTCTTCGAACAGCTCTCTGTCCAGCTGCTTCAATGCCCACCGAGGGCGTTCTGTCCGTGGGGACTGGACCGCTGGATTGGAAGTCTGAGTGGAGATCCCGAACCGGATGTACCGATGGTCGGAGTAGGACTCCACCCCCTCCAAAACCCGCCAGTCCTGTACTCTGCGGGCAAGTGCGGGGGAGGCGAACGTGACGTCCACGATTGACTCCCCGCGCGGTGCCACACAGGTACTTGTCCGTCCACGATTCAGAACCTCGAGGTCTTGGGAGTCTATCCACGATCCCAGGATCATTCCCCTCGGGTTGGCCCGTACGCTACCCCACCTCGCAGACCACGAGTTTAAGTCTCCCAGGAGGAGTACCGGGCGAGGTTGTATGCGGTCCAAAACGGCCCCAACCTCGCCCAAGAAAGACTCAAACTCGTCATTGCTTCGATTCGGCGAAAAGTACACCCCGAGGACGACGACGTCTCTCCACTGCACCGCGACATAACCTACGCCGCGGGCGATAAGTTTAGGTGGTGGGACGCACAAGGCTCTGGCAGGGACTATCGCGACTAGCGCTGGGGTCGCTGCGTCCACAAACCAGTTGCTTCTCCGGGGAATGAACAGAGGCTCCGAGATCACCGCAACCTCTACTCCCTCCTGGGCCATGGTCTGCATAAGCAGGTCATGGGCCTCCCCGCAGTGATTGAGGTTCACCTGAAGAATTTGATGAATCCGGACTTGATCCATTACGGACAGGTAACCTCAAACCCCTCTTCATCATCCATTCCTTCCTGAGAAGACCCTTGGGCTTCAGAAGAGACCGGATTGGCTGGAGCAGGAGGCGTAGCGCCGGCTGCTGCAGCTGCCCTCTTATTTTTGTTCGGCTTGGGAGCCTTGCAGGTTTTACTTCCAACCTGGTGGCTCGCCGGCAATCCAGCCTCTGCACACAGAGAGCAGCGCGGGGCTAGCGAGCAGCCGCCAGCCTTATGCCCCGTTTGGGAACACCTGTAACAAAGGTCGCTTCGATCGATCTCTGATTTACACTGCACGCGCACGTGCCCAGCCTCGAGGCACTTAAAACATCGCCTCTCTCTAGGTGTCAGTAGTTTGACACTAGCTGACACCCAGCCGACTAGGAGACGTCCAGCCTCGGCGAGATTTTTAGCCGCATTAACCGGGCAACGCACCCATGCCGCGCCCATGCCGCCGGCTGACTGGCGGATTTCTCCTACCTTAACCGCCTCCGCAGCGCAGCTACCAGCACTGGCAATCGCCGCACATAGCTCAGGGCCGGTAACTGTATCATCCAAACCGGACACGCGTATTTCCGCTGTGGTTGTCGGGCGCTGGACCCGAACACAGTCCTCTCCCAGAATTTCTTGTATCCGCCGTGCCAGCACATCAGCCTTCGCTGCACCCTCGGCACCGGGAACCTCAAAGATTCGAGCTCCCGTTGCGGCTCTGCGTGGTCGGAGGCCCGGAATGCCTAGGCCATGGAAGTCTATTTCAGACTTGGCCTTTGACAGTGCCGAGGCATATGTAACACCTCTCTTCTCGGCCTCTGGCTGCAGTGTTACAACAACAGCCGCCGTTTTTGGAACGCGAAGCCTCGGCTTCCTCTGTCCCTTTTTCTCCGTCGCCAGTTTATTCCTAGCCATCCGTTTGCCGTTTCTGCCAACGCGCACCCACTCTCTGGATGGAGCGGGTGTAGCTGATGGCTCAGCAGTAGCGGGGGCTGACGGCCAGGCCGAAGATGGCCCAGCGACAGCATGATCAGCCAGAGGGGCTGATGAGGAAGATCCACTCTTCCTGGCCTTTTTCTTTCCTCGACTCTTGCCCTTTGCAGAGGCCAACGGTGTTGGCAGGGCCAATTCCATCGGAGTGGCAAGAGCTGGCGGTGCAGGCAATGGGGTCGAGGTCGATGCCAAGGCCACCTTGGTTTTCTTCCCCTGACCCTTTCCCTTTTTGGAGGGAACTAAAGGCATTGCTGCCTGGGTTGGTGGTGCTGGGGCCTCCATAGCTTCTCGGGCCCGGTCTGCGGCCAATGGCGGACGCAGGCGTGGCTCAGGTGGAAGCCGGTCCTCGATTGAGGCCAAGCGCGCGCTCATCATGGTCCCCAAATCTATCATCAGGGATCGACGGAAGTCCTCCAACTGAGGTAAGCCTTCGATGGCAGTTGATGGAGACGGTTGCGGAATAGCACGCAACTTCGCCACCTCTGCACTAAGCGAGGAGAGTTCCTTACGGAGCTCGGCCAGCTCCCGCCTCATTCTTGCGTTCTCTACTTGGAGAACTTCGGTTTCCTCGGAGGCAGTTCGCTTACTGAGCTCCTGAACCACCTCTTGCACGCTGGCGGCAGCCTCCTTAAGGTAGTGCTGGTATCTGCCGCACAGGTTCTTACTGTTTTTCGCCACGTGCCGGATTGTTTCGGCATCTTTGGCCACTCTGAGGCCCAGACCCACAGTAGACTGGTCGTGGGCCGCCGTCGCCTCTGCTGAGCTGCTCGGCGGCATTAGCGAGAGCTCGGACGTTGTCGGGTATTTCCGCCTCATTTCGCGGGCCGAGGCAGCCATCGCTGCAATCTCCTGCTCAGCCTCAAGTCGGAGCTGCTGCTGCTGCGCCTCCACCAATTTCTGCTTGGCGAGCGCCAAACCTACGTACTCACCCGTAGTGGGGGGACGACCACGACTACGCCCTTTGGGCTTGGAGGCAGGTTTCGATACCACAAAAGTCTTGCCTCCCCAATCATCAGAGTCAGTGTCGCCCTCGCGACTACGGCCTCTCTTTTTAGCCTCCTTTGCGAGTGTTTACTTTGGGACTAGATTGCGCTGTGTGTAATGTCGTGTAATGATTAAGGTACGAGATTAAGTTTAAATCGCATTATTATGATTTTATTAATTCGTGAATCATCTTACTCTAATTTGTTATTAACTGCTCCAAGGTTGTTTGTAGGTGAATCGAACATCAATAAAATGCAATCATGTGTATCATAAATTCATAAACATAATTACGCCAAGTCGTCGACATTTTAACGACTAATATTTTCTCAGACTTAATTCGGTTTTAAAACAATAAGTTAGGTAGTAAAATGCTGTTAAATGTTCGCTAATACTATAGTATAATATGGGACTTAAATTTAATGGTTTTACCTGCCTCTGCATTGATTTACAACTTTATCAGTGAAGATTTAGTGACGAGTTTGGATAATTAGTGTCAGATATACAGCTTTACACAATGTCAAAGTTATTTTATAAGACAAATCGATATTAAAGACATTATATTATGGGAACTATTGCATATGGTAGGTACTTTATTTGTAGCTTACACATTATTGAGTGTTTCTATAAATATGATAGTATGACTAGACTACATTACGTTGTAGTCTAGGTATTTTATATTTAGCCATGCATAATTGGATATATAAACATGTAAGGTGTAGTGGGGTAAATCTAATATATTTATAACGCGGCTAGTGTTTTGGGCTGCTTCGCTCCGGGGGCGGTGAGGGGTGGGTTGTTTGACTGAGGTTTTGTGAGGTTTTATTGTTATTGTTTATTATGTTTGTGTCGTTTTTTTTTTTGTTTTTTATCTTTGTAGTATTTGTTTCTTGTGTAAGTATTTTTTTTGTAAATTTTATATTATAATAAAATAACCATTATATATTTATTCAATGGGGTAATTCCGAATTGATTCAAAAATCGATTTAATATTCCTCTGACTAAAGGCCTAATTCCTTATTTACCCAACTTTCAGAATCTTACAGAATAATCCGAGTGCAACTTACTAGCATATATAATTGCATATAGGATTATCTCGTTTTACGTATTCAAAAACCATTTTTTTATTTACGCAACTTACAACAATCAAATGTATTAAATGACGTCACGCCTTTTTTAAGAACAGACTTCGCAAGATCTGCATTTCATTTAAGTAATTAAAGTAATACTATACCGAATGGCTGACAAAGTTTGAGGCATGTCTTTGTCTGTCAGTCGGAGCGGAGGCTAGCCAAGTTTAGCTTAGAACTGAGAAACTTAGAAGCGTATGTAAAAGAGACATTTGCTTCTCAATGAAGTTTACAGAACATACCCAATTCTGTATTTTATACATATGTGTTAAGTTAACACATATGTAGGTATATTGGTTAACACTGTTAACCAAAGATAATATAGCCAATTGACTAATCACAAATATTCTCCCCTCACGAAACTAGTACTGCTAAAAAGTAGCACTCTCGTGCAAGAACGGCTAATCACAATAAGTCTAGGTATAGATATAGGTAACGCATCGGCCAATGACAAAGGCTACGTCCGCATAGGCAGAAAGCTTGCTTAGCGCCTGGAGGCTAGCGTGTCACCTAGCGAGTCACGTGACATAAAACCATCCTTTTTGTTTATTTCGATGCACTTAGCTAGTAGCTTGGCGTGAATCGAAGTATACAGACAAGTTGATTTCATGTCACGCGACTTGCTAGGCAACTCGCTAGCCTCTAAGGGACAGTCTTCTCCACGAGCGTTAGAATCGCGGCGATATTACCGTCGAACCGCTTATTTTTGTACAATCTCGTGTCTCTACACAGCAATCATAACGCGGCGCAGGCGGTGCGTTGTATGGAAATAAGATAATATCGCCGCGATTTTAAAGCTCGTGGAGACGTTTCCTAAGCGCTAAGCTAGTCTAACTATAGATAGATAACGCAATGGCCAATCACGAAGTTAGATTACAACCTCACCCCCTGCCCGCAACGGTGATTTGTATTTTGTAGAAACAACGCGGTATGATCAGTCAATTGGCTATACTGTCTTTGGTGCTGACTAAACCTCTATTGTGTCAAACCAATGTCAAATGCCAATGTGCTAACGTTCTATGATGATAATAGAGGTAATTTATGCTAAACCTCGAAACGTGTGTGAAATAATGAAACTGAAAGTAAACTGCCATTGGCAGGTAGAAAACTAAAGGTTTACAACCAATTTATGATGTAGGAAAGACTTGAACCGATTTCGATGTTTGAGATGGTGATTTAGACCATTGGATAATGTAACGTAACTTATGCGGCAGTAACCATGGATGCAACTCGTCACCCTCGTTACCCGACTATGGCAAAAGCAGGGTTATTTATGATTTTGGACGCAATTTATGTACCTACCTATGTATTTTTTGGTTTATATCTTAGCTTTTCCGTGTACTAGATAATTATTTTCAACGAACTGCGAAATAAAGTAATGGTTCTACCTGAAGTCGAATGTTTCGGTCGAATTCATCCAACTAATTATGTACTTACTTACTGTCGATTCTATAGAGCTATAAAAAGTTTAATGGTGAATAATGTCACTTTAAGAATTTATATTATTTCTCTGTCGAGGCCACAGAAAACAAAAGTGTACTGATTCACTGACAGATATATTCTAAATCGCTACAACTATACTGAATTGTACGTAGCTTCAGAAAAGCTCGCACTGTATCGGGATTTACGCGTGTAAAACCGTGGGAATTACCTAGGAGTATAAAAAAACCTGAAAAAAAAAAACATGACTATAACAACTGACTTAACCAGTTGTAATTACTGACGAAATATCGAGCTCAATACAAAACAAAAAAAAACATAATAAATACCTACTCTGTTTTTAAATAATGTAGTGAAACCAACTACGATAAACTTTAATCTAACATTGTTGTTACCATAATACGTTAATTTAAAATCTTATATCTATACTGAAATAGTTAAAATATTACGAAAAGTTTTCGATAATGGTGATGCAACTAGCTTTTACCTGAGTTTTTGTTTGCGTAGAAGCAAAAAACAAGTTTTGCACCCACCACGTGCACCTAAAAAATATTCTGTCGAATGACTTTAAAATACATGTTGTCTAATATTTTTTTTGTGTTACCACTCACTCCCAATGAGATCCCGACGATTTCAAGTGTTGATCTTTTAAGCTAAAAAATTAAGAAAAATTAACTTTATCAGATGATGCTTAAACTCCTAAGAACTTTTTAAGATAGCCTTTTCCGTGTCAACTTCTAAACTATACCTACATTTTACACCAGTATTTATAGACAAGTCGAGTAATTACTCTTTACACATTTTTGCAGACGTTGAAAACCTCTGACAAGTGCGAGACAAAATGCAGTACTTAGTCAAAGTAATAACTCGAGCTGTCAAATTCTGGTGTTGGACTAACACCCGTAATTTATAGACGTGTCTAAGTAATTACTTTTGACAAAGTAATGCCTTGTCTCGTTCTGATGAAGAATATTTAACGTCAGAGAAAATGTGACAGACATATTTTCTAAGACAAGTAATTACTAGACTCGTCTATAGATAGCAAACGTACAAACAAATAGGTACACACTCAATTGTAATATCATGTTAGAGTGCTTTTCATAAAAAGAGTCCCGCGAATAGACAGAGGAAAATGTCCTCAAGGGAGATTTATTTGTTTAACTAGCTGAGCCACGCTATTTCTCCCTCTGTACTTGTAAGCCAATGTTTTATTCCGAATCCCCTACCTATCTGGAACCTATTCTGCATAGCATCATCACAATCGGTTTAGCGGTTTTTCCGTGAAGGATCAACAGAGACTTACAAACTTTTACCTTTATAATATTACTAGCTGCGCCCCGCGGTTTCACCCGCGTAAGTCCCGTTCCCGTAGGAATATCGAGATAAAAAGTAGCCTATGTGTGAATCCAGGTCCCCAGCTACCTACATTCCAAGTTTCATCGCAATCGGTTCAGTAGTTTTTGCGTGAAAGATTAACAACCTTACATACATACATACATACAAACTTTCGCGTTTATAATATTAGTAAGATTAGTAAGAAGTAGCATTTATCGGTGTCCTATATTTGTCTCGAAGTTAAATAAAGTAATTACTCTATGTAATGTTAGCCGTTATGCCAACAACAATATGGCAAAAGTGACAATATTTTGAAGAACTTTAATTCCTATTTGATCCGAAGGAATACATTTATTGAAAACCGCTCTAGATATTACGTACCTCATCAATCATACAGTACACCACAACTGAAACGAAAATTGGTGACAACATACAGATTGATTCATAACTCCGTGTCGTGGTGCGAGGTAGAAGTGAAAGTGATATTTCTCAATAAGTTGACATAAAGTTTTGCGAAACATGTCGAGGGCACGTAATCATCTCATTAACTCCACATGAGTAAATAATTATAGGTAGGTACCTACAGACCGACAAATGCAGAAATAGTTGTCATAACTACCTGGTCTGTATCGAACCATAAAAGTTTATGCCCACGTTAAATAATAGTTCTTTAGTTGTTTGATGTTAAGCGGCCTACTATAGCCAGAACTGATGTTTCTGGGATGAATCACTACAAAAGTTATTTGAAACAAAGTTTTTGAAACCATATTTATTAAAGTCGAGGAAATATCCTCGACTAAGTTATGATTGATGTGAATAAACTTTTTCTGAAAATTTTCTCGTTAGGAAAAAATCCCAAACTTCCCTCTAAATTGTACAAATAAGTGATATTACTCAGTCAATATTGTACGGAAACTAATAAAACTTTGTATAAGAACTGAACTTAGCTTAATACAGGCAGTGATAGTTTTGAATTTCAAGATTAACGTTTAGTTATCTTGAAACTAGCAAATGTTTCATTTTACGCACTAAATTTCGCATAGTCGCATCTTAATTTTAATTTAATTTTAATTTATTCGGAAAGCAAACGGTAACAATAACAGAGAATTTAACAAAAATAATACCTATACACCACTTAGATGCTTTCGCATCTTACGTCCTTCACTTACACATCTGAAATTCGCTAGCTTTATCCCTGTCACGCTATTAAGGTTATATAAGCAAAAAGCACCATGTAACAACAAAATTTAAGGTTTGCACTCGCCCCTTCCCAATCTAAATTTTTACAAGCTCGTGGCTGGTCTTCTTAATCTAGCTACATAGACCATTATAAATGTAGCTAAAACAGCCATTATAAGTAACTCACTTGACAAAAACAGCCTTATTCACACATGACCTTATGCTTGGACTTATGTCACATTTTGGCTCCCTTTATTTATTACTTAAAAGAGCAAGACAAAACATTAACCACGGGTAACATCGTTTGTGAATAAGGCTGTTATTCGCGTTTTATTTATGATTTTTAACTGACCGAGCTTTCGCCGAGGTTAAAAATCATGAATAAAACGCGATTAAACCCGGTAAATAAAGTGTTTTGTTATGCAAGGCTGTTATTGTAGTATCTTCTGGAGATTCTTAAATTAAAATCATGTCCATTATTACTAGGAGTTCGCCCCGAACTGAGACCTCACGACCCCTTATCTCCCCAACCCCCCTACCGATCCGGCTCATCTTCGAACTCATAAATTCTACTGACCTAAACTAACACTAACTAACTAACTAACTTTTAGACATACCAAAATTCATGAAGATCGGAGCTACGATACTCAAGTTATCGTCGAACAAACATACAAAGATACAAGCGCCAGGCCCGTCTACACTGGACCTCTCTCGCTTCGCTCGTTCGGTCAATTAAAAAATGTATTGTAAAAACATGTCTCTCTAAAAATTTAATCATTATTCTACTGCCCTAATTCCACGTTCTCATTTTATATATAAGGTCAAAACAATAAAATATGAATGCAGCTTCAATCAAAAAGGTCAACAGTTCACAAAATGGATTGTTGGCTATCAATCAAGGGGTATAAATCCGGATCCAATTCAAGCACGGTTTTCAATCAATACTGGATGACTAGCAAATTTGTATACCGCATAAGTAAGGGATTTCCTAGTATAAATTTAACTAGTTATTAATTATACGTATTTGTAACGTAAATTATTAGCTCCTGCAGAACAGTACCCCTACCTACCATGAGTTGCTACGTAAATACGTACACTGTAATGTTAACAGTTTGACCTTGTGCACAGCGCGCCCGCTCGGCGTGCTCCCTGCTGCACCATTCGGGACATGTCAGCCGCGCGACTCGATATTTTCCGTTGCGGACATGCCCACACTGTTTACATTACAGTTTACGTTTTTACGTATCAACTCATGTTAAGAGTACATAACACAAGTAGCGGCAAGCGGACTCGAAAACGGCCCGAGACCGTTACGAAACCGGCACGAGTATATACTAAACCGCGGTACCATGCTCATTTCTCGTTGCTATAAATAATAAATAAATAAATAAATCCTGTAACGCACACACAGCGCCATCTAGCCCCGTGGTAAGCTGCTATGCTTGTGTTGCGGTGACTAGACAATGGATATAATACTTATATTTATTTTTCTTTTGTAAATACATACATATTATACATGGAAATACGCCCAGACCAGATACAAATATTTATTTTTAAGCATAAATGTTTGCACCCAGCGGGAATCGAACCCGCAACCTTCCGCATTGCAGCCAAGCGTTCGCCCGACGCGCCACAGAGGTCGTCAAATATATGCTATGCTATGTCGTCCTTTTATCGTTAAAACAATAAAGTAAATTTTAAATAAAAAATATCCCGACTACTTTTAAAAACCACAGACAAATTAAAAAAATCTTTTAATTTTTTTTGAAGTATGATTTTTTTGTTTTTTTAATTGCTGTGTTTTTAATTATTATTTTAGCTGAACGACAACGCGACGACTTCATCATGGTAGGGCCCAATATGTGTGTTTCACCCTTAAGCAAGCTACAGACATTATATTACTGAACAGATGCATATATGGACGACTTAATGGTCATAAGAATTCCGTTTTGTTTTTGAGGTGCGGGTAACCTTGGAAGCACAATTTGTGCCATCATGGCAAACGATAAGCTCTCAGCGTTTTCTCCTGAAAGTTCCTATAGATACACACAAACTTTCTTCACATTAATAATTTTAGTAGTATTCTATCATGGTCTGAATTAAAGCTTTTGTACACATTTAAACAAACTGAACTGATCATCAATCGCGCTCATACAGCAATTAGTACTCCTTACAACATTAAATGGTTTCTCGGAAGCAATTGCACACAAAGGAGACAATTTTAGATGTTCAAAATTGCGTGCAACTTGTGTTTTAGAGGTTTAAAATTGCGTGCAATGTTATTTCAAAAATGTCTTTGTAAGGTAGTTTTCCTCTAAACATCGACGGTTAAAATGATTATATCTAACGATAAACAAACACTTCTAAGAATTAACGAAATTGAGGCAAGAGATGAAGGTGATTTTGAATTTTGTTTATTTTTAATTAAACGGTTAGTCAAAATTAAGGTTTTTTACTGAATCTTGTTTTGATTTTCAACTTAAATGTCTGAGGAAGATACCTAAGTATATTTTAGTTGATATGTTTGTCTCAGCGTGCTAAGTGTTCAAATCATAAAGATTAGAAAAATACCTACCTACTCACATTTTTTAATTTGGCATTTTTTAAAAGCGCATACAATCTTCACGTCTCTAAAGTGACATGAGCTAGCAAACCCTCTTCTGGTTTTGGAGCGAAACATACATTATTACAGAATAAAGTCTAAGAACAGAACGAAACTTTAGTTTAAGAGCTGTTTACGGAAGGCTTTCAGTTATAGTATGTTGAAATATAGTAAACTGTGAATATACCTCCACATTTTTTAAATAATTATTACTGAAAGCTGTCGTCAGAATGGTTAAACTTTGACAATAATAATGGTTTAGTCGTAAAAAGTAAGTAGGTAATAATTTGCTTAATTTCTTGGTGGCCAATTTTCATTAGCCTCCATAAAAAATCACGTATTTCTGCGCTGATATTCCACCTACCGTTTTGATGTCGTGACGATTTCAATAAGATATAGAGAAATAATATTATGAGCTCATAATGCACCGATCGTTGAGCGGTGCGTGCCGCAATTTATCTCACAGTGCGTAGCTTTCGGTCTTTTTTCATTAGCCACCACAATATACCTACTGTAATTTATATCGGCAATCACTATCATTTGCAATTGACTAGCCGCCGGCTTCAGCTGAAATTATCTCAGTGTTTTGTTATTTGAGAAATTTAATTTAATCACTTCAGTTTATTATGATAATAACACGCATTTTTTTTGTGAAACTAAATTCACACTGAGACTGGATAGGGCTGATATGGTTTACTAAAGATATGTTGAGGAGCGCCGGAACTCTTTGATGCGCATAGCTTCAGACCGGACTTTGCAAAAATCGGCTCCCTCGTTTAGTCAGAGTCGGTCAGTCAGATTTTTAGACCCTGGTAGCCCAAGTCTAAAAGAATATGATTATGGTATCCTCTTGAATGGGGTTCCGGCCACGGTTTGGTTCCATCCACCCACACCGGCCTAAGTCGTGGGACCAAGCGGACTCGTACGTACTCCGAACTTAGGCCGGCATACCTAACTAAAACGTCAGTGGGAAAAATACCGACTCGTCTTTCTATCTTCTACATGAGCGTACCACATCGTAGATCACATCGTCACTAACCATCGAGATATAGAAGTCAAACGCTCATCTATACTTTACAAAAAAAAGTTGATAATTACTATCGTGAAGTTCTACATTTGTAGTGACGTTAATATCATTGTTACAGTTGCGAAGGTTGCAAAGGCTTCTTCAAACGGACGGTGCGGAAAGACCTGACATACGCGTGTCGCGAAGACCGTAATTGCATCATCGACAAACGTCAGCGGAATCGGTGCCAGTACTGCCGCTATCAAAAATGTTTGTCTTGCGGTATGAAGAGGGAAGCAGTTCAAGAGGAGCGGCAACGAGCCGCGAGAGGGGCAGAAGATGCACATCCTAGCAGTTCAGTACAGGTAAAAGCAGTTTAGTTTTTAGACTAGTTTAATTTAGATTAGACCCTAAGATTTTTAAAAAATCACTTAATAGCTGCATGCCTAATAATAGACATACCGACATACATTCTAAATCTGCAAGTGTAGACATAGGTGCGTTAAAAGTCAGTAAAAATAAACAACTTTATATTATACTAGCTGCGCCCCGCGGTTTCACTCATGTAAGTTCGATCCCGCGGGAATATCAGTATGTGTTATACATATAAACCTTTCTATTGAATCACTATATCTACTAAATAACCCGAATCAGAATCCGTATCTAAGCATACATTGTAACAGACAGAGAGAAGCAGCTGTGTTTTATACTAGGTATGTAAAGAAATAAAATAAATTGTGATCATATGACAAGAAAATCCTCTCATAGGATTAACCAGTAGCCACAAAATTATTCTAATTAATATTCCATACCATCTTGGGCAATATCGGTTTTCTCAAGACGTTTTCCTTCACCGTATTTGTTTAAAGTAGCGATTAATATTAATATAATATGGTATTAATATAATAATATCTATTAATATTATAATAGGGGTTACAGTATGAAATTGCCGTTTTATTGCAATAGGTTCTTTGAATTGACATAGAATCTTCATGGTTTGAGGTTTTCGAATGAAACTTTTTTCAAATGGTTTCTGTGATGTTCTTTTTTTAAAAAATGTGAAACATTTGAATATCGACTTTCAATTGTTTTTGTTATTCAATTTAGACAAGAAAGATGGATACTGCGAAAATTCGAGTGATTTTTGAATACGAGTTCCGACGCGGAACTAACGCGGCAGAAACAGCCCGCAATATCAATGCTGCGTTTGGAGAGGGGTCTACTAATGAACGCACCGTGCGATTTTGGTTTAAACGCTTTCGTGATGGAAATTTCGACTTAAAGAACGAGCCACGAGGAAGACCGTTCACACAGGAGAATAACGATGAATTAAGAGAGATAGTGGAAGCCGATCCTAGTCAAACTACCCAGGAATTAGCGGCATGGTTTAACGTTACCTTACCCACTTTATTGACTCACTTGCGCCAAATCAATAAAATAAAAAAATACGAAAAATGGGTGCCTCATGATTTGACTGATCTGCAGAAAGAAACGCGTGTTGAAACTTGTGTTGCCTTGTTGAACCGGTACAGAAATGAAGGAATATTGGATCGAATTGTAACATGTGATGAAAAGTGGATTCTTTATGATAACCGGAAAAGAAAAATGCAATGGCTGACCCCAGGTCAAATGCCACAACAGTGTCCTAAAGCAAAACTTACCAATAAAAAGGTAATGGTAACTGTTTGGTGGTCTCAGCATGGTGTTATTCACTATAGTTTTCTTCGATCTGGTCAAGCAATTACGACAGATGTCTATTGTGCCGAACTCCGAACCATGTTGACAAAACTAGCAGTAAACAGCCCCGACTCATGAATCGATCTTCACCATTATTGCTCCACGACAACGCGAGACCTCACACAGCACGAGAAACAATTTTGACCCATCAGGAACTGCACTTAGAAACCATTCGTCATCCTCCGTATTCACCAGACCTTGCCCCAACGGACTACCATTTTTTTCGTGATTTGGACAATTATCTACGTGACAAGAAGTTTTCTTCCCAGGAGGCAGTACAAAATGCTTTCACACAGTTTGTGCAGTCCAGATCGTCGGAGTTCTATCGCAAAGGCATTAATAACCTTCCCATTAGATGGCAGCAATGTATAGATAATAATGGCAACTATTTTGATTAAATAAATTTGTTAAAAATTTAAAAAATAAACAATTAAGATTTTCAGTACAAATCGGCAATTTCATACTTTAACCCCTAATATTAATACATTGTGACAGACAGAGAGAAGCAGCTGTGTTTTATACTAGGTATGTAAAGAAAAAAAAATTGTGATCATAAGACAAGAAAATCCTCTCATAGGATTAACCAGTAGCCACAAAATTATTCTAATTAATATCCCATACCATCTTGGGCAATAGGTTTTCTCAAGACGTTTTCCTTCACCGTATTTGTTTAAAGTACCGATTAATATTAATATAACCTCTAATAATACAGAAAATATTCCTTATCCTCAGAAAGAGAAAGAGTATACTTACTTAAATTGTTAGGTCATAGTTCATAACAACGACTACAACGAAAATATCTTGTTAACTACCTAGTAACGCCGGATAGGTAAACACTAAATATAAGAATGATGTTTGTTTACCTTCTCGATACTGTATTTCATTAAAATTCTTCAATGTTCACGTTGGAGAAGTCAACCTGTAATTATATTGTAATGAATTGCGATTATGGATTCGAAAACCAATCAGAAATCGACCATTTCGTTAAAATATTTTAGACCAATTAGTATGAGTGTGTTTGTAAGACGATATTTTAAGGTAAGTGATTCATATGCAGTGTTTACTCATACGTTTAACACCGGTTTATGTGTTTGCACGTTTCCTTCGGCCCTCATACCACACCCTTTTATAAAATCTGTACTTAGACTGTAGTTCAATTAGATTTACGCTGATTGGATTAAAATTGAACCATAGATTAGTTTTCAAATCGATTTCAATTTTTATGACAGGAACTGGTAATAATCGAACGGTGTAAGAATTTAAATAAACAATTCGTCTATAAATAAGGTTATTGTCGATGGTTCACTAAACAGATTTAATTGTTTATCGATCTCGTTTCGTTCGAATTGTTTGGCAAACGTGATGACGGAGCGGATCTTGTATTTGATCAAGATATTTGCTTTACTCTAAAGCTTTGCGAATTTAATAAAGAGAGAAAGGGGAATAATCAACCCTCTTTGTGTTCGAAATGAACTTTAAAAATTTACTTTCGTTGCTAAATTGAAATGTTATATTAAAATCATACTAATTTCGACTTTTAAGATGAGAAACTTGAGTTGATATTGATTTTTACGAGTTTCAATAAAATCGTTCGCCAAAGTTTGTTATATAATTTGGGAGTTTCTAGTGGGTAGTTTGTTATTCTAACCCTCGAAGTTGGTAATCTATATCGGACTAAAGCTTTGTCTCGATTAACATAACGTGTTAACAGTGAATCCATAATGATGACTCCGCCTATATTGACCAACCGCTTATTATGACGTAATTTACAGCTTGATTTACATATGACAATATATTCCGGTTATTTTGACATATTTTCAAGGAATCACATAATCATTATAATTATCCTATATTTATTACTTATTTTTAAAACAAGTCGTAGGTGAAGTAAGGCAAAATTTGTATGTCAGTAAGTGATGATGACGATTGATGACGATCGATGACTATGGTTAAAAAACAACAAAATTACGCAATTTTTGTTTTTATTCGGATATCCGGACTTGATATCCTGATAAAAAGTAGCATATATGTTATTTGAAGTCTCAAGCTATCTGCATACCAAATTTCATTGAAATCTTTCCAGTCGTTTCCGAGATTCGCACGCACAAACGCACATACAAACGGACAAACAGACAAAAAGTTAAACACGTAAATAGGGTCTGTTACGTTAGGACAATACCCATAAAAAAGTTTTTTTTTAAATAACTTTCAAAAACAGACACCGCTAAGTTACGATTTTATTATAAGTATTGATATTGATTGATGACATTAAATGTTCACAACCATAAAACTGGACTGGCCTCTATTAGAGGAGTAGAGAGTTGAATGAGAACGGCCGCTTAGTAGTGAAGCTTTTTCACAAGTTTCCTATAAAAATAATCAATTAAAATAAGAACGTCGTTGTTATGTTTCCCATTATCTTGTTAATCTAAGTTATATTGCGACAGTTTCTTGTTTTCTAAGAATAAGTTTAGGTTAAGCTGTCTGCTTTTAATCGTACCTATGCAAAATGACCATTTAAAATAAGTAGTGTTTTAGTTTTACCTTAACAGCACAATTGCTGTTGTTAAATGTGTAATTTCCATGTTACTCTCCAACGTTTAAGACAGTTTAAGTATTAAAAAAATCAATTGAACTATATCGATGTGTGTGGTATGACGTGCATAGTTGTAATATGCATCTATTATTGCGTATTTTTATAGTTTCGCTCAGAATTATCTTGTACCTACTGTGGGTAATAAATAAATAATAATAACACATCCTTAGATTAACTGGATGTTGGATATTCTAACTACAAACGCTAATGTTCTAATTTAGATTCATCTTTTTAAAGGCGTGTAAGTTCCCGAACAGTTTGATTTTTTAACTGGTGAAGCTCGTCCGTCAGAGACGAGTTTGAAATACGTCTTTATCAGGCGACCTTTTTTCTAGTCTCGAACAGAGACTAGTCTAGTTTTATGAATATGTCTTATCTTTAACAAGGATTGGATCACCGCATTTCAAAAACGACTATTCGACTTGCAAATGCTTAGAATTCCTTTATTAGGTAGGTACACCAACATATTATTGTGTTTACATACACACTTATATTTAAATAAAATTAATTTAAATTTAAAATCAAAAAATGCGTCCCTACGTAAGTTACCCAAAAGGCTGGCTGGATTGCCTCTTTGAATTGCTATACCAATTCGTTGGCCAAAGTAGCTGCCAGCCCTTTTGTCACCCGAAGATAAAACTAATAATTTAAAAAATCGAATGCTTCGGTTCCCCATCATCATGGGCCCAAGGTCTTGATTGCAAACGGCAGAAATATGTATCCATTGCCGCTGCGCAAATTCTGCTGATGCCGCCGCAGCACCCGCCTTTACAATGCTTACTTACATTTTATCGGGTCTAAATCTTACCTCCACGATTCAACTTTGTTACAATAGTCTTTGGTCACAAGTAGTCAGTCTTTTATGTTAACAAATCGTGTGAATTTAACTAATGCTTATCAAATCAAGAAACTTTGATTAAATATTCTTCATAAAACGTGAATATACGTAATAAATCGTATTTGTAAACACAATTAAAGCGGCCAACACTAAGTAGTCCTCACATTGTGGTGTGGGTACAGTTCTGGACAAAGACCCGTTTCAAGGGAACGTTTTAGACAAAAGATCTCCCGAGATAATGGAGCACTTCCTTTGTAGTTCGACTTGTTTGATATATTGTAATGAATTGGGAGTATGAAGGAGGCACGTACAACGAAATTTTATCCCCATCTACAGTATAGATTTTCGTATACACATATTAAAATCAAAACTCCTGACTGATTGTCTGACTGATTTATTCCTTGTCGGGTCGATGGCATATTTTTTGACCATGTTAGATCTGCCTACTCCAGCATACTGCGACGCTCGTGACTTTGCTTTTTACTGCCATCAAAGCAGTCAGCGTACAGTTATTGGGCTAAAGAGGCAGTTTAAATGATGCTCGAAAGGTTCACAGTCGCACAGCCACGCACACCGACTTATTGACTGAACTATATATTAACGCATATTTTTGAAATTTTTAGATTATGTTCTTTGTGATGTGAAGGTATCCAACTATCCATTAAGGCTACGTCCGCACAGGCACAGGCTGGAGGCCAGCGAGCCACAAATAACTAAAGGATGATTTATACTAGACCGTGCTGGGTCCAAGCTTCGTTGTCCATTGCTCGGGAGCAGTCGATAGCTCTGTTGCAACCGAGTGGAGGCCGAACAACTGACAACGAAGCTCGAACCCGGTACGCTCAAGTATTAAATCATCCTAAAAAAACGAACGGTCTAGAAAGATTGCGACCGGCTGCACTTGATAGCCGTGTATCTACCTAGAATGCAAGCCACTAGGCGCTAGGCGAGTCTATGCGGACGTAGCCTAGGAGAGGGTTTTTGGATAATCTCCCGGGATCAGGACTTTCTCGAGTGAAATCTCGCGACTCTGCTAGTTGTAGAATACGACGAACTTTATCATGATCCTTTTACCTATCGTTATTTATTACCTGCGCACAATTGAAGGTACGTAGTATTTCGTCTTAAAATGTCGATTCGCTAATATATTTTTATTTATATTTTACCTACATATTTTTATGATGAACTTGTTACCTCGACCTTTTCATCTCTGAGAATAATCGCCCCAGTATTCCTTTATTGCATTTTTCCTTTATAATAAAACATATTCCCTAAGAAATACGTTTCCATTTATAACCTGCCTACGTCATCTCTCTACTATGACATTATGATTAATTGCTGCGTGCTTCTGAAGCTTGGTCCTTGTGTGGGCGACACGACGTCTAAGTTATTTCATTATACCGTTCCATGCATCCTGCTGGCGTTTAGTGCAGTTGATTTCATTTGTTGTGAAATTCTGACGTCACACGCCCTTCTGATGTCCTAGGCTGTATAGACTTGATTATCTTTATGATTGATATCGTTAACATAAAAACATGTTTGAAAAATAAAAGGGAAATTACCTAGACAGGTCTAGGTATTTTATTATATGTAAGTACATAATTGTAATTCATGATAATGATGAGCCAATTACCGTTCGATTGAAAATTGAAACCAATATTTTTGAAAGGATATTATTTTTCTTTATTGTAAGTAAGTACTTGTATTCTATTCCAGATCAGCGGGTGTTATAAAAATAATAAATTGGATTATTTGATTGAAAATAATATAAAGTTGTTTTGACAAGTAATGTAAGAAATGTCATGAAACAGATACCTACCTAACATCTTACTAATATTATTAACGCGATTGTTTGTTTGTATGTATGTGACTTTGTTACTCTTTCAAGCAAAAATACCGAACCGATTGCGATGAAATTTGGAATATAGGAGACCTGGAATAACACCTCTTACTTTTTATCCCCATATTCCCGCGGAAGCGGGACTTACGCGGGTGAAAGCGCGGGGCGCAGCTAGTAATAACATAAACGGATAGCTGATTTACGTAATGTTGTTAACATGTCTCGACTGAAACAATTGAAATTGTTGTATTCTATTATTCTTGTACAAACCTTGATGTTTAGTTATGGTTTATTGGTTGTTTAGTAGTTTAGGTGGGGTGGAATTGAAAGTTACGTCTCGTCGTGTATTTTTTTAAAATTTACTTTCGGTTGTAAACCTATTATGGCCGTTTGGAAAGTAGCCAGTGTCAAGTATTATTAATATTTGCAAGGTTTTTGAAATTTTTCATCAAAACAGTCACATCATCTCGGTAAAAATCCAGTCGAAGAAGTCTTTGTAAATGGTGGCTCTTTACAACACGTTCTCGCGAGCTTTGGAGACAACGTTAAAGTCCATATTTTGCACCGGTTTACACTTTTATTACACTCGTACACCTTCACTAGACTGAATTGATTATTATGGAATTTAAATAATTTACGCGCATTTGAACTAGGTTTCACGAAAATGTAAATTTAGCTCAACCACGCGTTCCCGCCAAAATTCTAATATTTATTTATTGTCATTCTAGGAGCTGTCAATCGAACGGTTACTAGAGATGGAGTCGATAGTAGCCGATCCGAGTGAAGAGTTTCAATTCCTGAGGGTGGGGCCGGACAGTTGCGTGCCCCCCAAGTACAGAGCGCCCGTATCCAGTTTATGTCAAATAGGTAAGTCGAACTTAATACGGGGACTTATGTTTACGTTTAGACAAGGGGCCACGGGTTACAGTCCCAAAATGAGACGATATTTAATGGAGTGACTGGTTGGGAATATTTTGTCCCCGTCGAAATAGAATAGAAATATTTTTATTGATTTGATACGACACAAAATTATAGGAAAACAAGAAAAAGAAAACAAACAAAAAAACATGTACTGAAAAAAAAACCAATAAAATTATAATTTAAAATTATAAAAAAAAAAGCCGTGTGCCGAAAGCTCAAGTATTTTGATCAATGGGGTTATTGTATTGTCCAAATTTTAATTTCAACATCATCTCAATATCAATGGGTCGATCTTTAATTTCAAATTTGATGTTTATCCATTTTTCTGTCACTGACGTTTCGATTTCAGTCCAAGTTGCATGATATAGTTTCATTTTGAGAGTATTGTTTGGAATTTCAATTATGTTATAATTATATTTTGGACAGTTTTATCATGACAATAGGGCCAACAAATCATGTTTCCAATATCTTTACTCTCTTCTTGTTTTTGTATGAATGTGCAAACATGATAATTTTGGTGTCGATTAGACCTTTTTGTTTCCCTATTTCGTTCAAACGATTTGTGTATATTTTCCATGTTTTTTTTTGTGCTTACGTGTGTAACATTGTGCTTATTCTTATAAACGTTTTTTAATTCAATTTCTTTTACATCAAAATCAAATCAATTCACGCTCTAAACAAATACAACGCCAAAGTTTTTGAGCGAAATTAACCTAACATACCTACTACGCCAAAATCCAAGTACCTTCTGTATTATATTTACCTCGTGTTTCTAGAGTCAAGACACACCCTTCGAACAACACCTAACTGCGTAGTTCACAAATTTATACCTAAAACCTTAATCATTTACATAAAAATCTACACTTAAACCGACGTGTTTTAGAAAAAATATCGCGTGTATAGATTATAAATAATTTTCCTTCGATAAATATCTCAATTCCGACAGAAACCTTTTAAAAACAAAAATTTATTTCTCCTTCAATTCGAGTAAAACGGATCGTAATACAGCTACTTTACGGGCCAAAAAAATAAAAAAATATTAGAGAATTACTCCCAAGCTTCGCACCTATAAGCGTTTACCTAACAATAGTTCATTTGGAACTTGAAGATTGTAAAAAGTTATCGACCAACCAATCCCTCAAGGTACAAACATAAAAAATAATACAAAAATTCCACGAGACAGAAATATCGGTACGTATTCTATGTACATAAATACATTATAAGTATAACTATGGCATACATAATATGAAACTGGTTTGTAATGGCGGCGTTTCGTACGTATTTACGAATAAGCTTTGTTAGGTATTTTCTTTTAAAGACTTTAAAATAATGACTATGGACTTAAAACCCAGTGCTACGTTAAGCGGGTTTTAGGCTTAAAATTAGACTTAAAATTAACAACTCTGAAGACAGTTCTCCAGAACTATTATGAAGTTTATTATTTATTTATCTTTCATTATAATGTATTCATATCGCATATACCTACTTCTTATTTTTATTGCTAATTGTTATTGTATTGTATTTAATGTTATACTGTAATATCGTATTTATTTTAGGTATTGTACCTTTACTTCTTATTTAGTATGTTTTTGTTTCGAGGGTATTTCTTGTATTTATTTATTAGTATGGTAATTCTGTATTCCATAAAATGTACATCATAGCTTGTTTCTTGAATATTGTAAATTGGATACTGAGATATCACATTAAGGAAGGTGATCCCCAAGATACAATTTATCGTAGTTTGGTGATCATAGATTTGTGTACTGTATCATTTATTATAACTTTTGGAAATACAAGAAAAAACCCGGTAAATTAAGTGTTTTATTATGCAAAATCGCGAAAACCATAGAGTAAATTATTTGGAAATAAACTTATTATTATTTTACGACTTTTACGGCCTTGGTTACAAGTTTTTCTTGATATTTGCATTTGCTCATTATTGGAACGGAAGGCGGGACTCGAATTTAGAAACCCTTTTCGCCGGTTATTTGCCCATCGCACCACACAAATCGTGAAGTGACTTAGCACTTACTCGTACAAACGATAACGTGTCGAGTGACTTTATTTTATACTTCAAAAACGATCATTCAAGTGCTAGAATCTAGGTCCTTGTTAGTCGTTCAAATAGACATATATGTTTGTAGCGGACTGCACGCACACAATTCGGCAGCAGCAGGGACGTATCGTCGCGGCACTTACTACCCTACTGGTTTCTTTAAATATGTTTATGAAATACTTTTGTTGGTGAATTAATTACTTTGGTTTTGAAAACCTAACCAGCGATTTGTCAGAGCGACTTGCCAGACCACAGGACCTCTACTTTAATTCTACGAAAGAACGAACGAACTAAAACTGTCTCTTAAACTCAGACAGCAAATCCGTTTTTTTTTCTGACAACTTCCAAGGCTCCATCCGTCCGAAATTAAAGTTGCGTTAACAAATGTAACCTAGCAGATCAGACCCCCTACCGCGTAACTCCCGTCGAGTTCTACTCGACGTCGATTTGAGAATACGATGCTGTCAATAACGGGGTTGGAAAAATCTACCGCGCAAGGAGCGAGCAGAGATTGTTGACGTTAAAGCCATAGACAATTTATGCTCGCTCCTTGCGCGGTAGCCTATTTCAACCCCGGTATCGACAGCGTTGTATTCCCAAGTCGACGTCGAGTTGAACTCGACGGGAGCTAGGGAAGTTGTTTCAAAATGGCCGATTTCATGATCACTACGACATATTATGCCCACGACATGAGCGACCATTGGCGACATTTTCCGCCTGTTGCTCTAGGCAGAGATATGTTTGGCTACCAACTTACACCTTAAACACTTCAATATTAAAACAAAACGTTAATCGAGTAGGTATGTCCTGACTTTCTTTTTATCTTCTAGGTCACATTGGTTGCTCTTTATCAAACTGATATCCGTCAAACACAACAAGTACATATTGTACCTATATATATACCCATATTTTAAAATAATTCATTATCACAAAAGACTTACCTATCTGAAGTTATCTGTCACATTATTGTATGACCTACAGATATATTATGTCCCAACACTGGGTGTTTTGCTTTCTATACCTATGATAAAGATAATAATATGATTTGTTTGTAATGAATGAATAATTCTGAAATTACTAATCAAATTGAAACGAAATTTGATGTAATTACAAAAAGCATTTTTGATATAAGCCCTGCAGTGGGACGGTAGGGGTAAACATAAATAATAGAAACTTGAATAGAAACGCCAAGTTTCTTACCGATGATAAATGAAATCAAGATTCATTTAAATATTATTAAGTATAAATTTTTAGAACGGTCAAGTAAAATAAATAATTTTGCTGATTTGCTTAGTTATGTGTTTATAGTGAAGACAAACGATTTTATAAACTTAAATTTGTATTTCGTTCAAATCGTCGTTTATAAAACAACAGATTTAACATAACATTGGAAATGTGGAGGTATTTTTTGTGCTATCCACTCGTTGAATACATTTTTCCTTATACCACCCTCTACCTACACAATGCGAACAGACTTGTTTTTTGTTAACGGCAGCTGCGTATACGTTATTGTAAACTTAAAAGGGCTTTTAGGATGGCACGACGCAGTAACAGAATCTTTTAACTAACTTCTATTTCGTCTATACCAGTTTTATTGTTCTTTTAATCGTCGACTCGTATGCAGGAGGGTGTAAGCCTATAAAACTACGGATAGTTAATGAATGGTTATTTTTGACTAATTTACTCAAATATTGACGACGACTTCTACGGCGCATTTGAACCGGTTGGGATATAGTACGTTGCATCTAGCTGATTATGTAACTCTGTTTCTAACATAATAATGTAGATTGAAATAATTTAAAATGTTGATTTTTGCTATTACGGATATTTTATGTACAATGTACAACTAGTTGCGCCCTCGGTTTCACCCGCTTAAGTCCCGTTTCCGCGAGATAACTACGATAAAAAGGAGCCTATGTGTTATTCCAGGTTTCCAGCTACCTATATTCCAAGTTTCATCGCATTCTGTAGTTTTTGCGGAATTGAGTAACAAATCCACATACAGACAAACAAACTTTCACAGCAAATGAATAAACAATTAAATGCAATGGCTATGTGTTACTAAATGAAGTGATACAACAATTTCAATTGTTTCAATCAATATTTGTTTGTAGCAGAGTGACGCAATCAGGCCGCAAGTTCGTCCTCCTCATGTGAAATACATATTTGTAATTTACAGACTACCTGTCTAATAATTATATTATTTGAATGATAAAAAGTGAGTCTAAAAGGCATCTTTAATGTATTCTCTGCACTTATTGACTGAGACTGCTATTCATTTTCAATACCTACGCTTTCTTCGTCGATTCAACACAAGTGGCACCATCATTTTATTGTGTAAAAATACCTAGTATTCATTCTTCATTAGTTTTATTCAAGTGCGCCTTTAATGTCAATAACTCGCGTTGCAATGTCGTCAACCTGTTTTATGACGTTGAACAGATTCTCAGTAAGTAGGTACTACAGTTTAATTAAATTATTCAAAATTAATGAGTGGAAGACTTCTGTTTTTCGCGCGTATCTGTTTTTTTTATTCATCTGGTTATTTTTGGGTCATATTTTTGGCTATTGTAGGTAGGTAGGTGTTAAAATAATTCTGTTCAGAAGTTGGGTACTTAAGTTTCACTGAATCTTTCGACGGAAAACATATCTGGCCATATTTTTCGAACGCACAAAGGGTTCCATTAGCCCAAAAAACACATTTGTTTCCCCACTTAGTATTTATTTTGTCCTGTATTTGTTGTTATAGCAGCAACAGAAATTACTTCATTTCTGAAATTTCATTTATCCAAAAGTTTTTTTTTCTATAAAAGAAAAGTAAAACCTGCAGGGTTTCTAACAAACAAATAGATTTTCATTTTAAAGAAGGCGTTGGAAGTTTTTTACTCCGAGTTAGAGATTAACCTTCAGCCGTTTAATTAAATGTGCTTAGATAATTAAATCCGGTACCTAGCCGGGAATTTTCCGAACTAAATTCAAGAGTGGTAGCCGTGTTTCGATCTGTCGATGTCCATTCTTTAATCTATTCTAATTGATACTTACAGAGGGTCCTGTTTAGGTGTGTATTTGGAAGTCAATTAAAAAAATAGACGAAAACACAGTTTTTAAAAATTGATATCGGTCTTGTTCGCGTTTGTTTCTTTGTTTATTACTACTTTTGAAATAAATAACTACTCATCTAACTAACATTTGGTTTTTAATATTGGAAAGATCTATTTTCTAGGATCTTACTAATATTAAAAAAGCGAAAGTTTATATGTATGTGACTTTGTTACTCTTTCACGCAAATACTACTGAACCGATTACGATGAAACCGGAAATAACACATAGGCTATTTATATACCGATATTCCCGCAGGAACGGGACTTAAGCGGTGATACTGTGAGGCGTAACTAGTAAGAAAGAATTGAGAATATCCTCGTTTTTTGAAGTCGGGTAAATAAGAATGGGTAATTTGCGGTTTATACATCAAGTTAACTTGTCAAAAGGTATCAATACTTCATCTGATCTTTTGAATTCAATATAAAACTTTGAAATACTTACACGAACACTTTGACAGCTCACTCAGTATGAATTCAAATTAAATTTCAGATTCAATTTTTGTCTAAACTACAGTAAGTGTGAGCGTGCGTGACATATTTTGTTTTCTAGAAGTAACAGAGTATTTTGTGGAATGAGGCATATCGATTGCAGATTGATATTTATTAGGTATACTCACAAGTATAAAAATAGGTAAACTGAAGTTAGTTTTTAAATTATTTTTTATGTCAGGAATCCGGTTGTCAATTTAGCGTTCATTTGTATCATTAAAAATTATTAAATTTCTTAGAAACCGTAGGACGCTACTAGTTTTTATTAATAAGTGTATTATATTTTATAAAACCATCTTAGTCACGGTGATATGGGCAATTTTCTATGACTCAAATGGTCAATTGTTCGATCTACTGTACCTATCTACCTACTTGTCTATTAGATTATTTTTTATCGAACTATTTGATAAGATATTCAATACAAAGAAAATTCTCTAGAATAACAACTTGAGTACCTATCAAATGTAAGTATCTACCTGATTTAGTTTTTAGTATTCATAAAAATAACATCTAAGAAATAGGTACCTAATCTTTTTTTTTCCATGTAAGAACGTAAGTAAGTACTTACTAGAATTATTAGAATGTTTTTGTTGGAGAAAGACCTATATAAATTGGTTGGTTGAATTGCAAAACTTTAGACCTCTTGCCATGGCCACAGGTAGACATCCTAACTGAAAATTTGGGTACTGAAAAGTCCCTGAAACAATAGTGGGAAAAATAGCCCAACTGAATCGATAACCTCCTTTTTCTTGAAGTCTTCGCTTAAAATCGTGTTTATGCCGTTCAGTGATGATAAGCCGCGACCTAAAGCTTCCATAATTTGATATTTTTTTTTCTATTTATAAGTACATATTTGATGTCGAGGTAATATTATTTACTCTACAAAATGCTCGGGTCTCATTCGTATTTCGTATCTTACGAGCAAACAGTCTACGGATTTTATTGATTCCCTTCGAGCTTCGGGTCTTGTTATCCAATTTCAATGTGCGAACAATATTTTATACCTACCTACTGAATGTTTGCGGTATCTGACTGAATATTGCTTTTCAGACGTGCGCTACTGAAATTACCTTACCCCTAGTTAATCAATATGTTACTACTATTTGTATATAGGCGAATTATTCCAACAAGTTACTTGTGGTTTCTCTTCATTCGTAGCCCTGTTTCGAAACCAGACAATCTTATCTATTATACCTATAATTTAGGGATTTCTTTTTTATCGTTTTTATTTTTTTTTGATACTTTGAAAGGAAAATAAGTACCTTTCAAAGTAATTAGTTCAATTTATAGTGAAAAATGGTATCAGTTTTCCCATGCGATTATGATCTACATACACCATAGCAGTAGAAGGACACAACTAGCAATAAATACGTAATACAGGAACCGGAAATACGTCATCTACGTACAAACTATGTAAAACTTGTGCCATAGGAATCAGATAACGGATAGAATAATTTTAAAGCCATAGCCACACATATAGTTCCCACAAATGAATAGGTGATTTATTTTTATAGTTTTTTTTAAATAAAATGCCGTGATGCCTGTGTCATCGTCTATTTTTAACTCTTAACGACAAATCATAACCAAAATGTCTTCGATGATGTATGTACCTATATCACGTGAATCTCTCGGCATGACGTGAACGTTGCAAATTGTTGGTACCTCAATAATGGATAGAGGTGACCGCTTATCAAGCCACTTATTTACAAAATAACTGCGTACAGTCGACAACGAAAAATGTGTGAAGGGGTGAAATAAATTAATATACTTACAACTAATTGAAAAAATACTGAATTCGGCTTGAAGGTTGGTAACTGAATTATCATTTATCAGCCTAACAATTCGAGTGAATTTTGTTATGGGTAGGATCGTAATTCCAAAAGTTTGATTCGACCAACTTTTGTTATAGGTAGGTACTTTTTTTCCTCTAAAATAAGTAAGTACTTATTTTTTCCTCTAAAATAAGTATAATTTTTTTAAATTTATTTCGCGTAAAAGAAACATGGAATATATTTGAGACATCACCTCTACTACATGCTTAAAAAATGTAAATAAGTAAATGTTGCACGACAATACACACAGCTAAAACTAAGCACTAGGCTTGTACAATGGGTACTAGACAATGGATACTACATACATACGTATACTTTTTTTTGGTAAATACATAGGTACATAATATGATACATAGAAAGACACCCAGACAAGATACAAATAATTTCTTCTACGGTTTTCGCGATTTTGCATAATAAAACACTTTATTTATCCGGTTTTATCGCGTTTTTATTCATTATTTGAACCGAGCTTTCGCCAACTTTACAGTTGGCTTTTTCAAGCCTGGGTTGACAGGGTGTCAATCTTTATAATGAATAAATAATGAATAAAAAAGCGATAAAACCGGATAAATAAAGTGTTTTATTAAGTTACAAATATTTATTTTAAGCATTCGAACCCACAACCTTCCGCATTTTAGTCGGGCATTCGCTCGACGCACCACGGAGTTCGTCAAAATGTAACAAATTATAAACACTCCTAATCGAAACTTAACTGATCCGCACCTTATTCTTTAAAATTTTAAGTTAATGTGTCGATTGTGTCATCTAAGTATTGTGTAAGTTATTATTTTCTGCAATTTAACTATTGTGGTTGACTGTAAAACTTGATACTGAGCATCATGTTTTTATTTTTTTCTGTTATCTCGAAAGTACGATATATTATTTTTAAACTTCATAAATGGAACATTGTGATAGTTCGATCGAATCGTTGCTTTTTAATTAGTTATTTACCCAATTAGGGTAATAACTTCAATTAGGAGACCTAACTTACCTACAGTTTCCATCATTAGAAGTCGCAAGAGAATTGTACAATAAAGCAATGTTAAATTAATTAAGTTAATTTAATTGGACGCACACGTTATCGACAGCACTTTTAAGAAAATCCTTTACCTATTATATGTTTACTAATTATAAACTCAAAACTATGTAATTTTGATTAATATTACAAACTTTATTATAAACACTCAAAAACATAGTTACAATACATAGGAACTTATTCAAACAAGTCGAAATTTTTGGGAGCAAGCCCAAAATGCTGGCCGCATTGCCACGCTGACTTGCAATGCTTATTATTTGTGTTAAGTAAACTCCAGCATTCTGGTCTCGCGATTACAAACTTCACAATATTAATACCATAAATAACTACAATATTACAAACTTTGTTTGCAAAAACTGTTGAACCAATTTCTGTTGTACGTGGTACGTAATACAGGTAGCTGCAGTCCTGAATTAACACAAAGGCTATTTTTTTGCACATTCGTAGCTTCGTTAATAAGCAAAATTTGGCTAAATATTCTTCATTTTTTTTTGGATGTTTATTGTTTATTGTTTAATGAAAATCGTTTTAATCGTTAAAAATTGTTGTGCTGTTTCCTTGTCAATCTGGTTTTAAAAGGTTTTATTTTATTACATATGTCTGTTTGACAATTATTCCCCTTACTTATAAACGCTGGTTAACAGCTGCATAACTATGTACCATTTGTCTTATACTGAAGTGAAGTTTCAAAGTTGACAGACAGAGACAAACGTCACATAACTTGGTCATCCGTTAATCATCGTTTATAAGTAAGGCGGTACTTGTTTTATCAAGATGTGTAAAGCTTAAGAGCTAAGACAGACTTGCACTTTTTTTTTAAACCATAAATTAAAAAGCTTGCCCATTAAAACAGCCATGTTATACTAACCTATTCCCCTGGTTACTTTCTGAAACCTTTAACAGTTTTTTAGAAGATTATAACAAACAGACCAAAACCATCATATTGCGCATATACTATTTAGACAGATTCAAATTCTTCTCAATACAGGTATTCACTTTAGTATTCAATGAATACACTCGTAGCTTCTTTGATCTTGTTTGTCACTTGTATCTTGTTTTGCATACACGTGGCGCGGTCACGTAAATAACCATGTTTTGTTGGAATACTTTATTCAGAATTTATCGTATCTGTGGCGGTATTAGATCGGATTTGAAATATCATCTTGACTACTTTTAAAAAACTATTCAGTTGATTCTTCGAATTCAATCCAGACCTGAAACTATATTATCTATCTGTTGAAGACTGACAACAGTGGAAATGACAAGCTCTATGAAGTACATTGCTGCTTTGAGGTAATAACCACGTTACGTGAAATCAACACTGCACTGCATAGTGCCTGTCTTTTCCACTGTTGTCAGACATCCACTGAATAGATAATAATCTTGCAGACGACAAGCTACAGGCGAAAATTTGGCAATTTCTGCTGTCAAAACTCAATTTTGTATTACGTAATTTGAGTTTTGACAGCCGATATTGTGCAATCTCGCCTGTACATCGTCTGTAAGATAGATAATCAACCCACCGCTTAAGAACTAACTACACGAACGGTTAGGGTTCCTTTATGTAAGAATTAGATTGCTGGGTAGATTTTCATTACTATTGCAATATCCTGCTGGTTACGGCCTGAGGGTTTAGGGTTGATTTATATTAGACCATCTCTCGGCCGAGCTTCGTTGTCCAATGCTCGGCAAGCAGTCGATCGGTCTGTTGCAACCGAGTGGCGGCTGAGCGAAACGGTCTAATATAAATCATCCTATACCCGCGTAATTCTATGTTCTGGATCGTAATTGACCTCTTCAAGATCTGATCTTTCTCTTTCACTCAATATCTCTTTTTTTTAGGGCCTCAATTAATCTATTAATGTACCTATATAATACTCGACAGTAGCCGCAACGTTTTGTTATTTCCGGAATTCCCCGTAGATTTTCTCGGAAAATCCCACTCATGAATTACAAGCTTTATAATTGGAATAAAAAGTAGGTACGAAGAAGATTTCCTAATGCGCAATACCTACCTGGTTCCAAAAACAAATACGTATTTATTTTTATCCGGCTGCAAGAAAAGGGTTATGTTTTTCGCTCCTATCTTTTATACGTATGTTTGTAATATTCTTAACGTATGTTCCAAACCACTCGATGGATTTCTTTAGTTAGGGAATCGTTGAATTTGTCTCCTCTCTCCAATAGTTGAAGAGTTCTCATGCCAATTGGCCCCCGAGAGTCTGTATTTAAGTAGGGTTGGAGAATTGGAGGGAGGGGAAGCCCTGATCTGTAATCGGAGTGTAATGGGAAAATGATCACTGCCATAAGTTTGAGAAAGAATTTGCCAGGAAAGTTGTGAAGAAAGGGGTGCAGAGCACAAAGAAAGGTCTGTTACACTTCTTGGATCCTGATTAGGAAGGACCCTGTGAGTAGGGGATCCATTATTTAATACACAAAGGTCATAATCATATTAAAGACGAAGAAGAATCTAAATTCTTCTTCGTCTTTAATATGGCTTTTACATTTGGACATTGGCCAGTGTCAAGTATTATTAAATATCCAAGCAAGTTATTTGCATCGAAACAGACAAGTCGTCATAGTTAAAGTCAAGTCTAGGGAATCATTTGTAAAAACGGCGGCCATTTACAAAGATTGTTCACGGAGCTTTAGATACAACGCTAAAGTCCATATTTTGCACCAATTTTCACTATCATTGCACTTGTACACCTTCACGAAACTAAATTGATTAATATGCCCCCGAAATTAAACAATTTGCACGCATTTGAACTAGGTTTCACAAAAATGAAAATTTAGCAACACATCTCCTCAACCCGTTCCCGCCAAAACTCCAAACTTCTTAGATTGGTGACATAAAAATAAAAACAAAATGGCGACCACCAAGCGCCATATTGTGAAAAAGACAAATACGAAAGTGGACTGACTATGTTTAATACTTGACACTGGCAAATGTCCGAAAGGAAAAGCCATTTTTAAAGAAGAAGAAGACTGACTATGTTGAGTGGGGTATCGTTGAATAGGTATTTAAAAAATATTGTTAGGTTTCCTTAATCATTTTTTGATTAATGATAGCATTTAGGATCTACAGTGATTTAAACTTGGATATCAGCCGTTCATAAGCCGCAAGCTACTGAATAATCCTTAACTTAATAATGAAATGATTCCTCAATAACATGCTGCGATTAAAATACAATTGGTATAATTAACCGTCTTATACCTAATGCTGACTAAAAATATGATAAAGTGAAATAAAAATTAAAACTTAGAACTAAATAAAAACCTAAATAAATATGTCCAATAATGGGTCCCGACTGTCAACGTAGCAGTTTTCCGTAACTACTACTTTGTTTTGATTTTCAGCAGAGCCGTTTTTTTTTAATTCTTTTTTGTATGAAGTCTCATCAATATCCGAGCGATATCCCCTCTTACGATGACGTCAAGCATTTCTTATTGCCATAGCAAGATATATTGCCATAGCAAGATATTTGTTCCCCACGTTCATTTCATCATTTATAACAACAATGGTACTTGTGAATGTTCCAGGCAACAAACAAATAGCTGCTCTAGTGCTGTGGGCGCGCGACATCCCTCACTTCAGTCAACTCGAGCTGGACGATCAGGTGGTACTCATCAAGAGCTCCTGGAATGAACTGCTGCTGTTCGCCATCGCCTGGCGGTCTATGGAGGTAAGTTATATCAACTAATATTTGTTTTCGAAATAAAGCGAATGTTTAGGTTGATTTTCCTTCTGTTTTCGCGTTGTAGGATTGTTTCGAGGTTTTCCAGACCTCTTGCTCACGGGTAGACTATACCTGTAAATAAGAGGTCCGGTCTGGTCATTCGCGATGTTGGATTGTTTTGAGGTCTTTGACGATTCTCGCAACTACGGGTATTGATAAAATGCGTATATTTAAATGTAATAAAGTAACACACGTAAAACCGTACAAAATGAGTATAATTTTAAAAGTTTAGAAACAATAGTAAATATTTGAAAAACTGCTTTACAAATTGATTGAAATGTACGACATTCAGTTTGTAATGTATTGTAGTACCAGGCGACGGATAGAAAGGTACTTACATAAACAATAAATTATTTTTTTGCAAAACTTCTAAACCAGACAAGTGTTTTATAGATCACGTAAAAAAGGAAAAGTAAAAATAATATTATTTCTAGAAATATTTTAAATATTTTTTTATTCATCTTCAAAAATTCACTCGCGACGAGATTTTGAAGATCATTTTTTCCTTTTTCCTATAAAATATTTTTAGTAGATATGCGTTGAGCAATAATAAAAACAAATTACGAAACATTATTACTTGCAATGAATTTTCATTGGAATTCGTGGCGTGTTAGCTTTGTTGAAGCGGCGAAATCGGAAATCCTCTAAATGCGCACAAAATCCTCCACGAAAAGAAACCGCTAGTGCGACAGCCTCTGTGAGTTCCCTTGTGTCACAAAAACGCATATATATCGTAACTGCCATGCGACTGAACCATAAACCAACACCATTTCTCTCTCATTTTCAACTTTTCACTCCTTAAATTGTTTTATTAAACTTTCAGTACCTGACGGACGAGCGGGGAGGTTTAGACGGCCGTAACAACTCGCCGCCACAATTGATGTGTCTAATGCCAGGTGAGATAAAAGATAACGGGCCCTACCATGATGTGTTATAAGTCGTCGCGAAATCGTCGCGTTGTCGTTCAGCTAAAAACAATAATTACAAACACATCAAACAATTAAAAAAAAAACTTAAAAAATAGATGAGATTTTTTTTAAATTGCCTGTGGTTTTTAAAAGTAGTCGGGGTATTTTTTATTTAAAATTTACTTATTTTTTTAAACGACAAAAGGGCGATATAGCAACGACAAGCATGGTAGCGCGGATTATCACAGTTTTATTTATTCGTATAGAAAAACTAGCACCGAACTGCGTACGTTCAGATCTTGTTGTAACACTCTCTAATTTTCACTCACTCTCTATCTATTTCACTCTCACTAACACTAACACTCTCTATTTCGTAAAAATCGGTCTGATAGTTCCAGAGATTACCTTCAACAAATATACAACCAAACTTCACTTTTTTATGAAATTAGCTTAGATGTATAAGTTACGTTAGATGAATTGTTACGCAATGCTTTATCTTTAACTATGCATGGTATAAATTTTCTATGTTGTCGAACTGTATCAAAATATTGTGAAAATATTCATCGCTTTTTGTAGCTTACTTATAGGCTAGCGTTTGAACACTATCACATGATATGTAAGAGTTGATGCGGGCAATAATGAAACTCTACATAGAAGGTACTAGAAGGGTTACCCATGCAATATTCCAGATTCGCAGATTCCTTTGCGCAGTGCGGATTTCGATGCCGATATCGACGCTAGATCCGCGGTAACCCTTATGTTCACTCGCGATTAAGAACCCCAAAAACATCCAGAACCTTACTTCCCAAACTTATACATTATTTATTAGAGGGTATAAGAATAACGTCCGTTTCCAAATCCGGTCACAAATCAATTGTTTACCTATCGATGACAACTTCCAATATACCAATACGATCATATGTTTTTTATCTACCAATATTTAGTTTGTTATTTACTTAAATACTTTTCAAATATTAGTTTGACAAATTAGCAATGTACATCTCCTAATTTGGTTCGATAGACGAGTTTACTCGAAACTAAAGTGTGCTAAGTTTGTGTTTGAATGTCGGATTCATGTTTTTTGTTAAGTGTTTAGGTATTGTAAGTCGTCACCGTTATTTGTGAACTGGTACTAAATTCTAAGTAGGCCATTGCCTACTACCATATTTGACAACCCATTTAGAATAAGACAACAAGACAAGTTTTGTAAAACTGTCTAATAATGTTCGTAAACGTTTGTTATTTGCAACAAACACACAGTTTCTAGTATCTATGAAAAAAAAACATTTTACTTTAAAGATTTAAAATGCTTGCCAATACAGGTGTTATAGCTGTAGGGCGTAATGTCATTGAGTAATTAGTAACTAAATGTCAACTTTGAAGGATTTTTAAATAGCTTGATTTAATTAATGTAATATTTGAAATGAATTTCAAACAAGGTGTACTGTTTATCAATGTGAAAACGTATCAATAAATCTTTTCAAAAAAATTATGTAAGTCTCAGTGTGTTTTTTTTAAACAATGACGTTATTCGTTCTGATTCAAATACTGTATGTTTATTTTGTCAAAATAATTCCGTGCTACGGACGGCACGTTAAGCAGTTGGTTTGTTATCTTCGATTGCAGTCGTTAGGTCAAGTTGGAGGCTTCAGGGCTGAAAACTCTAACACTAAGTGAACCTCATCACTACACGACAAGAAGTAGATTAAAATAATTATCAATCTTGCACTTAATCATAGTAATATTATAAAGCTAAAAGTTTGTGAGTATGTTTGTATGTGCGTTTGTTACTCAATCACGCAAAAACTACGGAACCGATTGCAATGAAACTTATATATAGGTAGCTGGATACCGTAGGCAACACATAAGCTACTTTTTGTCCCGATATTTCCGCGGGAAAGGGACTTACGCGGGTTAAACCACGAGGCGCAGCTAGTACAAAATAAATGCGTGTTTCGTATTCGAAGACTCGGCGGGCGCTGATAAGCTAGCTAGGGTAGTAAAACAACTTTAATATCAGTGTAATAGATGTCCCCTATCAACCCCCAGGCATGACCCTCCACCGCAACTCGGCGCTGCAAGCCGGCGTGGGTCAGATCTTCGACCGCGTGCTATCGGAGCTGTCTCTCAAGATGCGCACCCTCAACATGGACCAGTCCGAGTACGTCGCGCTCAAGGCAATCATACTGCTCAACCCTGGTACGTGTATACACATGCAGACGTACCGCCCAAGTTCAAGCCGACGGCAATCGATATCGCCATCGCAGAAAGGAATTGATCGCGTGTTTTTTTACAATTAACAGCCTTAGATTGACGCCGACGCCGTCGATTTGAACTGGAATTTAAACAAGCAGCTCAAGAGACGTCGATTTAAATGACAGCTCAAATCGACGTCGCCTTACAATTCATGCAAATCAACGCCGTAGTGCGGATTTCGACGGCTTGAACTTGCGCGGTAGGTCTTCCGATTTTACGGCTATTTTAAACTGACATGGTTGTTTTAACTACGAATGTTTATTATGGCTAGTTGCAATTACTGACGAAATATCGAGCTCCGTACACAAATTAAAACATGGTAAATTGGATTTATGGTTGAAAATGTGACCATTTTGTGTCCAGTATTTTCAGGTAGTTTTAGACATACCTAGCTAAACGTTATTGTAGCGTTATGAACTAGCTACGCCTCGTGATGTCACGCGCGTCAGTCATGATCTAGTGCAAACATCAATATTTCTACGGGCGGATGGCTGGCTCAATCTTTCGTTTAATACCTTATTTTTAAAACAGAGCTACATATCTAAGATTGAAGCAAATTTCAATTGATTCAAAAGTTTCAAAGAAAATTAGTCAGACAGACATGAAATATAAAGAATAATACATCATGATATAAGTGCGTTATGATGGTTATGAGTTATACAAGATGTAACGGGTAAGTCCTTTTAATCCGAAAGGGGGTTGTTCTAGACGTCTAGGCGAACAACTTTTGTTCTATGACTTTTGGAAATTCGAAGTACTTTTCGAAAATTTTAAGTGTAAAGTTTACTTGAAGATCAGCTGTTCCTTAGAGTTCGAGGTCATTGACCTTATGTTGTCCTTTCATTTAGTTTGGTCTACTACAAACAAAACTTCAATTACCTTTATTTTCAAAAACAGCTGTTTTTTTAGTGAAACATAATCTCAAAATTTTCAAAAAAAAAAGTTCGAACTTTCAAAAGTCGTTGAACAAAAGGTGTTCGCCTAGACGTCTAGAACAACCCCCTTTCGGATTAAAAGGACTTACCCGTTACATCTTGTATAACACACGAGGCGAAATTTCAGCCCGACCGAAGGCGAGGTCGTGATAGACCCGTGCGTGTTTAATATGCACTTATATCGTATTAAACAACACGATTGTAATCGTTTTTAAATAAACATTTTAATGAATAAAAAATCATGATGCTTTTTAAGATAAACTCAACCATAAAACTGTAATCTTCTTCTTCAATATGGCTTTTCCATTTGGACATTCGCCAGTGTCAAGTATTATTAATATTTGCAAGTTTTTTTGCATCGAAACAGTCAAGTCATCATAGTCAAAGTTAAGTCGAGGGAATCATTGTAAAACGGTGGGCATTTTTTACAAAGATTGTTCACGGAGTTTTGGAGACAACGCTAAAGTCCATGTTTTTCACCAAGTTTCACTTTTATTACAGTTGTACACTTTCACGAAACTGAATTGATTAATATGCCCCGAAATAAACAATTTACACGCATTTGAACTAGGTTTCACAAAAATGACAATTGAACAACACATCTCCTAAACGCGTTCCCGCCAAAACTCTATAAAACTGTAATGCACATTCCTTTCCCGCCGTTTTACTTTTTTAAATCACCGGACGGTCAGTTCGAAATTTGAAAAAATAAATTAAATAAAGAAATAATTTGAAGCATAATTTATTCACCGGGTGGTGGTGTTATCACTTGACTTATGATATGAGACTTATGTTCTTAACTACTCAATATGTTTCAAAATTATTGCAAGAAAAAATACTGTATCTATGACATGCTCAACAGAACGGAACGGATGCGGAACACTTTTTTGTTCCACGTGAGCATTCTAGTTCTAGCAATATAACTTCTTCGATGACAACCCTTAGCTGAAAAAAAGCAAATGATGCGGTTATGGATTTTGTATGGAATATAACACCACTTGCGTTTATAACGCACGCGTGTTTTATGAGTTGCTTAAATATTTAAAACCGGTGAAATTAGACCCGCTTTACGAGCAAGTGTATTGGAAAACTATAAATACTTTTCCTACTGTTTCGTCTGAGTATCTTCGACTGTTTTATTAAATTGCGGCTAAGTGCACTTTCTTTGTGCTCACTTCCTTTATTATAAGATTAGTTATTAAACCAATATCTTTTTTCAATTCCAGATGTGAAGAATCTTAAAAACAAACAAGAAGTAGAAGTACTCAGAGAAAAGGTAATAAAACATTCTACACACGATTACTTTGTCGTTTCGTTTGATTTATTAGAATACAATGTAATGATACCTACTTCACGTAGGTACCTAGTACATTATTTGCACGTACGTTGTGACCTTTGTATGTTGCAATGTCAGATCGTGTTTAACTCATTAAACTAGCTGAGTGACGCGGTTGCGCTCGCGTGAATTCAGCAATGATAGCATGCGAGCACGAAAAATACACTTAAATAAATATTGCACGACATTACACACAGCGCAATGTAGCCCCAAACTAAGCATTAGGCTTGCTTGTAGGTGCTAGACAGCGGATATACTTATTACTTTTTTATGTAAATAAATAAATATTGCACTACATTGCATACAGCACAATCAAGCTCCAAACTAAGCACTATGTTTGTACTATGGGTACTAAACAATTTATATAGTACTACATATTACAAATTTTGTAAATACATACATATTTATTTATTCAAAGAAAACATACAGCTTCTTATTTTACTTAGAGATAAAGTTATAATATAAATATTACACTAGCCAAAACAGTTTTCAACTCTAAAAAATACATAGCAATGAAATACTACAAAATACATGTGACAATAAGCATTTTCATTTTATAAATTTAAATTTAGACAAGGTTAGAAACAAATCTATTTGGAATGCTAAGAAACATTACAAAAAAAAAAAACTGAAACAAATAAGATATTATTCTATTATATACAATTTGTAACAGGGAGACCCCTTTAATCCGAAGTCCAGGGCTTGCGGGTGATGTCCTGAATCCTTTGGTAAAAACCGCATCTAAATAGTTCTTATGGTTTAAGAGTTATTCAATTTCAAAGTTCACGCAAAAAACCTAGGAATCACTTAGTGATGCAACCCTAATAGCGGCTGTTGACCTAGAAAATCAGCTGTTTCGCATAAAACCGGAATCACAGGACGATTACATTTACGTTTAAGATGCATTTAGAAGGGTTCCTAGATGCGTTTTAAACGGGTTGCTAACATAGACTACGTCATCAGTTTAAGACGATACGATACCTACTCTTACGGTTAAAGTACCTACTAAAGATATTCGCCCACCATAACGGAGCATATTACTAAAACCGTAACCGTTCAATTTTTTTTGCGGTAGAGGTTGGTACCCATTTTGCTTTTTTGTCGTTGGCTACTTAGCTCGTGATGTTAATGTGTCCCCTTTTTCGTTCCTTTACTACTAGTGAGCGGAGAGAACTGCTTGACCTACACGGTTAAGTACTAAGTTCCTTTCAGCAGTGCTAAAATACCAATCTTTGCCAATGTTAAAAACTGATATACCTACCTAAGGGAATTCATAACGTAAGTGCTAATTGGATTGGCTTCCAGTCGGATACATACTTACCACAGACTGTGCCGGGGATTTACCCAAATAGATAAAATTTGGAATATGAAAGCAAGGTTCCGTATAATAAAATAATATTTTTATTATACTTATAATAAAATGTTTTGATACCTTGAGAGAGAGCATTCTGTGTGTCGTGTCGGGCGAACGCCCGACTGCAATGCAGAAGGCTGCGGGTTCGATTCCCGCCGGGTACAAATTAAAAATAATTATTTGTACCTGGTTTGGGTATCTTTCTGTGTATGTATAAATTATAAGAAAGATGTATTGATTTACAAAAAAAAATATTGTGTGTAATTTTCCGTTGTTTAGTACCCATAGTACAAGCCCAGTGCTTAGTTTGGGGCTAGTTTGCGCTTGTGTAAGGTTGTGCAATATTTATTTATTATTAACACGATTAAACATTATTACGTAACTAGGAATTAGGAATTAGTGATCGACGAATATGCACTTACGTTTTAAATACAGAAATCAGTGATGTTCTTAAGTATGGTAGGTAATGGGTTTGACTGCTGTTCTGTGGAACCTTAAACTTCGTGTACCGCACGCGCGGGCGGCGTCCTTTGCCGCGCGCCGCCAAGCGGCTCTTTAGCGGTAGCAAGTAACACGGGAGCCATTTTTGAAAAACCGCCCAAAAGGAAGGTAACTTTTACGTTTTAAAGTATATCGATACTTGTCGATATTTTCGATAACTTAAATTTTTTGACCGAGTGAACGAAGCATCTCTGGCTCAAGACTGGCAAAATTTCCGTTTTTCTGTCAGTTTGTGGGTTTGTTGCTACTTCTCTACAGGTCGCATTTTTGAACTGAATGCAAGTTCTACAAGTATGTAGATTATTTGTCATGTTGACTTTTTGATCGAAAGGTGTGCCTGCCTCTAAGGGACCAAAAAACTTAAATACCTTTAATCGCTGTATGAAATCAACACCTAAGTCTATTTTTATTTAAAAGAAATCAACATAAAAAATGGTGATTTGATAAAAATGTTCAGAGTGATGAACAGAAAAGTTCCCTAAAATGATGCAAGTAACGTAATTACTAAGATTTGGAAGTACTTACCATAGTATTTACCTTACTTTTGGACTAGTAGTATGTTAGTTTTTAGTAGCTACTTATTGAGGAGCCGCTTCCCTCTATGTACTGTGCTATTGGTCTAGTTACACCTGCCGGTCTCGAATGATCGTGCGGGTTAAGCAACGTTTGGTGCGGTCATTAATTAGAATTGACCGCACCAAGCGGTCAAGCAGTAGGTCCCGATTGTTATCTCTGATAAAAGTCGATACATCAAGTTAGCGGCCTTAGGGCGACCTAAAACCCTAACACTAGGTGAGCCACACTACTATACACGAATATAGGAAAAAGAAGTAGGTTCCTAGCAAATTATACAGATTAGCCGACCGCCTACACGGTGATCGGCTATACGTCGATAAAACGGAGAAAAAAATCGATACCATCGGTCGATATTATTTATACCCTTAATGTAGGCGGCCTGACTACTTACCTATAGCTTCCATCGGTCAGTCTCGTGCTAGAAGTTGCGAAATAAGGTCTCGTGCGTAGTGTTGCCTCTTTCGTAACTAAAATGAGTGATACCCGTGGTAATACGTACGTATTCCAATAACAACTGTCACAAAGCGCCATGAAAAACATAGTGTCGGGCGTTGGGTCACGCGGCATTCTTTGCATTGGCAAGTCTGGCGGGCACATCGAACCATATCGCAACGAGCGATAATGTGAGAATGTTTTGCTGTGCTAATTTAGTGTTTGTGAAACCAATGTGAAATATGGATTACTTAAAATGGATGAAGTGGAATAAACTACGCGAGTGAGTAGTACCTACTTCTTTTTTGAACTCGTGAATCAACAATTGACCGCTCAATGTCTGTAGCAGCAGTTTTCTAGCCTGTTCAGGGGCGCCGGGTTTTTATAATCCCCGTGGGTGCTCCAGCTTTTTTTAACCGACTTCAAAAAAAGGACGGGATTCTCTATTCGTCGTGTACATATTTTTTTTAATGTTTGTTCGCCGATTACTCGATGATGACTTGGCCGATTGAGATGGTTCTTTTTTAATGGAAAGCCCCGAGGTGGTCTCATAAAAATTTGGTGAGGCTCTGACGAGGATATTCGAAGTGATGAACGGAAATGCTTCTCAAAACGATGTATTCAATTCAATTGTTTTTCAATTAGGTACTAAAGATAGCTCAACCGATTGAGATGATTATTTTTTTAATGGAAAGGTGCTCGGTACCTACCTACTATTTACCTCTCGTGGGTGCTGGAGCACCCGAGCACCCACGGACTCGGCGCCCCTGAGCCTGGTTATTAATTTGTACCTATGTCCACATGTGGTAGGTAAGGTAGCTAGGTAGGTATCCGGCGCACGACGCGGGGCGGGAGCACCGAACCGGTGTCACTCAACGCCTCAGAATAGGTACGTACATATGAGATTGCGCAGCGCATGTAGTTATACGTATCTTCCTAGGGTTGTCACGTCATGCAACGGATTCTTGAATTATTTTTTTTGTATGAAAATATTTACATAAGCTTTTCTATATTATTGTTTTAAAGCCGTGACCTTCCGAGCACAAAACGAAAGCCTGGCGAGTACTACTGGGCTAGCCTGTTACACGTAATAAATATTTAAAACAAAAAGAAGTAAATTAACAAAGTAAAATTAGCCAAAAGAGATTTATCATTACTGTGATTTGTATTTCACTTGTTTAACGCGTGATACAAAACTATTTATTTTACAGAAAAATATATCTATTTCATAATAACGATCGTTATGTGTTATGCAAGCTCTAATGAGAAATCTATTTTTCGAATATCGAGTATTACAAAAAGGTACCGAAAAAACAGCTGTGTTGGAGCGTGTCCTAGGATTAGAACACCAGAATAAAATACGACTCATCAGAAATGGAGAATCAATAATGTTATTAACAATTTTATACAGAAATATCTGGTCTCTGTGCTCACGTCTCAGTTCCAATGTTTCCAGCCGAGGAGTAGCACCTCTAAACCTATACCCCAATCTTTTCAAAAACTTATTCTGTATCGCTTCCACCTGGTCTATACAATTTGTAACGGGTAAGTCCTTTTAATCCGAAAGGTGCTTGTTCTAGACGTCTAGGCGAACAACTTTTGTTCTACGACTTTTGAAAATTCAAACTTTTTTTTTTAATTTTGAGAATGTGTTTCACTGAAAAAACAGCTGCTTTTCAAAATAAAGGTAATTGAAGTTTTGATTGTAAACCTTCAAACTAAATGAAAGGACAACATAAGGTCAGTGACCTCGAACTCTCAGAAACAGCTGATTTTCAAGTAAACTTTACACCTAAAATTTTCGAAAAGTACTTCGAATTTCCAAAAGTCGTAGAACAAAAGTTGTTTGCCTAGACGTCTAGAGCAACTCCCTTTCGGATTAAAAGGACTTACCTGTTACACCTTGTATAGGTAGCATAGAAAGGGTCCCATATTATACATAGAAAGACACCCAGATAGAAACATTTATTTTTAAGTATAAGTATTTGCACCTGACGAAAATCGAACCCGCTGCCTTCTGCATTGCAGTCGAGCGTCCGCCCGACGCGCCCCAGAGGCCGTCGAATACATACATACACTAGCTGCGCCCCGCGGTTTCGCCCGCGTAAGTCCCGTTTCCGCGGGAATATCGGGATAAAATGTAGCCTATGTGTTAATCCAGGTCCCCAGCTACCTATATTCCAAGTTTTATCGCAATCGGTTCAGTAGTTTTTGTGTGAAAGAGTAACAACCTCACATACATACATACAAACATACATACATACATGCATACTTACATACATACAAACTTTCGCGTTTATAATATTAGTAACATTAACATTCCAGATGTTCTCCTGCCTGGACGAGTACACTCGCCGCGCGCACAGCTCGGAGGAGGGTCGCTTCGCGTCGCTGTTGCTGCGGCTGCCCGCGCTCCGCTCCATCTCGCTCAAGAGCTTCGAGCATTTGTTCTTCTTCCACCTCGTGGCGGACACCTCCATCTCCGGGTACATCCGGGAGGCGCTGCGCAACCACGTGCAGACCATCGACACTACCATGATGTAGGAGGGCGGTCCGTACGGCTCTTCTGTTGTTCTATAGTGCTGCATTACGGACTAACCCACTGACTTTCCTTAGGCTGCGTCCGCGTAGGATAGAGGCTTGCTTAGTGGCTGAAGCCTAGTGATCGCCTAGCGAGTACCTAACTAAAACGAACGGTCTTGAATGTTCGCGATCGGCCGCACTGAGCATGCCAAAAAGTTGACGCTCAGCTTTAGCGCCTAGAGCCTAGCTAGTACCTAAATAAACCCAACGGCTCTAGGCTCAGCTTTAGCGCCTAGAGCCTAGCTAGTACCTAAATAAACCCAACGGCTCTAGGCTCAGCTTTAGCGCCTAGAGCCTAGCTAGTACCTAAATAAAATCAACGGCTCTAGGCTCAGCTTTAGCGCCTAGAGCCTAGCTAGTACCTAAATAAAATCAACGGCTCTAGGCTCAGCTTTAGCGCCTAGAGCCTAGCTGGGACCTAAATAAAACCAACGGCTCTAGGCTCAGCTCTAGAGCCTAGCTGGGACCTAAATAAAATCAACGGCTCTAGGCTCAGCTTTAGCGCCTAGAGCCTAGCTAGTACCTGAATAAAACCATCGGCTCTAGTCTTCAACTTTGCGGCACCGGACGCATCACATAGAACGCATCGTTATATTCCTTGTATAAAAGTCAAAGCCAAGTAAAGAAGTCACAAAAGTGCGCGATCCGTCGATGCGGATCGGTGGACGCATTTGTCTGACTATCTACCAAAGATTCGTTTGATGCGATGCGTCCGATGTCGAAAAGTCAGCCTCCGGTCTGTGCGGACGTAGCCTTAAAGTCGATGTTAACAGATGACAAAGTCTCTTAGTCAACTTTAAATATTCATGACGTCGTAATTTACAAACAATAGTTTATTCATCTGTTAATCATCGTTTAGGACTATGCACTACGTTAGCGATCAAGAACTTAGTATAAAGTTACTTGCAGTACGGTGTATTGAAAAGATGTGGTTAGATTTACGCAGTCTTAACTTGTCTAAAAGCTCACGTGATGTAGCTAATTAAGTAAAACTAAATATCAGAAGAACGTCGTGTATTTCGACTCGACAAGCGCTTTTTAAAGTGGTCGTACTAACGACCCGCGCTCTAATTCCACATTAATTTATAATCGCCCCAATACAAGCGAGAGGATGATATAATTATTTTTGTTAAAGACTGGTTACGAATGCTAAATGTACCTAATATTGTATACAAATGGTGACGCGATAGGCCGAGGTGAGGTTTGCATTGCTAACGTTGGTAGGGGAGAGTTGAACCGAGGTAATTGAATTATGGTTTTTTGAAAAGAGCTGCGTAGTTGCCTCATTTTTCATTCGAATCCTGACCGGCCATATGGTGATGAAATTCGCGGCCAAAACATATTGTCCAGTTAAATTTGTTCTTCTGCCCATGGTCGTCTAAGCTGAGAGATTTTCCATAAGTGCTGGGCAAGTCTTCGCCATTTAACACATGCCCAAAGACTACAATGCCATGAGTAATAAGGACTCAAGTTATTTGTCTGTATAATTTACCTAAATAAGGCCAATTATTCGACATATCATTCCTTTATCGCACTATTTAGATGTTACATCGATTTATGAAATTGGGCTCAAAACGCCATTTTAGTTGTCAGGGTCAGGATTCTCGTGTCGTGACATTTATGTTATATTAGAGATATGACGAAAAAAAATGGCGTTCTCTATGGAAATCGGCCATGTTTTTTCGACACATATATCTAATGACATAAATCTCAAGGGCAAGAATCACCCCGCGGGTACCTATTTACCTCGGTCCACCCTACAAGAGTTGAATTACGACAGCTTCAGCCGTCCATCGCGCGGTGTACAAACGTTACGTTAGAACAGAATTAGGTAGTGGAAATGGGGCCGCCTCTTTGTTATTACGTAGTTTAAAATAATAAAAGTAAATAATAAAATTAGTCGTTCATGTATTAGGGAATTTTAATCGTCGAGTAGGTGTCTAAACTTTAATGTTGTACTAATTAATGCATTATTAACATTACCAAATCTATATTTAAAGCGTAATTATTTAGCGGTTTAATATTATAGAAATATGATACACTGGCGTCTATACGAATTGGTACAGTTTGACAAAGTATTGTTTGCAGATGGCAGAAGGAACTTGTACTGTTGCATAATGTTCATTTTGCTAATTTTATTATACTTAACTAAGGATTTTGACTTAAATATGAAATTACAAAAACAAATTATATGAAATGACAAGAAAGATTATCTTTTTCTATAAAATATGTTGCACAAAAGAGCTTTATCGTATGTAAAATGCAAAATCATCTTTGTAAAGCTGTAACCTTCGTCGTAAAGAAAATTGAAAACCAATAAAATTCAACAATATTAGCTTGAAATATTTTTCGAAATATAAATGTTGGTGCTTCTTCAATAGATGTGCATATCTAATATGCATTCTCGAAGTTAATTGTTACAATAAAATAAATATATCAATATTATCTTTTTCAAACCTATATTGTAGAATTGTAATGTTTATAGATTTATAGTGTAAATATATCTTTGCATGTACAATTTTAATTATGATTATAATGTAGGTAATTAATTATCTTTATTTTCGTAATGTAATTATTGCTTCACCGATAAATAGGTGGAAGTTCGACAGTTAGTATGGCCTAGCGAATTATGGATTAGAAACTTATGGCCATTTTCATGATGAAAGGGCTTTTCCTAACTTCAAAAGCATCCGGTAGGGTTTGAACTCACTTAGGGTATAGCCGTCGCTCACTCTAACAAACTGAGCTGTTTTCTCCTTGTGATATTTCAGTGTAAATCCAAATAACAGCCGCGACGGTATATTGCGAGTCGGAAAAGCTTTTTTTCATTTTTAAATTCCTAAAGGTCGGCCATATGCAGCCGGAATCCGTACTCAATATTCCGAACGATATCCGTAAACATCAATAATTGTATTGTCGACGTAGTAGTTCCGCACGTATGTGGCCGTTCTTAGTAAAGGTGTTTAGCATTTTAAAAATCTATACAATTTTGGCCATTTTTTATTTTTGTACCTCTATGCATTTCACTGATAAATTAACCAGTATTAATTGGCGATCCGAAGATAAATAGTAAAGCTTCATGGATTTATTTTACAATTTATTAAATCTTTTTTATTGAAATCATGATTTGGAAACTATATACGAATATTTTGGCCGCAGAAAATGGTGTTTGACTCTTAAAATTATGAACAAATGTGTAATTTTTTTAAAGTTACCTAGTTTTTTTATGACTGTGGTGATTGTTTGACCGTTATCTCATCAGATTTATGATGTAATGTCTAGATTAAATATATGGACAAGGATTTTTTTTATATTGGCTTTTTGCAATGACATTTTCCTTTTAATTGAACTTCGATTTCATCTTTTGAGTCAAATATCCTATTCTGGTAGAAAAGCTCAAGCTAATTCAATAAATCTTTATATTCCTTGTAGTATAATATTTAATAAGTATACATACATATTATACATTGTACCTTTATAGTAGATGTCGCTATAACCGTTTGTTAAGAAATTATTAATTAACAAACCAGTATTTGCTGTTAGCGGGCTATTATAATGTTGAACATTGAAAATATTCTATGTACGGTTTGGTATTATAATTATGGAGGAAATGTTGAAGCGGTTGTGAGATGATTTATATTGATGTTCACTAATTATCCGTTTACATTTAAGTTATATTTTTTGTATAGATACTACAGAGTTAAGATTAAAATGTGATTAAAATTATTATCACAATTTCGTGTATTTTATTTGATAAAATTTCAATGCTCTTACCTTGGTATGTCTATCTAATCGACGACGGACGTCTGGGGAAAAACTTATGAATACGGTTTTGAAATGTCGCAATAGTACAGTTGTTCTTTTCTGCATATATGATAAAAAATACTATTCTCATTCGTCCAGGCCTAAGCGTGATATATAGTAGACTAGCTGCGTCCCGCGGTTTCACCCGCTTAAGTCCCGTTCCCGTGGGAATAACGGGATAGTAGCCTATGTGTTAATCCAGATCCCCAGCTGCCTATATTCCAAGTTTTATCGCAATCGGCTGAGTAGTTTTTACGTGAAAGAGTAACAACCTCACATACAGACAAACTTTCGCGTTTATAATATTAGTAAGATTTTTTTTCCGAGATGAGCCGTTAAGGACGGGAAGTAGGAAAGAATGTAAATCATCATCCCGGTTGCATCCCTCTCGGAAGCCCGGGGTTCGCTTTCCTGCATTTGCGTCTCTTCGGCATCCCGTGTAGTGAGACCATTGGCACGTACCCATCACCCTTTACGACGTCAAGCCAGGACTTCTTGGGTCTACCCAGTCTGCCGCGGCCAGGCGGAGGCGCCATGGCAACACTTGTTCCCTTCGTAACTGGCCGGTCGCAAGACGTGACCGTACCAGCGAAGGCGACATTCTTGCAGTTTATCCGCAATGTCTCGGACATGAAGGCTGCCAAGGATGCACGAGTTCCTAACTAATCTTTTAGCGTCACTCCACACATCCAGCGCAGCATCTTCATCTCCGTGACTTACAACTCCTGCTTATGTTGCACAAGCACTGGCCGCGTCTCACTACCATAAAGAAGGACAGGTATAATGAGTTTTATAGACTTGCCCTTTCAGTTCAACCGGCATTTTGGGGCCAGACAGCTCACGCCACTTGGCCCAAGCCGCTGAAATGCGTGACCTGACGTCGCAATCGACGTCTCCGGACGCGTGAAGCACAGATCCTAAATATTTAAACCGGTCTGTCTGTTCGACCATATGACCGTCTACACAGACAGGTTTGTATGATCGAATATAAATCATTGTTTTGATTACTGGCCAGTTATTATGGTGGACTACCTACTATATGGTATAAACCTATAGTATAATAGTAGACCAAGGGAAAAAAGACTATTATTACGGCGAGTGTTTTTTAAATCCAGAGTGAAGCGAGGGATTCTTGAGTAGAATCCTGAGCTGATCGAGGGATTCAAAGTACCTCACTCGAGCTAAAAATAAAGTTACCAACTACTAGGTAAACTTTGTTACTGGTTATAAAATCCTAAAAAGAAGGAATCAGTACATTGCACTATATGGCAAAGTGGGTTGTTCTATATATATTGTAGTAAAACGCAATATTTGTATTCAATGTATTTTAATTTCACTCGGAAATGCAAATATATCTTTAATTAAACAATTAAAATATGTAGTGAATAAATAACACTTAAGGCACAGCCAAGCATTTTAACAATATAAAATTATTCGATATTCTTTTGTGCTGGTTAAAATATTGAAGATACGATTTACATTGTAGCTTACAAACTAACAATTGATTAATTTCCATTATTTGTTGAAATGGGACGCTTCCATTGATTCGAATGCTTCAAGCTTGATATTGACCCTGGAAAACGTACATAAGGTTAATATACCGAGCACCAAAAATCATAATCAAGAAGTCCATCTATGAATAAGTCTTGAAACTATTCCATAAGCAAGTGTAATGCATAGTAAAAAAACAGGTAAACATGATCAGGATCACATCAAAAGAAAAAGTGTTTCATGCGTATTTCAAGAAACACATCCTACATTGTTAGTTGTACGACAATTCAAACGATCATGTGAATTCTTAAAATATTTTAATTTACAAGACTTTAGCAGCACTTATCATAATAATAATTCATAAGGTAGGTACCAAACTAACTTAAGATATTTGAGATATATAAGAATGTATTCAAAAAAAAAAGTATAATATGTAGTATATCCGTTGTCTAGTAACCATAGTACTACAAGTCTAGTGCTTAGTTTGGGGCTAGATTGCGCTGTGTGTAATGTTGTGTAATATTCATATATTGTTTATTTATTTCGCAAAGTGCATCATCAAAATTCCTCCTATAACCGGATTCGAACCCGTGCCGCTCGCTTGCCGGGCGAGTGTGGCGCAATTACGCCACACGGGAAATAACACTAGTAGAATTCCTCGAACATTTAAATTAAGAAATACTATATCTACTAACTTGTCAAAGGCAGCCTGCATCTCGTTAACTTTGGTGGGATGGCACACGATGGCCAGCTTGCTCTGCTTCACGTCGAACAGTGAGGGCAGCCAGCGCTTGGCTACAGAGTGCGCGGACGCAGGCGTCACGGCTGACACCGCGCACACTAGGTCCCTGGGGAACATTCATTTTATTGTAGAATTTTAAATTACTAGCTGCGCCCCGCGGTTTCACCCGCGTAAGTCCCGTTCCCGCGGGATTATCGGGATAAAAAAGTAGCCCATGTGTTATTTCCGGTATCTAGCTACCTATATTCCAAGTTTCACCGCAATCGGTTTAGCGGTTTTTACGTGATTGAGTAACAAACACACATACATACACACATCCTCACAAACTTTCAGCTTTATAATATTAGTAGGAAGGTACACAGTTCTAAGCAGCTCGGAGCTTAGGTTTGGCCATTTTCTGTCAAATGCATTTAGATCATCACGCTATTGTTTACCGGGTCTGCCTCGAATATTGAATATTGCGAGTTTTATGCATCCCGTCTATGGGCTGAGATCGTAACGCGTCGGGTGTCAGAAAACACTTAAATAATGACAGAAAACAAGTTACTCAAGGTGCTGGTCCAATGACCCAGGTGGTAATCGTGGAGACAGGAAGCCGAAGGTAAAGGAAGGCAGTGAAATGTACTTTCAATACCCTCGCTGCACTCAGGATTCCGAGTGCAGCGAGGCTTCGTTATTCTAGAATCCTTAGTTAGCTCGTGATTCAAAATAGCGCCCTCACCGTGAAAATACTATTTTGCTTCTTTGTCATATACAATCTATTATTCTCCCATGGTTTTAGTAGCTGCATCAACCTATGTATCGGCAAACGACTTAACCCGAAGGTTTAAACGAACCGCAGTCTAGCCTTCCACAAGATACCTCATATAGAGAAGGTGTACCTGTTATAATGCGGTCCCACCCGCTGCAGGTAGTTGAGGAGCGACTGTTTGACGACGTCTGCGGGACACTTCTCGTTCTCCACCACCTCGAACAGAGCTGTGCTCTTCGCTGACTGGAATAGATCCTCGTCGAACTTCGGATCGGCTAGATATTCTTCCTGAAATGGTGTAAGGCAGTATTATTAACAACTATTCCAATAGTCAATCTAGAAATCGATTCATCGCCTTAAGAACACATGGCAAAGTTGTTGTTGACTGTTTAAGAGTTGCCTAAACAATGGCGCATTTGGCTGCCAAGACATATGGGTAATACAACTGTATTGGTAGCACAGTACAGTGTATTGGTAGTGGCAACTGCAACTACCATTCTTAAAAAAAACACACCCAGATGCAGAAAATATATATCTTTATCGGTGAACAGACATTTGATTCACCGTGAATCGAATCCGTAATGTTCTGTGTCGCGTATGCATTACCCTACCCCGCCCAGAGGACGGCGAGACGTAGTTAGCCAAAAGCAATATATCTTACAAATATCGCCTTAGCCTTGGTGTAAGCCTGGATGGCATTGGTAGCTCGGTAAAGTGTAAAGATGAGTCGTCCCTCGTTGGGGGAGGGTCGCACGCCGTAGCCGTACGACAGACCGCAGCCGCGGATCAATCGCCACATCGGACCCTGGAGGAAATAAAACAGAATTTTTAGTTTAGAAGTTGAGGAAGTTATTATTGCACGCGTCTGTTCGTGGCAGCCCTTAGTTTTCGCAAATATGATCCCTGGGTGGTACTAAAGAAGCACTTGGTCGGAGTGGACTGCTACTTGTTACCAGGTTTAGTCATACCACGGCCCTGATATTAGATGCGCATTGCGTAGCCTACACTAGCAACACGGCAATAAGGTAGACAAGACAGTTTGCAGTTCATTGGCATTATCCGTGATATGATAAGATAATGAGGTGAGTCCACGACCTTCAGAATTGAGAAATACTATGCAAGAAGGAGCACAAAGGTAGACGACGCGGGATGTAAATCGCTTTTGCTTTCGCTTCCAAACTGTTTTAGTGACTACGACAGCTGCACCAGCAACGAAGACTAGACAGCCCTCCGCCCGTGTCAGACCCTACCAACCAACCTCCAGCTGTGTGAAGTAGTTGAGAGACACCAGCAGTGCGGGCAGGTCCATCAGCAGGTGTCCCAGCGGTCCGGGTGACAGCTGCACCAGGAACGAAGACTCCAGACCGCCCACTCCCATCACGAAACCTCCGCTGTTGTCAGCGCTCTCTGTCGTCATCAGTTCATTATCCCAGTACAGTGTTGGCCTGTGGAGTACGATATTATTCGTTAAGAGGGCTATCGGTGATTTTCTTCCGATTACATAATAAAAATACAGCGGAAACGGATAACGGGATGAAAGTACTCTTTTCTCTTTAAAAAATAAAATAAAAATAAAATAGTTTTTATTTCAAGTAACGAAGACTCATATTGTGAACATACAATTTTACAAAAGAAAAAGAAAAATAAATACACATAAACATAAATAGACAGCTAACGGTCCCCACATGCGACATGTCTGTTACAACAGTGTCGCATGTAGGGACATCCCTCTCTCTCGGCGATCATTTTCAGGACGGTGTTGGAGCTGGCCCGCGTTCTCCGCACCAGGGAACCACATCTCTTACGCATTGTAGCATGAAAACAGTCGGTGCGATAGGTTGCGAACATATGGGACGCACTACAATACCTAGCCAACCCCAGCATCGCCCTGAACGCGTTATTAAACTGAACGCGAAGGGTCCTGTACGCCGTTTTAGTGTACTTTGCCCATAGGCTACACGTATAGAGAGAAGTACAATACGCTCTGAACAATGTAACTTTCACCTCCTCTGAACTGTGTGCAAACCTACGGGCAATCATGTTTGCTCTAACACACAAGGCCCTTCTCTCACGCTCGATGTCAGCATCGTCCCTGAGGTCAGCGGTAACGATATGTCCTAGGTATCTAAACTGTGTCACTCTCTCTAGAGGTACACCATTCAGACACACAGGAGGCACCACATCGGAATGCTTCGACCCGGCCTCGAAAACCATGAACTGACTCTTTTTAGCATTATAGATCAAGCCCTGACCACAGGCGTAGTCCTCGCACGTTTTCAACAGTTTCCTCAGCCCACATACCGAGGCGCTCAGTAGCACCATGTCGTCCGCATAACTTAGATTATTAACACAGACTCCATCTACATGGCAGCCGACATGCTGACTACTGAGCGCCACAATAAGTGCATTCATGTATAGGTTGAACAACGTGGGTGAGGTCAATCCTCCCTGTCTTACACCACATCCCAAACGATACGTTTCAGACATCGCCCCTGCCCACCTGACGCAATTTATCTGATTCCTATACCAAAACTTGAAAATATTAATAAGTTCCCGCGGTAAATCAATGACGTCAAGCTTCTCCCAGAGCACATCATAAGCCACCAAATCAAATGCTTTTGATAGATCGAGGAAGCATGCATATACGGGAGTCTTGCGATCCGTGTAATATCTGACGGTGTGCTTAAGACACAGTATTGCACTTTCAGTTGACAATTTGGGCCGAAACCCAAACTGGTTATCGTGAAGAATGACAAATTTATTTAACTGTGTATTAAGCAGACCGTCAAATACTTTTGCAATGATAGTTGCTAGTGATATAGGTCTATAGTTACACTTATCGGCAAGATCCCCCGTTTTGTTTTTGACCACTGGTACCACGACAGTTTTCATCAATTTTTCAGGCAGATGACAATGACTCAGACAGAGATTGTAAAACATTACAAGTACTCTTGACACATGAGGGCCACCGTGCAACAAATGCTCAATGCTCAACTCGTCGTGGCCAGGGGACTTTCCCTTAGACAAATTTTCTATAGTCTGACGCACCTGTTTGGCACTGAACCTAATTGAGACCCTCTCGTTCGCTATCTTATCCCCAAGAGCACCCCTTTCCGCCCCTAGGGGTGAATGCACACGGAATTGATCTTTAAAGAGATTCGCAATATCCTTCGGGTCATTGACCCCGTTCACACTTACCGGGAGACCAGGTCGTACAGTCAAACGCCTTGTGCTTTGCCAGAAGTCACGGAAATTTCCGCTAGCATGTTTAGCAGCCAAATCATCCATTTTTATTTGGTCCTGGTTATTTTGGCACCATCTTAAACGAGATTTAAAAACTTTTTTGCTTTCGACCATCTCACTATACACGTCACCAGACTTTGGTTTACCACAGAGCACCCATTGTCTAAATTTCGACCTGGACTCTGTGTGAGCGTCGCGCACGTATTTGTTCCATCCCATCCCACTCCGTTTAGCTCTATTTCCCCACGGCTTTTTAGTGATTTTGCTCTCCATAGCTGCGGTACTGAGGGCAGTTACAATGTCGTGATACAAATCGTCCAGGGCACGCCTGTGGTCTACGCTATCACAGAATCGATCCGCACAATTAGTAAAACAAACTGGAAAGTCTATACACTTAAGTCTTTGATGGCAGAGTTTTCCATAATTAATTACCTCTTCGTCAGTTCTCTCTCCCCACGATACATTTCTTTGAGAAGGTTTAATGTGAGAGACATTACGTACAATTAAATCAAACTTACACTCTAAAATCAAAGGAAAATGATCAGACCACATGGTGTCATAGTTTACATGTACCTTTGAGACGGTGCGCTTCGCCGCCTCAGTGCCTATACAGTGATCTAACCAACTAGAAGTCCCATAAACGTCACTTACAAATGTATAAGTATTCGAACATAAACCTAACATATCGACATCAATACAAAACCAGTCTTGTTCTTTACAATAATCTAACAGTTCTTTGTAAAACAGTTCATATGGGTTTGCATTAAAATCACCTAATATAAAAACCGATTCTACGTCACATTCTTCTACAATAGAACTCACCGCACCGAGGCAGTCCGTAAACTCAGGTAGGTTTTCTGTCCCGTTTGTAGGCATATATATACTTAACACAATCACAGATCGCTCACGACTAGTTAATTTAATTGCACACATACGACTATTACAGCACTTTATGATCGACACATTTTGAAATCGATTACTACGCCACAGCAACGCAACGCCCCCGTGCGGTCTCCCACGCAGAATCCCTGCCGACGTGTCTACAGCTGACGTTCCCGTGTACTCAAACTCGTCAGCTATAGTGCCTAGATACGGTATCTCATGTGGCAGAAGCCAAGTTTCTTGTAGGGCAATCAAATCACAAGTTTGACACAGCTTTCGTATCTCATCAACAGACCTTTTAACGTTTTTGCAGTTAAAGCTAGCCAAAGTAAAACAACTTCTATCCATTATTCACCTCTGCCAAGCCGTTATCACGAGCCGCATTACTACTCGGTCTAAAGTTTACAAAGCGTCTAAAAATTATTCCCTGAGGCCATAGTTTCTCGTCCAGAAAAGTTGACAGTTTACTTTCATACACGAAAAACTTATATGACACATGTTCTTTCTGTAACTTACTTTTAATCTTTTCTAAGGACACATTTTCGTTAGTCTTTGAGTGTATGTACTTTACTATGTCTCCCTGCGGTGTGTTGCAATGTATATTAGAGATAAATATAGGTACTTTTTTGTCCGCCGCCCTGAAATTCCCTTCCATATCGCGCGCCGTACCAGTTTTACTTAGGTATCGGTAATTAATACGTTTCTTGCGTGAAATCACTGTCCGCCAGCCGCCGCTATCATTCAATACATCTCCGCCAGAATCAGTCACTCTCGTCGATGATTCAGTCGGTTGCGCATGACTCACAAGTGCACTGCGGCGAGCGGGCGATGACCCCACAGCTGGAGTGACCGCCATCGCCGGCACAGGTGTAGGTGCAGGCATCAAGCCGTCCTTATCATATTTAAAATTTTGCCGTTGTAAGTTCGATGGGTTGACTTTTTCGCCTACCCCTATTATTTCTCTGTATGAGTGCTTCGAAATAATAGGTTTATTCCCACTCTCGCCCCCCTGTGACTTTTCTTCTGCATTGGACTCGTTAATGAATGAGTTAGATAAATGAGTCATCCCTATTGGTCCGCTATCTGATAATAACCACGCTCCCCGTCTCATGTTTACATTGCTGACAGACTGAGGCGCAGGCGACGGCGGCAACGAATCCCTTTGATACTGAAGGATCTCTGTTTTAAGTTCCAACAGCTGATCGTAGGTAGTGTAATTCGATTTAATGACTTCAATATCGTCTTTCATTCGCAAGATATCTTTTAGAAGTTTCGTGCAATCAACATGATCAAACGTGATTGGAGGTAGTTTTTCTAACTGTCGCGCCGCAAAGATTGGAATTATATCCGGATCTGCAGACTTAAATAAGTTAACTATGTCAGCTAAATCCCTTTCTTCTTTTCCTTTGCTTTTTCTTATGATTTTCCGCAAATCCGAAGGAATAGAATCAAACAACAATGACTTCGATTTTTTAATTTCGTCGCCCGTGAAAGATGTTAAACATATTCGCGTAAGGGTAACTTCGTCAATAACCGACACTTTATTTTGGATATAAGACAATAATTCATCTATGACGATATTACACGCATTACATTTAACAATGTTCGTCATTGTCACGATCAACAAAGCCGATCGACACGAAATGCACGCGACCGCCTCGTAGCGACGCGCGCGCGAGACTGAGGAATAGTCTTTACCCTCGTTATTTGGAGAAAAAAAAAAACAAATATATAAATTCTGTGACCAACACACAGCGCCATCTAGACCCGTGGTAAGCTGCTAAGCTTGTGTTACGGTGACTAGACAACGCATAGACTACTTATAATTATTTTTCTTTTGTAAATACATACATATTATACATAGAAATACGCCCGGAAATCGGAATCAATCGTCCGTCAAAACTATAACTAATACCAGAGTAACGAGCTACTTACGGCAAAGGAATAACTTCATTCTCCCCACCAAACTTCTTCCACGGTTCTGAACTCAACTTGTACCTAGAGAAAAAAACATTAGCTAACATCAAATAGCAGTTACAATTACGAAATTTACGATTGAAATAAAAGGAATAGTTTTTTGTTAACCCTGGAGGCACAAATTACATTGTTTCGCTCGGTTCTTACCACACCAAGAGGTCGGGAAAGACCACGTTTAGAGGTCTCTTCGGACCTCTTCGCTCAGGGGTAGACCTTGAAATGTTTATTTTGATAAAAGCAACGCTATTAAGAGGTTATATTTCACAACAATATAGCGAAAACCTATGTTCTGCTTACCTATCGAAGTCAGTAGCTAGATGCAGCCACAGCCGGCGGGTGATGTTCCGGAAGGTGTCCCTCGCCTCGTGTACGGCGGCTTGCACCGAATCTCCCCCCGCGTTGAGCTGCTCCACGAGCTCCTTCAGGAACCGCTGCTGTCGGAGCAACGAGCACCAGTGCACGTTGCTGTCGGCGCGGTACAAGGTGTCGCGTAACGCGTCGAATACTATCTTGTTGCCGTTTCTTCTGTACTGAAAACAGGAGATCGGAAACGTTATACATCAGTGTGTCACTAGGATGGCAACATAGGCTGAGTAGAGGTTGTTCTAGAGGTCTTACTTTTGTATTACAACTTTGGGAAATCGATAGTTTAACAGAAAAACAGCTGTTTTTTTTTTAAGTAAAGGCAATGAATGTTCTGATTGTAGTGCTCCAAACTATGTAAATGAAAGACTACATAACCTTTGTTTTAGTTTTAAAGGCACTCCATGACCTTTAAAACTAAAGAAGCAATGAAATACTTCATACCATGTCAGTACCCGACAAAACTCACGTCTAAAAGTTATTTTGTAGGGCTCTGTATCCCAAAAGGAAAAAAAGAAACCATAATAGGATCACTTTGGGCGTTCGTCCATGCGACTGTGTAATATTAAAGGTACCTGTGCAACATCGTTGATCATCCTCTGTGCGAACACCAGCAACCTCTCCTTGTTGAACTCCGCAGCGTACAGTATCTCGTACAGGTGGGCCACTACTTCCTCGTAATCTTCCGGCTCGCACTGGAAACGTGGTAAGACTAGTTATCGAGGACCTTGGTGGCCTTGTCCAATCATTTGGGTTAAGCTAAGCTTAGCACGGTCATTACTCGGATGGGTGACCGATATTGGGTGGCAAAAATCATTATCTAGAGCTCCTCCGTGCTTCGGAAGGCATGTTAATAGTTGATCTAGGTTGTTAGTTCTGATAGCAGTTGTGAGGTCAAGTTATGATAGACCGTAGGGCGACCTAACGACTACTTACTACATGATAAGAAGAAGATTCGAAGAGTCATGACTACTGAAAGTCATGACTACTGAAACATTTATTATCATAATCAAAACGGCGAAGCATGAAAAATAAGTGTAAGCAGGGAAAATACGTTAGGAACATTACTTCTAAAAATGTTGAGTCAACACAAAAAGGAAAGTTCCACATATAAATCAGAGTTAGGATGTTTCAGATGTGATGTTACAGGTGAAAGCCTACTAGATGGCGTTACTACTCGTAGTATGAAGTCCTGAATCGCACTATCAACTTTCTTTATTTGTTTTCTTTTTTATTTGATAATTTGACGAACTAAACTACAAAAAATCAAATAAAACACTTGAGTGTATTTATTTACTAATTTGTTGGTTGTGCAAATAAAGCATTGATCTGTCTTTAAACAAACCTGTGTGACAATATGAACAAAGTTCCCAAACTGTCCGACGGTAAAGCAGCCACTTTTCCCAAAGCCGATCTCGTTCCCAAACACGACTGTGAGTTGCTCGGTGGTGGAGATGACCTGCTCGTGTGGTACGACGGAGCCCCCCCGCCGCACGGGACACTCGGCCAGCGCGTTGTTGTGCAGCGGGATCCATTTGCGGGTCACATCATCCACCGATGACGTGTCGAGGATTAGGTTGATCTGGACAAAAATTAGGAAAATTTTAAATAAATAAATTGGCGCTATTGGAGCTAGATGGCGCTGTGTGTTATGAACAACACACAGCGCCATCTAGCTCCATGGTAAGCTACCAAGCTTGTATTACGGTGACTAGACAACGGATATAATACATATATTTTATATTAGATCTAATTATTACAATGTTCTGAGAAACTCAGAACTAGCTGAATTTGCCGATTTTGATTTGTCGCGCGCGTTAAGCAACGCTTGGCGCGGTAATGATAATGATTCACATTATCGGTAAAGTACAGATAATGTGTCACAGAAAATATTTTTTTCGAGTTTCTCCATGTTTTAAATGGGACTTTGAGCAGTTGGTTCGGGTCGTTATCACTAGCAATCCTTGGGTCGACTTAGAGGGAAAAAATATTAAATTTTCGCCATGGCCGTCTAGTTTCACGTCTCATGACCAACTCGATTACATTGTAACCAATAGAAACGTTTATCAAAACTTTTTTTTTCTGGAATATTTACTGATTCTCAAATATATCTGTCATATAAAACGTGCATCCATGCAGTATTTTAATTTCCTCACAGTAGAACTGAAAAGCAGTTTTACCTCAGTAGAATGTCACTCATATCACCTGAGATATTTCTCGAGAGGGTCAAATGTGAGCCATTTAACCCTCGGCTAACATTCTAACATTTTGTGCCAGTTTTTGTACTCACATAAACGAAATTAGTCTTCAAGCTGTGCACTCTCGCGTAGATGGGTAAGGCCTTCAGGTCGAAGTGTGGGCACGGCTCGCCGTCGGAGCTCCACGAGGAGATGTTGTGGCATTTCAGGTTTTCACACGACGGCACCGGCACGGAGCCCAGCGTGCCGGCCGGCGGCGCGCGCTGTAACGAGATAAGGTCATATATCACCGAGCTTGTCTGTCATGTCTGACTCTCAAGACGATTGAGATTCTAAGGAAAACTTATTACGGTTACGGCATAGTAAAAAGTGCGTGGCTATCGTATCATCTGCTCGACGTAAACTGTGAGTGAAAGGGAGTTTCTTGCTAGGAGGCATCGGTCACAGAATGCTATCCAACAACTTAAGTCATAACACCAAGCAGACCCGTCTGTGTTCCGATACGTAGATTTTTGTAGTCACTAAGAAATCGGGTCAGATCATCAGATAAGCGTGCTTTTATATCATCACTTACCATGAGATGAGATAGTGGATATGTCACCGGAAATAAAAAGAACAGTAAGTATATAAACTTTCGTAGGATTCTAAACAAGAGATAAATTATATTATTTTACGACCACATTTTCGTAAATTTATCAATTCGTTTGGGGGTCCGTATAGTTTTTTTCGTGTCGTTTAGTTAGTAAAAAACTTTACTATAGTGGTGTCGTAAAATAATAAAATCTATCTCTCGTTTAGAATCCTACGAAAGTTTATAAATTTCCCCGGAAATTTATAAATTTGCGGTTCTTGTTATTTTCCAGTGACATATAAATAGATATCTATATATATAAAAGAAAGTCGTGTTAGTTACACCATTTATAACTCAAGAACGGCTAAATCGATTTGTCTGAAAATTGGTGGGGAGGTAGCTTAGAACCAGGAGAAGGACATAGAATACTTTTAATCCCGCGAGAACTGAAACGGGAACGGGACTTACGCGGGTGAAACCGCGGGGCGCAGCTAGTATCTATATATACAAGATGTAACAGGTTAGCCCTTTTAAGCCGAAAGGGGGTTGTTCTAGACGTCTAGGCGAACAACTTTTGTTCTACGACTTTTGAAAATTCGAACTTTTTTTTTGAAAATTTTGAGATTATGTTTCACTGAAAAAACAGCTGTTTTTGAAAATAAAGGTAATTGAAGGTTTGATTGTAGTAGACCAAGCTAAATGAAAGGGCAACATAAGGTCAATGACCTCGAACTCTAAGAAACAGCTGATCTTCAAGTAAACTTTACACTTAAAATTTTCGAAAAGTACTTCGAATTTTCAAAAGTCATAGAACAAAAGTTGTTCGCCTAGACGTCTAGAACAACCCCCTTTCGGCTTAAAAGGGCTAACCTGTTACATCTTGTATAAAAGAAAGTCGTGTTAGTTACACCATTTATAACTCAAAAACGGCCGAGCCGATTTGGCTGAAAATTGGTGGGGAGGTAGCTTAGAACCAGGAGAAGGACATAGGATACTTTTTATCCTGATAATCCCGCGGGATCGGGACTTACGCAGGTGATAACTATTTATTAGATGATAATTTGCATAGGGATAGTTTAAATAATGGAGAGTATTACTGGATACTTTTGATCCCGAAAATCCCGCGAGATCAGGACTTACGCGGGTGATAACTATTTATTAGATGAAAATTTGAATAGGGATAGTTTAAATGATGGAGAGTAACATAGGATACTTATGATCCCGTAAATCCCGCGGGATTTGATCTCGAAAATTCCGCGGGATCGGGACTTATGCGGGTGATAACTATTTATTAGATGAAAATTTGCATAGGGATAGTTTAAATGATGGAGAGTAATATAGGATACTTTTGATCCCGAAAATCCCGCGGGATCGGGACTTACGCGGGTGATAACTATTCATTGGATGAAAATTTGCATAGGGATAGTTTAAATGATGGAGAGTAACATAGGATACTTTTGATCCCGAAAATCCCGCGAAATCGGGACTTACGCGGGTGATAATAATTCAATGAATGAAAATCGACACAGGGGTAGGGTAAGTGATGTAGAGTGGCATCATCATCATCGTCATCGTCATCGTCATCCATCGTCATTGATCGTCATCCATCGTCATTGATCGTCATCCATCGTCATCGTCATCCTTCGTCATCGTTATCGTCACCTACTGATGAAATACAAACTTTACCTTACATCACCTACCTACCGCAGTGCAAAACTCTACACTTAAACGGACGACTAGGGAAGTTCAATGGGCGACCGTTTAAGTGTGGATTATTGCATTGCGGTAGGTAGGTGTTCGAACAACGCGGGTTCGCAACTTGCGCGGGTGAAACCGCGGGGCGCAGCAAGTACTATATAGATACACTATATACTATCGGCTAGAGTAATACTACAATTTTAAAAACATACCTCATTGAATTCAATAGCTTCCTTCAAACGCTTATCTTTCGAAGCGAGGCCGTTTTCACCGAGGTTCGCTCTTTGAGTTTCTATTCTGGATTTCTCTTCTTCAGCCATCCTGCAATAAAATAAACGATACTATAGGATAAATGTGTCCTTAATGCTAAAAATATATATATGGAACGAAATAAAAACAATAAAAATAAAATATGAAACAATATTGGTGAAAAATTCATTGAATTTTTGGAACAAAATGCTTTTTTTTACCTAAATACAAACCTTTGTATTTATTTTTTGTCTAAAAGCCTATTTTTCATTCTACTGATAGGAGATATTTATCGTTCGAACCCAACCAAATTTAATAGCCTTCAAATTATGATTATTTTTAATATCATAGTGGCGTTTTTTATTCGGTGGTGTTACATTTTATTTGTCAGATATCTCTATCTCTATATCGAAAAATCGGCCCTAAATAATATACAAGGTGTAAGGTAAGCCGAAAGGGGGTTATTCTAGACGTCTTGGCGAACAACTTTTATTCTACAACTTTTAGAAATTCGAAGTAGTTTTCGTAAATGTTTTCGTGATGTTTGAAAATCAGCTGTTTCTCAGAGTTCGAGGTCATTGACCTTATCTTGTCCTTTCATTTAGTTTAGTCGACAACAATCGAAAATACAATTACGTTTATTTTGAAAAGCAGCTGTTTTTTCAGTGAACCATAACATCAAAATTTTCAAAAAAAAAAGTTTGATGTTTTAAAAGTCGTAGAACAAAAGTTGTTCGCCTAGATGTCTAGAACAAGCCCCTGTCGGCTTAAAAGGGCATGCCCGTTACATCTTGTATAAGTTTTACATACTTAGCCTGTAGCTCGATGCTCGGCGAGCCCACGATCGTGACGCAGTCGTCAGTAAAGAACTCTTTCAGTAGACCGGCCCAGTAGTCTGTCGGTTCCTTCATCAGCTCATGTAAGTCTTTTTGGGGATTCATTCGCGATATGAACTGGAAAAAGTTGTGACAAATTGATAATTTTTATCTAGGCAATTTTGGGGCAATGATTCCTCCCTCTGGTCTAGAGTTTAGACGGAGGCGGCAATAGTGCAGCGAAATTCTGCATCACGCAAATAATACATTTCTGTATTTTCGATATATTTTTATCACCAAAAGAGGAGGTCCTATTCCTCCTTCTTTCATAGGCCTAACACTGCGTGTTTTTATAACTAGTTTCTCAAAGGAGTCTACGAGTATTAAGGACCTTTTAATGACGCAGTGTTAGCCTCATATTTTAAGCTATTGCATAGCTTTTATTGCGGGCTTTGAGCGCGGCGACCGAATCAAGAAATTGCGTTACGAAAAAAAACCTAACTCGTTGCACGGTGCTGTGCCTGCTCCGCATGCAATAGCTTTACCGCAGCAGTCCCCGAGTGCCACACATATTTTTTTTTGTTTACACTAAATGGGCTTGCTTGACTAGATTTGATCTGACCTCATCCGAGGCAAAGCGACGATGTAACATGCTTGCTTAGAAGAGACCTATTCACTGTAGTCTTGGACGAGTAAACATTTAGAGGAGATTAAAAAGGTATTCTATTCAAAAACCTTAGTGCGTAGTAGCAGTTTGGATGCCGCATGCCGTTTGCGACGAGGTACTTACGTCATGTTCGTTCTGCGAGTAGAGCGCGTCTCCGATACTGCGGAAGGCGACCACGTGGTGCGGGTCGGACTCGAGGCTCGCGTTGCTTTCCCGCAGCTGCTTCTTGATCAGGCGCCGCATGCGCTCCATGTCGATTGTCTGCCCATTGATTGACGAATAGGGTTAATAAAACACTTTATTTATCGGGTTTATTCGCGTTTTATTCATGATTTTTAACGAACCGAGCTTTTCCAACTTTACAGTTGGCATTTTCAAGGTTGACTGAGATGTAATTTGTCTATTTTAACATTCTAAAAAGACAAATTACATCTCAGTCAACCTTGAAAAAGCCAACTGTCAAGTTGGCGATTGCTGGGTTCGTTAAAAATCATGAATAAAACGCGATTAAACCCAATAAATAAAATGTTTTATTATGCAAAATCGCGAACACCATAGAAGGAATAGGGTTAAGAAAAACTTTTTAAACTAACACGATTGGTACTCATAACTTATTATGATTAGGTTCGGGGTTTGGGTCGGGTTTTTTATTTGAATTTATTTTGTATTTGTTATTATTATTTTAGTTTTTTATTTATTTATTTGGTACACAAGGAAACATTTACGATTTAACAGTCATAATAGATATACCTATGTATATACAGAGGTGAGTCTCACCCTGCTCAGAGTAATTAATGCAAAATAACAATTTTTAATTATTGTTTTGTTGTTTTTTTCTTTACTTTTAAGGCTTTCCGTGTATTAATTGATTGTGTATACTTAAAAGAAACCACCAAATGAGATATGAAGTATAGGAAAGTAATATATTATCTCAAAACTTCATTTATTAGGGATGATTTATATTAGACCGACACGAGTACGAGCTTCGTTGTCCATTGTTCGGCGAGCTGTCGATCGGCCTGTTGCAACCAATTGGCGACCGAGCAATGTACAACGAAACTCGGACTCGCTCGGCACTCGTGACGGTCTAATATAAAAGTATAAATCAAGTTATTAAGACCTGGGAATAATTAATATTATTTAAATATTAGCTACGCTCCGCGGTTTTACCCGCGTAAGTCCCGTTCCCGCGAGAATATCTGGATAAAATGTAGCCTATGTGTTATTCCCGGTATCCAACTACTTATATTCCATATTTCATTGCAATCGTTTCAGTAGTTTTTGCGTGATTGAGTAACAAACATCCAAACACACACACTTTCACATTTATAATATCAGTAGGGTTTTACCTCATTGCCCTCCCGGACACCCTTCAAACATTTCCTGGCCTCTTCTTTCGCGTTTTCCAACTTGTCGACAGGAACATTATCCAAAGTTATCTTTATTAGAGGCGCGATGTTTTCTGTTAAATTATATGATACCTGAAACAAAAGAATTCTATATGCACTACAGTTCAATTACGTCTGGTGCATAGGAAGCGAACGACCGGCTGCTATGCAAAAGATTGCAAGTTTGTGTCCGTAAAAAACGTAAAATGAGTGTTTTTAATATTAAGACAAATCACAACCATACAGGAACAGTTAGACTTGTTTTTTGGACCCATATTACAAGTCTCATTGCCAAGTTTGGGGGATAACACTATAATATCAACTTACATCGGCAGATTGCAAAGACCTAAGAAAACCTGCCTTGACGGCCGCGTCTATATGCGTGTAAATGACCTTAATACACTGGGGCTCTATTCTTGAAAAGCCAGCCATTTCCGGCGATTTAAATATCCCGATTTCTACCGATTTTCGTTTTATGTCGGTAATTCCTCTACGACTGCAAAAAGTTATCTCAATCACTCGCCGCAGGAGTCCGACATGGAAAAAATAAGACCTGAAATCGATCTATTTAAATTGCCCGGAGTGGCACGAGCGATTTAAAAATAGAGCCCCTGGACGCCGAAAATCGTGCTGAATTCAAGACGTAAAAGTAACTTTAGGCTTCCGAGAGGGATGCAGCATGACACCGGGAACATCGCTCGGATGATGATGATGGATCGACTTACATCGCCAGCTAAGGCATCCTCCCTCTCGACGAGGCAGCGCTGCAGCGGCGCGGCGGCCGTGTCGCACAGGTACCGCAGCAAGATGGCCGCCGCCGTCAGCCGCTTGATGGCGGTCGGCTGCGTGAGCGTCGGCCCGCGCCATCCGAAGTATACCTGCCGATTTCAACTTATCATATTAAGAGAAATGCATCTTGTGTCTCTTAAAGTCTTTACCAAACTTAGGTTCATAAATCATTTATTGCAAAATTAGGGTAAGTACATAATTGATGTTATAATAATATTATTTTATCACCTTACTTAGCCTTTACATAAGGCTTGCAACAGGGTAATTTTCTTTAACATGGGCTAATCAAATTGTTACAATATTCAAATTTATAATCAAATGAAGTCGGTTAATAAAATGTCAAAATACAAATCATATATGTCATATGTTCAATGATCATTACAATGTTTCTGGATAGCATTTCAATAGATAGATACAATGTCATTTAAAATATTTTGCAAATTAATAGTCAATAATTAATGAAATAATAATTTAACATGTCAAGCAAATAACAATAGTCAGTCAGTTTATAAAATTGTAATTAATTAGTGATTTATCGTTTAGAAATTCATAGACATTAACTTGACTTGCGCTGCTATACTTAGCTCCGGGCTAGTGAGCTAGCCCAGTGCTAACTCTTGTGAATGGTCTTACACTGACACAAATGTCAGTGCACAACCAATCACAAGAGTTAGCACGTTAGTTAGTTAGGGCTAAGTATAGCAGCGCAAGTCAACCTTAGGAAGTACTGCTTTTTAAAGAAATGCTTTCAAAAAGTTTAGAATCCGGCTTACCCGTAGCGTAACGGCTAACGCTATAGTTCAGATTGCTAGTAGTCATAGGTTCGCGACCAAGACTAATCATACGCGACCAAAACTTGGCAAATTATACCTTATATTAATACAGCAGTAACGGATCACGATGCGGGTATCGTTCTCTCTTACATTACATTTTACATGAAACTGAAAGAGATTGCTACACTAGACTCGTGAGTAACACATACGCACGTATAACGCACGCACAGCTTCTTCGACTGACACATCTAGTTTAATCTAGGATACTGTGTTTTGAAATCGACTCTTTGTAAAAAGCTCCTGAGAGGGTAAGCAGTCATTGAGGATCATTTTCACAGAAAAAACCCACCTGACCACAATCTTCAGTGTCTGCTGGCCATTGTTCCTTGAGTTCCCCATAGTTTGGTGCTCCAGGGACTACCTGCCACGGCTTTATCCATTCTTCAGCCGGTTCTGAAGCTCTCTAAAAATAACTTTTATTACATTTTTGGTATGTTTTCAGGGTGGTATAGAAGTAAGTTTGACAACAACAGTAAATAAGCTCTTCATACTGATTATTCTTTATTTCTAGTAGGGGATGCCAGCGCAAGCACCAGACGGGTGATCTGTCCTCTCATGTTGGGACCATTCCATCCACTACATACTGATACTATTAGTGTATTGAATGTTTACTATTCAATACTAGCTGCGGATACCGGAATAACACAAGTAGCCTATGTGTTATTCCCGGTATCCAACTACTTATATTCCAAGTTTCATTGCAATCGGTTCGGTAGTTTTTGCGTGATTGAGTAACAAACACACGTATGTATACACACAAACTTTCAGCTTTATAATATTAGTAGGATACTATTACGGTGTAGGTAGTTCTAGTTAGATTTAGGTCCCTAGTATAAAATATTTTATTTGTTACTTAAATGGGAGCAACTGAAACAATTAATAAGTCAAATCACTATTGATTTGACTATTGCTTTATCACTATTGTTTCACTATTGTATCACTACTATTACAATTAATAATAAGAGCTACAATAAACAATAGCTTGATACTCATTTTTAAGAAGCTACTCAGATTTTTGATTCCATTTAGGTATATTAAAATTTCCAACTCAGCTTTATAAAATATATTATTATAGTATTATAAGCATTTGTAAATAACTGAATAAACACCATATGTTTGATTTATATTTCAGAGTATTATGAAAGAGCAGTTTCCAAATCTTAACCTTACCTATCACTCAGATGTAGATACAATTATAGAAACAAGATAATAAACGAAACAACAGATATCTTGGCTTTAAGTTAGAAGTACATTGGAGGAGACCGTACACTGATTTTGAATTGCGAAGCATTAGACCAAACGTAAATCATGATGACTCGATTAGTTGAAGGCAAGTATTGAGCTACAGTAATTGACGCCTACATTTTGTCCTTCTCAGAAATGTGTTTGCCTACTCTATGTCTAACTTTAACGTTAATGACTAACCTTGGCAATGATATCATCTTCAACAACGGCTAGTGCTTTGAATACATCATTAGCTTCAATCTGACCTGTAAGAATTATTGTGAGATTCTCTGGACGGTAAAACTTTTTGTGGAAGTTTTGAACCTGAAACAAATATTGCTAGTCAACTTACACATACTGAAAAGAGAAAAAACATTATCCAGAACAATTTAGACATTGTTACACCTTTATTTTATGGAAGATTTATGTTACACCTTTAATTTATGGGTAAATACTTTTGTAATAAATATAGAGGATGAAATACACTCGAGGCAAAAACATAACCCTTTTGTGTAATAAAAAAGACTGATGACCAAGCAAGTAGTCCTTTTTGAATTTTAAGGTATCCTAAAAACTGTCAAAATAGCGCCTATACAAGGTGTAACGGGTAAGCCCTTTTAAACCGTAAGGGTTGTTCTAGATGTCTAGGCGAACAACTTTTGTTCTACAACTTTTGCAAATTCGAAGTAGTTTTCGAATATTTTAAGTATAAAGTTTACTTGAAAATCAGCTGTTTTTCAGAGTTCGAGGTCATTGACCTTAACTTGTCCTTTCATTTAGTTTAGTCGACAACAATCGAAACTACAATTACGTTTCTTTTCAAAAGCAGCTGTTTTTTCAGTGAACCATAGCCTCAAAATTTTCAAAACAAAAGTTCGAATTTTCAAAAGTCGTAGAATAAAAGTTGTTTGCCTAGATGTCTAGAACAACCCCCTTTCGGCTTAAAAGGGTATGCCCGTTACATCTTGTATAATATTACCTTTCACCATATTTTATTATAATGTTTATAAATTCAGGAAATAGCCCTGGTCTAACTGGTCTAATTTTGTCCTGTATATTAAGTGAACTATCAGAATTTATGTTAACCTACTTTGTTATTTATAGAAACACTGTTATTTTTATACCTTTTCATTGTCGGTAGATTCACGAAGATTCTTCATGATACCACCAGTTTCAGAACAATATCCACTTCCAGGGTACATGGCTCTCAAAAGTTTCAGCTCACATCTGGAAAACAATCACCTTATTCATATCGAATTACCTGCATAATGTAATTTACATTCACCAGCATTCACTTCTGTGGACATTTTGAAAGACACAACACTATCATACCAAGATCATTCTTTCTAGGGTTTCAAGTTTGTAATTGTATCACAAGTTTAAATTTTTAACTAACAGCAGAATACAGAAACTTCACTTAGGCCGGCTTGCATAAGGGTTCCTAAACATGTTTAAGCTGTTAATCGTATTTAAAATCTGTCAAACTGTCAATGTGTGGCAACATATTATCAATCGTCCACTTAATGAAATAGAGTCCAATGTTCGATTCACCATAAATTATTATAAAATTGATTTAGTTAAATATGTTTTTAAATAGTGTTATGCAAGTCGCCCTTAAACTTTGAAGGGTACTTAAATAATAGAGCGGCTTTAAAACTCAAATATAGGATGGAAATTATTGAGTTTGAGAGCTGCTTAATTGTCTAGAAACACAAATTTTAGTAGCGTTTTTGTATTCGGCTGTAAGTCTGCTAGGTTTAAATTGTGAGAATAGAACAATGCTAATGGGAAATGACATAAAACTCACCGACTATCTGCATTGTTCTCCCTTCCCTGCATTTCACAATAGACAACACCAGCGTCTTCCCCTTCCCCATCAATATGATGAACTTCAGTGATAAACCCATGGTCCGTCAATGTCGGAAACAAGATATGGTCAAGGTAAATGGGTAAGAGTGTCAACATGCCCTCATCCCCCGCCGTATACACGGTGTAGCAAGTGTGGTCGGTGTCTGTCCAGGCGTTGGTGCCGTGAGCCATGCAACGGTTGGCGACAAGATCCAGAATGCCTTTGTAAGGGTATCGCTTCGATCCAAGGAATATGAGATGTTCCAAGGTGTGTGGAAGACCATCGTCATCGTGCGCCTCAGTAGCTGGTTATAAGAAACAAACGAAAAATACTATTTATCATCCTGAAGCCAGGTTATTGTTGTCTACTTTGCACCTACTTGTGAATGATTTTATTAGGAATCTTACCTAAACAAAAGAATCCATTCACAACAGGACCTTCCACCTGCCCGATAATAACAGTGATGCCGGTCTTTTCGGACACGTATTTGTTAACTGGAACCACATCAGAAGCTTTGGTAGATGATATTAATTTAAAATGTGACATTTTTCCTAAACTAAACACTAATTTTAGGAAACAATTGAATTGTGTGGTAGAAAAATAACGACGATGATTCTTTTCCTTATTTCCTGTCGGCAAAAAAATCCAACCACTGCCGAATGCCGATCGCACAAAGCAAGCTAAAAAAACGTAAAAAAATGACAAACACAAAATTGACAATGGGCTTAGTGATGCTTTATTATGATTTTGGAAGCGACTATCGATATCGGTATCGCGGTTAATACTGGCACCTATCGATCCCGATAATAAAATCACAAACACATTTTTTCAAAATAAACACATTTGACTAAATTATTAAGAGTAGGTACCAAGGACTGTTTATGTATGACACGGTGCATAGTATCACAGCCTTCATTAAGAACACACCTATCCAATTTTATGCATATTTTATTGAAAATAAAGACTGATTTTGGCAGATTGACGCATGGATGACACTGCCAGACCGTGTAACGCCTCGTTTTACCCTTTAAGAACAAAAACTGTTACGAAACGAGGAAATAGTTATTATATTCATTTATTTTCTAGCATGCGACCAGCATTCTGTTTCACAAAAAAAAAACAAAATGGCATAATCAAAGTCACAAGTTGTCAAGCAAGGCAAAGGCAAGTGGTCCAAATTCCCATTGTAAAATTTGAACAGTGCAAAATCCTTGGACGAATAAAATGTCGACATCGATACAGGTAAAGGACATCCCTATAACTGTCAAACAGATTTTTTTTCTTCAGTTGAGACCGAAATGGCCAATTTGTAATAGCCAATGTCCAGAAAAATATTGCCAGTTGCAAAATATTAACTGACGTATTTTGCAAATTCTATTTTATTTACAAATGGCTTGGTACGGTTTGCGCACGAAGCTTTTTCTTTCAAAATTTATTCCTTTGAGTCGAAATAGTCGAAATTACAATAACAGAGGAATTCTACTTATTTATTTAAAATGTGGAATTTTAATTATACAAGTAGAATACCTCATAAAAATCACCGTACCTTGGTTGAACGCAGCCATCGGACTCCGGGCTAGTCTTAGGAAAATTGTAAAAAAAGTTTTAGGCGGGACTGATTGAAAATGCTCTGCTCTCTCTGTTTATTTTGTACATATAAACGAAAACATTTCCAAACGAAATTACACAGCTAAAAGCTCTTTGTATATTGTAATAAGTACTTAGTATAGCGGTCGTTATCTACACCACCTTGCTTGTAGTCTTGTTTTGTTCACGCAGACGATTCACGATGAATGCGAAAGATATCTTTTGCGTAGAACATCGCTTTCTTCTAGTAAAGGACGTATGTAGATTATGTAGGACCTGCGTTGGTCTACGTACCTAGATGTACTTATCTATAATGTAGAGATAACACGCAATGCAACAATGAGTCTTTTTAAGTTCTTACATAGGTAGGTACCTATTTCTGCAATGCAAGATCATATTTGCAAGAAACATGTCTGTTTTTTGTATCTTTGAAAAATTGTATGCAGTATCTACCTTTCTACTTACCTACGCGTGAGTTGTTTCAATATCCTACGAGTAGCTACAAGTGACTATAATCGGAGGAATACAATCATCTCGCATGCACCCCTCCGGCTGTAATAATCTGCCGGTTATCAGCACCGCGGCTCACAAGCACGCGAGTTCGCGACTTCAACGGCTGTGTATCGAACTACCTACCGTACCGCTCTCGGATTAAAAAGTTACCTACGATCTTTTGAACTATTCAAGCGAAACTTTTAGTGTTGTTCTAAGAAAATAAAAACGGTGAGTTCTTTTTTTACCTTTATTTTTTAGTATTTTTTTTTGTTAGCGTACTACTTATATTTTTCGTAGATTTAGTATTAGTTGTAACTATAGTGAATTTCTAATAAGGATTCCTGAATTTAAATAACTTTTATGAACAGCTTATAGTCATAATTATTATTTTACAAATGTAAGAGTTTTACCTTTACCATCCTACCTATAATATACCACCTACCTTTCTTTGTTTGCACTTTCTTGAGTAGTTAAACCTCCAAATACATCAAATGAGTTTTGAATGTAGTAGGTACTTAACTAGAAAGTAGAAAGATCAAAGACGTGCGCTTACGCATCAATGGGAAAGTAAATTGCTGTAAGTAGCCAATGATGCCGTCCGTCATAAGCCTCGAAAGACCTACAAAGAATGAGGTCTCCACAACGAATCAAAGGTTGCTACTTAATTACTACGTAGAAACGCATACTTTACACGCATGCGGCTATTCAAGAAACGCTAGCGGTGATGTGGTTTAGAAAGATTTGTCTAAGGTAAGAGGTTGGTACCATATATATTCGTTGGACTTTCGATACTTTTCTTTGGATTATTTATTGACAGGATGCACTAAGTTCATTTTTTTTAGTCAAACTTTTATTACTTACCTACCTAATACTTATTTGTCACGTTTAAGAGTGCGCCATTTCATTACCATTGAGAGTGAGTTGCGCGACTCATGAAAAAAAATGGGAATATTATTTTGGAGATCATTGACAAAACGTCTGTACGCTAACAACCTACGCAACTCAGAAATGAATTATGGTTTTTTAGAGTTATCAATTTTTAACAAACCTCGGCATAGATAGAATATGGACAATCTCGCCCCGTAAAAGGCGACTAAGGAATTTATGGGGAACTAGAAAACCAGGAATTCTCCCTGCGAAGGCGCGAGTAAATTACTTGGTCTCACGGAGAAATTGGTGTCAGGCAGATAGGCAGTCGGGGGCCGGCCGGCAGTAAAAATATGGCCAAAACCCTATTTGATTTATAGGCGTATGACATATCTATACTATGTCAACCCCAAAACAATAGAATGAGGGCAGGAAGATACTGAATATAAGACGTGAATTTAAGCTAACTGAGCGTGGAGCTTTCTTAAATTTGAACCATCTCATTTGATCTCATCATCTCAATTGAACAACTCACATTCTAAGTTATAATGTTGATGAATTAATTATGGTTAATTTAGTCAATAAATAATTATTTTCTTTATCGTGTTCTTAGATAATAAATTATTATGTCGATAATATTTATTTAATAATTATTACATAAGTGCATGTCAATATAAAATACAATAAAACAATAGAAAACGTCAAACATATTAAAATAAATTTAAAACTAAATTACATTGAGTCAATTAAATAAACCACCCTTGATCGCACCTGGCGCAAAGGATCCTAGAATGCTAGCAGCATTGCCTCTCTGTATGGCAATGGCCAACCTTTGCACCAAGTACGACCCCGAGCGGTAGTCAAGACCCCTATCCCTAAGACGGCGGCCGATCGACTTGACAAAATCGATCGACTCTGTAGCCCAGCTGCCCGCAGTCTCGACCGCAAATGGCACAAACAAATATTCCGCCAGCATTGGCGCATATTTGGCCCGCTTCCTCAAAACGGCGGTCTCCGCCGCCGCCCCAGCGTTCTTGGAGGTTCGGCCTATGTGGCTCTTGGCGAATGTGCTCACACAAGTGGCATCCCACAAAAGACACCTGCCACGCTCCCAAGGCACCAGTGTGAGACCATCTGGTCTTTTGCCATCTGTACGGCTCAACCCCGGAGGCTCCAATACGCATGGGACGTTAGCCGAAATGAGGGCCCTACGCAGAATATCATTGAGGGCATGGTGACGCGGGAACCTTCCCGAACATCGACAACATGCTAATGCATGATGGCCGTCCGCCTCCACAGCAGCACCACAAATGCAAACATGTTGTTCGCAAATGTTGCACCCCAACCGGAGCCCCACCGCCACTCGCAGTGAGTCGTTGTCGAGAAGAGTACCTAGATGCGGAGAGGGTAATGCGTGCAACCACACCCCTGACTCCGGTGTTGCCACTGCCCTCAACCTAGCCCCATCAATTTCCGACCCTGCGCTCAGGAGCTCCTCATAAGCTCTTTTGGACCCCAGATCATCCCACAGACGCTGACCATGCAGGACTCTCGGAAGATCGACGCCAGGATTTACCACCCCCCAGGCCACACACGCGTCGCTCGCAAATGGAATAACCAACCCGTCACCATTTAAAGGTAAAATCTTAGTGACAAGGTCGACTACTCCATTCGCCGACGCGAGGAAAGCTGGCAAACCGACGTCCACTATCCGCCTAACCCCCAACCCACCATGTCTGATAGGCAGAGACGCCTGAGTCCACTGTGAACCACTTAGGGAAACATTAAGAATTGTCTCCACGGTCTCCCTAAGGATATCATCGAACTCTGCCACCTGCTGCGAACACAGCCAAGTTGGTGCCGTCCGCAATAAATAGGTCACCTTTGGAACCGCCAGGCACAAGCGCAGTAGAACCAAGGCTGTGTGCGCCGAGAGATTAAGAAGCCGTGATCGAGCAACAACCAAAGTATACTTCTTTTGCTCTATCGCCTCTGGAATCGCTTCAGGGAAGATAGGGGAACCTAATAAACTAAAAGAAAGAGGAGTCAATGTATTGAGACCAGGCAATATATTATTGAAAACAGAAAAGGATAGGGAGGATTCGGGGCCACAAGGATAAAACTCGCACTTGGACGCATTCACTTTCAGTCCCAACTCTCCGAATCGCGCAATCAGGTGCACCAAATCTCCCCTAACTTGTTCTGGGGACCCCCCGAGGACACCGTCGTCAAGGTACCAGACATTCAAGGGAGATTTAAGATCTGTAACGATTCTGTGAATGCCAAGACTAAAAGCGAGCGGCCCAAGTGGATCACCCTGTTGTGCCCCTACCTGAGAGAGAATAGTACTGCCATTATAAAAAAGATTAGAAGAAGATTTGTAGACCTGAAAAAGAAATGCATAAAGAGAAGGGGTATGTTCCCTAACTTCCCCGAGCAGAACGTCCCTTTCTAGTGTGTTAAAAGCGTTCTGAAGATCGAGTTTGATTACAACCTTGTCGGCATTTGCTCGGTCTGACACAAAAGCTCGTGTGGCATGGATGGCCGCTTCGCACCCCAATCGGGTACCAAAACCCAGCTGATGCGGCTGGAGATAATCCGCCATTCTCTCCTTAACAGCCCTACAAGCTAACTTGGCTGCTAGCCTCCGAAAAACACTACCAACCGCAATAGGACGCAAACCACCATCCTTCTTCTTTAGGGCACACATAGAAGCGCCGTACAGGAACGGACAAACTTGGGGATTGAGTTGACCACTAAGCAAAAAGTTTACCAGATCCGTCAAACTTCGCAACAAACAGGAACCATTATCCCCCGCCGAAACTGAAACCAGCTCCCTCAAATGCCCCGGTCGCAAACCGTCCAATCCAGCAGCAGAGCTGGGAGCAAACGAGCCAAGCGCCAAGGCCACCTCCTCACATTTAACCACGACGGGCAAAACTGAGTTATCAGGATCATTCGGGAAATAAAGGGGACGAGAAGGAGACGGGTGTTTAGACCGAAGTGAGTTCAACGTCTCTTGGCTCGGCTCTGCCACAGTATCCTCCGACATCAGCAGACGAACAGCCGCCTTCAAATCTCCATCATGCACCCTCGACTCAATCGTCTTATAAAGAGAACCCCCCCTCCGGGCCTGACCAAGTATACCGGGGTCGTCCGGGAAAGTGGCATCGGGACTAAAGATATTGTTTTTTATTTTTTGCGTAAGATTACCATCTCCTGCTTTGGAAGGTACCCTCAATGCTCGATACGATGTCGATAATTATTTAATGCAAAGATACGTTAATTTCTAGTGTCTAATCTTTGAATAAGTATTATTTGCGAATTTTTCAACATAAGATAACAATATCAATCGTATCCTGATAATGCGATTTACATTATCATACAAATACCTCCTGCTACCTGTAATAGGTAGGTAACTAGTATACCTCTATAGGATTCCTTCACCTTCGATCTCAGTTCTCAAAATATCACCCCGAAGTACCTACTTAAGTAATAAACTAAAAAAATATATATTTTCAATTTTTATGTGAAAAGGTAGGAATGATTTTAAAACTACCGATAAATCGGTCCCATCCAAAATAAATATGACACGAAATTAATTATCAAAAATTTGAGTTTAAGAACGAAAAATTTAATACCTACCTAATTTCTTCTTAAAATAGAAAAAGTAGCAAAGGATCGTTATTTTATTTCTTGTATTGTGGAATATTTTTCATTGTTAGATGTTACTGTACTTAACATAACCTACCTACTCTCTCTAACCCCTAACTAAGTCCCGTTCGTACAAAATTAACGTTCGTTCTACGTAAGTCCCGTTCCCGCGGGAATATCGGGATAAAAAGTAGCCTATGTGTTATTCCATCGCAATCAGTTTAATATTTTTGCGTGAAAGAGTAACAAAGTCACATACATACACACAAACTTTCGCGTTATTAATAATATTAGTAAGATGAAGTAAGATCATATAGGTATACTACTACAACGTGGTACTTATTACAATTCCTATGGACGAAAATTAATTTATGTTAAAATATTGTGAGTAAACTGTTCCGTTAACCCCCTGGTAAGAATATTAATTAGTATTTTTTGTTATTTAGATTTGTTAATTCTTAGTTTGATGTAAAAATTGATTTTTAAATTTTCTGAGCAAAAGAGAACCCCCATGAGTTTCTTCGTGGCTTCTTCTCATGTGAGGGCGCGTTCCAAGGCCATGGTAGTTTTTTGAGCTAGTTAGGGATAAAAATAATTATAATTTAAATTGAAAACTATTACAATAACTCTATAGTCTGCGTACACTGGAACGTTTTTATTGCAAATAATTATGAGGCGGTATTTACTGTAACTTTTTAGAATGTTAGAAATAGACAAATTACATCTCAGTCAACCTTGAAAAAGCCAACTGTAAAGTTGGCGAAAGCTCGGGTCAAATAATGAATAAAAACGCGATAAAACCGGATAAATAAAGTGTTTTAATTGTAATATTTTTTTAATCTGAGTAGCTATAAGTGCGGGCTTTTTCGTATCTATAGCAAACGTTAAAATTTACGTTTGCGTAAACGGCCAAACTTTATGGAAAGTTGCTAGCGGACTATGTAAAGCTTCAGCTTTTTGTAGAAAAGTTATGCGTTACTACAAACGTACCATTAGGTACGCTAATGGTACGCTAATGTTTGCTATTAAGCAAACACCATTTAATAGTTTGCGCATATTACCTACTATATACTCTACTACAGGTGCAGGACACCATAATATTATGATTAAAGATGGCATAAGCCAGAGCAGCGTGTTTAGTTTGGGGTAAGATGGCGCCGCTAATCACAGCAGTATCTATGTATTTTGATTGTAATATTAAATTATTTCAGTACACAAGTTATCTACTTATAAAAATTATCATAATGCGGAAATATTGATTCATATCAAATGAGTATACCAATTATTTAGTTAACACAAACAATAACTCCTTTTGCAAGGAGAACGCCCTTAAAATTTGTAGTGTTTGGATATATAGATGCAGTTAGTTATACCATGTTATACGTGGACTTCGCAAAGGAAATAAGAAGGCCGATGGGCACATCGAAACGTATCGCCATAACGCCTAGTTAACGTTTATTTTCGATCAAAAAGTTTGATCGAAAATAAACGTTACCTAGGCGTTATGGCGAATCTTGAAAATCTCTATTAGACTTCCTTCGGACATTATAATCTTAAGAATACCTAGTACACGGTGATGTGAGTGCAAAGAATTTTTTTTTTTATCATTTTGGTTCTCAGAAAATATTGAACATTTTAGAAAGTTTCAAAATTTTGTTAGAATGTACGAAGTATTTTTTTTTTATTTGTTATTTAATGCTGCAAAGTGTGCTGAGTGTAGTAACATAAATAATTCCTGTTGAGAGCGTGACTGTGTGGTGTGTTATTTGGAGGTTCTCTACTCTGGAGGTTTTAATTGAAACACCTTGACTTGCTTGAAATGCTTCTATATTTCTCACACACGATACAATAGTAATATTAAAAATAGAAATTAAAAAGACGTTGTAACTATAGCTAGTCATTACATTACAAAGCAATAAAAAAAAACATAGCGGACAAAAAATAAAAAGTAGAATTAAAAAAAAAAATATTGGTGGTGTTTTCAACAAATCCTACGGGATTTGCAGTCACATTTCACACTGGTCGATACAGAAATAGAATACTGAAGGCCGTATCCGATAGATACGATAGTATGAGATTTAGGGCAAACGTTTCTTTGAGCGTTACCTTAACGGTAAGATACTAGTTAGGAAAACTAGTTTTTTATTTACTTATAGGTTTCTAAACGCTGCGGGTTACTGACATCTTAGTCAAAGTTCCGCTTAACTTATATTAATCACTTCCAAGTTACGCCGGTTAACAAAAACTAAGCAGCTAAAGATATCTACTTATTTCAGTGACGTGGGTACGAGAACAATTTTTTATTATACTTAGGTAATAATTAGTGTATAATACACGTGATGCGTGAGTAGATTTTATCTAAAGCACATTTTTGTTTTTAATCTAAGGTCGCTGTTTCTAACAACTTTGCCTACCGATTCCGACAGTTTAATCTTATTATCCTACTAATATTATAAAGCTACTTTTTATCCCGATACTCCCGCGTAAATCCCTATCCCGCGGGATAAAAATAGCCTAAGTTGTATTTCAGGTTTCCAGCTAAATCCCAAGTTTCATGGTAATCGGTTCAGAGGTTTTTACGTGATTAAGTAAAAAACACTCATACACACACCGTCCCAACGCCTTAACCTAGTTGGCTACAGGTGCTCCCCAAAGATGCAGGTTCAAGTCTTATCGGGTGCGAATTTTAAGAAACATTTCTTTAAAAAATTAGTAATAACAATGTTACATTTATTTAATACCCAACAAGATGTGTCCCGCGGTTCCACCTGCGCAAGTTCCAATCCTGAATTTAAAAACACCCTTATTGGATGCCTTCATAATAAAGAACACACTCTCAAAATTTTTGCCTCTACTATGAGCGGTTCAGGCTGTGCGTTGATCCATCAGTCCGTATGGACAGTCTTTTAAAGATTTTATATTTAGAGCCGATTTTTTATTTTACGGAATAAAGATATCTGCCAATAATCTCTTCCAGGCAGCCTGGAAGGTCCAGGTAGGTACTTGGAGGTAGTATAAGTTTTTTAATTATTAATCTATAAGTAGATATGTAGTAATTTCTAAGTGGGTAGGTAGGTTTATATCTTACTTCTTCTTACTAATATTATAAACGCGAAAGTTTGTATGTATGTATGTGAGGTTGTTACTCTTTCACGCAAAAACTACTGAACCGATTGCGACGAAACTTGGAATATAGGTAGCTGGGGACCTGGATTAACACATAGGCTACTTTTTATCTCGAAATTCCCGCGGGAACTGGACTTACGCGGGTGAAACCGCGGGGCGCAGCTAGTTTTAAAATAAATTAAAAAATACTTATACCTAGAATTAAGATATTTAAAAATTCGAATGACCCGAACTCATAATTGCGTACTTACAATTTAAGTGCCTAGTTTGCAAACATCAAGGTGCTATTTGGTAAGATCGGACATCTGGCTAGCTAGAGAGATGCCTTACTTTGCGTTATCTCATGATTTGGTTGGACGACCTTAACCTGAACAACTGGTTTTAGCCAATTCATATTCGTTTGTAATACTACTCTACTAACTAATATAATGAAATCGAAAGTTTGTATGTAAAAAGGTGTTAAATAAGTGTTAATAACGGATCACTTTTTTTAAGGCTTAAAGAATTAAAGAAGTTATATTACCAGAACTAGAATGCTCATGTAGAACTGTAGAATGTTATGCTACATTGAGCATGCTGTCAATGTATGCTATACAGCATGCTTGAATGTAGCGTGCTATCCTTTTCTAATAGTGCTATTAGAAAGGGACAACATTATCTATTTAACGCGAAATACTTTTTAGTTCTACGTGAGTATTCTATTTCTATTAATATAACTTCATTGCTTATTAGCTCGAATTTTATTGATTTTAGTTCGATGTGGTACCAACAACTAGCCGCAAGAGTCCGATATTGAACGAAAATCAGAAGAAATCGAAATATTTAAATCTTTCGAATTGGATTAAAAAATAGAGCCCATATTATGTGCTGCCCCAAACTTCAAGATACTGAATGTACCGGCTTAGGGGGTACCTAACTGGCACCCTCAGATTCTGGCACTAGACCTACGCAGACATCAAAAAAGTCTAAGCAACATTGTTTTTTTTTTTAAGTTTTTTACGACTTATATCTTGTAATCATGGACTGTAACATTTTTGTTTTGCAAATAATATTTTAAAATTTGTTTATTTTTCAGTGATGTAGGTAGTTAAATATATTGTGTTAGTAGTAAGGTTGAATAAATATTAACTTGATATTTACAAATAGGTACAGTATCAATTGACACTCATCTGCGATATTTGTGATGGTGCAAGCCCAAAACAAAATTTATGCAACACCAAAATACCTACATAGATTAACAGTTTTTATTGACGTAAGTAACTAGTACGTTTGTTGATAACTAACTTAATTATCTAAGGACAAACAGATAAGTAGAAACAAATATATTATATTTATTTAGGTAAGTATAATCTTTCATTACATTATTATTATTTGGCACATACAGATTAGATAAAACTACCCCTATGGTATTAAGATTTATTCTAATCTATCTTAGGATTAATTAAGTTACTTTGATGGATACATAAATTATTAGATTAGATACATCAATATAATACCACAGAATGAATAGTGTTTTTCTTAGATGTTCTCTATTCAAACTCGAAGCGTCTTACAAACACAATTTATTCAGTAAAAATGGATAAATTTTAATTAGATAATTAAGAACTACCAAGTTATAATTGAACTTATTTTTTTTATAAGTAGTACTTAAAAGGACGGAAAAGGTAAATCCGCTAACGATATTCTAATAGATGTAACCTACCTCACACGCAACTTCCCAACCGTTAATGTTATGTATGACGAAATTCACACTATATTCAAAGTAGCTCTCTTTTCCCTCAATTTAATGAAGTGTTAATGTTTTTCATAGTGATTGAAGTTGTGTAAAAAATATTTGACACATATTTATGGTTTCCAAGATTTTTTTACGATTTTGGGTATTCTTTGTTTTTTTTACTGTTATTGATTAATGTCTTAACGTTATAGGATGTTGAATCGATGCCAAAATGTGGTCTCGGACATTTAGTTCATCTCTTACTTGTTGGTGAAACGTTTTAGACAAAAGAACCTAGGTATAACTAGCTGTGCCCCGCGGTTTCACCCGCGTAAATTCGTATCCCGTGGGATTATCGGATTAAAAAAGCATGTTCTATGTCCTCCTTTAAAGTTCCATCTGTTTATATTTTACGGTGTGAAAGCCTATCAGCAGATAGATTTACTTTCGGATTACTTGTCCCACCCTTGCCCCACTTGGCTCCCTACCCTTGCCCCACCCTTGGGTATTTAAAGTACCCTATATCTAAATACCTTTTTGCTATACCTCCAAATTAACCCTGTACCAAAATTCATTCATATCGGTTCAGCTGATTTTTTTGACTCATCACGTCTGTCATACCAAGCGTTGCTTAACTCGTACGATCATTTATAGTACCCTATATCTTATTTCTAATCCAATTTTATTTTAATCGGTTTAAATCAAATTTTATTTTAATCGGTTGATCTTGAGTTATAGATAGTGTAACTAACACGACTTTCTTTTATATCGCTGCGTCTTGCAATTTCACCTGAGTAATTCCCGATCCCGTGGGAATATCGGAATCAAAAGTAGCCTATGTTACTCAGAGTGAATGTAGCTTTCTAATGTAGAAATATTTATTGAAATCGGCACAATGGTTTTTGAGTTTATTGAATTTACTCAATACAAACATACACCCCCAATACATACATACAAATCTTAAAAGAATTGCTAATACTAAGAGCTAATACTACACTTGCATTAATAATGTGATATCGCTTAGTGACCTACCAATAATCACATTGCACTCAAGGCTGGGTTTCACCTGACACAATGATAAATTAAGCACATGTACCGCAGTCTTACATTATGTCGTGATGAGTATATTACCACCTTATACGTTTGTCAGCAATGCCATTAGGGCTACAATAGGAAACCGCATGATTATTGTTGTGTTGAAAGGTAATATTTTACGTTTAAAAGTCTTTACTTCTGTACCCGCGGCTTTGACTAAATCGTCTACTAAATCGCGAGTAGCCGGTGGATGCAGGCTGCCTCCAACCCAAATCTATGGGCATCAAAAAGGGAGGCCTATGTCCAGCAGTGGACGTCCGTCCTATGGCTGATATAATGATGATCATTAGTCTTTATTCCGAGGAGAAAGAGCTTATAATAAATTTACAATTTAGCTGTATCCTACCTATTATTTGACATGAGATTTTTCTCATATTTTCGCGGTTATAACGCGTTGTTTTACAGATTCATTTCTCAAGTTTTGGCGAAAGGTGTTTCGATAGATAGTATTTCAAAGTAACGTAAGGAACCCGTCTTCCTTGAGGAAGGAGTCTGTAAAGGCTCCGAAACGTAGGAACGGCATTGCATCAACGCTGAAATTAATAAAAACAACGGAAAATGAATTTATTTTATTCAATAAATTAAAAAGTTTTGATTATTACGATGAAATGACAAGACTTACTAACCCTAAAGGTTCAAAAGTGCAATTTGAATTGCACTTAAATTGTCAATAAGTAGTCCTTATGTGTGTTAGGTACGTGACGTGAATACACGACCTCATGCATGACTGACTACTGACTACCATCATTATGCATGACATTATTCATAAAATTATCTTAATAACTCTACGTTCCAACATTGCCAAACCGTCGCAGTTCACGTCACATTTCACCATCGCGGGTTGGGTTTGTATTTTTGCAGTCTACCATTTGCTATTTCATCATACATTCATGGGCGTTTTTATATTTGGTTGGTTGTTATGGTATTTATTTCTGTCTGTTTTTAGTTGCATTATCACTTTCAATTTCCGCGATCTCGTTGCTCAAAGTCCGCGACCATTTTACATAATTACTTAGGTAGTATCTCAAACATAATCATAATCAAGCTGATAATCCATCTGCTGGTTTACCTACAATAACGATAACAACATAATAACAGTAGGACCACAGAATATATAGATAAAACCACATGTGGTAGGACTAAAAATGTATACACAGAACTGCCAGAAATGTAGGTACCTTACCTTATAAATGAAATCAATAATGTTTTTTGACACGTAATAAAACTCTCAATGTGAAAACAAACCTCATTTTAACCCCATCTTCACAAGGGTTGATAAGAGAATTACGGTTCGACGACGACGCGAACGCGACTCGCGACTCGCGCTTCGCGACTTGCCCGTCAAATAGTCTTTTCCATTTTTCCATTTCCTCTTCACCTTTTAAAACCCTATTTCGTCCATAGAAATAGTACTACAGTACAGACAGCTTACTTCGTCAAAAAAACGGCCCAGCTTGATGTTAGACAGATCCCAGTCTGTCCCTTTTTCACTTTAATGTTCGTCGGTTAGTTAGATAAGGACAGACTGGATCCAACTGGGTTCAACAGGACCGTTTTGATAAGTCAAAGCAAAAACTACCTTAACCTTAGAGAACATGATTCAAATCGATATTTCAAAAGTTGTCAAGTGCACGCAGTCTTCTGGATCGAAGATGACGATGTGACATGTCTCTGATTTCCACCAAGTCTAAATCTTAATTACAGTTATTATACCTAACAGTAGGTACTAAATACCTGAGACCTGACAAAAAGATCTCAAGACCTATCGGTAAAAAATAATCCAACATAACATAAACCAACAGTCCAACATAATATAAAATTCTTCACAAGCTTAAAACTTAAACCAAACAAAGTTCTCACCAAGTAATGTTAAATTAATGACATCACAAATATTTAATTATTAATTAAGTTTTCTCAAAAAACAGTCGAGAAAAGACCGCTTTTGATGTGCAAAGCAAATATTATCTTCACTTAAGCTTGATTTAACCAGACTAGACTAATGAATGACTAACAATACTCCGCATAAAAGGACATTATTTTTTTCATTTTCAATGAAATTCCAGTCATTTGCCAGTCTTGCTTAATGTAGTATGGTCAAATCGATCCTTATATACGTGATAGTTTGTTTGACTGACTTGGAGACTACCCTGAATATTTGGCATTATATACTTAAGTAAATAGTCGGTTCAGGGTCGTTAATTAACAAAAATCAATAATTGAGAAGCGTCTACAATTTAAAACTATTCAGAACCAGACAACGACGCAAACTTAACTTTACGTATTGATAACAACTAAAAAACATGAAATGTTAAAAATTTGAGGAAATATGAGAAGATCTGCCTTTTGACCATGGAGAACTGAAAGTCCTCGATACGTCAGGTTGCAGAAATAACATAAACACGATTAGATCTGATAAAACATTTTGAAATAATTAGGAGGAAACGAAATCGTTATTGAGTACGAATTTCTCGTGTGGAAAATACATAATATATCAGATATGCCCTTTTAATCCGAAAGGGAGTTGTTGTAGACGTTTATATAATTCATTTATTTCAGATTAATTCCATATTAGTACATTAATTATATATATGTTTAGGCGAACACCTTTTGTTCTACGACGTTTGAAAATTCGTACTTTTTTTTTTGAAAATTAAGGATTATGAAATTATGATTCACTGAAAAAACTGCTGCTTTTGAAAATAAAGGTAATTGAAGTTTTGATTGTAAAACATCAAACTAAATGAAAAGACAACATAACGTCAATGACCTCATACTCTCAGAAACAGCAGATTTTCAAGTAAACTTTACTCTTAAAATTTTGGAAAAGTACTTCGAATTTCCAAAAGTCGTAGAACAAAAGTTGTTCGCCTAGACGTCTAGAACAACCCCCTTTCGGCTTAAAAGGGCATACCCGTTACAACTTGTATATCAGAAGTAAGACAAATATACACAGAAAGCAAAGTAAAACGTCGTCGTACAAATGGGCAACCTTGTCGCTAAAAGCGATTTCTTCCAGGAAACCTTTGGATGGAAACGGTCAGTAAATTTTACTATACGTCTGTTGTACGTGTCGCTAAGTAAAAGGACAACGTCCGTCTGTCCGACCAGTTACCTAGTCTCTATGTACCGTTAATCCATGCCCATGACACATAAACGACTATCGAGCGTTGGACAAAGAAGTCGAAGATATCTTCGCTTCGACTCTGAATGTGCTCAGCATGTCAATGAGGCGGAACGGAGTTTACAGAAAGTGACTAACTAACCACACAGTTTTGCAATAACATTTACTTTGTGTTATATAGGTACCTATTTAGCGATTGTTTAATTAATTTTAATTTAAGTAAAATGCGTGTTGTACCTACCTACTTAAATTTGGACCATTGCAGTGTTCGGATTTCTTATCCTTACTACTAATAGGTATTACCAAGGTGAAAGTTTGTGCGTGTGATTTGTTACTTCTTTACGTAAAAACCGCTTGCGATTAAACTCTGTATATTGATAGCCGAAGACCTAGAATAACACATAGGCACATATTTTTATTCCGATTTTCCCACGGGTTCAGCTCAACTTACGCGGGTGAAACAGCGAAGCACTGCTAGTTACGAGTAACGTTAAGTTGTCTGCAAATATTTTTTATCAATTTTCCACAAACATTTTAGTAAGATATACCCAATTATCATCAAAAGATTATTTAGTGCGTGCGAGTTCAAATCCCTACTTATTTATTAATCTTCTGAGATAGTGAGTACTTATTTACCTACCTTTTACTTTTTTAGTCATAACCGATTTTCAGGCGTTAACATTCGTAAATAAAAAGCTGTCTCAATTTAGTTTTTACACGACTGCCAAAGGAAGTGTTATGTTTTTTAATAAAAAAGATCCCACTTTGACAAAAAAATATACTTACTTGAAAAAATAATTAATTATATTAAATATTAACTGGTCAATTAATTTTGTGACTGATTAGATTACATCATATTAAAAAATAACCGGTTTATATCACTAAAATTATGGTTTACTAAGCCTAGGAAGCTCTGGCTTCTTAACTTGTTCTTACGTAAGCATATAATTCAAATTCGGTTTTGAAATCCAATGTCAAATTTTGAAACTAACGATGAAGGTAGGTATGTACGTATTTCAATGGTACTTAGTTTAGGTAAAAGTTATTTTACCCTCAGCTTTCCCTATCTTGGGGCTTTACCGGGTATTTCTTATGCTTTGGTGCTTTTTTTTCCCCTACTACTTATTATAATACTACTTATTATTGAACTCGTCATCTTCTGTCCCACTTCTGATGTACGAGCTACGTAACAAAGAGAACTGTATACATTATTCCGCCCTACCATGGTCTTTTATAAGTCGTAGCAAAGTCGCCGCGAAATCGTTCAGCAAAAAAAAAACACATCAAATAATTATTAAAAAAATAAAAACCAACTTCAAAACAAAATAAAATAAAATATATTTTGTATTATCTGTGGTTTTTGTAAAGTAGGCGGGGTATTTTATATTGAAACTTTACTTTATTTTTTTGAGCGACAACAGGACGACAAAGCAACGAGAAACGATCATAATAGGGCGGAATATGTAGTAAGAAATGCAAATTAATGTAAGTTTTTGATGAATTACTAAATCCTGTGTATTTAATAACACAAACCACGTCATTCACGGTTAATTTATTTTTTAGCTACACGTCATAGATATTTCAAGAATATTTCGAACACAATAAAAATATAATAAAATGTAAAAACATGACGAAAATTATGACCTTTTAAGACGCAGCATACTTGCAGTTTTACAAATTGCAATAAGTGTGCAACAACGGTATTCCTAAGAATAGTGTATTGTATGGTCTCTAATGGATAAAATAGGTACCTACCTAGGTATCTACAACCTCTAAAAATGTGGTCTGTTTATATACACTCCTATCTATATACATATCGCGAATGGCAATGCTCTCCACTTGTCAGTTTTTTTATTTGACTCACAGGGGTTGATAAGATAATCTCATATGCAGGTTTCCACACTGCAACTTAATAAAAAAGAAGACCGTTCAAAATGGACCAGCTATGTTCCACAGATATCAAATTTGGCACTTCAAACAACTTTTAATACAGAATTGTTTCATTCCTGAAAGAAGTATAATGGATTATTTAACAGTTTTACGTGATCTAAAGCCATTGTGTTAGTATTTTCGTGTTATTTCCGAAAATACTAACACCGTGGCTTTAATTCGTAGATCAGTTGAATAATCCATATATTATGTTTTAGGAATGCCTTTAAAATTTCGTACCTTTACCCCCCTATAGGTCTGGCTCTAAGGAAATGTGTCTATTTTCTTTGTGATCTATGAACATGAACAACAGTAGGTAGGTAGGTATCTAGATTTTTAACTGACTTCAAAAGGGCAAGGGATTCATTTCACAGCGCTTATTTTTTTAATTGTCTTTATGTTTCTAGCTATCTAGTCGTAACTGCATAACCATAGGCTTGATCGATGTTGCACAATTGTAAGCATTATACACGGTACATCAGACAAGGCCATGTCAATATACAACACAACATGAGTACATAATGTTAGGTGTAAGGTGCTTGATTCGCTTTCTTTCACTTGTCGATTGTTGTTGTCGACTGAGGTTGTTGACATTTCACTTTCTTAAGAATTATCTTCACAGGCAACAGATTTTAAATCGTACGATAGTCCCATGGGGGCCTTCATTTTATATCAATTAAGCATAGAAGGCGAATGATTTGCTCAGTTGTTATTCGTTTTTTGTAAGTATGGCTTATTGCTTTGTTTAAAAAGTTTGGATCCCTAGAATCTCTACCATTGTATGTTACCCCTGTAGGTAATAAATCAATTTTCACAAGAGATACCTAAACGTTGTCAAATCCAATGACGTCACGAGTCCATACACATAAATAAACATTAACAAATCTGTTATGATTATGACTTGATTGTGACAACATCAGCGTCAGTGAATAGGACATCTATCAACCTTCCACATTAGATTTATTGCTTAGATAGATGTCCTAGAGAAATATTTCTTAACACAATAAAAATATAGGTATAAAATGCAAATCGAATATGATGAAAATAATTAGGTAGGATGTCGTTTAGGATTCCTTGAAGCAACTCTTTCCTAAATTTAGGGTCATGTGCGTAAACAAAAATCATCGTCCTACAAAACAGTCTGAAGTCTCATTTTAATAGTTTAGGGTACTAAAGTAGGTACGTGCAAAAGATTTTACCGATAGCCTCGATTTGGGTCGTTTTTTGTATAAATTTACTTACTAGGAAAGGTCGTTGATTTCAAAGGGGAGGTTTAGAAATAACAGTATAATTATACAGAATGACAGTAGTAGGTTATTGTTCGTTCTCGACCAATAGGTAACTCTGAAAAAACTCTATTCTTTCAAATTTTGGTCAGCCCCCGCGCCCTCGCTGCCCAAAATTTGAAAGAATAGAGTTTTTTCAGAGTTACCTATTGGTCTAGAACGAACTATAACTAAAAATGTGAAACAAAACTACAAGTTTCCAACGAGTGCCAGGACACTCTTCGCATCGGGGATTCTAACCCAAAGATCGAAGAATATATTTTTGGATTATTGGTATACACTACCTAGAATGTAAAACAAAAACTTCATTGCTTGTTCCAGGCTAAAACCACGCTTTTGTATGATCATGTATTGTTATCATAGGTTTATTTAAATTTTTAACCTCCTGTTGTTTATAGTCATGTCAACTTCCATTGCGGTAGTATTTCTGTTATTTAATTAAGTATTTCAATTTTATACGTGCAACTTTTTACAGATTTCAATAGTTTTAAAACAAACGAGGACCGATTAACAATATAATTCACGTAATATTCGACCAAATGTATTCCGTCCATATGAATACTTTTCGCCCATGGTAAGATCGTTTTAGCCAATATTATGAATTAAATCGAATAATCAGTCAGAAGATTAAAAAAAATATATTTCATATAATATTCGGTTGGTAAAGACCGCTTTTAAGCACCGCCAATGTGTGTTTGTAAGACCGCTTTAAACCGATATTATGAACCACATTTCGTTTTAAAACAATCAGTCGGAACAATCGAGAACCGATTAAAAATATAATTCATGATATTTCAGTCAAATAAACACCGTCTGTATGTGTTATTTTCGCCCATGGTAAGATCGTTTTAACCGATATTCATGAATTATAACAATCAGCCGAAAGATTCCAGTACCGATTAAAAAATATATTCCATATAATATTCGGTCGGTAAACACCTCCTATGGGTGTAAGACCGCTTTAAACCGATATTAAGAAGTACATTTCGTTTTAAAACAATCAATCGGAACAATCGAGCACCGATTAAAAATAAAATTCATATAATATTCGACCAAATGTATTCCGTCCATATGAATACTTTTCGCCCATGGTAAGATCGTTTTAGCCAATATTATGAATTTATAATAATGAGTACCGATTAAAAAATATATTTCATATAATATTCTGTTGGTAAACACTGCCTATGTGTGTAAACCACATTTCGTTTTAAAACAATCAGTCGGAAGAATTAATTACTTATATTCTTAAATAACACAAATCCACCGCGTACTTTTCTTGTTAACTTGAAATTAATAAAACAGAAATAAATTATATCTGACTATATACAACTGTTGGTTGTACTTTCAGCATTGAACTAATATTTAAATAGAAATTGATAAGTACGATACAAAATCAATATCTATCTAAATTTCGTACTTACATTTTTTTTATTTTTTCCTAGAAGAATATAAACACTAAAACTTAAAAAACCACCACTAAAACAGTATTGCACAAAAACATAATGAAAACTGGGTGTTATTTCCCACGAGGAATCAGGCGGTGTATAATTTTGTATACCTAAGCGAACTGAAAACTTACCAGTTGTAAAGTCATGAGCAAATGTCCAGAAACACTTTTAACCGACTTAGGAGGTTTTCAATTTCCAAAAAATATTTGTTCTGGTAATGAAGTCATGCTATTCCAAGGAAGAGATAGATAGATAGATTAATTTATTTATTGCAACACACCACAATTGAATACATACAAAATAACTAAAATGTAGGTAACACAATGGGTGACCTTATCGCTTAAAGTGATATGAAAGTTAGGGTGTTTAGACAAGGAACACTACGGTACTTGACACATGCAAAATTATAAATTAATAATCCTACGATAAAATACGGTGGATAAAATACGGCACTTTTAGCATTAAGTAAGCACTCAATGTCGACTCATCATTTATAAAACAAGTTCATTCTTGTTGTTATGAAAACTTACCTACCTGTATCATATTATCTTGGGAACTTTATTACGAAATCGAATAATATTCTTAACCGATTTAGAAAAAAGAAGTAGGTATTTGCTTTTTAGAAATCCCGAACTCATACCAATATCTAGATAAATAAACAAAATATTGCATGACATTACACACAGCACAATCTAGCCTCAAACTAAGCTCTAGACTTGTACTATGGGTACTAGACCACGGGTATACTACTTATAATATTATGCATAGAAAGAAACTTAGACCAGATAGGTACAAATATTTAGTTTTTGCGCATAAATATTCACAGCCTTCGGCGTTTTTAGACCAAAAAATGTAAACATAGAACTGCTAATCGAAGTACTTGCTGTGTCCCGCAGGACAACTGTGTAAGTCCAGATTCCGCGGAAATATTTTAAACATTTAAGCAAATATTAATATTAGCACGTCATTCTCTGGGCGTTGCTATCATTTTTCTTTTAGGCTTAAACATAAATTTCTTTAATTTCATAAAAATACGAAACGTATCAACTAATTGCCCCAGTTATTTTAACTATCGTAAAATTAATAGTAAGTAAATTGACTACACATCTTAATTTGATGTTCTGTTATAAAGAGAAACAAAAAATTTTATAAACTTAGTTTTTGATTCTCTGAAAATTTTATTAGGCGTTTTATCGAATGTTAAATTCATATTGTTTTTTATTCTATACTAACTGCATCAAGCGGTTTCACTCGCATAAGTCTCGATCCAAAATTAATTTGATACCTTTTCTCTTAGGTTATCTCGTAAAACATTTACATTCTATCGAATAGAAATACATTTTAATCATTGTAAAAATAAAACAAAAGAATAAAATAAGTAAGTTTAATCTCAATTGGTTATGTAGTTTTAAGTTAAGTTAAGAGTAACAAACAGGCATACTAACTTTATAATATTACCTATAAAATAATTGAACCCACGGCTTCGGAATGGAAATTGCTGTTTCACTCGCATAAGTCTCGATCCAAAATTAATTTGATACCTTTTCTCTTAGGTTATCCCGTAAAACATTTACATTCTATCGAATAGAAATACATTTTAATCATTGTAAAAATAAAACAAAAGAATAAAATAAGTAAGTTTAATCTCAATTGGTTATGTAGTTTTAAGTTAAGTTAAGAGTAACAAACAGGCATACTAACTTTATAATATTACCTATAAAATAATTGAACCCACGGCTTCGGAATGGAAATTGCTATATCTACCACTATACCATTTAAGCCATCGACTAAAAAAAGATATTCATTTTTTAACTAATAGAGTAGACATTACATCAAACGGATTTGGTAGGAATCCAAACAATCTTTTACCTCTATCTCTACGATATTTATAAAATAAAATTTTCGCAACGTGATCGTTTTTGTATTCTTTTGTCTTTTAGAAAATGATTCTTAATGGCTTTAAAATAAAGTAAGTAATAGTATTTTAAATAATTTTCTTTGTTTATACCGACGGAAAACTAATAAATCGATCAACATTCCACGTTTAACGTAATTTATTATTATTGATTTTATTACATGATTTTGTCGGTCGACTAAAAGTTTTTGGTTGTAAAATAATTATTTGCTGACAATTTGTTTTTTTACGATATAAATACGCTTTTATGTCATGAAATAGTCATTAAAATCTGGAAAATTGCGCCGAGAGCCTGCAGCTTACTTACCGTTATTTACCCTAGTTACGGTCGATAAGAAGTACTTCTTACTCTTCAAGCTGAAGCTGACCTCTAAGCAAGGAACAAAGCAGCTGAATCCAGCCACTTGTCTACTTTGAAGATCACATTTTTTTTCAAAGCTAAAAACAATCATGTAAGTGAGTACATACGATCTTTCTTTATTTTTTCACGATTCAAAAAGTTTTATTTGATATGTGATATAATGTAATTTTTGTTTTTTGTTTTTTTAGGTCTGATTACGAAAGCAGTTCTGAGGTCACAGACAGTTGGATCGCTGCAGTACCTGAGAAAAATAAGAAGCAGGCCAGCGTCAAAAAGGCGACTAAGAGGAAAGCCAGCAAAGAAACTTCTGAAGCCGTTTGTTCGAAGTAAGTTCCTGCTTAGTTTCTGTTTTATCATTGAAACTGAACGTATCGTAACGTAATTTCATTGTTGTACAACTTAAAACGTCCAGATGTATCCCCTCAGGTAGTCAGTCGATACCAATCGTTTTATACGGTTCCAGATAGCTTTGCGAAGTCCAATTTCATCTAACTAATTATTTTTATTTTTGTTTACAGAAAATCCAATATATTTTCTATAATTGATGGAGATAAAGCAACCTTCAGTGAAAAAGGAAAAACAAAGGCCGGCGGAGCTAAACCCCTGATCTCTGCTTTTGCGACACGAGTCGCAAATGGTCAAGTGTATCGTACTGCTGACTCCAGCGGTGATTATTATCTAGAGCTCAGGCTTTATAATAAGGCCGACATTATTAACGAAAAACCTGAGATACGGTATAAAAAAGCTTTATCGTCTTTAAAACTGATTTTGGATGAGGGGCACCCGAGTTGGGATCCACTCCAAAAACTTTTAGTCACATCTTTTGATGTTTTTAAAGCATCAGAGGCAAAATTTTTTAAAGATTCTAATTAAATTAGATTATTTTTAAAGATTTAAAAATAATTATTATAATTTTGTAACACTTGAGGCTTTTTTATAACATCTTTATGACTTATCTTTTAAATTTTAAAGATTTATCATCACCAGCCCGTTAATTTGTCCCACTGCAGGGCAAGGGCGTAGGACATGTCGGTTTCCTCACGATGTTTGCCTTCACCGTAAGAGCGATGTTATATATATAAGATTATAAGTTTAATATTGTAACACTGTAAGCTAGCTAGGCTCTCTATGCAATTTTCCAGATTTTAATCACTTATCTTTTTCATCTTGTAAAATTTATAAGATTTACATAAGATAATAAATAAATAATTATTTTACGTCCTTGATCATTTACTCTATTACCATGCCTTTCTGTAAGACGTGTGACTTAGTAATTAATAATCAATCCTGGGTAGGTCATTTAAGAAGCAGGGTTCACAAACAAAAAATTTCAAGTCTTTTGGTTAGCGAGGGGATTGAAACCATTGAATCTGCATTTAAATGTAGAATTATATCTTATAGAATTTTGGCTCAGGAGACGAATCAATCTAGTATTGAATTATTTTTAAAATCGATTCGTGGTAAATTACAACGTCTTTTAAATGATTGCATAAAGTTACATATTTGCATAAAAGTTAATTTTGAACTTTACGCAGGTTTTATAACGTTTAAGGATGATCACATAGATATTAAATCATTTTGTACGAAAAATACACCTATTTACAGTAATTATAAATTCGATATGTTATTTTCTTCACTGCTTCAAACTTTGAAAAACCAAGTGGAGGAATTTGAAGGTCGTGACAGCGGCTGGTCATTTTTAAATTGTATTCACCTGGAGATTAACGTAAATAAATACGAACCGATCGGTGGTTCAACGTACATTGAATTACCTAATCAAATAAAAAGCAAAAAGGCTTGTATAAACGTTCGTAATACCGATAAGTATTGCTTTTTGTATAGTATTTTAGCTTATTTATATCCTACAAAAAAACATGTTGATAGAGTTTCATCCTATCCGAATTTTCGTGATGTGTTGAACTTACAAAACATGTCATTTCCAGCGACTTTTTCTGATATATCTATATTTGAAAATAATAATCATGGTTTAGGTTTTATAATTTACGGATTGAGTAAAAAGAACACTGTTATTGGTCCTCTATATAAATCTGATAACACTGTTAATCGACGAATTATTCATTTACTTTATTTAGAAAATGATAAAAAGTCCCATTATTGTTTAATTAAAAACTTGTCGCGTTTATTACGAAATCAAATTACTGCAAATCATAAAAAACTGTTTCTATGTGATACTTGTTTAGTGTTTTTTAAAAGTGCCGAACTAGTAGACTTGCACACTTGCAGCGGCTTAGCTACTGTTTTGCCCGAAAAGGGTTCCAAAATAAAGTTTAGACATTATGACAGAAAACAAAACGTTCCGTTTGTTATCTATGCGGACTTTGAGAGCTTGCTTGAAGCGAGTTGTAATGAAGAAATTAGAGGTTTACATACTTCTACAACCCATCGACATGTACCTATTGCATTTGCTTATTACATTGTTTGTTCGGAGAATTCAGAGTACAATAAATTTGTAACATATCGAGGCATGGACTGTGTAGACATATTCGTATCTAACATATTTAACGACGTTCGCGAAATTCATGATATATTGTGTCGAAATGTGCCTATAATTTTTACTGATCTTGATGAGCATAATTTTAAAAACGCATCGAGGTGTCACATATGTAACAATTTTTTATATGGTGATAAAGTTAGAGACCATTGTCATATAACTGGAAAATTTAGGGGAGCTGCCCATAATTATTGCAATCTACAATACAAAATTCCAAATTTTGTACCAATTTTTTTCCATAATTTATCTGGTTACGACTGTCATTTATTTATCACAAAATTAGGTGAAGCTCCAGGGTCTATAAAAATTATCCCAAAAACTAAAGAGAATTATGTATCATTTACTAAGTACATGTCTTTTCCTGATGGAAAATTAATATTGTTGCGTTTCGTTGATTCCTTCAAATTTCTAAATACGAGTATTGATAAATTGGCGAAAACAATGCATAATGAAAAATTTGTGCACTTAAAAAAACATTTTTCGAATGATGCACAGTTTCACCTTCTTACTCGAAAAGGAGTGTATCCTTACGATTATATGAATAATTTACATCGTTACAATGAAACATCACTCCCAAATAAAAAAGATTTTTATAATTCTCTTACGAATGTGCATATATCTAAAAAAGATTATGCTCATGCGCAATTAATTTGGAGACAATTTAGATTAAATAATATGGGTCAATATACAGACTTATATTTAAAAACGGACGTTTTATTGTTAACTGACGTCTTCGAACAGTTCCGTATCACATGTAAAAGCTTTTATCAATTAGACCCAGCGTTTTATATTACCGCTCCGAGTTTATCTTTCGATGCGATGTTATACAAAACACAAGTCGAGTTAGAATTGATAAATGATGAATCTATTTATAATATGATACAATCAGGAATTAGAGGCGGTATTTGTTTAGTTTCACATAGATATGCCAGAGCGAATAATAAATATATGTTGGATTATGATCATTCGATTCCACAATCTTACCTCATATATATAGATTGCAATAACCTGTATGGTCATAGTTTAAGTTTAACTTTGCCGTTATCTGAATTTAAATTTCTATCTAAAGAAGAAATCACTAGTTTAGACGTAAATAGTGTACCGGATAACGCAGAATATGGTTTTATTCTTGAGGTTGACTTAAGCTATCCAAAATCATTGCATTTAACCCATTCAGATTACCCTCTAGCTTCACAGCGATTCATTGCACCAGGTTCAAAAACTGTTAAACTAATCCCAAATCTATATGATAAATTCTATTACGTTATTCATTACGTTCATTTAAAAACATGTTTGAAACATGGTTTAATATTAAAAAAAGTTCATAGAGTCATTACATTCCGTCAAAATGATTATTTAAAACAGTATATTGAATTAAATACGCGTTTGAGACAACAAGCTAAATCGACGTTTGAACAAGATTTTTTTAAATTACTTAATAACAGTATATTTGGTAAAACATTAGAAAACAACGCAAAGAAAGTGAATGTGAAGTTGGTTAATACATGGGACGATAGTCTAAATTTAACTAAAAAGAAAAATTCTGCAAGGAAATTAATATCCAGTCCTTATTACCACAGTAGCATTATTTTTAGCGAAAACCTAGCAGCTATTCAACTGAAGCCAACACAAATAGCATTAGATAAACCAATTTACATTGGGTTTTCGGTACTTGAACTTTCTAAAGCTCACATGTATGATTTTCATTATTCAGTAATGAAACCACATTATGGTGATCGATTGCAAATGTGTTATACCGATACAGATAGTTTTATCTATCATATTAAAACAAATGACTTCTATAAAGATTTAAAAGAACATTTTGTTAATTATTTTGACACTAGTAACTTTCCAATAGACAACGGGTATGGTTTATCTTTGATTAATAAAAAAGTACCAGGGTTATTTAAGGATGAAATGGGTGGTAAAATTATTTTGGAATTTATAGGATTACGGTCAAAACTTTATTGTTTAAAAACTGTCGAAACTGAAATAAAAAAAGCTAAAGGTGTCAAATCATGTGTCGTTCGCGATTTAGAAGTGTCTGACTATAGAAAAACTTTATTTTCTCAATCAATTTTAAGGAAAAAAAATAAATTGTTTAAATCAATAAAACATCAAGTTTTCACTCAATGCGTTGACAAAGTCGCTTTATCCAGTAAAGATGATAAACGTCTAATATCATCAGATAAGATATCTACAAAAGCACTGGGTCATGTTGCTTTTCTAGGAGTGTAAAACATTATTTTGTAGCTTATTATCGAGTTGACATAATTATTATTGTAACTCTAGTTATAATAATGTAGGCAAAACAATGCCATGAGTTATGAGTGGCTCTTAAGTATTCATTCTGAACCCTTTCCAAATCAACGTCATAAATTCAAAATTAAGAATACTATTTTGTAAAAATACCTACTATTTTGTGAAAATAAAAATACAAGGTATACCTATACCACGCATAAACTACCTGCGGTAAACTAAACGCGATGTTAAACCTATAAGTTATTTTTTGTAAAAATCAAATGGTAACTACTTTTTTGCTAGAGAGCCAGCTTTTAGAACAATACACGATGTTATAGCTATAAGTAATTATAGTTTAAGTTAAATAAGAATTATATTATTATATTATAAAAGCTGCATTTTATTTATCTCTTTCGAAATGAAATAATTATTTAGGTACCTATCCACTAATATTATAAACAAAGCAGTTTGATGATACCGACCAGCATGTTGCAACACGTTTGTTTGCTTTAAAGGAATGAAACTCGAGAACAGACACCTGCGCTGTTTCTTTGTAAAAATAGCAATATCAAGTATCATTGCATCAATGCATGATTTTGTCGAGTAAACACTAACTTCCATTAAGTGTTTATAATGTTAGTGGATTATTCTTTACTTGTACGTTACAGAGGCAAGACCTTTTGAGCTAATTAAATAAATAAATATTGCACGTTGGTAAGTTTCAAATTTTGACTTTTCTGTTTTCAATTCGAAATACTACCTATTTACGTATCTTAATGTGTTATTTTTATTGTTTCAGATAATGTCGGACATGGTACTAAGAAATGATGTGGAAATACAAGAGGGACTCTTAGGACTCGACACCCAAGATCTATTCTTTCAATGTGCGCAAAAATTTCCAGATTCGGATTATGAGGAAAACTTGCCTGTAAAAAGTTTAAAGAAAACACCACCAAAGCAGCTAAAACGAAAATTAAAGAAGACGACTAAGAATAATTACAGTAGCATCCAACGAAAGTCTTCATTTGTTTTGAACCGCGAGCCCTGTAAAGGGAGGCGGTTAATACAGATTAAAATAATTGACATTAGTGATGAAAACTGTGAAAATGAAAGCGACGTTGTTGTTTCGGCTCAATATGTAGTAAAAGATTTTGTGGACAATATATTAGACCAAACGGAGAGAGTGATCAAAAATATATCAGAAACTATAATCGATAATTAATTAATGTATATTTTAGTTAGTAAGTATTGTTTAAATTAATAAAGATAATCTGTTTTTAGTTAATTTTATTTAAAAATGTATTAGTCATAGATTATTTTGAAATAAATCCTTGCTTATCTGATTTGTTCAAATAATGTATTTTATTTATGAAATAGGTACCTTATTTGCATAGACGAAATAATAATAATACAAAAGTAATGATTGATAGAAATATATTTCAGTAAAAATATTAAGTACAAGATACAGAGTTAAAATATTTACATAAATTAAATTTAGTATGGTTATCAATATACCATTTTTTTATACACATAACATTTTTTAGAGCACACATTTTCTTATGATGAACACAATTTAAATTTACATTAGACTCCTCATATTGACTATATAATTTTAAAAGATTAGGACAGCCTAGCTTTTCTCCAATGTCAATTACTTCACAGTTCTCACAAAGATCTTTAATCCATTTGATCTTTTCAGTTCCTTTAATTAAAACATTTTGACAATTCAGATACGGTTTAACATTACGTTTGAATTCACTGTAGTCGATAAAACCTTCACTCCAATAAATTCCACGATTAGCTTCTATCCATCGTACCTGTTTCTTTTCTTCCACCGATAAGTGTTTAAAATGGAAAGGAGGTTTCACAAGAAAAGTTTGCGTACATTCGTTTCTTATAACGGCAAATTCTTTTATAATAAATTTATTATCTTTATCCTTAAATCCTTGTAAGTCCACAATCACAAATTCACTTGTGTTGGAATTCATATTTATGTTATCTTTTTCACTATGTTACTCAACGGTCTGTATTCAATGATGGAATCGTTTAAAATGAGACAATATGCAGCGGTGTGATCAGGTATCTCTGAATCGCATTCAAGCTCAATACGTACACTGACTACTGGACCGGACTTTAGGTTTTCACATTGTCTAGAGCAATCGATGACAAACAGTGGAGTTTTTTCATTAAATTCTTTTGGACTTAGCAGTGGTTCACTTCTACGTCCGTAATAGGATTCTTGGAATTTGATATATTGTTCATATAATAACGCAAATTTCTGATCTTTAAAACTTATATTTAAATTTTCATATGGAAAATAGACAGAATTAAGATACACTTTTACATCTCTCAAATTACAATGATCGAATCGTGATATATCTTTATCTGACGAGTTTTTTCTATTTGTTTGTAAGCCTAATACTACATATCTCGGTTTTTCAATCTGCGACGATGTTTTGATTGCCCAAGTATGCTTAGTTGTTTTTGGTACTAATGGATACTCATATAAATCCCAATTCCTAAAAGCTAAATGGAGGGGACGATCTTTTTCTAATATTTTTAATAAATATACTTTTTCTTTGTCAGACACTTTAATGTGTGGGACGCGCCAAACTAATTTTTGAATTGTAATGTCTTCGAGTGATTCGCCGGTTGGAATTTTCAAAGAATTTAAATCTGTATTGCTGCGTAATAATATTAGTTCATGTTTGCAGTTCATAATAATTTTCTTATAATCTTCAGCAAAGCCTAAAATGTTTTTCAAGGGTATTGAACAAGAAAAGTGTTCACCATGAGTTGTCTTTGTCCCGTTTACATCCCAACCCCAAGCTTTAGCCATTTTAGCCTCATTTTCATTTAAAGATAGCAAATTTTTCATTGTTGTTGTCATTCCTGCATTTTTTATTCTATCGATTTCTACTCCATTGAGTTCATAACGAACATCTTGGAACATAAAAAGAATTGGATTATTCGTGAACTCGATAGTATTAACTTTTTCTTTTCCAACACCTTTTACAATGTTTACCGTTCCTTCGATATAGAGAGTACTTGCTGATGGTAATATGTATAAATCCTGTTGGTTAATAGGGATGCGAATTTCGTCATTTCTGTTGAAACTTGTTATGTAGGGCTTATATGAATGATATTCTATACCATCTATGGTATTATCGTATGCCGGTGAACTCGTTATATCTAAGATGTTCATTTTAGTAGTCCGATTAATTTTAAGAACTGTTTATTTTCTTTTGTAATATTATTATTATTATTTTTCTTAGTTGTTCCTTTACGGATTGATCGATGAGTACTGATGTGTTTTATTTTCTTATTACCGTATTTATTAAAGTCTATCATTTTTTCTGATGTGCATATACAATTGAACTTCTTCACCTCGTAGATTTATCAAATTATTATTTATGTCTAACAATCTGATATTTATAGTACTTATGTTATTTTGATTAATAGGAAAATAAATTATATTTTTTGGTACTTCTATTATTCGATACCCTGGTGGAACGTTTGGAGCAAATTCATGAATTATATGGCTTGATTTTCCATTAATATATGATCCGCTCACTATGTCACATTCGATTCTTACCACTGTTGTAGATAAAATGTTAACTGGAAGCTGCGACTCGTGTATTATATTGGCTTTAAGAGTTTGTTTATCAAACCCTAATAATTTTCCAAGAGAATCATTTTTGTCGAATCGTATGTTTTTAGAACAAAAAAGAAAAGTTTTCAACGTGTTATTGTTACAAAATAAATTTATGTTTGTACCATTTTTTACGTTTGATTTTAAATAGTCCGAAATATCTTGGAGTTCATAAGCACCTTCGGGTATTTCTAAGACTTCATTGTTGTCATAATAAAATTTATTATTTCGTTTATCAATGTTAGGGATCGAATTGAATGTTGACAAATACAGAAGGGCACACTCGAATTCACCGTCAAATTGCAATGGTGGATAAAAAGTAGAAGATAAAATCGAGGTATTACCAGTTATAGACAACGTGAAAGACATTTTACAAATGAACGTAATTAAAACAATTTTATAATTATATAGTCAATATAATGATTAATAATCTATCACTAAAACAAAAAAAAAAAAAAAAAAAAAAAAAAAAAAAAAAAAAAAAAAAAAAAAAAACACTCGTAAGTTAAAGAACCACACACTTAACATATAAAATTCTTGTTTGTTAGATTTACAATAGCGTACTTATCACCTAACTCTTCTTTCCAAAACGTTTGTAGAAACTTTAAACATAAATGACCGCAATTAGATGTATTAAAGTCTTGATATCTACAATAATTATATGTGATGCGATATTTCAAATATTTAGCCAACTCTAACGGTGGCTTTAAATCACCAAAGCTATCAAAATATGCACAATTTTCGAATAGTTTTACATAGGCTACCCAATGAGTTCCATCATTTTCTGAACTATCTAAATTAACAATCCCACACTCAATATCCTTCGATTTTGACGGAAGTTTATTTCTCATAAAAACACCCCTAAAGTATGGAACATGTTGATTAGCATAATCTAAAATGTCAAGATCAGTAAGTGCGCGTCTGGGTAACCTTTTAACTAGTTTTTTGATTTATTTATAAAAATACCATTTCCTGTCTTATAGGGTTTTATATAGAGGCCTTTCCCAAGAGCAATTGATTCTATCATTCTATTATGACGTTGAGCTTCTTCCAAGTTCTTTTTAGCTGATTTATGATCGTTTACAGCTTTCGTTATTCCTGCTGCGCCTCCAGCCATTGCGCCCAATGCGGATAGTCCAGCGAATATTGGAATGAGCGGTAAAATACCTCCTATTTTCGGTAACGGTATAACACGAGGCACATGAACTTTTTTCTTATTTTTAATGAGTTTTTTAGCTGCAGAATAAGCTTCCTTTATTGCTGCAGCATCACTTTTCGGTTTTGACCTTTTCAATTTTTTATGTATTTTTGAAACCAACGACTTGAATGATCTCCCGCCTGCACCGTACTTGACCTTAGTTTTCATCGTTTTGTTCACAAGCCACGAAGCCAATTTCTCACCTGTTCCAGCGTTTTTTGATTTCATTCTCTGTTTTGCAATATTTATGAGATCTAAATCTGCTTTGTGTCGATCTTTCAAACTGTTTGAATTATTATAAGCAATATCGTGTCTCATACATGCGTTATCAAGCTCATTAACTCCTTTATCCCCTCTTAGTAATCGTTTCTTTAATCGTGTACCGGGTCCACAATAATTATAACCAGGTAAATGCAATTCAAATGGTAATTTATTTATAATACTATTTACGAGACCTCTACCGCGCATAGCTGAATTATAAATGAAGTAATTTCTATTGTCATTCGCAATTTTATATTTTTATAAATCTAATAAAACAGAATTATAATATAGCTTGTTTATCAATCCAACTGTTTTCACTTTTAGAAAGACCCAACCACTTGACAAAGAGTTTATTATTCTTTTTTCTTAAAACTTTTTCAATAAGGTATACGTTCGGACAGTTGGTTTTCAGCAGTTCTTGTTCATAAAAACGTCCTAATATTGGATGGTGGTACAGATCTTCTATAGAATACGTAACTGGTACAGAAAGATAAACATTTTTAACTAAAAACAATTCTGTAGACCAGTTAGGGGTATATCCTTTTTCGAAGCAGCTTTTATATTTACTTATACGAACATGATCTCCGATTTTTAGTTTATTGGATTTTGTATGCTTATTATTAGAGTTCTGGAATTTCATAATATTTTTCATTACAGCATTTTGATTTGAATGGTTAACATCTTTAGGTTTATAATTTATTGTTCGATGTATTGTGTTGTTATATTTTGATATGACACTTGTCAATGACTCTCCAATCCATTTATAGTTACCATTAAAACTAAAAACTTTAAATAACTTATTTTTCAATGTCCGTATTAGTCTTTCAACTATAGAAGCTTTTTTAACAGAATATGTAGAGTAATGATTAATGTTGTACTTTGCTGTTACTTTTTTAAATTCATCGTTGTAAAATTCGGTGCCCATATCAGTTTGTAAATTAATGGGTTTTCGGTGGTTTTTATCTAATACACTTTGAAACGCATTTGCGATTTCAGTTTTTGTTTTAGTTTTAACGGGGATAGCCCAAGAAAACTTAGAAAAACAATCTATTATCACCAAAATATATCTATAGTCACGGTTATATCTTTTTAAACTTTGAAAATCAATTAGATCTGCTTGCCATAAGTCATCGATGCCCTTTAATAATACTGATCGTCGATTAAAATTCTTGCGAACAGCTTTATGAATTTCATTCACAATTTGAAGTTTACTCATTTTTTAGTTCTAAGTAAATCAGCTTTTGTACAATAATCTGCAATAATATTATCGAAATGTTCTTTTACAACTGTTTTTAAATTATTTACTATTGTTGTGATCTCTTCCTTCTTTATATACAATTCATTTTGTGTATCTACGTACTCCTTGTTGACAGCATCAGAATTTTTCAGTGGAATTATAATACCGGTTAATCTTGTATTATGTAAATCAAATTCTCCGCTTTCGGCTTTCATTAAGATTTTATCAAAACTTTCTATAAAATCTGGTAAACGCAATCGTTTATGAATGTGATGTCCAAACTTGTCCATCATGGTGAACTGACAGGTGTCATCGATAAAGTTGAAATGAAATAACTTTTTAAAGTCATGCTATTTATTATGGTATAATCCCGCTTTCACGCAATTCTTCTATAATAGAAATTATTTCATTATCCAACCCAGTGTTACCAGCATCTTTTGAAGCAATCAAAAGCTTTAATCTATCTACTAATTCATTAGGATCGTCCCAGTAAACGTAGTCAGCATTTTTCTTCCAAGTTTTCATAAGTGGTAAACCTTTTCCTTGATGTGTTGTATCAGGTTGACTACTATCAGTGCTTACTGAAACTTTACGTAATTTGAAAAGTGGTTTTATAATAGTCAAGTATTTCCGACCTTTATTACTCTTGATCGGTTGATTTGGACTAAAATTTCTTCGATGAGCATTTGTTTCTTGTAACATTAACTTATAATGAGTCAAATCTTCATTATTTATTACGTCCAAGTTAGGGACTTTTTTAAAAAGTAATTCTTTTATTCCATTCGTAAATTTGTACTTCTTTGTGCCAACTTGAATATAACCATCGGTCAACACCACACGCGAAGATCCCATCATGAGTTTATTTCCGCGATCATTTCTAATACCAAACGGAACACTATCTAAACTATCTGAAGCATCCGGAGTAAGGGACCACGAAGAAATATCTAAATTTGCATCGGTTGAACCCGAAGACACTGTTTTAAAAGATTCGTCTTCTTCTTTATCCATTTTGATTGTATCACCATCGTAATCGTCATTGTCACTATCCTGTGACTCACTATATTCTTTTGGGCTTATAGACGCAATACTATTTAATCCAACGTTAGATTGTCTCTTTAGAGTTTTATCGCTACCTAATGGACTTGAAGTATTGAATTTAACATCATTTTTTAAGGCTTTGGAAAAATTAAATGATTTTCTTTTGACCGGAGACTCTATTAATAAAGAACTGTCTACCATTTTATTAAGCGGTTCTGTGATTGGTTTAAAAACCGATTCCAAAATATTACTTCTTTCCATTTCAATATTTCGCATTTTTCGAACCTTCTTTTTAACAGCTTCCGCAGCTTCAACAATTTGTTTTTTTAGATTTTTTTCCATTGTATCAGAGTCGATTGAACTATTAACAGTATTCATGTGAAATGATAGCGTAGTTTATGTATTTAGCTATTTATAGTCAATTTCTAAATTTAATAACATAATATTATTTACATAGAAATACAATCGAATAAAAATCGCCTAGAGAGCCACAGCATGACCATAAGCAATGAATTATGCATTCACCCTTTCCTTTAACAGCGTTTATAAATCGTTTTTTTAATTTTTGTTTCATCATATTCGACTTTGCTGGTTGTAAGTAACCTCACAAAATGATAGTACGAGTAATATTCTCCGCTATTTATAAGGTATAAAAAAGATAGACTTATTAAAAAAATTACTTTTTTCTTTATTTATAAAAACAATCTAATAATTTTTTCGAATACTTTTCTACAAATCGGACATTTAACTCCGACAGATAGAGAACACTTTGCACACGCCACAGCATGACCACAAGGTATGAAACACGTATTTAATTCTTCTTGCACACAAATTTTACATATAATTGACGATGGTATTGCGTCGACTTTTATTTGCAGAGTTTCAGGTTCAATTTGACTGCATTCTTCTTCGAATTCTTCATATCCTCCATTTTGTACATTTTTTACATAGTCTTCTCCTTTCATTACCAATACATACGGACATTTGTCAAACCAGCGTGCATGCTCTTCCCATGGTATATCGTGGGGGCCCCAATCTTTCATTCTTCCGCCGCAGTAAAAACAGATGACTCTGTCACCTCTTTCGGTATAAAAAAATCCTGCTTCAGCCATTTCTTTTGGTTTCTGTTTCAAACCTATCGGCCAAGTTTCAAAACTGCGTAAACGTTCCTCTTCATCAGCGAACCGACGAAAAAAGGGAATGTAGGACATTATTAAAAACACTGACAAAACATGTATTTTGAACCACGGATCGACGAACAATGATTTAAATAATAGCTATGCTATTCAGTTTCATAAGTCCGCTAATGAAATAAAACAAACGTATCAAATTTCTTTCGATAACAACCTTTGTTTTTTTCACAGTCCTTGTTTATTACAACATAACTATAAGGTTCTTTCCATATCTGAGCACACATTTCTCTGAATTCTTGCCATGTCATATCAGTATTAACGTGCTCATCATAAATGTGTCTCATGTTTATATCATCTTGCTTGAACAATACTATTAAATTTGCATTGTCTCTTATTAACTGTTTTGGTATTTTGCTATATGTCTGGTTTAAATAAAAACAGTCTATGTATTTGTGTCTGCCCATTGCAAAAAAATTACGCATACTGTTTTGATTTTCACAAGAGACATCATCAAAAATAATTACTGAATTACATTTTGCTACTTCTGGAGTGATTACTTTTTGATTTTCATAAAACTTTGAGAAAGTAACACCAGGAACCCTTTGTAATACCTGCTCTAAGTACTTGTACTTCGGTTGATAAAGAGTTTTTGAATATACATAAACGTTACGATATTCTAAACCATTTTCATGCAAAAGTAGACCTATAACCAAATTCGTTTTTCCACAGTTCGATGGACCGCATATTATACCGCGAACTGTATTTGGTAATAGTTTTCCATGACGAAAATTTTGTTGATCAGACGAAAAGTTGATATTTTCAAATTGTAAAGATACTGGTTGCTTAACGAACTTCATTCTAACAGTGCACCTAGCGAAATGACTAAAGATCTATAATAACTGTAATTAATAAACCCTAATGGTTAGCACTAAAATATTAAATAAAGTTTTGTTTCACATTCTAGGTATTGTACGTTGTAGACCAATAATCCAAAATATATTCTTTGATCTTTGGGTTAGAACCCCCGATGCGAAGAGTGTCCTGGCACTCGTTGGAAACTTGTAGTTTTGTTTCACATTTTTAGTTATTGTTCTTTTTGGACCAATAGGTAACTCTGAAAAAACTCTATTCTTTCAAATTTTGGGCAGCGAGGGCGCGGGGGCTGACCAAAATTTGAAAGAATAGAGTTTTTTCAGAGTTACCTATTGGTCCAGAAAGAACAATAACTACCTACTAATGACAGCAGCTATTTATATCGCTTAAGTTATTTATGGCCGCGAACAATAGACTTAACTACATTATTTCTTTATGAATTTATAAACAAGGAAAACTAAAGTTTTTCCATACCACTTAGTAATAAATGGGCACAATAAAGCATGTTGCCTAATTAGCACAAACATAATTTAACCAGCTGTGTTATGCGGTTTCCTCGATAATTAAGGTAGCTTTCTATTGGTGAATGAATTTTTGAAATCGGTCCAGTAGTTTCGGAGCCTATTCATTACAAACAAACAAGTAAATCTCTCCTCTTTATAATCTATCTATACTTATTATAAAGCTGAAGAGTTTGATAGTTTGTTTGAACGCGCTAATCTCAGGAACTGCTGGTCCGATTTGAAAATAATATTTTTGATTGTCCATTTATCTAGGAAGGTTATAGGCTACTTTTGATCCCAATATTCCTACGAGGTTGGGACTTACGAGGGCAAATCCCGCAGGACGCAGCTATAAAACGAACGTCATGTTAGTTACACTATTTATATATCTCAAGAACGGCGGAACCGATAACAATGAAATTTGGTACAGGGTTAGTATAGGGGTATAAATAAGATATATGGTACTTTAAATATAGGGTACCGCGGGGCACAGCTAGTATTAGTATATAGGTAAATAAGTATAATTAAGTATTAATGAGGTATTTTCTATTGTTACAGAAGTTAATAGAATCTTCGTCAAAGATGGTTCAAGCTAACTAAAGTCCGTATTTAACTGCCGCATTCAATAATTATTGTGAAAAACATTTGCAAACGACGCGCGAAACGTGAGCAGAGATGTCAAATGTCGAGGTGAACGTCGATAGAAACATGAACAAAACTGAAAATAATATCCAGAAGGTTGAGGTAAGTTTTTCGATTAGATTCGTTTTGTCATTTTAGGGTTTAGGTACCTACTCTAGATACTATCTATTATGTTTTTTGTTATCTAAAATAAACGGTGAAGGTAAAAAATATATAAAACTCTGGACAAGCCATACTACATGTCCACATTAAGATATTGGGCCCTACCATGATGTATAGGTCGTCTCGAAGTCGTCGCGTTGTCGTTCAGCTAAAAAAATAAAAAAAACACATCAAATAATTAAAAAAAAGGAAAGAAACTTAGAAAGAAAAGGGTTTTTAAATTGTCTGTGGTTCTTAAAAGTAGTCGGGGTATTTTTTTTTTAAATTTACTTTATTTTTTTGAACGATAAAAGGACGACATAGCAACTACAAACGAGCATGGTAGCGCGGATTGTCTCGTGCCCATGCGGGAACCTATTTTATAATTAACTAACTACGCCCCGCGGTTTCACCCGCGTAAGTCCCGCGGCAATATCGATATTGTTTTTTCACAAGAACCTTTTCCTGACAATAACAAACACAAGGAAAAAAGAATTAGCGAAATCGGTCCAGCCGTTCAGGCGTGATGCCGTGACCACGCAAAATAACAAAACAATGCCCCAATATTTCTCGAGAACAATTGTTCTCGAAGGAAGAAAATTAGGAAGTTGAATTCAACTTCCTTTTAAATTTCGCAAAGTTTCGCTAAAGCTTTTAAAGTGTTATGAACCGTTTTCGAGAATAATCTAAGAAATGGTTACATTATACTACCACTATTATATTAGGGGTTAAAGTATGAAATTGCCGATTTGTACTGAAAATCTTAATTGTTTATTTTTTTAATTTTTAACAAATTTATTTAATCAAAATAGCTGCCATTATTATCTATACATTGCTGCCATCTAATGTGAAGGTTATTAATGCCTTTGCGATAGAACTCCGACGATCTAGACTGCACAAACTGTGTGAAAGCATTTTGTACTGCCTCCTGGGAAGAAAACTTCTTGTCACGTAGATAATTGTCCAAATCACGAAAAAAATGGTAGTCCGTTGGAGCAAGGTCTGGTGAATACGGAGGATGACGAATGGTTTCTAAGTGCAGTTCCTGAAGGGTCAAAATGGTTTCTCGTGCTGTGTGAGGTCTCGCGTTGTCGTGGAGCAATAATGGTGAAGATCGAATCATGAGTCGGGGCTGTTTTACTGCTAGTTTTGTCAACATGGTTCGGAGTTCGGCACAATAGACATCTGCCGTAATTGCTTGACCGGATCGAAGAAAACTATAGTGAATAACACCATGCTGAGACCACCAAACAGTTACCATTACCTTTTTATTGGTAAGTTTTGCTTTAGGACACTGTTGTGGCATTTGACCTGGGGTCAGCCATTGCATTTTTCTTTTCCGGTTATCATAAAGAATCCACTTTTCATCACATGTTACAATTCGATCCAATATTCCTTCATTTCTGTACCGGTTCAACAAGGCAACACAAGTTTCAACACGCGTTTCTTTCTGCAGATCAGTCAAATCATGAGGCACCCATTTCTCGTATTTTTTTATTTTATTGATTTGACGCAAGTGAGTCAATAAAGTGGGTAAGGTAACGTTAAACCATGCCGCTAATTCCTGGGTATTTTGACTAGGATCGGCTTCCACTATCTCTCTTAATTCATCGTTATTCACCTGTGTGGGCGGTCTTCCTCGTGGCTCGTTCTTTAAGTCGAAATTTCCATCACGAAAGCGTTTAAACCAAAATCGCACGGTGCGTTCATTAGTAGACCCCTCTCCAAACGCAGCATTGATATTGCGGGCTGTTTCTGCCGCGTTAGTTCCGCGTCGGAACTCGTATTCAAAAATCACTCAAATTTTCGCAGTATCCTTCTTTCTTGTCTAAATTGAATAACAAAAACAATTGAAAGTCGATATTCAAATGTTTCACAATTTTTAAAAAAAGAACATCACAGAATCCATTTGAAAAAAGTTTCATTCGAAAACCTCAAACCATGAAGATTCTATGTCAATTCAAAGAACCTATTGCAATAAAACGGCAATTTCATACTTTAACCCCTATTATCAATTGACATGTTTTATAATCGCTAATTCAGTTTGTTTGATGCAGATACTTAGTCATGTAATATTTACAAATAATTAAAGAAAATATTAAACAGTCATTGTTTAAGTACAGCTAATGTGTTTGTAAAAGAGATACTTTACCTATTATAACATCTACTACCTTCAATGAGGTATATATATTTTGAATTAATTATCAGTACCTAATATTATGTATTTATGCGATGAGAAGAGAAGGACGAGCGACGCGACGACGACGACCTAGGTAAGTTTGGGTCGCGCAACTAATCCTTGCGGTATGTCCAGAGCTTTATATTGCGTTGAGTACGTCAGACAATGATTGATTCCTAGAGAGTTAAATTTTGAACTCTTTTTCTACGTACGAGCATAACAGGAAGTTTAAGCATTTTTTATTTGGTTTAATCAAAGTAAAATGTTAGCAAAAACCTACTTACGTAGTAACGTTGTGTTATTTTTTATAATTAATACCAGTTAGGTAGATAGGTCAAATAGGTCCTTACCTACATATTTTTTACTAAGCTGTACTTTTTACGAGTTTATCACGTCATATCTTTAAATCGATATGGCTAAGCAATAATATCAAATGTGATATTACTGCGTGTTTACTAACAAACTCACAGATAGCGAAAACTAACTCTAATTTAAAAACGTTGTTAAAAAGGTAGGTAGCTCAAAAACTGTATAAATTAACTAAATATTTTAGATATACCTGGCAACACATTATATCATAGACGGGTCCAATGTACGACTTATCTAATCATTTATACGATAATCCAAACGTACTGATTTAACGCATACTTTTCGATGTTTTCAGTTCACACACAGGGACGTGGAAAAAGGAACGGGTGGTTCTAAGTTAAATGAATTCCCTTGGGGCAAAGTGGTGATAATGATCGTGGCTTTGGGAGTGCTCGTGGCGGCTTGTGCCGTCACTTGGGTCTTCCAGGATTGGCAGGCCAGTTTGATGGTCTTGGCTATATTGGTTGTTGTGTACGTAATAGCTTTCTATTGGAGATGGCTCTGGATCGCAGGGAGAACGGCTAAGAGAGATTTTACGTAAGTACCTACTTATACCATAGACTTATTTGTCTTTATCTTTGTTTGGGAAACACACGTTTGTTACTTAGTTTCGTGGTTCGCGATAGTAGGCATCTCGCTATTAAATCGTAGAATCAAATACTTAATTTGTTAGAATACTTATTGTCCAGTTTTGGGGCAAACATGTATATTATCTTATCCTTCTAATATTAGCTAAATTGTTGTATGTTTGTTAGTTACTTAATTACGTAAAAACCGCTGAACCTATTGCAATGAAACTTTAATTAATTATAAATAACTGAAGACCTGTAATAACAAATAGGCTACTTTTTATCTAATCCGTGGTAACGGGACTTACGCGGGTGAAACCGCGGGACGCAACTGGTACAAAATAAACATCGTTTTCAAAAAATGCTTACAAAATTTTAGTAATCAGTATGGTCATCCTAAGTGTGGACAAACACTTTTAGAAATAATGTAGATAAATAAATACTAATGCAATTTAAAAATGCAAATTATATTTTAAAGGGTTATTAACATTGAAATATTTATTAGTTACCTACATTGTAAGTAAGTACCTAACTAATATTGTAGGGTATACATTTATATTTTCACTTATTAAAGGTGCCTTTGGGATGCCATTGGGCAAGATTTCTTAAGCTCATGCCGTAGTTTTGTTTTGAACATACCGGCGTCAATCAAACTACAACTCAATCTATTGTTTAGTCGCGTCCCATGACTAATCGTACCGGCTTGGACAATACTTTTGTAGGTGTTAATGGCATCTTTCGTATTAGTGACAAAAACCATTCTTTGTTCCTAACTAACATCCTCCTAATGCAACGCTATTGGCTGGCACGCACGCTCGCGCATCCTTGACCTAAAGGTTGCGTCCGTTTTTGCTCAGTATACTCAAATACAATAGCTTAAACTACAACTAATCTCAAGAGATTTGTTCTTATGTATAGGTATTAGGTAGATAATATGTAATTATGTGCTTAGGAATAAATTACGTTTTTATACAAGGTTCAGAATAAAAGCCAGCTTCTATTTAAGAGACGCTCTGTTTTTCAAATAGTTATAGAATTTTTCAAATAGTTATAGAATTATGAGGTTCAGTACTGAAAAAAAAACAGTTTTATATTAGGTATGGATTAACTGAGCTGCGCCCGTGTAACATCAAACTTCGCCAAAGTAATAAGTATATGCTTGTAATAGAGTATCAATAGCGCTTTAGTATCTTTGCATGAAATTACTAACAGTTGGGACGCTTTAGTGCATGATATCAAGGAGAATTATCAACAATTACTGAACTATTATTGAAAAAAATAAAACATAAAACCTGCAGCTGGTACCTTAAGTCCTTTTCTGACTGTACCTACATCGAAATCTGTTAAACTGTTTGACCACGAGGAACAAATAAACAAAGCCAACAAATCGCATTTAGTTTTTATAAGAATATTTGATTAAGCAATTTATTTTTGCAGGGCTTTGTACTGCTACATCAAAATTCTGATAATGACGAGAAAATTCACAAAAAGCAACTGGTCAATGCCCGATATATTCCACCAGATGGTTAAAAAACACCCGCAGAAGGCTGCCTTTTTGTTCGAGGAAGAAGTTTGGACTTTCCACCAGGTGAGATATTAATATTGTCCTTTTGTAATCTAGATGACAGCGAAAGAAACTTTCATGCTATTTATCTCAATCTAGAGCCTGGGATGTACCTAATAATATACTATGCTCTCATGAAAGAATCGGGACAAAATGTATCTGGTCTGGGCGTATTTCTATGTATAATATGTATGTATTTACAAAAGAAAAATAAATATAAGTAGTATATCCGTTGTCTAGCAACCGTAACACAAGCTTAGCAGCTTACCACGGGGCTAGATGGCGCTGTGTGTTCGTCACAGGATTTATTATTTATTATTATTATTATTAAAATCATGATGCTCCTAGATATGCATGGCGTCTTCATAATAATTAAACATAGGTAACTAGTTACATACATACTATAATATTTGTAAAAAAAAAACTTGACAGAGTTTTAAAGTAACATGAACTTCCTCTATCGTAGGTTACAAGAGTATAACAAATAAAAGTTAATTTCTTTTCTTGCAAAAAAGAAAGTTAATTTTTCTTCAAAGTTAAGTTAGTTTCATCTTGCAAGCATCAAGATGAAACAAATATGTGTCTTAATCGTAAGATCAGTAGGAACAATCACATATAAATCTCTGCCGAAGAGGCGCCTGTAAAATATATAGGTACTGTTACACAGTCGCGATTCGAATCCACGACTTTCGAAATGAAAGTCGAGATATGTACCACTAAATCAAATTAGCTCTCATTGAGATAACAAGCGAGCGTGATTAAACAATCCGGGAACAACACAATGAAATGATAATAAAAAACACGATTGCATATCAATAGCTGTACCTATTATATTCAATGCTCATATCAAGTCATTGTGAGAATAACTACAGTTACTCAGTAGTATCCAGATCGAAATCCGTGAGATTTTATGGTAATTAATAGCAAAGGTTTATTTATGGAACAAATAATAACCTATAAGTGTAGGTACTTAGAGGTTTTTCCTTGCTTGCTTTGTCCTGCCTGACTGACTGTTGGATATTAGAGAGTAGAGAGCTGGAATTTGGAGAATGTAGGTAATCATTGGCTGGTTTTCCACCAGAGATGTGCTATGAAGCTATGCTGCGAAGACGTCAAATCTACACTACGAAAATACGCTATGTGCACAATTGAATATGATTGGTGGATATCAAACGCATCCATAGCATCGTAGCATAGCTGGTGGAAAAGCAGCCTTTATATGATGAAGGCATACGATAAGAAAGGGGTTTTTGAAATACCGACGGGATCGGGACTTACCCGGGTGAAACAGCAGGACACACTTTTCAGGTAGGATCGGTAACGCGACCCAAGTAACACGACACGGGACATTGAAGTTGTACCTAAGTACATGCTGATACAGCAAATCAACATGACACAACCTTGGATTACAGATACATATATACAGAGCAAAGTTATTATTATTTCTTATCGGTTGTGAACCGATTTTGGCCGTTTGGAAAGTAGCCAGTGTGAAGTAGCCTATCCCATCCTACTTCCTACTAATATTATAAAGCTGAAAGTTTGTGAGTATGTGTCTATGTATGTATGTACGTATGAGTGTGTTTGTTACTCTGCGGTTGTTAATTGCGATGAAATTTGGAATATATAGGTAGCTGGATACCGGAAATAACACATAGGCTTATTTCCGATATTCCCGCGAAAGCGGGGCGCAACTAGTTATTAATTAATATTTGCAAGTTATTTGTAATTTGCATCAAAACTGCCAAATCGTCGTAGTAAAAGTCAAGTCGAGGAAGTCATTGTAAATGGTGGCTCTTTACAATGACGGTTCACGCGAGCTTTGGAGACAACGCTGAAGTTCATGTTCTGCACCGGTTTTCACTTTCATTACACTTTGTACACCTTCACGAAACTGAATTGATTAATATGCCTCTGAAATTAAAGAATTAACACGCATTTAAACTAGGTCTCACGAAAATTAAAATTTAGCACCACATCTCCTCATCGCGTTGCCTCCAAAACTCTCAAAAGGAGCAAAGTTGTACCCACGCGACTAAACCCAAGTGACACAACCTAGGTTGACAAAGGTTTAACTTATGTATACTTACATAATTATTATGACATAACAAACCTTTGTCATATAGACTAAATAATACGCCGCGGGTCATTCATTACAATTCGTCAATTGACTCAGGGGCTCTATTTTTGAACCAAATGAGGCATTTCGAGCGATTTTAATACCTCGTTTTCTACTGATTTTCGTTAAATTTCTGTAATTTTTCTACGTGATTCGCACGTCCACAACGAGTAGTATCAACCACTCGCAGCAGGAGTCCGACATCAAACGATAATCAGCAGATATCGAATTATTTAAATCGCCTGAAGTGCAACAAGTGATTCAAAAATAAGGCTCCAGACCACGTCGCTCGTCGCACGATTGGTAGTGAATGTTTGTTTAGAGCTTTATTGAATTCATTAACAGGTCATTAATATACTTACCTACTTATTTATTTATAAGTCATTGCGAAGTTGTTACTAAGTAGCATCAGTTCGAACTGAATGAGTTTTATCACGGTTTATGCAAATTTGGTGCATAATTTGTATCACAGGATAATACTCGTAATACCTTCTTACTTATTTCTTAATTTTGTCATAGGTTTTCCCGATTTTGTGATTTTCCGGTAAAACACAATATATTCCGGGTTTTACTCGCATTTTATTTCGCTTTCGGTAACTTTACAGTTAGCTTTTTCCAGGTCGACTAAGATGTAATTCGTCTATTTAACAGTCCAAAAGCTTCGTACTTTGTAATCGTTTACGTTCGGTATACCTAATACGCAAATAACCTATATAGCGTGTGTCTAGTTAAGCTGAAAAGTAGGCATAAAGATAACTTTTGTTGTCTGTATGTTTTTCAGCTAACGTTTTTTAAATCACGCAACCGATTTTGATACGCTTTCACTATCATTTATAGATAATTTATTTTGCAAGGTTGAGGTATAAGTAGGTATGCTTAATTTTATTTGTGTGTGTAATATAGTAGGTACCTACCTAAAATCGAGAGCCATAGTTTTAAATAGTAATATTTTAGATCGTTTTCAACTAAAGCAAAAGTTTAATAAGTTGAAGATTAAAATTTAGCACCTGAAGAAGGACGCTTAGGAACTTTGTTTTTTTACCATTGAAAAATATGTTAAGAAAAATACATGTTAAAAAATTCACTCGCAGCGAGGTCACGCCTCATGTAGGGAGTCGCGTAGCCTAGTTGGTAAGGGCACCGGAGTACTGATCCGAAGGCGCGAGTTCAGACCTCGCCGCGAGTAAATATTTGAAGATGTACTTTTGCCTTAAAATATTTCTGATAGAAATACCTTGAGCAATAAAAAACCAATTACGAAATATACTAATATGTCTATATTTCGTATGTATAGGTAATGGTAATTTTAAAACTCTACGGAGGCTCGTCTACTATTGAATGATAACGATAAAGGGTGCAAAAGTGGAGACCTACTTTTAATCCATGCTAAGCTGAGAGGATTTATAAACGGGTTCTAAAAAATATATTTTATTACTATGCTGCATAATTCATGACTAAAATTAATTGAGTGACCACATAATGCGCACCGATCCAAAAATAACTTTTTCCCGTAACAGTGAAATAAGGAAAAAACTATGCACTTTTAAGATAATTATGCTGTGACGTAAATACATCGGAAAGCACGAATGTTTACTTCAAAGAAATCAGAGTGGAATATTCTCTTGCGTCCATCGTCCTTTCTGATTCTTTATTCATATCATCATAATGATTAATAAAACGTGATCGTGGAAAATGAAATTATGTGGTTTCAAGACAAAAACAAATAATCGATTAGGAGATTCCTAAATGAGAGATACGTACCTGCCAGTGGCTAGGTAGATTGGTTGTTAAAAAACTTTGAATCTTTAATATGTCTAGATAAAATAGTAAGTCTTGTACCTTTGAGAATGTTCGCTGCCGACTATAGTTTAGAGTTTTAGCTATTCAATCAAAAACTACATTTTAAATTTATTTGTACTAAATCTGGATATCAAAATATATTATTCAGAGCTCTATTTGTGGGAAAGGTCGTGGTATAGTCAGCATTAACTAGTACTTGATAGATACTGGCAAAATACAAAGTTATTAAAGACAATTTTGTTTTATTACCCGGTCTATCAATATTTGAAACTAGCTATGTCCTGCGAGTCCCGATCCCGTAAGAATTTTCAAAAACCCTTTCTTATCGCAAAAATGACTTACATCACATGACGAAACTCTCCAAATTTCAGCTCTTTACTATCAGCGATTTAGGCAGTACGTCGATGTTTTACATCCGCAGACCAGGACAAAGCATTTTTATAGATAATTAACTCACGGATCTCTAATTATTTGAGATAATTGCTATATAGCTTTAAGGACAGATAATCGATGGGGAGTAAAAGTCCTCGAGTGGCGACCACGATGTAATGCGAAACGCCGGAGTGTTGGAAGACCACCTACTCGGTGGACCGACGACATTGTGGCGGTCGGGGAGTCGTTGGATGGAGGTGAATTGCGATCGCTGTTTGTGGGGTTTTATGGGGGAGGCCTATGTTCAGCACTGGACAGTTAAGGGCTGAGATGATCTCTAATTGTTATGAAACTAAATTCCAGCCCATGACTTTCTATTGGTGAAAGATTTCAGTCCAGTAGTTTCGGAGCCTGTTCGTTACAAACAAAATAATTTCTCTTTATAATATTAGTTTAGACGATTCTGTGTTCTCATTCAAACATTATTCTACTCTTACCAGGTAGAAGAATTCAGTCTCCGCGTATCGGCTTTGCTCCGGTCGCAAGGAGTGAAGCGAGGTGACACTGTAGGTGTAATGATGAACAACTGCCCTGAATTACCGGCCACGTGGGTAGGGGCAACGCGGCTGGGGGCCGTCTGTCCCCTCATCAACACCAATCAGACCGGGAACACGCTGTTACACTCCGTGAACATAGCCAGTTGTGATGTCGTCATATATGGGAGCGAATTTCAGGGTGGTAAGTTGCCTTAACTGATAGTCTAGAGCCCATGAACACAGACCCTCGTTATTAGAAGAAGATAGAAAACCCTAAAACCTAATTTTAGATCTACACTTTATATTATCGTATATTTTATATGTATATGTTAGTCTGTAAGGTATATATTTACAATTTGAATTATTATCAAATGTTTTATACATTATTATATTAGTAACTCAGTTCCTGCAATACAAGCTTGTGCTTAGTGTAGAGCCGATTTCTAATGTAATTTGATAAATGTTTGGTAAGATTCATATTAATAAATCAATTCATTCATTCATTTAGTACAAGCTGAAAGTTTGTCAGCGCTTTCTTCAAAAGTTTGGGTTATTGTGGCTTTGGCAGATAACCCGTAAAAGAAGTGTGTAGAAAACATTTAATAATAAAGTGTGATTTTTAGTCTATATCCTTAAGAATATTATTAAAAAATTTCATCATTCATTGTCAGACACTTCACCAAGATGAATAGACATGTACTGAGGCCTATAGCCCATATAGCTGGATTTATATACAGACATATGGGAAGTGTCTGCGGCGGGGGTTATAGGCCAGTATCTGTATCTAAGCTCACATCGAGGCGACCCTTGCCAGACACCCTTAATGTGGGTAACTTTTAGAGGTCTGAAGTTCACGTTCTTGCTCTATAAGTAATAAAAAGTCTACTATATAAACGATCCACGTAGTCATGCTACTTTGCACATTTGCGACTGTCGTGTTTGTGATCATCTTCATTATCTATAGGTATCTACTTTAGGCCAGATTTCCTAAAATAATTAGTAATTTTCTAAGATTGCTTGTAGTTTATATGTTTTTTGATATTTTTTTAAATCATTTATATTTTTTTTAAGTTTGTTGCCGGTTTTCGGGATTTTAGTTGACGGTTTTCTGTCATTATTATCATGTAACTGACCATTAGGCCTAGAAGAATTTTTGACTAAGCTCAAATATTATAGATTTTTTTGATTTTTAATGTTGAAAAATATAAACTTATTACATAAGTGCCTATCAACTTTTGTTAGACCATTAATATATGCAGATTGTTGGTTGTTAAATCATTAATAACACTGGTTTTCTTTTACCTTAATAATGTTTACATATTAATTCTGCAGTTCTATAGTAAATATCTCAAGGATTGTGTGTCTTAATTAATGTAATTATTGGAATGTCAGTGGCATATTGCCTTCACTTTTTACATTTAGTTTTAACTCGTGGTACGTTGAAAACCGGTCGTCTGGACCTGCGTGCGTATTTCCTAGACTCCTGACGTCAAGTACTTGCTCTTATCGAAAAAGAAAAAGATTTTTTGTACCAAATCGAGAACGAATTCATATGTTTAGCCACGTATGTAGAAAATCTAGTTGGGTTTGATGGCAAATAGGAAATATAGATTGGTGGTGAAAATGCCCAATTAATTACATATTTTAGCTGACTGTTTCCCTTTGTGCTTGTGCTGTACAGTGTTCATAGACAAAGTTACAACAGTTTCATTTAATAATTAATTTTCACATGATTGTTTTGAAGTCTTACTAGTATTAACAATTTAGTTGTTTCCGAAACTCGGACTCCACTGAGACGAAGACACAAAAATCTCATGATTTTTATTGCATTGATCATGTGATTCATCCACATTGTCCCATGAACTAAGAGAGGAGGAAATATAAGGGTTCCATTTTTACTTTTTGAGGTAAAAAAGAAACTTGTATAAATTATTTTTTGAGGTAAAAAAGGAATAAAAATTATGGAAAAGGAAGATTTGTTCTTGTAAATGCCACCTTCCACAACTATTTGGTTCTAACTCTGAATTACTCTAAAGACACAAATTAAAGCGGTCCCAATTCGAGACCCATTACATTATAATTAGACATGACCTGGGTCACTCAATTCAATAATTGTTACATTATTTTAGTGCTAATTATAATTTTGTATTATCAATTTATCATCTTTTCAATCATCAATTTATCATCTTCATCTTCATCAATTTATCACCTTACAATAGCCAATTAGTCTATTGTGTATTATGTACCAAAATATGATAATGCAATTCCTAATTAGCATAACAAGATATTTACCAAAGATTAGGTATATATGTGATCATGATCATTGACCGTAGATTCTTACGTACATCTACTTACTGTCTAGTTTTCATAACTTTTTGCAGTTTGCATACAAATTAAGTAGGTAAATGAGGAGGTAGTAGGTTGATTCGTTGAGACGCCTAGTAAGATTTATTGTGTGTACCTACCATAGATAAAACTACAGTATTTATGGGCACAATGTGCTTTACTTAGCATAGTTTCGCAATATTTTATTTTGCGTTGTTTTAATTAATGATACCAAAAAAATAATTTGGTTTTGGCCTCCGTTTGCCAACATCTGTTGTCATTATCAACTATCTGCTTAGTTCCTTTGTGCATAGTGAGGGGTAGATTATATGTACTAGCTTAGTCCATGTTTCTTTTACGCTAAACAAACGTCGGTAAAAAGCCGCTGCAGAGCTGACAATATTGTTACGTCTATCGTATGAAATTAATTAAGCCCGCCCCTAGGCGCTAAGATAAGAGTCAATGAATGACAATTAAATATGTCGAAAGATCATTGAGTTTGTAGTAGTGTTACGGGAGTGGCTGTTTACAAATGTCTGCCTTCTATCGTAGATCAATAGTAGTCGCATAATTTAGCAAATGTCTCATACACTGCCATATTTCATTGTTTGTTATCAAAGAAACGAAATTACGAACAAAACAAACAAAATACTTGCAAATAAATCCTAAACAATAAGCAAATGGAAACAACTATGGAATGTCACACATTCCAGTATTCGTATTATCTATCTAGTGGATAACTGAGTTCCATAGGCACATGCAGTACATTGCTGCTTTGTGGTTTCCTTGGCACAATACAATACAAAGAAAAACATACACAAATTAAAACTAGGTGGCACAATGGGCGACCGTATGGCTTCCATGCAACCTTTGAATGGCCAAATACTTTAAACAGATGAAACGTAGGGCGTAAGGAAGGGTAGGTAGGAAGATGATCCATCAGGGGCATTAGATATTGATAAAACACCACAATTCCAACATATTTTGTCCATTGCAGCTTTCAACGAAATCGCCAAAGACATGAAACCCTCAATAAAACAATTCGTCTACCACCGCCGCCCACTGAACCGAGGAGACGACTCCGTCAAAGTTGCGGAATCTACTAATGACTTCACGTCTCTTTTGGAGAGAACCCCACCAGCTCCGTGGTTTAAATCCGAAGGAGACGGCTTCAATGGGAAACTCCTGTATATTTACACATCTGGTACCACTGGGCTACCGAAAGCAGCTGTTATTTCTCCTTCACGGTGAGTTTAAGCTTAGTTTAGCACTTAGGAACCTAGTAGTTTGCGCTCCTCAAGTTCATTTAGGCAATTGTTATCTTATGCACTTATTTTGAGAACAATGATAAACCATCAATAACTACGCGATTGACTTTTGTTTGGGACGCGTTGATGGATGCGTGGTCCTGAATTTACGTTATATGTTGTGTGAAAATTTAAGTTCAATGGCATATTAAGTTCAGTTTCGTAAAAGATACGAGTAGTGAAGTTTAATAACAGTACCAACTCGGAATTCAAAATCACCACAATTTTAGTTGTATCCGAAATAATTCGACTTACTAACATTCTATGCAAAGATTTCATATATGTACCTACATTATAAACGATTTCAAGTTATTAGATATTAAGCCATCTAATCCATCTCAAAATAATACTAAGGTCTTTAAAAATTGGGAGCCAAGCACCAAAAACTAGTTTTTTTTTTCATGGCCTTTTCTGACGCTAATTGCTTGGGTATGTAATAAACTACAAACTTTGAGATAATTGTCTATCAAAAAGATAAACGAAAATATTGTTTTTTCTTTCAAAATCAAGCTTACAAACTGCTTAAAGTTTCCAAGACTGGGCTGGGCTATTTGTAAAGCCTGATTGCGCGCAAAAACATGTAAAAACTTAGGATGGTATATTGGTAGTGTAGCTTTCTGTAATTTTGTCCTAAAATTCTACATCCAGTGGGATTCAAACCTGCGATTAGAGGTAGTTCCTTCTGTCATAATAACCCCTTGCTACAGGAGACGATCCAGTCGGATTTTTATAGTATGATTATAGACTGTTTATCAAAATTCCAGCATGGTGTTCATGGCATCTGGAGTCCATTACTTGGGCAGTCTCCGTCGCAGTGACATCATCTATTGCCCGATGCCGCTCTATCACTCCGCCGGTGGAGTCATCACTGTCGGTCAAGCATTCATATTTGGATGCACCATCGTTCTGAGGACCAAGTTCTCCGCATCCTCGTATTTCCCCGATTGCATCAAGTATAAATGTACGGTAAGTTGGAAATGTTTTTTTTAAGTAGTATATTGTCCGTGAAAAAATGGTCTATGGAAATATACTTGGCTGCGGTCTTCGGTAACCCTATCTCATTTGGTATCAAGTTAATACTAATATGTTGACGACATATTATTTATTATGTAGACTTAAAGTTATGGTTAAAAAATGATCAGCTGCGATTTATCCTGGGCCCGTCATCAGTCAGTCCGTTTATAAGATGGCATTAAAGGGGACTTTTTACCAGGATGCGACTAGGTAATATGGTGAAAAATTGAGAGTTATTCTTAAAACAAAAACGATCAGCCAATGGTTAGCCTGTCCATTTCTATAATTTAGTTTGATAATTATGACAAAATAAACAATGGAGATCACTATTTGTGAAGCATGACTTTATTTCTAATAGGAAATTAATAATTTTAAAATAATTATTGCTAAATTCATATTCCGTAACTTGATGAATACTGTTAGTTTCACAATAACATTTAATAACGTAATGACTTTGTTAAACCTTGAATTATGCACGGGTTTCAATCTTTACGAACTGATGTCTGTGGAATATTAAATAAGGAATCTTTAATTTATTTCAATTCAACGGCAAATAGAAACATAACCAAATAAAACCATAGATTAGATGTAAACTTTGCCATTGTTTAAAGTAAAAATCACAAAGTAATTCATCATTTCAAATTATGCATATCCGCAATATACTCGTAAAACAAAAAAAACTGATTTGTAAATATTTTTTATAGGAATTAAGTTAACTTAGAAGGTCGTTCTAACTGCTAATGAGCGACAAAAATAAGGAATTTGAAGTTAGCACTTCCTTACTAGTAAAATACCAAAGTCATATCTGAAATCGTGTACTAATAATGAATGACATTTGATATTTCACGGTTATGTAAACTATACTTAACATAATATTTACGTAAGTTATATGTTTTATAATAATATGTCTAACCTTCAGTACCGTCTAGAACTAGATAGACCCTAGAGAATACGGTAGGTTCTAGCTAGAGTTTATTTCACTAGTCTGCAGGACATTTCGGAACCTCTTAGGGATGAAGCTCGGACACGGTACGGCCCCGTGACGGTCTAATATAAATCATCAAATCTTGCTCCTTCGTGCAAAAACCGCTGAACTAATTGAAGCCGATTGATGAAACACGGCAGTCAGGCCAATAGCTAAAGACGTGTCCGTAACAACAAAACACTAAAACTAGGCCTGTAAGAAGAACTAATTACTAAGACTATTTTGCAAAATTACCAAAAATTGTTTTTTTTAAATTGATGTAAATAATGACGTTTTAATTGTAGGATTGGGGCCTTTTTATGTCCCAATATTGGAGATTAATAGAATAAGAACTTAGATACACGATTAAAAACTGCAGAGTAAACTAGCATATGATATACGCTACAGAATGAAGATTCATTGAAAAGTTAAACTTTTAGCATTACGCAATGAAGACGTAATAATATGAGAGTGCGCTTTTAATTCAATATCGATAGCTACATAATGTAACATTGAAGTGGCAAAGTGAAAGGCAGTGAAAGTACCATGAAAGCGCACTGGATGCAGTAAAGCATTTGCTAAGATGCAAGATGGGAAAACAAACGCGGGAATTTCGCGGAGAAAGTTCTTTTTACGTATTGACATGACAGTTATTGTTTGAAATGTTCATTAGTTTACATCATTAAAATTAATTAACACAAAGTAAGATCTTATTACGTATGCTTGTTGCTTTATGTGTGAATGTGGTAATCAAGATAAAAGAGATTTCTTGGAAAAGTATACCTACCTAAGCTACGTGCTACAGTACCGTACTGACGATTGCACGTGGTTTTTGTGGGACAAGACACAATAGTTTACAGTTGACTATAATGTCATAGTTTTATTGACATGTAGTTTACTATCGTTTAAATTGATAGTCTAAGGTCTAACTGATTGAAATCAAATCCTGGTAAACAACATAATAGGTACTACTCGAACATTCCTAAATAAGTAGGTACCTATATTGTCTTTATCTTTTATCTAAACTCTATACTTATAATAAAGGAACAGAGGACAAAAAGTCTGTACTTGGAATTAAATTTAAAAAAAGTAGTCTAGGGGATTTAGGAAAAGTAGTAGAACAAACATAAATCATTTTTAAAATACATGTCGGTCTGTCTGTTTCTCTGTTTGTTCCTTATACAATCAAAAACTACTAATCCGATTGAAATCTGGTTTTCAATATTGGATAGTTAGAAAGGATAGGAAATCCAAATAGTAGAACCCGAGTAATTAACGAAAAAGTGCAACCGCTCGAGAACCGCCCGCGCCCGTGAGAACGCGTTTTTCACTTCCGCGGGTAGAATCGCGGGACGCAGCTAGTCTTTTACAAAAAAAAAAAAACCATATTTGGCGTGGTCATGGCATCACGCATGAACTGCCGGATCGATTTCGATAAATCTTTTTGCGTTGTGTTTGTTATAACCAGGAGCAGGATCTTATACCAGAATTTTTAAACTTGGGTGAAACCGCGGACTGCAGTTATTATTTGATAATAACGGTAAATTAAGATATATGTATGCCTAATTCGAGGTAGTTTTGTTATGCATTTAAAGATGCTATACGCTCGGAATCAACAGGCTTATTTTTGATTACGATTTATTTTTAGACACATAAAAAAGCAACTTTATTGACAGTTTTTCTCTTTGGATGAAAGGATTTTTTTTCTTTCTTTCTTTAATTCGTTCGGACCATTAGGGGTTCGAAGTTTTTCTTTTTTTTCTTTCACTTATTTAGGTTTTCTATGACTTTTGACTTATTAATACCTACCTGACTAGAATATCTATCTAAGTATCTTTGTATTTTACTCCAAGTATTAAATTTTAAAATAAATTTTATTTTACTAGAGCTACAGGATAAACGTTAACGTAGCGTAAAGGTTTTATTATAGTTTTACCTCAAAAATGTTATTATTGAGTTTAAATGTCACCTGGCAAACCGTTCAATTCAACTCAAGGTACACTAGTGTAGTTAAATAAAAACAAACGACCAACAAGGACGACGCCACTTTTCCACTTACCGGCATAAAACTTGATTGGGTAGTTGGATCGAACTTAGTAATGCAAGCTTATAGGAATAAGTACATGGTTGACAATAACATTGAAATAAATCTCATTCAATAAATCCCCCTTTGCAGACACCTCCCTCGAGGTAGTCTAACCTGAGAGAGGTGTCTGCAAAGGCATAAGAAAAACATAAGAAAAATCTACACTAAGATTCTAATTGGTTGCAAATTAAACTGACTTAGGTATTGCATAATCCGGAAATGAGGTAAAAACACAATGTTACGTATGTTGCGGAGCGTATAGCTGATTTTCTCTAAATAACTTTATACAACCTATAGGAAATTTAGCGTATTTTAGTTCACTGTTCCGTACGCAAAAGGTAAGAACGGAAACCTTTAACACAAGACTCCACTGACGGTCTACCCGTCACCAGATTTTTCCTTATGGACCATAATAGCTAGCTAGTTGACATCTTCACAGATGTATGTATATCTGTTGCTGCTATTACAACAAATAACTGAAAACAAATCAAAATAAATATTAGGGGTTAAAGTATGAAATTGCCGATTTGTACTGAAAATCTTAATTGTTTATTTTTTAAATTTTTAACAAATTTATTTAATCAAAATAGTTGCCATTATTATCTATACATTGCTGCCATCTAATGGGAAGGTTATTAATGCCTTTGCGATAGAACTCCGACGATCTAGACTGCACAAACTGTGTGAAAGCATTTTGTACTGCCTCCTGGGAAGAAAACTTCTTGTCACGTAGATAATTGTCCAAATCACGAAAAAAATGGTAGTCCGTTGGAGCAAGGTCTGGTGAATACGGAGGATGACGAATGGTTTCTAAGTGCAGTTCCTGAAGGGTCAAAATGGTTTCTCGTGCTGTGTGAGGTCTCGCGTTGTCGTGAAGCAATAATGGTGAAGATCGATTCATGAGTCGGGGCTGTTTTACTGCTAGTTTTGTCAACATGGTTCGGAGTTTGGCACAATAGACATCTGCCGTAATTGCTTGACCAGATCGAAGAAAACTATAGTGAATAACACCATGCTGAGACCACCAAACAGTTACCATTACCTTTTTATTGGTAAGTTTTGCTTTAGGACACTGTTGTGGCATTTGACCTGGGGTCAGCCATTGCATTTTTCTTTTCCGGTTATCATAAAGAATCCACTTTTCATCACATGTTACAATTCGATCCAATATTCCTTCATTTCTGTACCGGTTCAACAAGGCAACACAAGTTTCAACACGCGTTTCTTTCTGCAGATCAGTCAAATCATGAGGCACCCATTTTTCGTTTTTTTTTATTTAATGATTTGACGCAAGTGAGTCAATAAAGTGGGTAAGGTAACGTTAAACCATGCCGCTAATTCCTGGGTAGTTAGGATCGGCTTCCACTATCTCTCTTAATTCATCGTTATTCACCTGTGTGGGCGGTCTTCCTTGTGGCTCGTTCTTTAAGTCGAAATTTCCATCACGAAAGCGTTTAAACCAAAATCGCACGGTGCGTTCATTAGTAGACCCCTCTCCAAACGCAGCATTGATATTGCGGGCTGTTTCTGCCGCGTTAGTTCCGCGTCGGAACTCGTATTCAAAAATCACTCGAATTTTCGCAGTATCCATCTTTCTTGTCTAAATTGAATAACAAAAACAATTGAAAGTCGATATTCAAATGTTTCACATTTTTTAAAAAAAGAACATTTTGAACACAGAAACCATTTGAAAAAAGTTTCATTCGAAAACCTCAAACCATGAAGATTCTATGTCAATTCAAAGAACCTATTGCAATAAAACGGCAATTTCATACTTTAACCCCTATTATTTATTCTAAATAACTATGTCTAAGGATGTTAAATTTTCAAAATATCGAGAAGAATGAACAAAATATCTCAATACTTTTGTTATTGGATTCTGGGATGTTTCTATTTTACAGATTAATATAACTAAAATTTACTATTTAGGGCTCAGTATCCAACGAGCAAAAACGGAAGCTTTTTACTAAGACTCCAGTGTCTCTGCCTGTCGGACACCCTTAGTGCGACCGAAGCCGATTCCAACTCGCGCTTGGCCGGTTTTTGATCCCTATATGATTGTTTCCAGGCCGCCCACTACATCGGCGAGATGTGCCGGTACCTTCTCGCCACACGTCCCGCACCTACAGACACGCAGCACACCGTCAGAACTGTATACGGAAATGGAATGAGGCCTACTGTAAGTCATTTTCGTCTTATTTTATTTTTAGGGGTTTGTGTATAGCAAGGTCTGAGGAATCTCAAGGGATTGGGAGTTATGCGGATGAAACCGCGTGGCGCAGCAAGTTTTCAAAATTTCTTAACTGATTTGATGGATTTTTGGTACAAAGTTAGATGGGACCTTGGAGAAGGATTTTGATTCCGATTAGAGGTGTGCTTATCATGTTCTCTAGCGGATTGAACATGGAATCGTTCTTTTAGCTGTCGGAAACAGGTGCGGGAAACATGTTCGCGGAACTACTTAGGCTGAAATCTATAGTCCGTACTTTGTCTTAGCTCAGACTTACCTAAATATACCTATGTAGCAATATTTCTCATTTTTACCACATCTCAAATTTTGAGATCTACTTAATTATTTAAGTAGCCCTCAATTTTTAAGTGGCCTCAATGTTTGATCAAATTTTAAATCACCACTGAAAATTTGAGAGCTACTCAACTATTTAAGTAGGTCCCAAATTTTAAATGCCTTCAGAATTGAAGAGGCGAATTAAAATTTGAGGACACTTACAATTTGAGGGCTACTTCAATAATTGAGTAGCTCCCAAATTTTAAGTGTGGTGGAAATGAGAAATATTAATTCAGCCAAAGTTCAAATACAGAAACAATTTAAAATCAACCTTAAAATTATAGCTTTAAAGTACAGAGCAGAGTATACTGGCAATTATAGTGAAAATCATTCATTCTATGTCCGGAACCGGAAGTGGTCCGGAAAGATTTAGATAATTGTTGTTGAACGGTGCGAAGTTTCGGTCCATCTATTTTGAGATCAATCCTGAAACGGAAGTGGTCCGGAAAGATAATAGATAATTTTCGTTAATCGGTGCGAAGTTTCGGTCCATGTGCGGATTGCTCGGTCGGTCCGAAACGCGATGCGATGTGTGACACTGACAGTGCCGCCGGACATGTGAACATGTTTGATTATGATTTGCGGAGTGGATTGAAATCGTTCCTACATCGGACATGTTTCCATGAACTATTACGGTCCGGAACTACACGTCTCTAATTCCGATATTCTCGCGCAAATAAAACCGCATCTAGTTTTCAATATTTTGGGGTTTACAAATATTTCTTGTATTTTTTTATCTGAATAAGTATGTTGCTTGATAGCTAGCTCGTTTTCCAGATTTGGACCGAATTCGTGAAAAGATTTAAGATCAAGAAGGTAGTGGAATTCTACGGCGCTACTGAAGGAAACGCTAATATTGGTAAGTTGATAATACGTTCTTTCTGCTAAAACCGCTTCTCATAAGTGACCTAGACTGCAATTTTTAAATTGCTTCCAAATACAATTTTTTTTGTCTTTTATTCCTTTAATATATGTAAGTATAGATAATAGATATAATTATTTTTCATACTTAAATTATCGTCTGAATGTCGGTAGCGGTTTTGTGTTCAACTAATTTTTTGCGACTCATGACTACATACAAGGTTCAAATTAAGGAAATTTCAGTTAGATTTTTTTCATAAAAGTATATCCTACTTCTTACTAATATCATAAACGCGAAAGTTTGTATGTAAGTATGTATGTATGTGTGTGAGGTTGTTACTCTTTCACACAAAAACTACTGAACCGATTGCGATGAAATTTGGAATATAGGTAGCTGGGGACCTGGATTAACACATAGGCTACTTTTTATCCCGATATTCCCGCGGGTACGGGACTTACGCGGGTGAAACCGCAGGGCGCAGCTAGTATATTATAAAGCTGAAAGTTTGTGAGTATGTATGTATGTTGCGAAGACATGGAATTCAAGTAGCTGGTGACATGGAATAACACATAGGCCATTTTTATTCCTGACTAAAGCGGATGAAACCGCGGAGCGCAGCCAGTTACTTTCTAAAGTTCATAAATAGTAAAACTAATTTTATTAACAGTGAACATTGACAACAAAACTGGCGCCATTGGTTTCGTGTCGAGAATAATTCCTGTGATCTATCCTATCGCTATACTGAAAGTGGACCAGGAAACTGGAGAACCTATCAGAAATAAGAAAGGATTGTGTCAGGTACGTAATTAAGTATATCTTATTCGATTATTAAAGTATTGGAAGAATTTCAGGAAAGAAACGAAGTCTATAATATTAGCTTAACCAATTTTCATCAAAATAGATCCAACATTTTTCAGAGCCAATGGTGATATGAACACATCTTTACTCATTAATAAAATTCGTGGAAAACCTTAATATCTATTTCACAAATTATTCGTTACCTGAACAACCCATATCTCGGTTTTGGTGAAACCCTTTTATTCAGTTTGGTTTAACCAATCTTCTGGTTAAACCAAACTCCCTATAAACTTGTCTTGCCAAATTCCTATTTCCCATTCGTATTCCTTAACACATTTGGATTTCAAAATACGGCATACATTTCTATGGAATCACACTGGACATTTGAAGACATCACGTCATTAGCACACTAATAATTTGTAATTTTACTTATCAGGTAGCGAAATCAAACGAGCCAGGTGTGTTCATCGGCAAGATCAGACCGAACAATCCTTCAAGAGCGTTCTTGGGATACGCAGACAAAGAGGCCTCGGAGAAGAAGATCGTCAGAAATGTCTTCAGCTATGGAGATTCTGCGTTTATATCAGGTATGTTCTGAAGGAAAACTTCTAGGGTAGAAGAGTAAAGAATATTTGAAGCATTGTTCTTTTATATGTTGAAAAGGTTAGGTATATAAAGTTATTTGTAATTTGCATCAAAACAGTCAAGTCGTCGTAGTAAAAGTCTAGTCAAAGAAGTAATTGTAAATGGTGGCTCTTTACAATGACAGTTCACGCGAGCTTTGGAGACAATGCTAAAGGAAGGCTTTAAGATGTCGCTCATGTTTTTCCTGAAACATGAAGCGAAATCATGGAATCTTGACAATTTGACACAGAATCTAATATTTAATGCCATCATAGATGTCTGCAACCGTTATTTAAGCTCTATTTGAGAGTATGCAGGATTCAAACAGGTAGTATCTCATTCCAGGTGATATCCTGGTAGCAGACGAGCTGGGCTACCTGTACTTCCGGGACCGGACGGGGGACACGTTCCGCTGGCGCGGGGAGAACGTCTCCACCACGGAGGTTGAGGAGGCAGTCTCTAGAGTTGCTGATCAGAGGGACGCTGTGGTCTATGGAGTCGAGGTAACAACTGTTATAAAAAGCTTTTATTTAGTTTCACATGTCCTGTTATGGATGACAATGACCGATGTTGACAGTGACGTTGACAGTTCCAATATCAATGCGTTCAAAAGATGACCCTTAAAAGAGTTTTGGCGGAAACTCGTTGAGGAGGTGTGGTGCTAAATTTACATTTTTGTGAAACCTAGTTCAAATGCGTGCAAATTGTTTAGTTTCGGGGGCACATTAATAAATAGACCCTTATAAGTTCGGAGCAAGAACCCATACCATACCTTCGTTATTTTACAAAAATAACGAAGGCTTGGGATTCACGGGCTCTTAGACTTATAGGCATTGCTTAAGCCTACACTGGGCGTTCATAGAACTGTTTTTAAAGGAAATATATATCCAGATTATATCAGTCAACATGGATATTTCTGTAAGGAAATTTCTCCAACTTTTTGACATTTACATTTCAGATTGCTAACACGGAAGGTAGAGCTGGCATGTGCGGTTTAGTGGACACTGAAGGCACATTGGACCTGGAAAAGCTGGTCAAAGACATGGCGAAGGATGGCCTGCCCAAATACGCGAGACCTGTCTTCATTAGAATCATGGATAGTGTTGATATGACCGGTAAGTTGTAAATTTTTTACTTAGTTAGAAACCCTCCTTATAATTTTGTAAGAGCAAAGCGCGTTTCGAAGGTAGCTATTAGTTTTAAGACATGGCTAAGTGCAATGCTTATGATTTTTAAGGTTTCGTACCCAAGGTTAGAAACGGAACTTTTTTTACTGAGACTTAATTGTCCGTCTATTTGTCTATCCGCGTAAAATCTCGTTGAAACAGCTGGATAAAAAGCTATCCGCATACCAAGTTTCACCGCAATTGGTTAAGTAGTTTCTGCGTGAACCAGAAACAAACATAATCATTTACTCACTTACTTACACATGAACTTTCACTTTTGTAATATTAGTAGAATCAGGCGGCATACCTACTACGCAAAAGGGTACGAGTTCGATTACTTCAGTGAAACATTTAAAAAAAAGAAACCACGTAGGTATTATAGCTATTATGTATTATTTATGTATTCTGTGGTATAACTAAATATAATTTGTCCCTCCAGGTACATTCAAAATGAGGAAAGTGGATCTACAGAAGGAAGGCTACAACCCGTCCGTGGTCAAAGACAAGCTCTACTACCTAGATCCGAAGTTGGACAAGTACTTGCCTCTGAGCGTAGCGGAATATGACAAGATTGTGGCTGGACAAATTAGACTGTGATTTAGTTAATAGTAGACTGTACTTTTACCTAGCGACGAGAGCGGTTTTTGAATTCCGAGAGGAGCGAAGGATTCTAAAGTAGTTTCATCCTGAGTAACATCCTGAGCGAATCGTCGCTTCGCTCAGGAGTCCAAATTTTGACACCCTCGCTACGCTCGGGAGTCCACTGTTAAAATCCTACGTGCGCTTTGAATTCATAAGCGAAGGATTCTAGAGTAGTTTCTTCAGTAAAATCCTGAGCGAGTCGTCGCTATGCTCAAGATTTTAAGTTTTTACATCTTCGCTACGCTTGGGAGTTCTACTCTAGAGTACTTCCTACGTATGCTTTGGATTAAATATGACGCACACAGGGCTTTAGTACCTCGATGCATAAACTACTATTTAAAGTCGATAGTAAAGTTGGCCGATGGCGAAGTTGGCCGATAACAATGTTGGATGACTGCGAAGTTAGCCGATGATAAAATTGATCGATGGAAAATGGACCGATCGCAAAGTTAATTAATCACAAATCATTATAGGTACCTAATGTATTATATTTTGTTTTTCCTCCGATCGTCTTTTGTCGTCATTTAGAACATCATTCGTCTCTTCAATTGTTTTTAGTTAAATTACAATCACAAGTAGGTACCTAGTACTAAAATTACTTATTAACGGGGTATTTACCATGTATGCGAATAACTTATTATTAAACATGGTAAATTCCCTGTTAATAAGTAATTTTAGTAGTGAAAATAACCATGTAAGTTTAAAATCGTAGGTACCTAGTCAGTTTTTAATTTCGATGGTATTGCCAAATTGATAAATCCAAATGATTTCGACATTGTGGCAATGTCGTTTTAAAAACAAACGAGTATTTTGGGAATCATTTAGAAAAAAAATAGAACTGACGCACGGACAGACATACAGACGGAAATGGTGAAACAATAGTTTTTTTTACTGTGTTAATTAAAATGAAACAATTTTATTTTCTTCCGACAGAAATAAATCTACTTTCAGGCTTCCGATAGAAATTTTAGTAAATTTAGTGAAATTAATGAGAATGTTTTATAGTGTGATGTTTTTGTGATAAATGCTGTGAACGAATGATTTGTAAATAGCCATTACTTTTTAAGGGAAAGGGGAATATTTTCTATGTACAAAATAGGTATACATGTTTGAACTCATGTCGGTGAGTGGTTGTACGTTTTGCGTGCATGACGCTCGTAAACCTACATACAGTTTTTTTACACTATTGTTGAAAATATAAACTTATTTACACATTAACAATTTCTTAGCTAATGTAACTGATAGTTACATTTTACCGGGTCATCTATTTGTTTCCTTGCGACCAAGACTAGTTTAACATGGTTGAAACGTCGGGGTATGAGAGTAAATAATTATACGCGATTAAAACCAGTAAACATAGCCCGTAGATGAGTAGACAGATACTCGTATGCCAGTTACTGGGTTATTCCTATAATGCCCACTGATAATCCCCACCAATGGGGATTTTTGAACTTTTTGTCCTATAATCCCCATTATTAGCCGATTTGTGTGGGGATTTGTGGACAAAAAGTTCAGAAATGCCCATTGTATGTGTTTTATTGTGCTATAAGAGTTCATTTTTTTCTTCAATTCACGTACTTAATTATAAAACCGCTAATAAGAACGATATTTTATAAACCAACACACACGAGCTGTGCAGCTACGCACCAAAATGAGTTCAAACATGTATAAACAGTTGTCGTATTTAACTTTATAATAATGACTTTACCTTTTTTGTCTAACAAAAATATAGGTAAAGATTGCATGTGCCTATTTTTGTAGGGGTATGTATTTACTAGCTAAATGTAACGGCTTTACTCGCAGAAACCCCAATTTCGTGGGTATTTCGAGACATAATGTAGCCTATGTCTTCCAACGCTCAAGCTATATTATCTACATACATACTGAATTTCGTCGTAATCGGTTCAGGAGGAGTAAAAGAGTAACAAACTTATATAGGTTCACATTTATAATATTAGAAGACTATAAATGAAGACTCTGTTTCAGAATCTTAGATCAAAAATGTAAACAAAAAACTCATACATTTATGAAAGTGAAAGCTGTTTGTTTAATTTTTCCTTTGATTGACAGTTCTATGTTTACATTTTTGATCTAAGATTCTGAATCGGTGTTAGGAAAGTAGGATTAGATTGGTTTGACAACATATCAAAATTTTATCAGTATAATTTTTGCTACTTGTAGAATTAGTTTTAAGAAATAATTTATTGTTTATGTACTTATTTGTATAAAATATACGATTTTTGTATTTAGTCTTTACGTTTTTTACGATAAAAGAATGGAACATATTACATTTATATTTGAAATGTAGAAATTGTTTTATTTTTTACCCCACAAAGATCAATAGATTTGAGATAAAATAATCTCCAAATAAGTCGCAAAAATAGGGCTTGTGATACGAATACTACTAGACCACATACATACTAAGATCACAGTCTTGTAGTTGTGCGAGCGCAAAATGGTAACCCGAGGACTTTCAGGGCTTGTGGTATAGGTAAATTACTATAACTAGGAAGTCATTAGTGATAAGAATTCAGAAAAACCCAGAACACAGTAGGCAGATCATATATTTCCTTTATGGGGGAAATTGAACCCGCACCCTTCCGTCGTCACGTTGACGTTGCCAAGTGTTCGCTCGCAGACAGACGCCCGCGCCGATTGTTTTTTTTTTAAATTTTATTTATTTAATTGGATGTATAAGATCGCTTTAAATACGTAGAGCGTTCTTAATAAGTACTATGACTCTAGTGTGGCTTCGGAACGCGCGGAATTGTTGTTCATTGTTTCTTGATAGTCACTTGTTTAAAAGTCTTTTCTGATTTCAGACATTATGGGAATTGTTCTTTCTATATGTAATCTTACTTCTTACTTATATACCTATACCTATACCTATACCTATACCTATACCTATACCTATACCTATACCTATACCTATACCTATACCTATACCTATACCTATACCTATACCTATACCTATACCTATACCTATACCTATACCTATACCTATACCTATACCTATACCTATACCTATACCTATACCTATACCTATACCTATACCTATACCTATACCTATACCTATACCTATACCTATACCTATACCTATACCTATACCTATACCTATACCTATACCTATACCTATACCTATACCTATACCTATACCTATACCTATACCTATACCTATACCTATACCTATACCTATACCTATACCTATACCTATACCTATACCTATACCTATACCTATACCTATACCTATACCTATACCTATACCTATACCTATACCTATACCTATACCTATACCTATACCTATACCTATACCTATACCTATACCTATACCTATACCTATACCTATACCTATACCTATACCTATACCTATACCTATACCTATACCTATACCTATACCTATACCTATACCTATACCTATACCTATACCTATACCTATACCTATACCTATACCTATACCTATACCTATACCTATACCTATACCTATACCTATACCTATACCTATACCTATACCTATACCTATACCTATACCTATACCTTTACCTATACCTATACCTATACCTATACCTATACCTATACCTATACCTATACCTATACCTATACCTATACCTATACCTATACCTATACCTATACCTATACCTATACTTATACTTATACTTATATATATATATGTATATAATATAATATTAATTATAAATCCGAAAGTCTGTTTGTTTGTTTATTTGTTTGTTTGTTTGTTCCCTCTTCACGGTCAAACGGCTCGACCGATTTGGATGAAAATTTGCATAGGGATAGTTTAAATGATGGAGAGTAACATAGGGTACTTTTGATCCCGAAAATCCCGCGGGATCGGGACTTACATGGGTGATAACTATTTATTGGATGAAAATTTGCAGAGGGATAGTTTAAATGACGGAGAGTAACATAGGATATTTTTGATCCCGAAAATCCCGCGGGATCAGGCGGGACTTTCGCGGGTGATAACTATTCATTAATGAAAATCGACACAGGGGTAGGGTAAGTGATGTAGAGTAGAATCATCATCATCGTCATCGTCAACGTCCACTTACATACAATCTTTACCTTACTTCATCTACCTACTGCAGTGCAAAAATCCACACTTAAAGCGCCTGGCTTCAACAGTACTTCAATGGGCGACCGTTTAAGTGTGGATTTTTGCATTCCGGTAGGTAGGTGTTCGAACAACGCTGGATCGCGGCTTGCGCGGGTGAAACCGCGGGGCGCAGCTAGTATTTATATATTGTACAATATTTATTTACATTTCAACATTTATAGGTACTAGACCGAAAACTACGCGCGGTCCGTCTGGTCGAGTAGATTCCTATATGAGACCAACGGATTCAAAAAAGTTGACAAAGAAAATCTAGTTGAAACTATACTAGTAGGTATGCTCCGAAAAGATGGTCATCCTCATTACAGAGTTATAACTCTGTTCGTACGAAGTTTGTCCGCATTTATAACAAATTCACCGGTTATCTTTAATTAAATAGGTAAGTAAGGCTAGGCCAGTATATCTATCGACCTGACTCACTTTATCTTATCGGCTTTATCAATGGGTGTAGCTAGCAAAATAACACAGCTCAGTTTTCATTGTCCACGCAAGAAAACGAAATTAAAAAACATAGTATTTTAAATTCGTCCATAAAATCTAAAGAGATAACTAGTAAAGTGGCCATTACTTCAGCTAACTCTGGTAGAAGTCATAAAAAATTAATACTAAGTGAAACACACGCCACCCCATATCAAAAACAAGTGAAGTGATTTGAAGTTTTTGTTTTACAAACTACTTACAACGAATTTAGTGCAATGTAGTTGACTAACAAGTTTTTGACATCTCTTCTAAATGGTTACAGTACAGGGACACTGTAATAGTGCCCGAAACATGGTATTAAAGTGCTATAGTACTGTAGTTGTGCAAGTGCTAGTAAAATGGTGACCTGCGAGCTGGATAGGGACGTGTCTGGTGAGATCTTGGGCTGGAAGCTGCCCGCTTGGCAAGCGTTGTTGCTTCACAAGGTGCTCCCTTCGTGTGGAGGGTTGCTGGTGTACTTGACGCTGATATGTTTCGACTTTGCGTTAGTCTACCAACACTATAAGAATGGTGATGATGGGTAGGTATGGCTTTATTTTTAGTAGATCTTTAGAAAATTCTTTTTAAGTAGTACTTACACAAAACAAACAATTACGTTCACATGTGTGAACGTAATTGTTGGGTGTCCGACTGTACTTTCGCGATCCGCACGCGCTGTGTAAGTTTATTTAGATATTTATGTATTATATTTATATTTATCTTCAAGTGTTAATTGATGAAATGGTAATTGTAATTGATGAATTTATAAACGCATGTATCTGGTTACTTAATTTATTCATACTTCAGTTAGTTATGTATAAATCATGTATCTGTATCTGTCATGTATGTATCTTGGTTAACCCAGTTACCGGCTACTGACTTTTATAAGGACGCTTCCCGTATACCTGGATTAATCCAGGTAGGTATATGGGCTAGAGACCGCAGTACATGTCACTATATCTGGGTTATTCAAACACACATACAATTACGCGCCAACACGATACCAAACATGTAAAAAGGAGTACTTTAGAAAAAAAATGTTTAATCAGAATCTAAATTCTTTACTACAAAAATTGTGTACAGTACACAATGAAAATTAAATCAGGTGAACGCGAACGTTATTTCAAGTGATTTTATAGTGTCTGTTATTATGTCAAATATTACGGACCCCACAGCGATATTATGGTGACTGTAGAAAGTAGAGTTTGGTTAAGTAATTAGTTAAAGTTTATATTAATAATTATATTTAGTCGTTAAAGTTCAGGACAACAGTTTAGAGTAGTGGTTTGTTGTGGCGCTCTAACAGTTGTTAAGCTTCATACTTTGTTTTCTGGGGCCGTCTCTTATTTGTAGGATACGTGACGTCTTGGTCACATAAGTTGAAAGGAAATGTAGACAATGTTAAGCATGGCTTATCAAAGCCCGTTTTTAGTCAAAGCCGTTAACTAGGTATTGGTTACCATGCTGCGCTCCGCGGTTTCACCCGCACAAGTCCCGTTCCCGTGGGATCGGGATAAAAGTAATCTATGTGTTATTCCAGGTCTCCAGCTACCTACATTCCAAGTTTCATCGCAATCGGTTCAGTAGTTTTTGCGTGACTGAGTTACAAACTTACAGACATACACACATGCAAACTTTCGCGTTTATAATTTAGTAAGATTAGTAAGATGTAAGATTGCATGCAAACGTTGGCAGCAAGATCATCTAGTTTTGTTGTCCGTCGTTTGAGACCATACAAATGGTCATAATCTATAGTAACCCATCTTCTCACTAATAGATCAATATAATCAAGAAAATGCAATAAGCAAAACCCTTTTCAATTTCATTATGGTAACAAGCAAGAGAAAAAGAGAACCGTCAAGAAAAACGCAAACCTATAAACCCTGTCGTCTCTCCGTTACAGATTGATGGCGTTCGTCTTAATTTTAATGACGATACCGTCTTTGATCTCTCTAGTCTTCACCCTGGCATCGCCCCCGCCAGGTCTACAGACCGATCTGTCGGCTTTCAATGTCAACATGCAAAGGAAAGAAGTGAGGTGGATTGTTAAGCAGTTCCTTAGTACTTTGTTCTATCCTATTGCTGCTATAGGAAGGTAAGATCGATGATGTTATCTACCCATTACATTAATATTTTATTCGATGTCATGAGCTTCGATGTAATGGCATTCGATGTGGCATATTACATCCAGATATTTAACAATTTAACTCCAAAACTTTTGTAACCTAGATACAGGTACTGGCCTTCATAATGCCGCTGTCGCTACTCTACGAACGAACGTAAGAAAATTTGACATCCAGAAAGAAAATTTGTTAGTTGCAATCATCAATCCAAAAATATTTTTTTCGTATACAAAAATAAGCCTGCGGGTGTGTCCTTATAAAAAACAGACTGCTGACTTAACCAACTACTGGCCTTCATAACGTCGCCGACGCTCCCCTATACCTGAACAAAGCGAGGTATAGCGGCTACAGGTCGAAATACCCGACTCTGTATCTGGGTAAACATATGCTTCGTAATCTTTATCCGGATAAAAGTAGGTCAGCTGTTCTACATTAAAATTACAGTAGGCGATCAAATAGTCATACCAATACTAACTGACAACAATATTCACATACAATGTAAATTTAAAACTGGGTAGTTCTCTAGTGATCGTCGTTTTATTGTGTATTTATTCTACATCTTACAGATACTGTTTCCAAATATTCTGGTGGGTGGAAGCAGTGTACGCTGCTCGTGATGAAGACGAAGAACGGACCAATGAGGCTTTGCACGAGGCTCGGAGGCCGTCCCCAGTCGAACTATATTTATTTCTCCAGGCTTTCCTTCACTGCGCACCTCATGCCATTCTTAATATTTTAGATTTAATGGCTAAACTATCAACTTCTTCATTTGACAAAAGTAAGTCCTAACAACAATTAATGAATTTCAAATATATATAAAAGAAAGAGTCTAATCAGTGATTTATTTTTAGTTTCAGTTCAATCAGTAAGCATAGTCGCATCCTCACTGCGAATGGCTAGCACAGCAACAATGTACAGAAGGTTCGAGAGAGAAAAACTTTGCGGAAGAAATTACCCGTGGAGGAAGAGTTACAAGGAAACAGATATTCTGGTCACTGATAGAGTTATTAGCAATACAGCTAAAACCAACGAAACTGATAGTGTTTACCAACCGATTCTGAAAAGATATTTAACCCAGTCATCAGCAGAAGATCGGGTCGATAGCGATATGATGAAGTTTTCTCCAAGAACGACTGCCTATTCGGAAGACAAAAGTCGAATCGACAGCGATCTAATGAAATTTTCTCCAAGAACGACTGCTTATTCGGACGATAAAAGTAGGGTTGACAGTGATTTGATGAAGTTCTCTCCGAGGACTTCAAGTTTTTACGACGACGCTTACCACTCTGATATTGAATCTGATACGAGTTCTGAATACCTTCCCCCGGTGCCACGTAAACAGGAAGCCGGGTCCGGTTTCGACAGCGACAGCGAATATGTCAGACCAATATCCATAATAGACAAGGTAGCACCAAGAAGAAGAGACACAGAATATAATATAGAAAGAGTTAATATTACCCCACCCCCCTTTATTCCGGCTCCAAGACCGATGTCGTTAGCGGTATGGGCGGAAAAGCTTGTGGAAAATGCAGAATCAATTCCCACATGGTTATCGGCTCCACAAAGAAGTAAATACCACCGTGAAGTGGTGCAAGACGAACCTGACTTGCCTAGACGAGTACCTAGATCCTATATGCGAGGTCTAGAACCCCAAGATGCCACAGCAGCGTTAGTCCATTACATGGGTTGGTACATGTTCTTTATTGCGAGATTGACATCTATCGCATGCTTCATTAATTTCTTCCCTTTCCTTGCTATTATAATACTATTCTCACATTACCAAGTGATGCTATTGTTTCTGATCATACCACAAGCCAGTTCGTTGAGGAGGGGATTCTACATTTTTCTAGCGTTCATTTATTTGTTTTGTCTAATGGAGTTTAAGATACGTTTCCGACACGTGCGAGTGTGGCACGTGTTCTGGATCATCGTGTGTACTGTAGAGACTATTGTATTCACGGGGTTGTGGGCCTCGATTAATAATTCCGCCGACTCTTGGTGGAAGTGGTTCGTCACCAATGTTATATTCGGTAGTCTAATACTTAGTTACGCATGTTTCACTGTTTACTTTGTATTATTGAAGCCGAGGGAAACGATTGTTTACATAAGAAATAAAAACTAATAACTAGTAGATAGACTAATGTCTTCTAAAAATCTTTTTTGTTTTGAACCCCTTGTTTCCTATTAACGGGAGGATATTTTTAAATCGTTCGTGGAGAGCCAGGTGGTCACATCCGTATCAATTTCAAGAGTAGTCGGTAAACAAATCGGTTTAGGGAATCCGTTTGTTTATTAGTTTAGTATGATTTTCACGTACGTTCAAATAAAAACAGCTAGAGAAATAGTCAATCACCGAAATAATTTTGGTAGAACATCTTTCTTCATATCACATAGCGGAATGTGCCAAAGTGATTATTTTTAGTACGATTCGACAGCAGTTTCACGGAATCTGTCGAACCATACGCAAGATGTTAACCTATTCTTCTGCGGTCTCCCATTTCCCTACGAGGATGGTGTAATACTGACCGTGTCAATAAACACTTTCCGTTTACTTCAAAGCGAAGTCCTGTTTCATGTGAATGAGATTTGCCTTCTGCTGTGAAGCCAGCAGCACGCAAAGGAGTTTTTAAAGCTTTTACATCTAAGCATAAAATTCTATATGGTATCATGGCAAGCAGATATTTATATAAATAAAAATATCTATTTATGATATGAGTGGGTACTCACTTGATCATCCCTAATCACTTGAAATTATCATAATGTCGTAGCTTTACTCGTGGGAGGCCTGTAGTTTTCGTATAATTTATTTATAACAGAATGTTGTTGTGGAGTACAATGGCGCCCTGTCAATGTGTCCATGATACTGGGTAGCTCATGTGGCAAGGCTGCTGACCCGCTGTGACCTGAAATGTTACGAGAAAAATTGCTTTCAGTACTGAATTGCAATTTAGTAGATCTAAAAATAGCCGAATTCTGAGCTGTGATATGGAATTAATTTATCGTAAGTATTACTTAACAGACTGGTACTTATTGGGATTATGATTGGATTTCGTAGGTGGATACGAATTTCTTAACGAAAATTTATATCTTCGGCAAAGATTAATGAAAATTAATTAACTTTGCTCCTCTCTCTCCTAACTTATACCATTACATCTATGACTTAAGTTAGTTTCCGTTGTTTAATTGCTTGTACAAAACTTTGCACGCGAAGCTATCCTACACACAAATAAAATCTACTTCCCGCGGTTTCACCCGCGTAAGTCCCATTTCCGTAGGAATATCGGAATAAAAAGTAGCCTTAGTGTTATTCCAGGTCTTCAGCTATCTATACTTCAAGTTCCATTGCAATCGGTTCAGTAGTTTTTGCGTGAAAGAGTAACAAAGTCACATGCATACAAATTTTTGTATTTATAATAATAATAAGATATTATATAGTTTGACTCTTAGTTTGATGGGTCTACGGCGGAAAATGCATCATATGCTCTGCGGTATCGACAAAGAATGTATTCAATGCACATAATGCATGTTACTTATTATTAAAGTGTATGTTACGATTATTTTTTGCTAATTTACCGTACACTTACATGTCGATGGACGTACGGAGATGAGTGTACCGGGCCTCAAGTAATTGCTTTCGTAAGAAAAGGCTCGCATTAAATTGTCGGACGTACAGTATATTGCATGTTATTCAAACTGCTTTGATTAATGAACTTATAGTGGCATTTAAGCATAATTTAACATTAAGTAACGTAATTTCCTCGCCTTTGATTGAACACCTTGGGAATTTTTAACTCATACGGAACGGCGATCACTGACAAGATTTTGTACAAATTTGATGAGAAAAAAAAAAGGGGTCATGCGGATAAATCTGCGAAGCAACGTGGTATCATGACGGTGTTTGCGGTCCTGTACCGGGCGATAGAAAAATAATATCAGAAATCACCTCAACCTCAGGAATCATGCGTGGTCGGTAGTCAAGAAGAATTTGAAAACAGACAGCAGATCGATAGAGCCTCATTTTGTCTTAAAATCAAGACGCCTTCGCTTAATAATTTTCTCGTCTGGTTTTTCTTTAATATTAATAAAACAATACGTGAACTTATTGTTTGTGGATCTAAGTATAATTACAGATACATTTATCTCTGGTTCTTACCACTTGGACATACATACACTTTTATTGTTAAAAACTCGTTTCCTTGGATTTACTTAGTTGATCACGCGCAGAAATACCTACTCGTAGTTACTTTGATAAAAAAGTGGCCAATATAATGCACAACTCAACGATCGACATGGTCAGTCTTGTAACATGATACCTCTTGTATTAAATCTCCAGCGCCCATGGTTTCAGGGTTGTCAAAACATACTATAATAACAACCCTATAAACCTTGGTTAAATAGCATGGGCGAATTAATTGTTCTAAATTTGCTACCCGTTTTATCTAATTAACTAATCGACAAAGTTAACACTGTGTTGGTAATAAATGTGGTAGCGATAGACGATAGGAATGTCAATAGGATTTGCTGATGGAGCAAGTTACTTCGTTAGCGGAGGCTGCGATATCGCGTGAGGATACCACTGGCAGTAAATTAAATGCCCACACGAGAGATAGCCCTGCGAACCGCAAGGACTGGAAAAGAGGCGGAACAACCGCGAACAACGCACTGCGTTGTTGCGTTGTACAATAAATCGAACTTCGCAGCGACATAACTTCAAGATCGCCTACAAGGATTAGTACACACGGTCTTAGACAGTAACTTGTGAATCTCACCACAGCCTCAAGCCGGAATAATTTAGAAAACAATAAGTTCCACCTTCAAGCCCGTCCAGTATTCCAATGACCATAAATTCTTACGTTCATAAATAGAAAGCCATATGTTTTGGCTTATCAATTAGTTATTGCTATTTCTATTGAGGTTAAAATTGCATTAGGTGGGTATTTATTACGAACTAGTTGTAGCCGGCGGCGTTAACTGCTTTAGTTAAACTATTATTAGAAGAATTTCTATTATCTATTAGAACCAAAGCACACCAAAGTAGGTTACTACCTAGTGAAACAAAGTTCCATTTTACCGTCGTGCCAAGTTATTTTAAGTAGGTACTTTAACTTTAAAGGTTGTTGAAAAAGGTCAGCTCTTGAAATAAGTACGTATATTGATAAATATATATAAATCAATTTATAGTGACTTTTTTGCCATATAGTCCCGGCATACTGTCATAAGTGGTGACACTATACCGGGGATCTCCCCGCATGGTGGCGGGAAAACTAATTGTACCCAAGGAGGGCTGGTGTTAGGCAAGTGGCAGGCCGTAAAATATTACCAAATCTATTTGAAATAGGTATGGTCAATGATGATCTACCTACTGTGCCGACAAATTCTAATCATTAAGGACCAACATTAAATAATTTAGGATAACGGTGGCAGTAAGTAGAAGAAGATAGTAGAATATTGTTTTAGATACGTACCTACACGAGCGACTAGCTCTAGATAATGGGTGGAAATGGAAAAAAGCATACGGGAGGCGAATGTCCAGCAGTGGAACAAAATGGACTGACCAGTAAAATAATAAATGTCGAATCGAACCAGACTATTTACACTTCCGTCAGTGGATCGGCACAACCAGTAGTACCAATCTGCATAGCCAAATTGAAAAAAAAAAACTATAATTCTTGAAAGGTCAATTTGTAAAAACGACAATTTTGTTGCCAGTTGTTACTGTATGATGTAAGTTCATAGTAGTCGCTAGTAACAAATAATATAACTTTGACAAATCTTACATTTTAGTCTATATGATTTTGTAGTCATATTAACATTTTAGACCGGGTCTTATTCGCGTATTGTTATTTTTAAATCTCTAACTTCGACGTTTCGACTTTATTCCTATGTAACAATAGTCTTAGTAACGAGAGGACTGGAGCAACGTCGAGAACAGACAGAAAGAAACGTCGAGGTAAAAAAAAATACACGAATAAGACCCGGGAAAAAATGTTAATTTCTAGTCTACAAATTTTACATCGGAAAAAAATAAAATGTTTAGTAGAAAATTCTCCTAAGTATAGACAATTAGACAAGCTAGAGTTCAAGAATTCTTATTGATTACGGTCACGGAGACAATGGTTGGCACTCGGACGAGCGGTGATAAGAGTAGCCCCGTTACAGAGTGCATCCATTTCTCCCGACCAAGCGAACAGATAACGGAATGACTTTACTACCACAGATTTATAAATGGCTTCGTAGGGACAAGCATTTAGATAGATGGAAGTAAAGAACTGCAAAAAGTACTTTTTAGCATCTAAGTCATTTTAGCATATTGGATCTAAGCTATTACTGTATAATACAGCAAATTGTAACTTAGCATTTCCAGCTTCGGCTTTATTATTCTATTACAGTGAAGCCAAAAGTAAGGGTAATGAATGATTTTTAATTTAATGTCGGAATTTTGATGATAAATTATTTTCCATAAATAAATAAGTTGCAATAACATACTTAAGTTATAAGTTTTCAGGGAGCAATTACACCCATGCATGGATGGACATTCGACAAGTCCTTACGAAGTAATTTCTAGATCTTTGCTCGACTCGCACACAATAGTAAATGTGTGTAAACAACAACATACTTACTTATTACTCCTAAAGTATTTTAAGTTCCATGAACTGTGGCGATATTGTATTTGTGTCACGTGTTATCGTCGTAATTTTGTAATGACTTTTCCGGAACCGTTAAGATTCTAAAAAGATTCCAATGAATTGTTTTTAATATTGGATATAAATAGACCATAGAGAGTAATAGAGTAAGACTTCAATTTCGACATAAAAGTTGCTAAGTTATTAAACAGATCAATTTTACGATGATAGAGATTATTCGTGTTCTGGATGGGTTCTGTATATGATTTAAAAACCTGACAATAAACTAGGATTTGCGCCAAGACTCTGTATTATAAAAGATCAAGAACTTATTTGCAACTATGTCAATCTACAAAGTTAAACCGAACGTCCACCGTTACGACTAAACTTAAGTTAGTTCCGCATTGTTCACCACCGCAATTTATGTCAGTTACATTTATTTGTGAGAGCTAAGCTAAACTAACTTATTTTAGTTGGCTGTGGATGTTCGGCTAAAGTATGTAGGAAGATATTCATCGTCATCATCTCAGCCGATAGATGCCCACTGCTGCCCAGCAGGAGGCCTATGCCTGTAGGCCTCCCCCAATAACTTTTCTGACATCCGGTTAAGTGCTATCCGCAGCACAGTCAGCAACAATAATTAACTTTCCATCAGGAATATATTCGACTTAATTTTGCTCAATTTTTAGGTAGTAATTAGGACTTAGGTGTCAATTTCATAGTCATTAATGACAGGAAGGAAGACAATCACGTAATACTTATCTGGCCAAAATAATATCGTCGTGTGAGGTCTCGCGGCGTGCGTAAGTTGTTATACATTTTTGGACATCTAACTAAACACGCATGGATAGCTAATCTGTTTTGTATAATTATTTGCGTCATTCATACATAACGCCAATCACTTATACTATTTTATATATTAGGTATAAGAGATTTGTGTAGCATGAATGGAGCAGTCAATATTTGTAATGATTTCGTTGTAAAATATAAAATAATCAACATTTTTAACATTTTCTAAACCTTTACCTAATAGTAGTACTTACCTATCTTACGAAAACAGGAAATTTTAATTTGAATAATTAATAGGGACCTAAGAAGTTCGAACTTCCGACCTATTTCCGATTTCCGCTTATTGAGTAAGCAAAGAATATAATCAAATTTCTCCCACTTCACGAATGTTTACTTATCTTCCTCAAGATTTGACAGAATCAGGTTTTGTTTGGAAGTAGAAATCAATTCCAAGTGCGCTTCAGATTTAGTGCGGCCTAAATGCTAACAATGAATGACTGTAAGTGTTCTTGTGTCGGGTCTTATTACTCCTAATCCATACCATCCGTGTCATGGTGCTACATTTTGGATCATATCACCGATCACCATATGTTAGAGCTATATATAACTATATGTTATAAGTTCGTTTTGAATACATGGATGGGTGTGTTTACGTAATGTCTTCAGACAGAATCCAGTCGCGAATCTGACGCTCGCTGCCGTAAGGGCTAGTTGAGATGTGATCGTCTTAACAGTGTCTTTGTATTTTTTTGTGAGCCCGCTTAATTGTCCCACTGTAGGGCAATATGGTCTCCTCTTAGATTGGTTAGGCAGTAGAACCCCTACTCGGGATTGACGAATGTCCAATACTTTCGAACCGTGGTAGGAGTACTAGCACAAGTGGTATTCTCACGGAAATTCTACTTTTGTCACTGACCTCGGTCTCTTCCCACACCTTGCGATTCTCCAAGTGAGCTACTAAGTAAGATACTTTATTACACTAGGTACTCATTACATAGTATAGAACAATGTCGCATCCCGCTGTCTTTTTGTGTGTGTATCTGTAAAACTGTGCAACGGGTTTTGATACGTTTTTATCAGTAAATAGAGTGATTCAATAGGAACCCAACTAGCAAAATTGAGTTAACAGGCAATTTTTTATTACTAAGTAATGATATTTAACTTGTATATACGTAACTCTATAACTGCTTTTTGTATATCTGTGTTATAAAACGCTTAAAAGCTGTATAAGGTTAAACAGCTCAATTGCCTTTATACTTAACGACATAAACGTTTTGTCAGCTACTTTATACAACTTATATAACACAGCAGTAAATTGAAACTTTTAACTTGAATAAAGAACAATTATGTTGCACAATGGGTTCTATGATGCCATTAAAACGCAATAGTAAACTAATATGGCTTTAAGATCACTAAAATCGAGCTAATTATATATTGATCACCACTGTAGCTAACACGTGATATAATGGATGTCATTGTAGCTCTTATATCTCAGATATGATTTATATAAGCATGTATTAACACTAGTGTTAAATATTTGATAAGGGATCTTTAATAACGTTAATAAGTTACAAAGAAGATCTGTGTGCGCTCATATATCTTTATTGACATAAAAAAGTTTTTATTTCTAATTTATTTATTTATTTATTTATTTATTCATAAAAACTTACATCTATCATTACAGCTTGCCCATTGCGATAGAGAAGCACATCAAATATTTTAGTAAATAACATAGGTATTTTCAAGAAACACATTCAAATGATATTTATATTCCGACATTGTCTATCTTTTCAGCTTTATAACTAATAACAAATAGAGCTGTCCTTGTAAATTCGGCCAGAGAACACACAAACAAATCACAATCCCTTGCTAGGAGATTCAAAGTGCGAAGCGCCCTTATCAGAGGTGCCTTCTTCAGTAGGTTAGTTCGAGCACGAGGTATTGCCAACAAGTCGGGTATTCTACGCCTCCAAACATACTTATCTGGTACATATAGACTAACTTTTGCTAGGATATCAGAATTGAAAATTTTCCCTCTCAGTACTTTAAAAATATATGAAACTAAAGTGAACTCCCTACGGACTCTCAATTCATTATATCCCACCATACCTAATACAAACAAAGTTGGATAGTTAAGTGGGTAAAAAGGATAGACCCCATAAAGTTTTAAAAACAAATACCTTACAAATCGGTTTTGAATTTGCTCTAACATTTTTATGTACTTTTTTTCATGGGGAGACCATATTACAGCATTGAACTCTAAATGACTCCTTACTAATGCATTATACAATGAAACTATAGCTAGAATATTAGTAAAATTTCTAACAGTTCTCATCACAAATCCCAAGGTTCTAAACGCCTTCTTACAAATATTTGTAATGTACATAGAAAATTTTAGGTCTGATTTAAGTTGTACACCCAAATCTCTTACTTCAGTGGCCCTAACTAAGTCTGTCCCGCTGACCGTGTACCTGTACTGAACTGGAGCGCGTACTCTAGTGAAAGTGATGGCCACACACTTTGTAGTATTGAATTGAAGGAAATTTTTCTTACTCCACTCAACCACTCTATTTATATCAGTTTGTAACCGTTCACAATCCCCAGCACTTTGTATGTTCAGTATCAGCTTTAGGTCATCTGCAAATAAAAGACACTTAGCACCCTTGACAACATTAGGTAAATCATTTATCATTATTAAAAAGGCCAATGGTCCAAGATTAGATCCTTGACTGACCCCAGACCATGTAAAATATGGCTCCGACCTGCAACCTGCCAACTCAACATACTGTTGCCTATCTCGCATATAACTTGCGAAAAATTCCAAGAGACAAGGAGTAAAACCCATACCCGCAAATTTCGAAAGCAGTATGTCATTATCAACTAAGTCAAATGCTTTTTTGAAATCAAAATAAGCAGCATCAGCCTGACCCCCCCCGTCAACTATTGGTATCACATCTGACATATATGCAAGTAGGTTACTAGTTGTGCTTCTTGCTGGTCGGAAACCATGTTGGGCATCAGACAGACGTCCCCTCACCTGAATATAGATTTTACTGTGTATGATGGACTCAAACACTTTGGCCGCAGTGGAGAGAATTGCCACTGGTCTATACTCCTCTACATTAGTTCTTCCAGTTCCCTTTGGTACAGGTACGACACGGGTCACTTTCCACTCCTCTGGAAACACCGACGATTTCAAACATTCATTATAAATGTAAAGCAAAGGTTCCGATAAGACCAATCTACAGTCCTTAAAAATGTAAGGTGGGATACCATCAGGCCCTGCCGATTTCTTCGGTTTTAAACGTCGAAGAGCTAACATTACATCAGCAGCTTGCAGTGAGTCAAGAATAACTTTATCTACCCTATCTCACCACCGCTAGCCTCTGCCATTGCCTTCCCTACATCTAACTCTGCTCTCTTACTGCTATATACAGAATGAAAATAACTTGCAAATTCTCTTACACACTGTTCATCTGTTAACACTTCACCATTCTTAAGAATTTTACGTGGACTCCTACTACCTTTTTTTGAATTTACAAAGTTCCAAAAAGATTTTGGATCATTCTGGAGGTTGCTCTCCATACATTGCTGATATTTTTGGTAGGACAGACAACATAATTCTTTGACTTTTTTCCGGCTTTCCGAAAATTCTAAATAATCCCTATCAAGTCTAGTTTTCTTATATCTTCTATGTAGAAAGGCCTTGTGTTTTATCTCCCTAATAATCTCAGCTGTATACCATTCAGGATACCCATATTTATAACTCAATTGCTTGTAATCCTTTTTCGGTACACAACAATCAAATATACTATTTATTGTGTCATAGAAATAAGTCAGACTATCCTTCAGATTCAGTGAGTAAATAGGGGACCAGTCAACGTCCACTAACATTGAATACAAGAGGGGAAAATCAGCCTTATTAAAATTCCAACCCTTATGCATACCTGTACTCTGATTGTTAGTGTGTCCGGTTGCAGACCTGGCTTCAGATCGCAAAACATGTCCCCGAGCACGTCGGGACTCGACCGACACTGTCACCGCCAACGGCGGATGATGTACATCCACTACCAGGAGGGGCAGGTCCGCCTGCTCCACACATACACTCAGCTCGTTCCCAACTGCACTCAGTACTAAGTCTAACGTTCTAGCATTTATGTTTTTTAATTTATTTCTCTGGTCGAATTTACAGTATGCTCGGAAACACTCAAAGTAGTTTCGCATGTTTTGTGAGCACGAGTAAAGGTTAAAATCACCCATTACAACAATCTTTTTGTACTTTTTACTATAATTTTCGATGATTCTAAACATCAACAAATATTCACTGTCCTTACTACCGGGTGGAATATAAACTAAACACAACGTGAACAATAACCTATTTTGCAAATAAACACCTGCACAGATAAGTTCAAAAATGTGCTTGTCAATGTCAATTACGCCAATGTCACTCGGTACCGGAACGCGTCGCAACTCGAAGCGCGGTGTCGAAACCTAAATAGACACATATATATTCACAGAAATTCATTTACTGGACCTTTCTGCGTTATTGCATAGTTTTTGTCGCCAAATTAACAAAATATTAATCAGACAACTACTTTATATTAAGTTTTGTGTTTTTAATCGCTTTTTCCATTTTCTCGGGTACCATTTTTTCCTGATTGAGTGCAGATTAAGAAGAATGAGGAATTTATAAGTTTTATTAGGACGGACTTAGTTATCTTCTTGCTTTAAGATAACCCTAAATATTGTAATGGCTGCAAGATGTTGTAAATCGTTTGTTTAGTAGCAATGATAACACTAATGAATTGTATAATGCTGCTTACAAAATCAATTCGTAATTTAAATCATCTTTTTTTTATTAAAAAGTAAAAATAAAGAGAGGCCCACTGAAAAAACACTAATATTGTACCATACATTTATCAACAGAATTCCAAGCGCATGTGATTTTACACTATTTATGATTTTTTAATTACACGCACAAATTTTAAAACAAAATGGACATTCAAATGTAACTTCTAACATTATATAAAAACCTTAACCAAAGTTATTATTGATATTTTTCTGCCAAAATACTAGCCAACAATGTATAGTTATTATAGAATCACAATCACCAATATATCATCAAATTACTTGATAAATCGGTGTCGCTGTGACCCTATTGCTTCTTTATTGTGTTACAACTGATTTAAGGCCACTGATATAACGCCAACAAGATAAAAATAACACAGATCTATCACCAACATGTATCCGATTAGTCCTAAGTGGAGCTACTGTAGATACATTGTATTACTTAAAAGTGCTAAAAGTGGGGCCATTTTCGCATTGCAGAAACGTGTCTACCACGGATATGCGACTGCTCTGTTCTCGATATATAGCTACATTTGAGGTTGATTTGTTAGTTGGGAAGGTTTATATGTATAACATATCCTGATATTGCCGCGAGATCGGGACTTTGGCGGGAGTAACCCCAGGGTGCAGCTAGTAACTACCATGAACAGATATTTCATCTCAGTCATTAATATGGTCGCTGCGTAGTAGAAGGCGCCAGTTTCAAGGAAACTACGTAATTGTTTTTTTCTTCTCCATATTGCTAAAACATTATATCAATTACTGACACAACATGAATACGTGTTTAGAATCTATAAAGTTAGGTAAATAAAGAGGTACTTAATACTTTATTACCCTTATTAATAAAAGGGGAATAAGGTCGGAGTAGCGAGAACATGTTTTGTCTTGATTGATTGATTGATTAATTAATTCTTTATTGCAACACACCAAAAATGAACAAAATACAATAAAAAGAAAAAATAAACATATAAAACTTAAAACAAGGTGACACAATGGGTGGCCTTATCGCTTTAAAGCGATCTCTTCCAGGAAACTTTGGATGTCTTCCGTGAAAAGAACTTTCGAAATAAAAAGCGAAATAACTACTCCGACCTTTATTAATAAGGCTAATAGTGATTTAAATTAGACTTCGATTTTGACGATACTGATTTGAAATTAATTAAACTCACTAGGTATCAGTTTTAATCGATTTTTATTCCTTTGTTTATATTACGATCTTCAGAAAATTATGTTAGTAGGTAGATGAAGTAGGCTTATTTAGCGCCTAAGCTAAGTTAAACTATGTGCCGGCATCAAGTATCTAAAATTGAAATAAACTTTACATTTAAGTATAAATGAAATAAAAAAGGAAAAAGCTCAGGACTAGTCTTTTTGTGAAAATTACGTATAAAAAATCAGAATTAGATAATGTTAAGGAGTGGAAAAAATATTTCCTCTTGTATGGAGAGCAACGTATCAATAATACCCCCATTCCTTGGGCTTTCTCTTGTTTTTCATTCATTTACTCTCAAATTACTTTAAATTTGATAAGTAAGTATGCGTAAGTTTATATATCCTAATGTTTAGAATCCCTGGAAAATATTACAAATATAATTTTACTGTTTTAAACTAAGTGCTTTAACTATGAGATAAACTATAAAACCTTTCACTTCCGGAACGAGGTTAAGCTAAGGATACAAGCTAAGCTACAATAGAAGAGCTTAACTGTTTACTGATTTTTCAACACTCATTAGCACTACACTAAGTTTCGATAAAACATCTCTAAACGTGGCCCTCACGAATCCATATCGAGCTATACTTAAGGCGAAGGATTGATAAACTAAAAACTCATACTACTAGTTTACTATGGAAGCTAGCTCGATTCGCTCCAAAACAATATTTATCGTTTAATTTTAATTATAATATTGCTAACTAGCTGTGCCCCACGCTTAAGGACGCGACTCATGTGAAATCCCTTCCGATGGAATGGTTTTATTCATAACCGGTATCAAATAGATCTTTAAACAATGTATTATGAAGTTGTACATGATACAAGAAGTGTCCCCTTCATTTCAAAAACAATAAAAAATAACTTTAAATACCACTATTATACAGGCAAAGTTACCCCTGTTTTACAAAATAAATCAATTTTTCTTCTAAATCCTTAACCGCTATATTTTCTTATAGGCATCATAATATTAGAAAATACAATACCTAGAACCCCTTCATCGCATTTTTTCAAAATATTATTTTAATCTTCGTTAATTATTGATTTTACGAGAAATTGTAGATTTTTCACGCAATTCCATCTCGCTCATTTATATGCAATAGGACAAGGACCGTTGCTTATCATCTATCGCCGCCTTAGGTCCCGATCCTGCGCGTCAATATTAGAATGTATTTATAAACCTTCCTATTGAATAAAAAAATAAAAACAAAAAAACACGTCAAAATCCGTTGCATGATTTTGACGATCTAAGCTTACATACAAACAGACAGACAGCGGGAAGCAACTTTGTTTCATACTATGTAATAATTAGGTAAAACTGTTAATAATTTGAAGTGCAGATTACTACTAATAAATACAGGAAAAACCAATTTTCAAATAAATACCGTTGTATTGTAACATGGGCAACCCTGTTTTGAAAGGGTTAGTTTAATTTAATTTTTGTGTTGTAAAAGTTAACTAATCGTGTAAACAAAACTACCATAATGAAGGTAAAAGAACGAAAAATCAATAACAAAATATGGTTTCCGTATATTTTGTACTTAATTACTGCGATATATTGACAACCAATAAACTTTTTAAATTAATACGATTTGTTAACATATCGCACGCTTAATATTAAAGTGACCGTTTTGGAAAAAGCTGTTTTTTGGCAAATCGCGATAAACGTTTTGCAACGAGGGGTTTAGTCTCATTATTGTGGCATAACTCTAATAAGATATCGATTTTTCGATTAAAATGCATCTTAAATGGTAGATTAAGAATCATAGATGTAACTAATAATGGAAACGCCTATAATTCTTTTTTCTTTATAAATAAAAAAGGCTGATATTTTTTTAATACTATGTATGGGTCTTTTTAATATTAAATACAGGTTAGTTTGTTCAAAATCTGAAAGTCATAATAGATTTTAAGTCTGTAGGTATATTATTATATTGAAATATTGTTTTGATGAATGTTTAACGTTTAAGTCAAATTATTACTAACAATGATTATACATTTTTTGATTTAGGACGTTTATTGAAAAATTAAGGATTATAATAACCCCAAAAAATAAAAAAAATTGAACAATCTATAGTAGACTTCTAAATATCAACAAAGGTTCTAACTTTGGAAGCAAAAATTTAACATACTTCATTTATAAACCATCTAGAAAATTGGACTTTTATTGAAAAATTAAGGATTAAAATTATTACAAAAAATATTGAACAATCTATAACAGACTTCTTAAAATCAACTAAGGTACTAACTATGGAAGCAAAACTTTAACATAATTTATAAAATATCTAGAAAATTACAACAAACTATAAAAATTTACAGAGTGTCTTGTAAATTATTACTTTACTTCTTGACTTTAAAAAGGTTTAACTAGGGTAAAGTTGTGTTATTTCAGTAGCCAACACTTAGATTATTAAAAACGAACTTATAGAACGTATTCAAAATCAATAAAAACTGTACTAAACAAAAACAAGACTTTGTTCAGTCCATTTAAAAACTATTAACTTGCTACTTAGTACTATATTAAAGAGGTATTTAAGGAGATCAATAAATCCAATCTTATTAACAATCAGTCCTAATATTTTAAAGCAGTTCAACCAGTTTACCTACTACTACATAGATTTATTAATCAATAAAATATCTTAAATTTCATTAAAAAAATGGAATTATAAAAATCACATAAAAATGAGGTCGTTTCTTGTCTGGATAAGTATGGTCCTCATCGCTTAAATTTACGTCGCCTTCGCCAGAATTTATAAGCGGTATCCTATAGATAGTTTATGGATTTCTCATTACGGCCTTCAATTTGTTTGAAATACTCTCCAGCATTTGAATATTGTTGGTTTTCGGGCTTATTGCGCACGTCGCTTAACATTTGGACATCTTTGTTTTGATGCAGAGTTAACATTGACGACGTTTGCTGCTCTTCGTTATCAGCTCTTTTATGGGAAAATTGTTGATTTCCGGAAATATTTTGTACATCACTTAATATCTGTAAATAGAACAGAAAAGTTAGTTGATAAGTAATTTAGTAGGTACATAAAGCTATGTTCGTGAACTTAGCAGAGCATTGTCCAGCAGATCAAAAAATAATGTGAGTTCTATTCGCATGCAGCCGAGTTCTATAGTTCCTGATACTTTTTAAAAATAGTTCCGGCGTTTAAGCCTTAGAAAAGTTAATTGAAAAAATGCTCTGCTAACTTCGCGGTTTATTTCAGCAGAGCATAATATTATTTGATTTCTATATAAATACGGCATAGTTCCACAGTTCCTGATACTTTTTAGAAATAGTTCTGGTCTTTTAAATAAATTAAACTCACATTCAAGTCTCAGCAGAGCATAACATGATGTCATCCAAGTAAACGAAAAAATCTAAAGTCGTCATTTCGAATTCAAAGTATGGGAGAGGCTAAAACTCATTCTTTTTTAGTAGATCTAGCTCAGTTCTACCCCTTACAATTCGATTTGAGTCCAGAACTCACATAAAGTGTCAGCAGAGCATACCTGAAAATCCAAGTAACGAAAAATTCGTATGTTGTTTTTTCAAATTCAAACTATGGGAGAGGCTAGAATTCATTGTTTTTGTGTAGATCTAGATCAGCACTACCCGTTACAACTTGATTTAAGTCCAGAACTCCCATAAAAGTGTCAGCAGAGCATACCTGAAAATCCAAGTAACGAAAAATTCTAGTGTTTTAATTTCAAATTCAAAGTACGGGAGAGGCCAGAACTCATTCAACCTTAGTAGTTCTAGATCAGTACTACCCGTTACAACTTGATTTAAGTCCAGAACTCCCATAAAAGTGTCAGCAGAGCATACCTGAAAATCCAACTACCGAAAAATTCTAATGTTGTCAATTTCAATACAAAGTATGGGAGAACCTAGAACTCATTGATTTTGTGTAGATCTAGATCAGCACTACCCATTACAACTTGATTTGAGTCCAGAACTCTCATAAAAGTGTCAGCAGAGCATACCTGAAATTCCAAGTCTCCGCAGAGCATAACATGATGTCATCCAAGTAAACGATAAATTCTAATGTTGCCATTTTAAGTTCAAAGTATGGGAGAGGGTAGAACTCATGCAATCTTAGTAGTTCTAGATCAGTACTACCCGTTAAAACTTGATTTAAGTCCAGAACTCCCATAAAAGTGTCAGCAGAGCATACCTGAAAATCCAACTACCGAAAAATTCTAATGTTGTTAATTTCAATACAAAGTATGGGAGAACCTAGAACTCATTGATTTTGTGTAGATCTAGATCAGCCCTACCCAATACAACTTGATTTGAGTCCAGAACTCTCATAAAAGTGTCAGCGGAGCATACCTGAAAATCCAACTACCGAAAAATTCTAATGTTGTCAATTTCAATACAAAGTATGGGAGAACCCAGAACTCATTAATTTTGTGTAGATCTAGATTAGCACTACCCATTACAACTTGATTTGAGTCCAGAACTCTCATAAAAGTGTCAGCAGAGCATACCTGAAAATCCAAGTAACGAAAAATTCTAGTGTTTTAATTTCAAATTCAAAGTACGGGAGAGGCCAGAACTCATTCAATCTTAGTAGTTCTAGATCAGAACTACCCGTTACAACTTGATTTAAGTCTAGAACTCCCATAAAAGTGTCAGCAGAGCATACCTGAAAATCCAACTACCGAAAAATTCGTGTGTTATAATTTCAAATTCAAAGTACGGGAGAGGCCAGAACTCATTCAATCTTAGTAGTTCTAGATCAGTACTACCCGTTACAACTTGATTTAAGTCCAGAACTCCCATAAAAGTGTCAGCAGAGCATACCTGAAAATCCAACTACCGAAAAATTCTAATGTTGTCAATTTCAACACAAAGTATGGGAGAACCTAGAACTCATTGATTTTGTGTAGATCTAGATCAGCACTACCCATTACAACTTGATTTGAGTCCAGAACTCTCATAAAAGTGTCAGCAGAGCATACCTGGAAATCCAAGTCTCCGCAGAGCATAACATGATGTCATCCAAGTAAACGAAAAATTCTAATGTTGCCATTTTAAGTTCAAAGTATCGGAGAGGCTAGAACTCATGCAATCTTAGTATTTCTACATCAGTACTACTCGTTAAAACTTGATTTAAGTCCAGAACTCCCATAAAAGTGTCAGCAGAGCATACCTGAAAATCCAACTACCGAAAAATTCTAATGTTGTCAATTTCAATTTAAAGAATGGGAAAACCTAGAACTCATTGTTTTTGTGTAGATCTAGATCAGCACTACCCGTTACAACTTGATTTGAGTCCAGAACTCCCATAAAAGTGTCAGCAGAGCATACCTGAAAATCCAACTACCGAAAAATTCTAATGTTGTCAATTTCAATACAAAGTATGGGAGAACCTAGAACTCATTGATTTTTTGTAGATCTAGATCAGCACTACCCATGACAACTTGATTTGAGTCTAGAACTCTCATAAAAGTGTCAGCAGAGCATACCTGAAAATCCAAGTAACAAAAAATTCGAATGTTGTCAATTTCAATACAAAGTATGGGAGAACCTAGAACTCATTGATTTTGTGTAGATCTAGATCAGCACTACCCATTACAACTTGATTTGAGTCCAGAACTCTCATAAAAGTGTCAGCAGAGCATACCTGAAAATCCAAGTCTCCGCAGAGCATAACATGATGTCATCCAAGTAAACGAAAAATTCTAATGTTGCCATTTTAAGTTCAAAGTATCGGAGAGGCTAGAACTCATGCAATCTTAGTAGTTCTACATCAGTACTACCCGTTAAAACTTGATTTAAGTCCAGAACTCCCATAAAAGTGTCAGCAGAGCATACCTGAAAATCCAACTACCGAAAAATTCTAATGTTGTCAATTTCAACACAAAGTATGGGAGAACCTAGATCTCATTGATTTTGTGTAGATCTAGATCAGCACTACCCAATACAACTTGATTTGAGTCTAGAACTCTCATAAAAGTGTCAGCAGAGCATACCTGAAAATCCAAGTAACAAAAAATTCGAATGTTGTCAATTTCAATACAAAGTATGGGAGAACCTAGAACTCATTGATTTTGTGTAGATCTAGATCAGCACTACCCATTACAACTTGATTTGAGTCCAGAACTCTCATAAAAGTGTCAGCAGAGCATACCTGTAAATCCAAGTCTCCGCAGAGCATAACATGATGTCATCCAAGTAAACGAAAAATTCTAATGTTGCCATTTTAAGTTCAAAGTATCGGAGAGGCTAGAACTCATGCAATCTTAGTAGTTCTACATCAGTACTACCCGTTAAAACTTGATTTAAGTCCAGAACTCCCATAAAAGTGTCAGCAGAGCATACCTGAAAATCCAACTACCGAAAAATTCTAATGTTGTCAATTTCAATATAAAGTATGGGAAAACCTAGAACTCATTGATTTTGTGTAGATCTAGATCAGCCCTACCCAATACAACTTGATTTGAGTCCAGAACTCTCATAAAAGTGTCAGCAGAGCATACCTGAAAATCCAAGTAACGAAAAATTCTAATGTTGTCAATTTCAATACAAAGTATGGGAGAACCTAGAACTCATTGATTTTGTGTAGATCTAGATCAGCACTACCCATTACAACTTGATTTGAGTCCAGAACTCTCATAAAAGTGTCAGCAGAGCATACCTGAAATTCCAAGTCTCCGCAGAGCATAACATGATGTCATCCAAGTAAACGATAAATTCTAATGTTGCCATTTTAAGTTCAAAGTATGGGAGAGGGTAGAACTCATGCAATCTTAGTAGTTCTAGATCAGTACTACCCGTTAAAACTTGATTTAAGTCCAGAACTCCCATAAAAGTGTCAGCAGAGCATACCTGAAAATCCAACTACCGAAAAATTCTAATGTTGTTAATTTCAATACAAAGTATGGGAGAACCTAGAACTCATTGATTTTGTGTAGATCTAGATCAGCCCTACCCAATACAACTTGATTTGAGTCCAGAACTCTCATAAAAGTGTCAGCGGAGCATACCTGAAAATCCAACTACCGAAAAATTCTAATGTTGTCAATTTCAATACAAAGTATGGGAGAACCCAGAACTCATTAATTTTGTGTAGATCTAGATTAGCACTACCCATTACAACTTGATTTGAGTCCAGAACTCTCATAAAAGTGTCAGCAGAGCATACCTGAAAATCCAAGTAACGAAAAATTCTAGTGTTTTAATTTCAAATTCAAAGTACGGGAGAGGCCAGAACTCATTCAATCTTAGTAGTTCTAGATCAGAACTACCCGTTACAACTTGATTTAAGTCTAGAACTCCCATAAAAGTGTCAGCAGAGCATACCTGAAAATCCAACTACCGAAAAATTCGTGTGTTATAATTTCAAATTCAAAGTACGGGAGAGGCCAGAACTCATTCAATCTTAGTAGTTCTAGATCAGTACTACCCGTTACAACTTGATTTAAGTCCAGAACTCCCATAAAAGTGTCAGCAGAGCATACCTGAAAATCCAACTACCGAAAAATTCTAATGTTGTCAATTTCAACACAAAGTATGGGAGAACCTAGAACTCATTGATTTTGTGTAGATCTAGATCAGCACTACCCATTACAACTTGATTTGAGTCCAGAACTCTCATAAAAGTGTCAGCAGAGCATACCTGGAAATCCAAGTCTCCGCAGAGCATAACATGATGTCATCCAAGTAAACGAAAAATTCTAATGTTGCCATTTTAAGTTCAAAGTATCGGAGAGGCTAGAACTCATGCAATCTTAGTATTTCTACATCAGTACTACTCGTTAAAACTTGATTTAAGTCCAGAACTCCCATAAAAGTGTCAGCAGAGCATACCTGAAAATCCAACTACCGAAAAATTCTAATGTTGTCAATTTCAATTTAAAGAATGGGAAAACCTAGAACTCATTGTTTTTGTGTAGATCTAGATCAGCACTACCCGTTACAACTTGATTTGAGTCCAGAACTCCCATAAAAGTGTCAGCAGAGCATACCTGAAAATCCAACTACCGAAAAATTCTAATGTTGTCAATTTCAATACAAAGTATGGGAGAACCTAGAACTCATTGATTTTTTGTAGATCTAGATCAGCACTACCCATGACAACTTGATTTGGGTCTAGAACTCTCATAAAAGTGTCAGCAGAGCATACCTGAAAATCCAAGTAACAAAAAATTCGAATGTTGTCAATTTCAATACAAAGTATGGGAGAACCTAGAACTCATTGATTTTGTGTAGATCTAGATCAGCACTACCCATTACAACTTGATTTGAGTCCAGAACTCTCATAAAAGTGTCAGCAGAGCATACCTGAAAATCCAACTACCGAAATATTCTAATGTTGTCAATTTCAATACAAAGTATGGGAAAACCTAGAACTCATTGATTTTGTGTAGATCTAGATCAGCACTACCCATTACAACTTGATTTGAGTCCAGAACTCTCATAAAAGTGTCAGCAGAGCATACCTGAAAATCCAAGTAACGAAAAATTCTAATGTTGTCAATTTCAATACAAAGTATGGGAGAACCTAGAACTCATTGATTTTGTGTAGATCTAGATCAGCACTACCCATTACAACTTGATTTGAGTCCAGAACTCTCATAAAAGTGTCAGCAGAGCATACCTGAAAATCCAAGTCTCAGAAGAGCATACCATGATGTCATCCAAGTAAGCGAAAAATTCTAATGTTGCCATTTTAAGTTCAAAGTATAGGAGAGGGTAGAACTCATGCAATCTTAGTAGTTCTAGATCAGTACTACCCGTTAAAACTTGATTTAAGTCCAGAACTCCCATAAAAGTGTCAGCAGAGCATACCTGAAAATCCAAGTAACGAAAAATGCTAATGTTGCCATTTTAAGTTCGAAGTATGGAAGAGGCTAGAACTCATGCAATCTTAGTAGTTCTAGATCAGTACTACCCGTTACAACTTGATTTAAGTCCAGAACTCCCATAAAAGTGTCAGCAGAGCATACCTGAAAATCCAACTACCGAAAAATTCTAATGTTGTCAATTTCAATACAAAGTATGGGAAAACCTAGAACTCATTGATTTTGTGTAGATCTAGATCAGCACTACCCATTACAACTTGATTTGAGTCCAGAACTCTCATAAAAGTGTCAGCAGAGCATACCTGAAAATCCAAGTCTACGCAGAGCATAACATGATGTCATCCAAGTAAACGATAAATTCTAATGTTGCCATTTTAAGTTCAAAGTATGGGAGAGGGTAAACTCATGCAATCTTAGTAGTTCTAGATCAGTACTACCCGTTAAAACTTGATTTAAGTCCAGAACTCCCATAAAAGTGTCAGCAGAGCATACCTGAAAATCCAACTACCGAAAAATTCGTGTGTTATAATTTCAAATTCAAAGTACGGGAGAGGCCAGAACTTATTTAATCTTAGTAGTTCTAGATCAGTACTACCCGTTACAACTTGATTTAAGGCCAGAACTCCCATAAAAGTGTCAGCAGAGCATACCTGAAAATCCAAATACCGAAAAATTCTAATGTTGTCTTTGTAAATTCAAAGTATGGGAGAGGATAGAACTCATTGTTTTTGTGAAAACCTAGATCAGCACTACCCATTACATTTTGATTTGAGTCCAGAACTCTCATAAAAGTGTCAGCAGAGCATACCTGAAAATCCAAGTCTCCGCAGAGCATAACATGATGTCATCCAAGTAAACGATAAATTCTAATGTTGCCATTTTAAGTTCAAAGTATCGGAGAGGGTAGAACTCATGCAATCTTAGTAGTTCTAGATCAGTACTACCCGTTAAAACATGATTTAAGTCCAGAACTCCCATAAAAGTGTCAGCAGAGCATACCTGAAAATCCAAGTAACGAAAAATTCTAGTGTTTTAATTTCAAATTCAAAGTACGGGAGAGGCCAGAACTCATTCAATCTTAGTAGTTCTAGATCAGAACTACCCGTTACAACTTGATTTAAGTCTAGAACTCCCATAAAAGTGTCAGCAGAGCATACCTGAAAATCCAACTACCGAAAAATTCGTGTGTTATAATTTCAAATTCAAAGTACGGGAGAGGCCAGAACTCATTCAATCTTAGTAGTTCTAGATCAGAACTACCCGTTACAACTTGATTTGAGTCCAGAACTCCCATAAAAGTGTCAGCAGAGCATACCTGAAAATCCAACTACCGAAAAATTCTAATGTTGTCAATTTCAATACAAAGTATGGGAGAACCTAGAACTCATTGATTTTTTGTAGATCTAGATCAGCACTACCCATGACAACTTGATTTGAGTCTAGAACTCTCATAAAAGTGTCAGCAGAGCATACCTGAAAATCCAAGTAACAAAAAATTCGAATGTTGTCAATTTCAATACAAAGTATGGGAGAACCTAGAACTCATTGATTTTGTGTAGATCTAGATCAGCACTACCCATTACAACTTGATTTGAGTCCAGAACTCTCATAAAAGTGTCAGCAGAGCATACCTGAAAATCCAAGTCTCCGCAGAGCATAACATGATGTCATCCAAGTAAACGAAAAATTCTAATGTTGCCATTTTAAGTTCAAAGTATCGGAGAGGCTAGAACTCATGCAATCTTAGTAGTTCTACATCAGTACTACCCGTTAAAACTTGATTTAAGTCCAGAACTCCCATAAAAGTGTCAGCAGAGCATACCTGAAAATCCAACTACCGAAAAATTCTAATGTTGTCAATTTCAATATAAAGTATGGGAAAACCTAGAACTCATTGATTTTGTGTAGATCTAGATCAGCACTACCCAATACAACTTGATTTGAGTCCAGAACTCTCATAAAAGTGTCAGCAGAGCATACCTGAAAATCCAAGTAACGAAAAATTCTAATGTTGTAAATTTCAATACAAAGTATGGGAGAACTTAGAACTCATTGATTTTGTGTAGATCTAGATCAGCACTACCCATTACAACTTGATTTGAGTCCAGAACTCTCATAAAAGTGTCAGCAGAGCATACCTGAAAATCCAAGTCTCAGAAGAGCATACCATGATGTCATCCAAGTAAGCGAAAAATTCTAATGTTGCCATTTTAAGTTCAAAGTATAGGAGAGGGTAGAACTCATGCAATCTTAGTAGTTCTAGATCAGTACTACCCGTTAAAACTTGATTTAAGTCCAGAACTCCCATAAAAGTGTCAGCAGAGCATACCTGAAAATCCAACTACGGAAAAATTCGTGTGTTATAATTTCAAATTCAAAGTACGGGAGAGGCCAGAACTCATTCACTCTTAGTAGTTCTAGATCAATACTACCCGTTACAACTTGATTTAAGTCCAGAACTCCCATAAAAGTGTCAGCAGAACATACCTGAAAATACAATACATACCATGATGTAACGGGTAGTACTGATCTAGAACAACTAAGATTGAATGAGTTCTGGCCTCTTCCGTACTTTGAATTTAAAATTATCACACACGATTTTCAGGTATGCTCTGCTGACACTTTTATGAGAGTTCTGGACTCAAATCAAAATGTAATGGGTAGTGCTGATCTAGGTTTTCACAAAAACAATGAGTTCTAACCTCTCCAATACTTTGAATTTACAATGACAACATTAGATTTTTACGGTATTTGGATTTTCAGGTATGCTCTGCTGACACTTTTATGGGAGTTCTGGACTTAAATCAAGTTTTACCGGGTAGTACTGATCTAGAACTACTAAGATTGCACGAGTTCTAGCCTCTCCGATACTTTGAACTTAAAATGGCAACATTAGAATTTTTCGTTTACTTGGATGACATCATGTTATACTCTGCGGAGACTTGGATTTTCAGAAATGCTCTGCTGACACTTTTATGAGAGTTCTGGACTCAAATCAAAATGTAATGGGTAGTGCTGATCTAGGTTTTCACAAAAACAATGAGTTCTAGCCTCTCCCATACTTTGAATTTACAAAGACAACATTAGAATTTTTCGGTATTTGGATTTTCAGGTATGCTCTGCTGACACTTTTATGGGAGTTCTGGACTTAAATCAAGTTTTAACGGGTAGTACTGATCTAGAACTACTAAGATTGCATGAGTTCTACCCTCTCCGATACTTTGAACTTAAAATGGCAACATTAGAATTTTTCGTTTACTTGGATGACATCATGTTATGCTCTGCGGAGACTTGGATTTACAGGTATGCTCTGCTGACACTTTTATGAGAGTTCTGGACTCAAATCAAGTTGTAATGGGTAGTGCTGATCTAGATCTACACAAAATCAATGAGTTCTAGGTTCTCCCATACTTTGTATTGAAATTGACAACATTCGAATTTTTTGTTACTTGGATTTTCAGGTATGCTCTGCTGACACTTTTATGAGAGTTCTAGACTCAAATCAAGTTGTAATGGGTAGTGCTGATCTAGATCTACACAAAATCAATGAGTTCTAGGTTTTCCCATACTTTGTATTGAAATTGACAACATTAGAATTTTTCGGTAGTTGGATTTTCAGGTATGCTCTGCTGACACTTTTATGGGAGTTCTAGACTTAAATCAAGTTGTAACGGGTAGTTCTGATCTAGAACTACTAAGATTGAATGAGTTCTGGCCTCTCCCGTACTTTGAATTTGAAATTAAAACACTAGAATTTTTCGTTACTTGGATTTTCAGGTATGCTCTGCTGACACTTTTATGGGAGTTCTGGACTTAAATCAAGTTGTAACGGGTAGTGCTGATCTAGATCTACACAAAAACAATGAGTTCTAGCCTCTCCCATAGTTTGAATTTGAAATAACAACATACTAATTTTTCGTTACTTGGATTTTCAGGTATGCTCTGCTGACACTTTTATGTGAGTTCTGGACTCAAATCAAGTTGTAATATGTAGTGCTAATCTAGATCTACACAAAATCAATGAGTTCTGGGTTCTCCCATACTTTGTATTGAAATTGACAACATTAGAATTTTTCGGTAGTTGGATTTTCAGATATGCTCTGCTGACACTTTTATGAGAGTTCTGGACTTAAATCAAGTTGTAACGGGTAGTACTGATCTAGAACTACTAAGATTGAATGAGTTCTGGCCTCTCCCGTACTTTGAATTTAAAATTATAACACACGAATTTTTCGGTAGTTGGATTTTCAGGTATGCTCTGCTGACACTTTTATCGGAGTTCTGGACTTAAATCAAGTTTTAACGGGTAGTACTGATGTAGAACTACTAAGATTGCATGAGTTCTAGCCTCTCCGATACTTTGAACTTAAAATGGCAACATTAGAATTTTTCGTTTACTTGGATGACATCATGTTATGCTCTGCGGAGACTTGGAGTTTCAGGTATGCTCTGCTGACACTTTTATGAGAGTTCTGGACTCAAATCAAGTTGTAATGGGTAGTGCTGATCTAGATCTACACAAAATCAATGAGTTCTAGGTTCTCCCATACTTTGTGTTGAAATTGACAACATTAGAATTTTTCGGTAGTTGGATTTTCAGGTATGCTCTGCTGACACTTTTATGGGAGTTCTGGACTTAAATCAAGTTGTATTGGGTAGGGCTGATCTAGATCTACACAAAATCAATGAGTTCTAGGTTCTCCCATACTTTGTATTGAAATTAACAACATTAGAATTTTTCGGTAGTTGGATTTTCAGGTATGCTCTGCTGACACTTTTATGGGAGTTCTGGACTTAAATCAAGTTTTAACGGGTAGTACTGATCTAGAACTACTAAGATTGCATGAGTTCTACCCTCTCCCATACTTTGAACTTAAAATGGCAACATTAGAATTTATCGTTTACTTGGATGACATCATGTTATGCTCTGCGGAGACTTGGAATTTCAGGTATGCTCTGCTGACACTTTTATGAGAGTTCTGGACTCAAATCAAGTTGTAATGGGTAGTGCGGATCTAGATCTACACAAAATCAATGAGTTCTAGGTTCTCCCATACTTTGTATTGAAATTGACAACACTAGAATTTTTCGTTACTTGGATTTTCAGGTATGCTCTGCTGACACTTTTATGGGAGTTCTGGACTTAAATCAAGTTGTAACGGGTAGTGCTGATCTAGATCTACACAAAAACAATGAGTTCTAGCCTCTCCCATAGTTTGAATTTGAAATAACAACATACTAATTTTTCGTTACTTGGATTTTCAGGTATGCTCTGCTGACACTTTTATGTGAGTTCTGGACTCAAATCAAGTTGTAATATGTAGTGCTAATCTAGATCTACACAAAATCAATGAGTTCTGGGTTCTCCCATACTTTGTATTGAAATTGACAACATTAGAATTTTTCGGTAGTTGGATTTTCAGATATGCTCTGCTGACACTTTTATGAGAGTTCTGGACTTAAATCAAGTTGTAACGGGTAGTACTGATCTAGAACTACTAAGATTGAATGAGTTCTGGCCTCTCCCGTACTTTGAATTTAAAATTATAACACACGAATTTTTCGGTAGTTGGATTTTCAGGTATGCTCTGCTGACACTTTTATCGGAGTTCTGGACTTAAATCAAGTTTTAACGGGTAGTACTGATGTAGAACTACTAAGATTGCATGAGTTCTAGCCTCTCCGATACTTTGAACTTAAAATGGCAACATTAGAATTTTTCGTTTACTTGGATGACATCATGTTATGCTCTGCGGAGACTTGGAGTTTCAGGTATGCTCTGCTGACACTTTTATGAGAGTTCTGGACTCAAATCAAGTTGTAATGGGTAGTGCTGATCTAGATCTACACAAAATCAATGAGTTCTAGGTTCTCCCATACTTTGTGTTGAAATTGACAACATTAGAATTTTTCGGTAGTTGGATTTTCAGGTATGCTCTGCTGACACTTTTATGGGAGTTCTGGACTTAAATCAAGTTGTATTGGGTAGGGCTGATCTAGATCTACACAAAATCAATGAGTTCTAGGTTCTCCCATACTTTGTATTGAAATTAACAACATTAGAATTTTTCGGTAGTTGGATTTTCAGGTATGCTCTGCTGACACTTTTATGGGAGTTCTGGACTTAAATCAAGTTTTAACGGGTAGTACTGATCTAGAACTACTAAGATTGCATGAGTTCTACCCTTTCCCATACTTTGAACTTAAAATGGCAACATTAGAATTTATCGTTTACTTGGATGACATCATGTTATGCTCTGCGGAGACTTGGAATTTCAGGTATGCTCTGCTGACACTTTTATGAGAGTTCTGGACTCAAATCAAGTTGTAATGGGTAGTGCTGATCTAGATCTACACAAAATCAATGAGTTCTAGGTTCTCCCATACTTTGTATTGAAATTGACAACATTAGAATTTTTCGTTACTTGGATTTTCAGGTATGCTCTGCTGACACTTTTATGAGAGTTCTAGACTCAAATCAAGTTGTAATGGGTAGTGCTGATCTAGATCTACACAAAATCAATGAGTTCTAGGTTTTCCTATACTTTATATTGAAATTGACAACATTAGAATTTTTCGGTAGTTGGATTTTCAGGTATGCTCTGCTGACACTTTTATGGGAGTTCTGGACTTAAATCAAGTTTTAACGGGTAGTACTGATGTAGAACTACTAAGATTGCATGAGTTCTGGCCTCTCCCGTACTTTGAATTTGAAATTAAAACACTAGAATTTTTCGTTACTTGGATTTTCAGGTATGCTCTGCTGACACTTTTATGAGAGTTCTGGACTCAAATCAAGTTGTAATGGGTAGTGCTAATCTAGATCTACACAAAATTAATGAGTTCTGGGTTCTCCCATACTTTGTATTGAAATTGACAACATTAGAATTTTTCGGTAGTTGGATTTTCAGGTATGCTCTGCTGACACTTTTATGAGAGTTCTGGACTCAAATCAAGTTGTATTGGGTAGGGCTGATCTAGATCTACACAAAATCAATGAGTTCTAGGTTCTCCCATACTTTGTATTGAAATTAACAACATTAGAATTTTTCGGTAGTTGGATTTTCAGGTATGCTCTGCTGACACTTTTATGGGAGTTCTGGACTTAAATCAAGTTTTAACGGGTAGTACTGATCTAGAACTACTAAGATTGCATGAGTTCTACCCTCTCCCATACTTTGAACTTAAAATGGCAACATTAGAATTTATCGTTTACTTGGATGACATCATGTTATGCTCTGCGGAGACTTGGAATTTCAGGTATGCTCTGCTGACACTTTTATGAGAGTTCTGGACTCAAATCAAGTTGTAATGGGTAGTGCTGATCTAGATCTACACAAAATCAATGAGTTCTAGGTTCTCCCATACTTTGTATTGAAATTGACAACATTAGAATTTTTCGGTAGTTGGATTTTCAGGTATGCTCTGCTGACACTTTTATGGGAGTTCTGGACTTAAATCAAGTTGTAACGGGTAGTACTGATCTAGAACTACTAAGGTTGAATGAGTTCTGGCCTCTCCCGTACTTTGAATTTGAAATTAAAACACTAGAATTTTTCGTTACTTGGATTTTCAGGTATGCTCTGCTGACACTTTTATGGGAGTTCTGGACTTAAATCAAGTTGTAACGGGTAGTGCTGATCTAGATCTACACAAAAACAATGAGTTCTGGGTTCTCCCATACTTTGTATTGAAATTGACAACATTAGAATTTTTCGGTAGTAGTTGGATTTTCAGGTATGCTCTGCTGACACTTTTATGAGAGTTCTGGACTCAAATCAAGTTGTATTGGGTAGGGCTGATCTAGATCTACACAAAATCAATGAGTTCTGGGTTCTCCCATACTTTGTATTGAAATTGACAACATTAGAATTTTTCGGTAGTTGGATTTTCAGATTTGCTCTGCTGACACTTTTATGAGAGTTCTGGACTTAAATCAAGTTGTAACGGGTAGTACTGATCTAGAACTACTAAGATTGAATGAGTTCTGGCCTCTCCCGTACTTTGAATTTAAAATTATAACACACGAATTTTTCGGTAGTTGGATTTTCAGGTATGCTCTGCTGACACTTTTATCGGAGTTCTGGACTTAAATCAAGTTTTAACGGGTAGTACTGATGTAGAACTACTAAGATTGCATGAGTTCTAGCCTCTCCGATACTTTGAACTTAAAATGGCAACATTAGAATTTTTCGTTTACTTGGATGACATCATGTTATGCTCTGCGGAGACTTGGATTTACAGGTATGCTCTGCTGACACTTTTATGAGAGTTCTGGACTCAAATCAAGTTGTAATGGGTAGTGCTGATCTAGATCTACACAAAATCAATGAGTTCTAGGTTCTCCCATACTTTGTATTGAAATTGACAACATTCGAATTTTTCGTTACTTGGATTTTCAGGTATGCTCTGCTGACACTTTTATGAGAGTTCTGGACTCAAATCAAGTTGTATTGGGTAGTGCTGATCTAGATCTACACAAAATCAATGAGTTCTAGGTTTTCCTATACTTTATATTGAAATTGACAACATTAGAATTTTTCGGTAGTTGGATTTTCAGGTATGCTCTGCTGACACTTTTATGGGAGTTCTGGACTTAAATCAAGTTTTAACGGGTAGTACTGATGTAGAACTACTAAGATTGCATGAGTTCTGGCCTCTCCCGTACTTTGAATTTGAAATTAAAACACTAGAATTTTTCGTTACTTGGATTTTCAGGTATGCTCTGCTGACACTTTTATGAGAGTTCTGGACTCAAATCAAGTTGTAATGGGTAGTGCTGATCTAGATCTACACAAAATCAATGAGTTCTAGGTTCTCCCATACTTTGTATTGAAATTGACAACATTAGAATTTTTCGTTACTTGGATTTTCAGGTATGCTCTGCTGACACTTTTATGAGAGTTCTAGACTCAAATCAAGTTGTAATGGGTAGTGCTGATCTAGATCTACACAAAATCAATGAGTTCTAGGTTTTCCCATACTTTGTATTGAAATTGACAACATTAGAATTTTTCGGTAGTTGGATTTTCAGGTATGCTCTGCTGACACTTTTATGGGAGTTCTAGACTTAAATCAAGTTGTCATGGGTAGTTCTGATCTAGAACTACTAAGATTGAATGAGTTCTGGCCTCTCCCGTACTTTGAATTTGAAATTAAAACACTAGAATTTTTCGTTACTTGGATTTTCAGGTATGCTCTGCTGACACTTTTATGAGAGTTCTGGACTCAAATCAAGTTGTAATGGGTAGTGCTAATCTAGATCTACACAAAATCAATGAGTTCTGGGTTCTCCCATACTTTGTATTGAAATTGACAACATTAGAATTTTTCGGTAGTAGTTGGATTTTCAGGTATGCTCTGCTGACACTTTTATGAGAGTTCTGGACTCAAATCAAGTTGTATTGGGTAGGGCTGATCTAGATCTACACAAAATCAATGAGTTCTAGGTTCTCCCATACTTTGTATTGAAATTAACAACATTAGAATTTTTCGGTAGTTGGATTTTCAGGTATGCTCTGCTGACACTTTTATGGGAGTTCTGGACTTAAATCAAGTTTTAACGGGTAGTACTGATCTAGAACTACTAAGATTGCATGAGTTCTACCCTCTCCCATACTTTGAACTTAAAATGGCAACATTAGAATTTATCGTTTACTTGGATGACATCATGTTATGCTCTGCGGAGACTTGGAATTTCAGGTATGCTCTGCTGACACTTTTATGAGGGTTCTGGACTCAAATCAAGTTGTAATGGGTAGTGCTGATCTAGATCTACACAAAATCAATGAGTTCTAGGTTCTCCCATACTTTGTATTGAAATTGACAACATTAGAATTTTTCGGTAGTTGGATTTTCAGGTATGCTCTGCTGACACTTTTATGGGAGTTCTGGACTTAAATCAAGTTGTAACGGGTAGTACTGATCTAGAACTACTAAGATTGAATGAGTTCTGGCCTCTCCCGTACTTTGAATTTGAAATTAAAACACTAGAATTTTTCGTTACTTGGATTTTCAGGTATGCTCTGCTGACACTTTTATGGGAGTTCTGGACTTAAATCAAGTTGTAACGGGTAGTGCTGATCTAGATCTACACAAAAACAATGAGTTCTAGCCTCTCCCATAGTTTGAATTTGAAATAACAACATACTAATTTTTCGTTACTTGGATTTTCAGGTATGCTCTGCTGACACTTTTATGTGAGTTCTGGACTCAAATCAAGTTGTAATAGGTAGTGCTAATCTAGATCTACACAAAATCAATGAGTTCTGGGTTCTCCCATACTTTGTATTGAAATTGACAACATTAGAATTTTTCGGTAGTTGGATTTTCAGATTTGCTCTGCTGACACTTTTATGAGAGTTCTGGACTTAAATCAAGTTGTAACGGGTAGTACTGATCTAGAACTACTAAGATTGAATGAGTTCTGGCCTCTCCCGTACTTTGAATTTAAAATTATAACACACGAATTTTTCGGTAGTTGGATTTTCAGGTATGCTCTGCTGACACTTTTATCGGAGTTCTGGACTTAAATCAAGTTTTAACGGGTAGTACTGATGTAGAACTACTAAGATTGCATGAGTTCTAGCCTCTCCGATACTTTGAACTTAAAATGGCAACATTAGAATTTTTCGTTTACTTGGATGACATCATGTTATGCTCTGCGGAGACTTGGATTTACAGGTATGCTCTGCTGACACTTTTATGGGAGTTCTGGACTCAAATCAAGTTGTAATGGGTAGTGCTGATCTAGATCTACACAAAATCAATGAGTTCTAGGTTCTCCCATACTTTGTATTGAAATTGACAACATTCGAATTTTTCGTTACTTGGATTTTCAGGTATGCTCTGCTGACACTTTTATGAGAGTTCTGGACTCAAATCAAGTTGTATTGGGTAGTGCTGATCTAGATCTACACAAAATCAATGAGTTCTAGGTTTTCCTATACTTTATATTGAAATTGACAACATTAGAATTTTTCGGTAGTTGGATTTTCAGGTATGCTCTGCTGACACTTTTATGGGAGTTCTGGACTTAAATCAAGTTTTAACGGGTAGTACTGATGTAGAACTACTAAGATTGCATGAGTTCTGGCCTCTCCCGTACTTTGAATTTGAAATTAAAACACTAGAATTTTTCGTTACTTGGATTTTCAGGTATGCTCTGCTGACACTTTTATGAGAGTTCTGGACTCAAATCAAGTTGTAATGGGTAGTGCTAATCTAGATCTACACAAAATTAATGAGTTCTGGGTTCTCCCATACTTTGTATTGAAATTGACAACATTAGAATTTTTCGGTAGTTGGATTTTCAGGTATGCTCTGCTGACACTTTTATGAGAGTTCTGGACTCAAATCAAGTTGTATTGGGTAGGGCTGATCTAGATCTACACAAAATCAATGAGTTCTAGGTTCTCCCATACTTTGTATTGAAATTAACAACATTAGAATTTTTCGGTAGTTGGATTTTCAGGTATGCTCTGCTGACACTTTTATGGGAGTTCTGGACTTAAATCAAGTTTTAACGGGTAGTACTGATCTAGAACTACTAAGATTGCATGAGTTCTACCCTCTCCCATACTTTGAACTTAAAATGGCAACATTAGAATTTATCGTTTACTTGGATGACATCATGTTATGCTCTGCGGAGACTTGGAATTTCAGGTATGCTCTGCTGACACTTTTATGAGAGTTCTGGACTCAAATCAAGTTGTAATGGGTAGTGCTGATCTAGATCTACACAAAATCAATGAGTTCTAGGTTCTCCCATACTTTGTATTGAAATTGACAACATTAGAATTTTTCGTTACTTGGATTTTCAGGTATGCTCTGCTGACACTTTTATGAGAGTTCTGGACTCAAATCAAGTTGTATTGGGTAGTGCTGATCTAGATCTACACAAAATCAATGAGTTCTAGGTTTTCCTATACTTTATATTGAAATTGACAACATTAGAATTTTTCGGTAGTTGGATTTTCAGGTATGCTCTGCTGACACTTTTATGGGAGTTCTGGACTTAAATCAAGTTTTAACGGGTAGTACTGATGTAGAACTACTAAGATTGCATGAGTTCTGGCCTCTCCCGTACTTTGAATTTGAAATTAAAACACTAGAATTTTTCGTTACTTGGATTTTCAGGTATGCTCTGCTGACACTTTTATGAGAGTTCTGGACTCAAATCAAGTTGTAATGGGTAGTGCTAATCTAGATCTACACAAAATTAATGAGTTCTGGGTTCTCCCATACTTTGTATTGAAATTGACAACATTAGAATTTTTCGGTAGTTGGATTTTCAGGTATGCTCTGCTGACACTTTTATGAGAGTTCTGGACTCAAATCAAGTTGTATTGGGTAGGGCTGATCTAGATCTACACAAAATCAATGAGTTCTAGGTTCTCCCATACTTTGTATTGAAATTAACAACATTAGAATTTTTCGGTAGTTGGATTTTCAGGTATGCTCTGCTGACACTTTTATGGGAGTTCTGGACTTAAATCAAGTTTTAACGGGTAGTACTGATCTAGAACTACTAAGATTGCATGAGTTCTACCCTCTCCCATACTTTGAACTTAAAATGGCAACATTAGAATTTATCGTTTACTTGGATGACATCATGTTATGCTCTGCGGAGACTTGGAATTTCAGGTATGCTCTGCTGACACTTTTATGAGAGTTCTGGACTCAAATCAAGTTGTAATGGGTAGTGCTGATCTAGATCTACACAAAATCAATGAGTTCTAGGTTCTCCCATACTTTGTATTGAAATTGACAACATTAGAATTTTTCGGTAGTTGGATTTTCAGGTATGCTCTGCTGACACTTTTATGGGAGTTCTGGACTTAAATCAAGTTGTAACGGGTAGTACTGATCTAGAACTACTAAGGTTGAATGAGTTCTGGCCTCTCCCGTACTTTGAATTTGAAATTAAAACACTAGAATTTTTCGTTACTTGGATTTTCAGGTATGCTCTGCTGACACTTTTATGGGAGTTCTGGACTTAAATCAAGTTGTAACGGGTAGTACTGATCTAGAACTACTAAGATTGAATGAGTTCTGGCCTCTCCCGTACTTTGAATTTAAAATTATAACACACGAATTTTTCGGTAGTTGGATTTTCAGGTATGCTCTGCTGACACTTTTATCGGAGTTCTGGACTTAAATCAAGTTTTAACGGGTAGTACTGATGTAGAACTACTAAGATTGCATGAGTTCTAGCCTCTCCGATACTTTGAACTTAAAATGGCAACATTAGAATTTTTCGTTTACTTGGATGACATCATGTTATGCTCTGCGGAGACTTGGATTTACAGGTATGCTCTGCTGACACTTTTATGGGAGTTCTGGACTCAAATCAAGTTGTAATGGGTAGTGCTGATCTAGATCTACACAAAATCAATGAGTTCTAGGTTCTCCCATACTTTGTATTGAAATTGACAACATTCGAATTTTTCGTTACTTGGATTTTCAGGTATGCTCTGCTGACACTTTTATGAGAGTTCTGGACTCAAATCAAGTTGTATTGGGTAGTGCTGATCTAGATCTACACAAAATCAATGAGTTCTAGGTTTTCCTATACTTTATATTGAAATTGACAACATTAGAATTTTTCGGTAGTTGGATTTTCAGGTATGCTCTGCTGACACTTTTATGGGAGTTCTGGACTTAAATCAAGTTTTAACGGGTAGTACTGATGTAGAACTACTAAGATTGCATGAGTTCTGGCCTCTCCCGTACTTTGAATTTGAAATTAAAACACTAGAATTTTTCGTTACTTGGATTTTCAGGTATGCTCTGCTGACACTTTTATGAGAGTTCTGGACTCAAATCAAGTTGTAATGGGTAGTGCTAATCTAGATCTACACAAAATTAATGAGTTCTGGGTTCTCCCATACTTTGTATTGAAATTGACAACATTAGAATTTTTCGGTAGTTGGATTTTCAGGTATGCTCTGCTGACACTTTTATGAGAGTTCTGGACTCAAATCAAGTTGTATTGGGTAGGGCTGATCTAGATCTACACAAAATCAATGAGTTCTAGGTTCTCCCATACTTTGTATTGAAATTAACAACATTAGAATTTTTCGGTAGTTGGATTTTCAGGTATGCTCTGCTGACACTTTTATGGGAGTTCTGGACTTAAATCAAGTTTTAACGGGTAGTACTGATCTAGAACTACTAAGATTGCATGAGTTCTACCCTCTCCCATACTTTGAACTTAAAATGGCAACATTAGAATTTATCGTTTACTTGGATGACATCATGTTATGCTCTGCGGAGACTTGGAATTTCAGGTATGCTCTGCTGACACTTTTATGAGAGTTCTGGACTCAAATCAAGTTGTAATGGGTAGTGCTGATCTAGATCTACACAAAATCAATGAGTTCTAGGTTCTCCCATACTTTGTATTGAAATTGACAACATTAGAATTTTTCGGTAGTTGGATTTTCAGGTATGCTCTGCTGACACTTTTATGGGAGTTCTGGACTTAAATCAAGTTGTAACGGGTAGTACTGATCTAGAACTACTAAGGTTGAATGAGTTCTGGCCTCTCCCGTACTTTGAATTTGAAATTAAAACACTAGAATTTTTCGTTACTTGGATTTTCAGGTATGCTCTGCTGACACTTTTATGGGAGTTCTGGACTTAAATCAAGTTGTAACGGGTAGTGCTGATCTAGATCTACACAAAAACAATGAGTTCTGGGTTCTCCCATACTTTGTATTGAAATTGACAACATTAGAATTTTTCGGTAGTAGTTGGATTTTCAGGTATGCTCTGCTGACACTTTTATGAGAGTTCTGGACTCAAATCAAGTTGTATTGGGTAGGGCTGATCTAGATCTACACAAAATCAATGAGTTCTAGGTTCTCCCATACTTTGTATTGAAATTGACAACATTAGAATTTTTCGTTACTTGGATTTTCAGGTATGCTCTGCTGACACTTTTATGAGAGTTCTAGACTCAAATCAAGTTGTAATGGGTAGTGCTGATCTAGATCTACACAAAATCAATGAGTTCTAGGTTTTCCCATACTTTGTATTGAAATTGACAACATTAGAATTTTTCGGTAGTTGGATTTTCAGGTATGCTCTGCTGACACTTTTATGGGAGTTCTAGACTTAAATCAAGTTGTCATGGGTAGTTCTGATCTAGAACTACTAAGATTGAATTAGTTCTGGCCTCTCCCGTACTTTGAATTTGAAATTAAAACACTAGAATTTTTCGTTGCTTGGATTTTCAGGTATGCTCTGCTGACACTTTTATGAGAGTTCTGGACTCAAATCAAGTTGTAATGGGTAGTGCTAATCTAGATCTACACAAAATCAATGAGTTCTGGGTTCTCCCATACTTTGTATTGAAATTGACAACATTAGAATTTTTCGGTAGTAGTTGGATTTTCAGGTATGCTCTGCTGACACTTTTATGAGAGTTCTGGACTCAAATCAAGTTGTATTGGGTAGGGCTGATCTAGATCTACACAAAATCAATGAGTTCTAGGTTCTCCCATACTTTGTATTGAAATTAACAACATTAGAATTTTTCGGTAGTTGGATTTTCAGGTATGCTCTGCTGACACTTTTATGGGAGTTCTGGACTTAAATCAAGTTTTAACGGGTAGTACTGATCTAGAACTACTAAGATTGCATGAGTTCTACCCTCTCCCATACTTTGAACTTAAAATGGCAACATTAGAATTTATCGTTTACTTGGATGACATCATGTTATGCTCTGCGGAGACTTGGAGTTTCAGGTATGCTCTGCTGACACTTTTATGAGAGTTCTGGACTCAAATCAAGTTGTAATGGGTAGTGCTGATCTAGATCTACACAAAATCAATGAGTTCTAGGTTCTCCCATACTTTGTGTTGAAATTGACAACATTAGAATTTTTCGGTAGTTGGATTTTCAGGTATGCTCTGCTGACACTTTTATGGGAGTTCTGGACTTCAATCAAGTTGTAACGGGTAGTACTGATCTAGAACTACTAAGATTGAATGAGTTCTGGCCTCTCCCGTACTTTGAATTTGAAATTATAACACACGAGTTTTTCGGTAGTTGGATTTTCAGGTATGCTCTGCTGACACTTTTATGGGAGTTCTAGACTTAAATCAAGTTGTAACGGGTAGTTCTGATCTAGAACTACTAAGATTGAATGAGTTCTGGCCTCTCCCGTACTTTGAATTTGAAATTAAAACACTAGAATTTTTCGTTACTTGGATTTTCAGGTATGCTCTGCTGACACTTTTATGAGAGTTCTGGACTCAAATCAAGTTGTAATGGGTAGTGCTAATCTAGATCTACACAAAATTAATGAGTTCTGGGTTCTCCCATACTTTGTATTGAAATTGACAACATTAGAATTTTTCGGTAGTTGGATTTTCAGGTATGCTCTGCTGACACTTTTATGAGAGTTCTGGACTCAAATCAAGTTGTATTGGGTAAGGCTGATCTAGATCTACACAAAATCAATGAGTTCTAGGTTCTCCCATACTTTGTATTGAAATTAACAACATTAGAATTTTTCGGTAGTTGGATTTTCAGGTATGCTCTGCTGACACTTTTATGGGAGTTCTGGACTTAAATCAAGTTTTAACGGGTAGTACTGATCTAGAACTACTAAGATTGCATGAGTTCTACCCTCTCCCATACTTTGAACTTAAAATGGCAACATTAGAATTTATCGTTTACTTGGATGACATCATGTTATGCTCTGCGGAGACTTGGAATTTCAGGTATGCTCTGCTGACACTTTTATGAGAGTTCTGGACTCAAATCAAGTTGTAATGGGTAGTGCTGATCTAGATCTACACAAAATCAATGAGTTCTAGGTTCTCCCATACTTTGTATTGAAATTGACAACATTAGAATTTTTCGGTAGTTGGATTTTCAGGTATGCTCTGCTGACACTTTTATGGGAGTTCTGGACTTAAATCAAGTTGTAACGGGTAGTACTGATCTAGAACTACTAAGGTTGAATGAGTTCTGGCCTCTCCCGTACTTTGAATTTGAAATTAAAACACTAGAATTTTTCGTTACTTGGATTTTCAGGTATGCTCTGCTGACACTTTTATGGGAGTTCTGGACTTAAATCAAGTTGTAACGGGTAGTGCTGATCTAGATCTACACAAAAACAATGAGTTCTGGGTTCTCCCATACTTTGTATTGAAATTGACAACATTAGAATTTTTCGGTAGTAGTTGGATTTTCAGGTATGCTCTGCTGACACTTTTATGAGAGTTCTGGACTCAAATCAAGTTGTATTGGGTAGGGCTGATCTAGATCTACACAAAATCAATGAGTTCTAGGTTCTCCCATACTTTGTATTGAAATTGACAACATTAGAATTTTTCGTTACTTGGATTTTCAGGTATGCTCTGCTGACACTTTTATGAGAGTTCTAGACTCAAATCAAGTTGTAATGGGTAGTGCTGATCTAGATCTACACAAAATCAATGAGTTCTAGGTTTTCCCATACTTTGTATTGAAATTGACAACATTAGAATTTTTCGGTAGTTGGATTTTCAGGTATGCTCTGCTGACACTTTTATGGGAGTTCTAGACTTAAATCAAGTTGTCATGGGTAGTTCTGATCTAGAACTATTAAGATTGAATTTGTTCTGGCCTCTCCCGTACTTTGAATTTGAAATTAAAACACTAGAATTTTTCGTTACTTGGATTTTCAGGTATGCTCTGCTGACACTTTTATGAGAGTTCTGGACTCAAATCAAGTTGTAATGGGTAGTGCTAATCTAGATCTACACAAAATCAATGAGTTCTGGGTTCTCCCATACTTTGTATTGAAATTGACAACATTAGAATTTTTCGGTAGTAGTTGGATTTTCAGGTATGCTCTGCTGACACTTTTATGAGAGTACTGGACTCAAATCAAGTTGTATTGGGTAGGGCTGATCTAGATCTACACAAAATCAATGAGTTCTAGGTTCTCCCATACTTTGTATTGAAATTAACAACATTAGAATTTTTCGGTAGTTGGATTTTCAGGTATGCTCTGCTGACACTTTTATGGGAGTTCTGGACTTAAATCAAGTTTTAACGGGTAGTACTGATCTAAAACTACTAAGATTGCATGAGTTCTACCCTCTCCCATACTTTGAACTTAAAATGGCAACATTAGAATTTATCGTTTACTTGGATGACATCATGTTATGCTCTGCGGAGACTTGAAATTTCAGGTATGCTCTGCTGACACTTTTATGAGAGTTCTGGACTCAAATCAAGTTGTAATGGGTAGTGCTGATCTAGATCTACACAAAATCAATGAGTTCTAGGTTCTCCCATACTTTGTATTGAAATTGACAACATTAGAATTTTTCGTTACTTGGATTTTCAGGTATGCTCTGCTGACACTTTTATGAGAGTTCTAGACTCAAATCAAGTTGTAATGGGTAGTGCTGATCTAGATCTACACAAAATCAATGAGTTCTAGGTTTTCCCATACTTTGTATTGAAATTGACAACATTAGAATTTTTCGGTAGTTGGATTTTCAGGTATGCTCTGCTGACACTTTTATGGGAGTTCTGGACTTAAATCAAGTTGTAATGGGTAGTGCTGATCTAGATCTACACAAAATCAATGAGTTCTAGGTTCTCCCATACTTTGTATTGAAATTGACAACATTAGAATTTTTCGTTACTTGGATTTTCAGGTATGCTCTGCTGACACTTTTATGAGAGTTCTAGACTCAAATCAAGTTGTAATGGGTAGTGCTGATCTAGATCTACACAAAATCAATGAGTTCTAGGTTTTCCCATACTTTGTATTGAAATTGACAACATTAGAATTTTTCGGTAGTTGGATTTTCAGGTATGCTCTGCTGACACTTTTATGGGAGTTCTAGACTTAAATCAAGTTGTCATGGGTAGTTCTGATCTAGAACTATTAAGATTGAATTTGTTCTGGCCTCTCCCGTACTTTGAATTTGAAATTAAAACACTAGAATTTTTCGTTACTTGGATTTTCAGGTATGCTCTGCTGACACTTTTATGAGAGTTCTGGACTCAAATCAAGTTGTAATGGGTAGTGCTAATCTAGATCTACACAAAATCAATGAGTTCTGGGTTCTCCCATACTTTGTATTGAAATTGACAACATTAGAATTTTTCGGTAGTAGTTGGATTTTCAGGTATGCTCTGCTGACACTTTTATGAGAGTACTGGACTCAAATCAAGTTGTATTGGGTAGGGCTGATCTAGATCTACACAAAATCAATGAGTTCTAGGTTCTCCCATACTTTGTATTGAAATTAACAACATTAGAATTTTTCGGTAGTTGGATTTTCAGGTATGCTCTGCTGACACTTTTATGGGAGTTCTGGACTTAAATCAAGTTTTAACGGGTAGTACTGATCTAGAACTACTAAGATTGCATGAGTTCTACCCTCTCCCATACTTTGAACTTAAAATGGCAACATTAGAATTTATCGTTTACTTGGATGACATCATGTTATGCTCTGCGGAGACTTGAAATTTCAGGTATGCTCTGCTGACACTTTTATGAGAGTTCTGGACTCAAATCAAGTTGTAATGGGTAGTGCTGATCTAGATCTACACAAAATCAATGAGTTCTAGGTTCTCCCATACTTTGTATTGAAATTGACAACATTAGAATTTTTCGTTACTTGGATTTTCAGGTATGCTCTGCTGACACTTTTATGAGAGTTCTAGACTCAAATCAAGTTGTAATGGGTAGTGCTGATCTAGATCTACACAAAATCAATGAGTTCTAGGTTTTCCCATACTTTGTATTGAAATTGACAACATTAGAATTTTTCGGTAGTTGGATTTTCAGGTATGCTCTGCTGACACTTTTATGGGAGTTCTAGACTTAAATCAAGTTGTCATGGGTAGTTCTGATCTAGAACTACTAAGATTGAATTAGTTCTGGCCTCTCCCGTTCTTTGAATTTGAAATTAAAACACTAGAATTTTTCGTTACTTGGATTTTCAGGTATGCTCTGCTGACACTTTTATGAGAGTTCTGGACTCAAATCAAGTTGTAATGGGTAGTGCTAATCTAGATCTACACAAAATCAATGAGTTCTGGGTTCTCCCATACTTTGTATTGAAATTGACAACATTAGAATTTTTCGGTAGTAGTTGGATTTTCAGGTATGCTCTGCTGACACTTTTATGAGAGTTCTGGACTCAAATCAAGTTGTATTGGGTAGGGCTGATCTAGATCTACACAAAATCAATGAGTTCTAGGTTCTCCCATACTTTGTATTGAAATTAACAACATTAGAATTTTTCGGTAGTTGGATTTTCAGGTATGCTCTGCTGACACTTTTATGGGAGTTCTGGACTTAAATCAAGTTTTAACGGGTAGTACTGATCTAGAACTACTAAGATTGCATGAGTTCTACCCTCTCCCATACTTTGAACTTAAAATGGCAACATTAGAATTTATCGTTTACTTGGATGACATCATGTTATGCTCTGCGGAGACTTGGAATTTCAGGTATGCTCTGCTGACACTTTTATGAGAGTTCTGGACTCAAATCAAGTTGTAATGGGTAGTGCTGATCTAGATCTACACAAAATCAATGAGTTCTAGCCTCTCCCATAGTTTGAATTTGAAATAACAACATACTAATTTTTCGTTACTTGGATTTTCAGGTATGCTCTGCTGACACTTTTATGTGAGTTCTGGACTCAAATCAAGTTGTAATAGGTAGTGCTAATCTAGATCTACACAAAATCAATGAGTTCTGGGTTCTCCCATACTTTGTATTGAAATTGACAACATTAGAATTTTTCGGTAGTTGGATTTTCAGATATGCTCTGCTGACACTTTTATGAGAGTTCTGGACTTAAATCAAGTTGTAACGGGTAGTACTGATCTAGAACTACTAAGATTGAATGAGTTCTGGCCTCTCCCGTACTTTGAATTTAAAATTATAACACACGAATTTTTCGGTAGTTGGATTTTCAGGTATGCTCTGCTGACACTTTTATCGGAGTTCTGGACTTAAATCAAGTTTTAACGGGTAGTACTGATGTAGAACTACTAAGATTGCATGAGTTCTAGCCTCTCCGATACTTTGAACTTAAAATGGCAACATTAGAATTTTTCGTTTACTTGGATGACATCATGTTATGCTCTGCGGAGACTTGGAGTTTCAGGTATGCTCTGCTGACACTTTTATGAGAGTTCTGGACTCAAATCAAGTTGTAATGGGTAGTGCTGATCTAGATCTACACAAAATCAATGAGTTCTAGGTTCTCCCATACTTTGTGTTGAAATTGACAACATTAGAATTTTTCGGTAGTTGGATTTTCAGGTATGCTCTGCTGACACTTTTATGGGAGTTCTGGACTTCAATCAAGTTGTAACGGGTAGTACTGATCTAGAACTACTAAGATTGAATGAGTTCTGGCCTCTCCCGTACTTTGAATTTGAAATTATAACACACGAGTTTTTCGGTAGTTGGATTTTCAGGTATGCTCTGCTGACACTTTTATGGGAGTTCTAGACTTAAATCAAGTTGTAACGGGTAGTTCTGATCTAGAACTACTAAGATTGAATGAGTTCTGGCCTCTCCCGTACTTTGAATTTGAAATTAAAACACTAGAATTTTTCGTTACTTGGATTTTCAGGTATGCTCTGCTGACACTTTTATGAGAGTTCTGGACTCAAATCAAGTTGTAATGGGTAGTGCTAATCTAGATCTACACAAAATTAATGAGTTCTGGGTTCTCCCATACTTTGTATTGAAATTGACAACATTAGAATTTTTCGGTAGTTGGATTTTCAGGTATGCTCTGCTGACACTTTTATGAGAGTTCTGGACTCAAATCAAGTTGTATTGGGTAGGGCTGATCTAGATCTACACAAAATCAATGAGTTCTAGGTTCTCCCATACTTTGTATTGAAATTAACAACATTAGAATTTTTCGGTAGTTGGATTTTCAGGTATGCTCTGCTGACACTTTTATGGGAGTTCTGGACTTAAATCAAGTTTTAACGGATAGTACTGATCTAGAACTACTAAGATTGCATGAGTTCTACCCTCTCCCATACTTTGAACTTAAAATGGCAACATTAGAATTTATCGTTTACTTGGATGACATCATGTTATGCTCTGCGGAGACTTGGAATTTCAGGTATGCTCTGCTGACACTTTTATGAGAGTTCTGGACTCAAATCAAGTTGTAATGGGTAGTGCTGATCTAGATCTACACAAAATCAATGAGTTCTAGGTTCTCCCATACTTTGTATTGAAATTGACAACATTAGAATTTTTCGGTAGTTGGATTTTCAGGTATGCTCTGCTGACACTTTTATGGGAGTTCTGGACTTAAATCAAGTTGTAACGGGTAGTACTGATCTAGAACTACTAAGGTTGAATGAGTTCTGGCCTCTCCCGTACTTTGAATTTGAAATTAAAACACTAGAATTTTTCGTTACTTGGATTTTCAGGTATGCTCTGCTGACACTTTTATGGGAGTTCTGGACTTAAATCAAGTTGTAACGGGTAGTGCTGATCTAGATCTACACAAAAACAATGAATTCTAGCCTCTCCCATAGTTTGAATTTGAAATAACAACATACGAATTTTTCGTTACTTGGATTTTCAGGTATGCTCTGCTGACACTTTATGTGAGTTCTGGACTCAAATCGAATTGTAAGGGGTAGAACTGAGCTAGATCTACTAAAAAAGAATGAGTTCTAGCCTCTCCCATACTTTGAATTCGAAATGACGACTTTAGATTTTTTCGTTTACTTGGATGACATCATGTTATGCTCTGCTGAGACTTGAATGTGAGTTTAATTTATTTAAAAGACCAGAACTATTTCTAAAAAGTATCAGGAACTGTGGAACTATGCCGTATTTATATAGAAATCAAATAATATTATGCTCTGCTGAAATAAACCGCGAAGTTAGCAGAGCATTTTTTCAATTAACTTTTCTAAGGCTTAAACGCCGGAACTATTTTTAAAAAGTATCAGGAACTATAGAACTCGGCTGCATGCGAATAGAACTCACATTATTTTTTGATCTGCTGGACAATGCTCTGCTAAGTTCACGAACATCATAAAGCTCCATTAAAAAGATACATAGATTTGTTTTCCTGAACTTCTTACTTTACGTAAATTATTGTTCACATACCTGGACATCCTCATTTTGAGGGGGGATTAACCACAGAGGACGTTTTTTTAACTAAATTTAGAATCCGTTTCTGTCTTGCATCAGATTTTGACTCCATGCTAAAAAATATGCATTTAGGTCAAGCAAATAATGCTCTTGTTGTCCAATAACTAAACTATTATTGACTTTAAACTAACTCAATCCAGAACTTTCAAAAAGAGTTGTCCAATTCGTTTTCGATTTTTAATATAACTCAGACTGAATACCGAAAGTAACTACAAAATTTTGATGTAATAACATAAAATTATTCAATGCACTCGATTACATTAACGATGAATCTTAATAAAAAACAGACCTAACCATGAGTGTGTTTTTAAATCACTGATTTTCATAGTTTTAAAAAGACTGAAATCTAAATCTACCATGAAATAATGTAAAACTATTATTATTAAAAAGACCTATCGCTTATTGAGTCAAAGTAAAATTTAAGTAATCTGATAAACTTACCTTCAATGTCACTGATGTACAAACTTGAAAACTAATAGGTCACTATAACAAGAAACACGCAGATGTTTGCCTTACACGAAATGAGCGAATAATGAATGCGTCACAATTATGTTAAGTGGCGTCATCAAAACACATTAGTGTGAAAGAGACCGAACTTTTGTATAAGCGACAGGACACTATTATTTTAATACTTTGAAAATGAACCTACTAGATGGCGTTAAAATAAAAGTGACTGCGTATTTAACTCAATTATCCAAAATTTTGACTTAGGTCACTATAATATTAAGCGTGCGATATATACATTTTACCGGGTCTTAATCGCGTAAGTACCATTATTTATTTTCTTACCTCGACGTTTCGATCATGTTACAATGATTTTGGTCTCTAGGGGTCAACGTCGATGTAAGCAAATAAATAATTGTACGCGATTAAGACCCGGTAAAATGTAAATACAAGATGTAACAGGTTAGCCCTTTTAATCCGAAAGGGGGTTGTTCTAAACGTCTAGGCGAACACCTTTTGTTCTACGACTTTTGAAAATTCGAACTTTTTTTTTTTAAATTTTGAGATTATGTTTCACTGGAAAAACAGCTGTTTTTGAAAATAAAGGCAATTGAAGGTTTGATTGTAGTAGACTAAACTAAATGAAAGAACAACATAAGGTCAATGACCTCGAACTCTCAGAAACAGCTGATTTTCAAGTAAACTTTACACCTAAATTTTTCGAAAAGTACTTCGAATTTTCAAAAGTCGTAGAACAAAAGTTGTTCGCCTAAACGTCTAGAACAACCCCCTTTCGGATTAAAAGGTCTTACCTGTTACATCTTGTATATTGACAACCAAATCTAAAAGTTCTTCGATTCGTCCCCTTAACTGCCTATTGATGAATGCAAAGAATGATTTATTTTACTCTATATTTGGGACTCGAGTACCTACCTGAGTAGCTACTGCTGCAAGCATGCGCTATGAAGTGAAATTATCGTTTAATAGCCATAGGAGTGCGTCCGCGACGCTTTTGACCTACTTATGGGAATCACTTGTCTATGCATACCGCGAAGTTATCAAATAAAGTTATCTGAACTTTTAGTAGTAGGTGTACCTACTGAAATATAACTTAGGCGAATTGTTAAATTATATTCCTATCATAACCAATAGGTTTTTCAGTCGCGCAGTTTTAAACAAACTTTTTGTTTCAATTTTCAAACGTATTTATTGAATTACTTGGGTCCAGAAAGTTCGAATAAAATTGAGCCTTCTCTACACAGGTTTAACTGTTACTTCTTGACATGTAGGTACCTATTTACATACCACGTCTCATAGCAATCGGTTCAGTAGTTTTTGTATAAAGATTAAAGAAGAAACTAACTTGCCAAACATTCAGAAATCATATTCGCAGTAACTAATCAATTTTTACAAAGCGTTTGATACGTTAAGTAAATTAATAATAAAAGGGATACATTGTATTACCACAGTAAAATGTATAATTAAGTAGGCTGTATATGACCTCCTGCTCTACCTCAAATAAATAATCTCACCGAAATTACCTTAGTTTTCTCAATACCTAACACTTTAAATAGATATAAGTACATAACAGAAGTTTGATCAACGACAAGGTCTGAATTTATGAAAGTAATATCGTTTTTCGAGAGACCCCGATATTGAACATCAGAAAACGAATGCAATATTTTTAAATTATAAAGAACTTGAGAACGTCTGGAAAAGGTGATATCTTGGAAATAGACTGTTCCATAAGTTCCCAATTATTTGTGTGCCTACGAACGACGTGATTCTGTTGTTGTTGTAATGATCTAACTATGAATTTATGTTCAATGCAATAAAGGTCATGCATTCAACAAATGAACGCAACTTGCATAGGTATTTTTGCATTACTTCTACTTCTACTTTCCTGTTATGGATTAGCCATGGAGCTTCAAATAAATCTTCTTGAATAATTTCCGAAAGCATCGTAGTTTTTATGTCCCTAGCCCTACTTAGAATTTCATTGCAACGCATACGTAACGAAATACACCGTAATATTTTAATTTGTGACACGATGCGTAGGACTCGGCTGTGGGAATCGCGCTAAACGCCATGTCACGAAGCCTCACCATGTAAATAAGGTCCAGAGAAACATTATTAAATTATTCAAAGGTCTGGTGTCCAAAAGAGAAACTCTCTTTAGGCGTTGTTGTGAAATAATTCATGTTCAGTAATTAAAATCATGGTGTAAATAGCAGTGGATAATTTATGAATACTTTGTACGATTCAAGTTTGTCTACATGGCTTGAACTAAGTCTAACGCCACTCACTGACACAGATATCCAACATAACTCATCATTAAATAAACAATAAATACTTGGCAATACAAAATCATTGCAAACTGAGACTTCAAGATAATGGGGTGGTTGTGGTCGCGCTTGCCAACGGTGGCCACCATTCAACCAATTTATGCTCAAATTGTAATTCAATACAACATTTAGGTTTACTAATTCTAATAAACGACATCGACTTGTCTGCAGAGGCGTTGATTGCCTATTTAAAGACCATAATTCGAGTATACAATTCTACCGTCATTCAATCAGTACCCATGTCTCACTGTTGCATTCTGCAATCATTAAAATACCACTTTCCGAATAAGGAGTAACATTCGATCTTATCATGCGATTTTCTCGCATACAAAATCATTGAAAGTGTTGGTCCAAAGAATCTTTATTTATGGTGAAACAACCAATCATTCGATCTCAATGATTGGTCTAGAAATCATTGGATCTCAGTTGGAACGTATCTACCTAAGGGCTAAGCCCCAATTACTCAAGCCAGAGATAAGTTTCAGACACAGTTTTAACAAAGTAATATTAGAAATGCGTGCAGATTACAACATATTAGTTAATCATGAAAGTTAAAAAAATTAATTCATTCTGTACCAGTCTGGTGATGAAGAGAGGGTAAAATGAAGGTGTGTGAAAAACTCGTATAATTAACTTACTTAATTGGTCTATTTATTAGATTTTAACGTTTTACTTTCAAATTGTCGGTGCTCGCCAGGTGTTTAAGCACTAAATCTTTAATACCCTTAAACGTTGGCATAAAGTAGGTTTGAAGTATATCTACGTGAAGGAACGTCTTACAAACTATAATACGCGGTAGAATACTCAAAACAGTTAACCAATATAAATAGCGTCTCACTTTACTAATGGAATATGCACATAAGTAAGATATTGAAGAGTATTATAAATAGTTTGTTTATGTTATGTCAGAGTTCAATGCAATTATTACGATACCTATGGACACGTAGGCATTACCTCTAATGTAAACTTTTTAAGTAGTTACCTAGGTTATATCTACACACTGTAACAGTTATGGTCAATTTGTATTCAGCGTTAATGCAAATAGACGTCGTTGAAGTACCTGCAATGGTAGAGCCACTTAGATCAGAGTTCTAGAGCTACTCTGAAAACAGCAATCAAGACTTCTTTCTCTTTTATACAGCAGAGGCGTTGGACCACTATTTTACCAAAAGGTTAAGTAACTAACTTGTACGAAATATATTATTCCGTCACAAAGTTCATATCAGACAGATTCCTTGTGTGGGTATATATTATTATATATCTTGCTTGCGCAGTATGTAATTTATAAATTAATTAATTTGAAATCCCGTAATGGTAAATTTATATTTTTATTTAAAATTTATTTTAGATATACTTAGATAAAAATATATTATGTCAAAGGCAAATCACTAGATTTGCCTATTTTATTGCCTATCTATTTACACAATAAATACTTTTGACTGCGATACAAGCTTGTGCTTAGTATTGAATCTATGTCTGATATAAGTAATTTGAGAAATGTTTATTAAGTTTCATAGTAATTAATAAATACGTAATTTGTTTTTGATTTTTGACTACCTAATACGATGGTGTAGCACGCCTTAAATATATAAGGAAGGAATTAAAGGGCGTGGGGTGCGGCAAAAAACTGGCGCTAATATTCAGTGCAGCTTTAGAATCAAACTTGTGACAGTAAGCTAAGCTAAGTGACTCTACTATTGCTTGCCTATTAGAACCTACTCAAAGTATTTGCATTAACTGTGAATATATATTGCCAATATTGATGTCCCAACTAATTACTAGGTAGGTATAGTGGTATAGACATAAAAGCTTACGTTGGAGTTAAATTGCTTTATTACCTACACCAAAAAATACAGATATATTTATAGAGGCAATTAAGACTTGAGGCATTTACAATTTCAGAATGCTATATTCTCATAATGATGGATATTAGGTAGGTATATTACAAACGTTTTATTTTATTTTATTACCCATTATAATTCTATCAAGAATGTTTATTATTAAACAATCTTGAATAGATTTCAACAATATTACAGTAATATTTCACAAAAATTTAATAAAATTCATGCTATAAATTTAGTAGTGCTTTTATTTATAGATTTTTATTTTCAAAGAAACATGTGAAATGGTTTAAAATGAAGGGAATACAAATTGTTGTAAGTACTTACTAAATGGGTTTGACTTTAAGGCTCTTATTATTATTCCCAAATAACAATACTAAATACTGCAATTACTTAAACTACTAACTGTCTTTGCATATTATACTTAATACTTCACACAAAATAAAATGTTTTGATTAAAACTATTTTAAAAATTGCTATTATTGCTGCCTCTGTGGCGCGTCCGGCGAATATTTCTGTTGACCATAAATGTTTGTTTCTGGTTCTGGGTGTTTTCTATGTATCATTAATGTATGTATTTACAAAAAAAAACTGTAATATGTACCTAGTATACATATATGTTGTCTAGAACCCATAGTACTAGCCTAGTGCTTAGTTTGGGGCTACGCTACATAGCGCTGTGTGATGTCGTGTTTTTTTTAATTGTTTGGTTACTTTTATTTATTTATTGCTATGTGAAAGACATTTTCAGTGTAGCGCTCATGAAACTTAAGTAATATTAGTCCTCTTAATTCCCCCAGACATAATATTGCTTTCCGATTTTGCATGTAAACTGAGATGTAAACAAACCCAGTCAACGAATTCATAAAAATAAAAAGGCAAATTATACGGCAATCACCTCTAAGTAGTCGAGTCCGACAAAGTTGGCGCATTATCTGTACCACTTGGTCGAGTGTCATATTAACAAGATATTAAAATTCACTTAACATGACAACCAATGAATTTACAATATTACATGCGTTTGGAGACATTTTTGTTTTACATATTTATTTAAATAAGAATATCTTAGTCGGATATGGATAATTGATTCAATTAGGCGTTACTTTTCGGAACTCCATAACAACTATACAAGATGTAACGGGTAAGCCCTTTTAATCCGAAAGGGGGTTGTTCTAGACGTTTAGGCAAACAACTTTTGTTCTACGACTTTTGAAAATTCGAAGTACTTTTCGAAAAATTTAGGTGTAAAGTTTACTTGAAAATCAGCTGTTTCTTAGAGTTCGAGGTCATTGACCTTATGTTGTTCTTTCATTTAGTTTGGTCTACTACAATCAAACCTTCAATTACATTTATTTTCAAAAACAGCTGTTTTTCCAGTGAAACATAATCTCAAAATTTTCAAAAAAAAAGTTCGAATTTTCAAAAGTCTTAGAACAAAAGGTGTTCGCCTAGACGTCTAGAACAACCCCCTTTCGGATTAAAAGGGCTTACCTGTTACATCCTGTATATGTTAAAAAAAGGTCGGATATGGATTTCGAAATTAATATAACATTACATGCAGTTTACTATTGTATTGGCTACTATAGGGTTATATGCTGAAATAACCTCTACATACAGTGCCACAGACTTATCCGTTTTGTTATCTGAAGTCGGGTGGCCAAACTACAATATATGGGGGCCCAGCCAGTGAAAATGGCCGACAACAAAACAGATAAATTGGTGACACTGTATGTAAAGGTTATTTTGGCCTTTTTTCAATTTTATCAATCAACATTAATTTTGATGTACCTCTCTAGATCTACGTATGAGTACTTTTAAGATGAACACGAAATTAATTAAAATAATAGGCTCCAATCTATTATATGAACCCTGCGACCAGCAAACTATCTATGTATTTAATGTGGTAAGTTCAATTTCTAGAACAGTTACGAAAAAACACAAAGTTTTTTGTTAGGAAAATGTTACTGCCGCTGTGTGGGTAGGTACATTTGTAGGCGCACCATTACCATAGTATTTATATACTGATATAAATTCAAAAAATCCACACAAATATTTACGTATGGCATGTGAACGTATACATAATAGATACTATATCAAAACAAATAGGGAATTACTTAAATACTTAAGCACCTATTTAATAAGTAGTACCTACTTAAATACTTCCCACCAAAACATCGAAAACAATCGTTAACGCTTGCTGAAAATATAAGTGCTAAGCTGCACAATCCATAGACTAATTCTACATAATTCTACTAAGTAGTTAGTCTTCTCTATAAAACATAAATTCTAGTAAAACGTAGAAACCTAGGCCAAGCCTAATATTCTAATATCTCCTACGTGTATCCTAACATTTTTTGATTACAACGTACAACAATTTGTCGACATAATCTAACCGTATTTATTTCCTATTTTCAATTCCCGAAATGTCGAGTTAAAAAAATACAAACAAAAAATTAAACGCACCCGTTAAAATTTGTTTTATTATTAATTAGATACTTACTCGTAGTATTAAATTAAACAAATATTATTTTGTTTCGTAAAGATATAACGATTTGTTTACAAAGGTGGCGGGCTGGCGGGGTAGACGCATTGGACACGGCCATAGTGGCGCGAGCGGGACGATATAGAGCCCGGAGGCGGGAGCTATAGGATGCCCACTCCACGCTAACTCAGTATCGCTGCGTGACGCCTACCGGTTGAGCCGAATCATACGCGGGAAAACTTCGCGCTTTTTTCCTAACCTAAAAACGAAAACTTTAAATGTGCTAATTTCATTTCATTATTCTAATAGATATATTTACAAGTGTTTGTGAAACTTTGAACTTTAAGTGAATTCGGAAAATGTGTGCCGAGGTGCAGTGCAATTTTTTCTTGGATTTTACTACAATGAAAGTTATTGGATAGGACCGAAATGAAGAAGAGAAATCAAAGTCAGTCGTCGGAAAAACCTAAAGGAAAACGTAGGGTGAGTGAAGTAGATTAGAGGGCAATAGCCAATTATCGCTTTTACCCTTTGGCGCGTTTAATCAATAAGGGCGCCTATTTAATGCCTATATTTAGGTAACTATGTCGTAGAACTTAACGATCTCGAACAATACGGAGTTTAAAATTAAAAACAGAAAAACAAGAAAAGAGAGATTTAAAAGAAGTTTTAGATACTTATTAAAAAACTTAAGGAACTAGCTATATAGCAACACAATCTTTCTTCATAGGAAATTACTTCATTCGATCTAAGAACAACTGCATTTCAGCGCCTAGGTAACGACAGATAGCCTCTACCTACCTAAATACAGGGTAGTACAAAAAAGCACATACAACAATAATATATTTGAAATAGGTACCTACTGGTTTGCGTAATTAGGATTTTTTCTTTAAATTGATATTTTTTTTAAAACGAACATCGTTATAATTATGTAAACACTAATTGGAGATAATAATATTAATATTTATTTTACCTGTATTATTATTAGAGAGCGGTTTTGGTCTAGTGGTAGATACCACGACTTTCATTCCGTAAGGTCGTGGTTTCAAATCCCGGCCGCGCACCAATGTGTTTTTCTTTACGAAAAAAATATATGCTCTATTAACATCGCTCTTACGGCGAAGGAGAACATCGTGACTAAACCCACGGTTTAAAATCACGCACAAAGGCCCAATAGTAGGGCGAATTGCGGAAACACAATTAAAACTTTAACTTTACCTGTATTATTATTTTATTTTAGTAAACTAAGTATTTTATTTTATTCTGTCATAAATATAAGTTTCGATTAATTTATTTTTGTCAGAAAAGAGCATCTGCACATTTCAACTTAATCTTAACTCCCGCCCAACTGATATGTGCAGTTTTAAATTTAAATAAAAAAAGTTCCTAGGTTTTGACAGGAGATTGAATAGACGCATGATTGAACGCATCCCACGTGATCCTAAAATAGTAGCACGGTAAAATTAGGCCACCTGTGGTTTTGTAGTGCAGCTCTACGTAGCTACCCACCTATGTAGAGGGTGGTACAGAATAGTGACCGAACAGTATAGGGGTTAACTTAGACATCATTACATTGTATAAAACAAAGCTGTTTCCCGCTGTATGTTTGTATGTACGCTTAGATTTTTAAAACTACGCAACGAAAATTGGTGTGTATTTTTTAGTGGATAGAGTGATACTGCAATAGGAAGATTCATCGTATAACATATCCTGATATTCCCCTGGGTTTGGGACTTACGCGGGTGAAACCGCGGGACGCAGATAGTTGCGTATAAACAAATGCCCAAATAAATAACAATCGCTTTTACGCTTCCGAAAAATACAACAGAATAATAATATACCTAGTTGAGGAATAGTTCTAAGAACTATTATTTTTTTCTTTTTGCGAAAGAATTCTAATAATTCTTCTAAGAATTATTATTTTTTCTTACTTATCTCAATCCCTCAATTGACGTCGGCAGAATTGCTTCTTCTCCTAATCTCTTCCAATAGCTATCTCATCTATTTATTCGCATTTCCCTCGTGACTTGTCTTACTTGCATTGCAAGTCCATCCATCTGTAGGTATATAAAAGGTGGAGAAAAAGACCGTAGTTGGAGAAAAAGTAACCTTAATATTGATGATAGCTAATTTTGCTGAAAGGAAACATTTTATAAAAACAAGTAAAACTCCATGTTAAGATTTTTGAGCAATTCATAGAGAGAGAATTATGAGAATTAAATTGAATTGAACTAAAGAGTGAGCTTTACAGTAAAAAAATCTTAAAGAATAAGCTTTACCTACAGTAAAAAATATTTTACTTGGTCACAAATCGGTTGATATCTTAAAATAAAGCATTTTTAGCACTTCACTGGTTAGATTCAAGGCTCAACCAAATGGTTTTTTTTAATCTTTAAATGCAGTACCTATATTTTTAAAAATAACTGGAACTTTTTCTTGCGAAATTTGCCATCATCACCATGGGTACTTTTTTTCCACCCTGTATAATGAATATGCTTCCCAAATCTCATTTAAATTCATCACTCTTTTAGTGCACGTGCGGGTTATTTAAACTTATTTCCTAACTAGTCAATAATCAAAGTAACATGACAACCTTCTATTGGCAATAAAATATTTGTTCGAAGTTATTAGAAGCCATGTTACATGTTTTAATTTAACATAGCAATTCACACTTAACGAGTCTTAATGAGATTTTGAACACGAATTGAATACAAATGAGCACAGTGGTAATGTGCTACCTACTTACGGTAGCTTCTTAATATATTGTTACATATAATTATATTTACCTAGCTTCGCTCCGCTGTTTCAACCGCGTAAGTTCTGGAACCCTACCGCGCAACTTTCGTCGTAATCGGCGGCGAAATCCCACTGCGCAAAGGAAAACGACAGCGTTCATTCGCATGCATTTGAGTTTAACTGTCATTGAAAGCGAGGCCTCTTGAGCTGCCGGTTTCAATGACAGTTGAACTCGACGGCGTCGCCTTCAAATGCATGTAAATTATAATTTGCATGCATATAACGCTATGGTTTGAACCGCGCAGGTTATTCCTTTCCGCAGTGGGATTTCGATGCCGATTGATTGATGAAGATGCGCGGTTGGGCCCCTGTTCCCGCGGGAATATCGGGATAAAATGTAACCTATGTGCTATTCCATGTCTCCAGCTACGAATGTTTTGGGTTTTTGCAAAACATTCGTTTTTGCGTGACAGTGTAACAAAGTCAAATTCAGACATACATACATACAAACTTTCGCGTTTATAATATTAGTAAGATGAATTCTTCTCGTGTAGTGTGTCTGACCTATCTATTGCTATATATTTCAGATCACCTTAAGGCCTCTGACTTAACCTATTTACTAGAGATAGCTGCTGGAACGGCAGCATCAGTGCCTTCGAAATACAATGTAATAGATCACTCATCTAAGTAATAACCACATTAAACGTAGCTTAACTAGCACCACCCCGTATAAGTCAAACATCTTTACTTATAGGTACTATAACCAACTCTTGATTAATTTACTTACGTTTAATTCGTCGATGTCAATTCATTAAGGTACTTCTAAATTCGTCGATGTCACAGCCTTTTTTGTGATGCTACTGAATTATCGTGAATTCATGCAAATTATTTTAATAATTAATGAATTACCGACTTACATACTAAATAGAAATGAATTTGAGTTGACAGAAAATAAAAAAATCCAACGAGTAACATAATAAATGGCCGAATATACAATCGCTAGGCAAAATTCGAGTTCCACTTAAACAATTAATCAGCTCTCAAACTCAAAATCTCCATTACTAATTTTTAATTTACATATTATATATTGGCCTTTTCATCTAATTTTAGATGATTAATTACAACGCAAGCAACTTTTTAATCCATGCCATTTATAGAGCTGTAGTGCCCGGGACATTGTTAGGTAGAGTAGGCTTGCCCAGCACCTACACCACCCTCCCAGCCTAGTCAGCCATGCCCATAGGAAAGAACTGGTTTCCTCACGATGTTTTTAATTTAAAACTGCTCAAAATTATTAAGTGAGGTTTTTGTATTAGGTCGTATAACTCGTATACGACCTAACTAAGACCTAAAAAATGTAAATGCAAAATACTGTTAAGTATGCTTATGAAATAAACACAAATAATGACTTTGTTTGTGCCCTCACGTAATCATGCACATTATAATATCGTTTGAGGCCAGTGTCCTGTAGTCACAACTCACAAGAAACGTGTCCACTGAGATAACACGAGAAATCAATTACCTACACCTTACCAACAGTAATACATATTGCTGGATTTGGCAACGCATATTCGTAGACATTTACATTTCCAAAAAAAGTGCCTACATAAAACCGAAAGTATTATAAACGATTTTTTTTCAAGGTACCTACCTAATAAAATCAACATCTATTCTTTACTTATCTAACGAACCATTCAATGGGTTATACTTACATTAGTTAGTTCAACAGCTTTTTTTTAATCACAAACAGACAGCACCTACTTTATCAACCAAATAAGCGCCTTAGGGCTCTAGTTTTAGAAACATTGTAAACGAACATAAGTTAAGAAAAACTCGCCTGTACGTAAGCCGTTAAAGGAGAAGAGACGGACGCTTGTTCAATTCTTGTGGCAGATTTTTTAGGTTTGCCTTTAGATTAAAACAAAAAGGGACAAATGAGACAATAAAACCTCGTCTAGCGACGCATATGACAGAGATAGTTAGAAGTTTCAGACAAAAGCGCAAACGAGATAGCAATCACTATAGACGCGGTTTTAGCGTGCTTTTTGTTTTAATCTAAGGATTTGCCAATGTTTTTGTTATTCGTTAATGCTAAAGAATCCTCTCTTTTTCAAAGTTACAGATTTGAGTGTTCAAATCTGTAACTTTGAAAATGTCGCCATAATTTACACTCAATAATTTAAATAAGATTTAACAAAGAATTTAACAGAAGGCCTACCCTATAAGTGTTTTTATCATATCAAACCTACTTATTTATCACAGTATTTTTCGTTAGGTTTTACTCTTGTTTTATTTAAAGGTTTTGGTAACATTTAAATAATCAAAAGATATTGTTGTGAAAGCCGCAGATGACAGTCCGCACGGGTAGGCCTTCTGTTAAATTCTTTGTTAAATCTTATTTAAATTATTGAGTGTAAATTATGGCGTCATTGTCCTCAAACATATTATACAGCGAATCGCATAAAATCGAAACTGTTTGCAATTTAAGAGTATAAAATTTCATGACCATAACGGGTAAGTTACTTTATTTACTTTACAGTTCGCAAAGTAATTTAAGTGGGTGTCACTAAATTGTGAGTACGTAAACCATTTCTTTAAATAATGAACCGTTGAGTTCGTAGGAACACAGCGTTGTCAAAAGCAAAGTGCTTATTTACGTATATACTGAAGTAAGATATATTTAAATGAAATGAAAATTTAGAAAAAATAGTTTATGCTGACTGACTTATACTTACCTAATACCTAATAACGCACAGCTCAAACGAATGGGCGGTTTTAGCCCAACGTCAATCTGAAGGCTGTTAATTTTGTCCAAGGCATAGCCTAAGTGCCTTCTGCCTTTATTATTTCTCTTGAGTAAGGATGTCTGAAAATCCACGGGAGGAACTTAACGCTGGTAAAACTTTAGGACACTGTTAGTAAAGAAAACATGCCTATAGTGTTTTCTTATTTTCCTTAATTCGTTACTAAAAGAAGAGCACATAATTATGTTGAACCTTTTATAAGGAAAAATAAGTACCTTTTACTACGCGTTATACTTATCTAAAGCGTTAGATACAATACAAATAATTAAGACTGAAATGTCCTTTCACTAATGATAAAAGTTCGTAATTTTAAGAAATAAATAATTCACAAGAAAATAACTTAAAAAAAAAAAGTTTTTAAATGAAAATAAACCTAATCCATCGACAAGGTATTTTGAGTTGTAATCCCTTATTGAAATTTCAAACAATTTTAATTAAAGTTTGTTAGTCAAAGTCAAACTCTCTATTTTCTATTGTTTCTAAAAAAGTTGAGTAGTTAATAGATAGGTACCTATGCTTTGTCATATATAGCTTGATTTCTGTGGCACATGAAGCATTGTTTTTTTTTAATGTAACTAAGAGTAATGCCATATTTGATAGACGGCACAGCCCCTCGAGGGAAGGGAAAAACCAGACTATCGAAAATCGATAGGAAAAAAAATATGTTGATAATTACAGGCCCATATCTATTCTTCCTAGTTTTTCCAAAATATTTGAAAAGATAATATACAACAGACTTGTTTCGTTCTTAGATACACATAAAATAATTAATAATAATCAATTTGGTTTCCAAAAACACAAAAACACGACCTCAGCAGTTTTTAAAATGTTAAATGATGTATGGGCTAGTGCAAATAAGAAAAATACTGGAGTAGCTATATTTTTAGACCTGTCAAAGGCATTTGACTGTGTTGAACATAGCATTCTTATTGATAAATTAGAGAGAGTAGGTATACGTGGGTCAGCACTAGCTCTTTTAAAATGTTATTTAAAAAATAGAATTCAAACTACAATGATAGACTACTTTAACAAAGACAATAAAACAATAGAAAGGAAATACTCTAACCCAAAAAATATAAAAACTGGAGTGCCGCAAGGAAGTATCCTTGGCCCGTTATTATTTTTAGTCTATATTAATGAATTGCCTAACTTAGTTCATTATCTGTGCGTTGTTTGCTGATGATGCCACTATATACATACCCCGAAATAAACTACCAACTCAAGCTTTCGAAAAAGAAATAAATAAAACTCTAGATACTATAGTAAAATGGTTACCCTCTCTACACCTTAAAGTAAATATAAATAAAATAATCATGATTCGATTCAAAAATCATAAAACACCTCTAATGAACCTAAAACTAATAACAACAATATAGTTAATTTTGATTATTTTGATAGATAACTATTGATAGTCATTTAAATTGGACTATGCACGTTAAAAAAGTAAATAGGAAAATCTCAAAGTATTGTTATGCTCTTTCAGTTCTCCGTTCTATATCTTCTAGAAAAATTGCTAAACAAGCTTATTATGGTTACATTTACCCTCATATATCGTACGGAATTATACTTATTCTGGGGCAATTCCGTTGACATTAAATCAACATTGATTCTCCAAAAAAGATGTCTTCGAGCAATATACAACATGCAGAGTACTGAATCCCTTAAGGATATTATTATTAAATATTAGATTTTCGGTTTTTTTTTTATTTTTTTTATTAGATTTTAGTTGATATAACGCGATCTAGACCCGAAAATCTAATATTTAATAATAATGAACGGAAATCGTGTAAGTTTAAAAAATGTATCCCTTAAGGATATTTTTAGAAAAGAAAACTTTTTACTGTACCTTCTACACTATATACTTAAGATAAGATAAGATAAGATAAGATAAAACTTTATTGTACCAAAATATTACAAAAAAAAATACATAAACAAATACTTACAGCTAATTATAATAAAGGTACAATGGGCGGCCTTATCGCTAAAAGCGATCTCTTCCAGACAACCTTTGGATGGACAAGAATTGTAAGAGGGGATGGGTGGGTATAAACGCATGAAAGGAAAAATTATTGAGAAATATAAATAATATTGATAGTAGGTACGTAATAGAAATAAATGTAGTTATCAATAAATAGTATCCTTTAATATATTTTCGAAATCTGTAACTGTAAAAAATAATGGGACTTATTTCTTTAAATAAACATCATATAGATCTAATAGCTTGCGTCACAAGTTTAAGTACAACATTTGCTACCATCAAATAAATAATGCTATGTATGAAAAAGGTACCTTCGTTTCTGCTATTAGAATTTTTAATAATCTACCGCTGGAAATAAAAATGCTGGATGGCAAATTGTTCTGCAACAAATTCAGAAAATGGTTAATCTCTAAAGCTTTCTATAGTGTCAAAGAATATTTAGATTTAGGCGTTTACATAAGAAATTTAAAGTAAACATCTAAATAATTTATATTCAGATACTTTACTATAACTTGCTTTGTTATTTTTAATTTTAAAGAAGTGCTTAAATTAAGTAACCTAAGTACCTCGATCTTCTCTATTTTGTATGTCCGGGATGGACAAACTGTTGATACCTTTAATATTTAATGTCACCTTAATGTACACAGTTATTCAATAAATTTTCTTGATTCTTGATTCTATGAATATAAAATAAATCGTTTAAAATACCTAGGATAAAAAATAATATTGTTACTAGTTATGCTGAATAGTTATAAATAAATACAAGAAACATTGAAATTCTCTTTATATAGTGGCGGTGCATCACCACGGCCTGTATCGCCATGCCAACAATCAGGTTTACCCTCGCCTTTAGATGTTTCACATCAACACTAATCGGAACCGCCGCGCCGCTGTAGTAAAGCATCTCAAGATACAGATGGTCACTTACAGTAGGTATCTTGAGCTTTAAATCTTCAAAAAAGTAATAAACATGTAACTGTCGATTCAAAGTCTAAAAAACAATTATTGTAATCAAATAGGTCCATTAACAAATACATACTACGACCCCATCTTTATGGAAACCTGTCACAGGAATCATCCTATATTGACAAAGCATAGCCGACTACTTTCACCGCCTCCCACAAAAAATAGCTGGTGTTACAGCTATTTTTTTTAGTAGCTGGGGCTAGAAAATTATATACTCAAAGAAATAATTGTGATAATAAAAATAGGTTGTTTAAACAACTTTAAGCTTTTATGCGGAGTGAAACGCAAGTAAGTTTCGAGTTTTGACTCACTCTAGAATGGTCACTCTAGAAGTTTAAAATTCCAATTGAGGCATGGAATCTATTATTTAAACTTTTTTTTTTGGGATCGCCATCGATCCAAAGATTTTGGATTGATGGCGACTCCAGCGAGAGGTTGAGACCTCGTTCAAGTTGTGCGATCCACATTAAAAATACTGACATCGAACGAAAATTAGTAGAAAACAAGCTATTTAAATCGCTCGAATCGATACAAGCGTTTCGAAAATAGAACCCCTCGACTCTTAACTGAATCAGTAAATATATGTTTTCAATATTGCTTAAATGTTTCAGAATGAGATAAAATCTTTGATCGTGCAAAATGAATTATCATCTAGATTAACAAAGTTATGGCGCAACATTTTAATTCTACATTTAAAATACATGACTAGGGCGTAACATCCTTTCAGATTCACTTAAATCGTTTAGTAAATTTATTGAATAATGTTCTACGCCCATTCTACCTATTATATTATTGGAGTTGTACTTTACTTTAAGCGTAGGCAAATGAGACATAATTCGCTCTAATTCAAACTCTGCTCATTTCTACATCGGAGTATTCAAGGAAAAAGTCAACATGCTTGACTAGCAAGCTATGCTTGTTTGTCAAGCACGTTGACAAGCAAGCATTGCAATACAATCTTAACTGAAAAATATGTGGCAGAAAATAATAAGTAAGTATTTAGCCGTAAACTTAGAACTAGTTTTTTTTTAATTCACACAGTTGTTATGGAGTTCCTAAAAGTAACGCCTAATTCAACCAATTATCGTAAACTTAGATGTTAAATAAAATAGAGAACGAAGGTGGGATGTAAGCTATAAGTCTTGAATAAATGTAATTAGGTATCAAGTTTTTTTTTCAATATTTTCCTTATTTTGTTTCTTTCACAAACAGTTTTAATAAAAACCTACAAACCCCGTAATAACATATTTATACTAAGTATAGCAAACTTATCTTTATTTGACTAATAGGTAAACATAAACCTAATTTAAGAGTCCAGTTCTGAGAAATTGTAACGAGCCAAAAATCCAGCACGTTGATAATGAATGCAAACATTCGTAGTTAGGAACATAATGATTAAAACTCGAGCTCATTTATAACAATCGCCATTCATATTTTCTAAGCTAACAACAATAATTTTAACCTCTGCCCTCAGATAGCAAAAACTTTGAAGGACTTCACACAAATTCTCCAATACCAAATTCAAATAAACCCGTTATCACTCCTTTTATTACACTTACAGAGAATATGAAACCTCAGTCAAATAAACAGGAATCTTCCACAATCTAATAAATATTTTGAACACTATCCATTGTTTCATAAAATTGTATTTATTGAAATATCCTTTACTGGCATGCAAGTATGTAGGTAGTCAATTTACGATTCGATTGCGCAAACGCACACTAAACAACATTAGAGTAAATATCGAAATTACCTATCTGTAGATTTTACGTGAAGGTATGTCGCGTACGTACCATATATTATCTGCGAGGGAGAGTATCGATGATCGTTCTCCATCTAAAGTATACGTAATGACGTCAATTTCCTCTCAGAGCTTTCGCTGGAATCGGTATTCATTTCAAACACTTGTTGCTTCATTGCGAAATAATAATCGAAATAAACATTCGATAAAAGGGTTCACTCTTCTCTCTCTATAAAAGAATGAGCGATATTTTGATTAGTTTGTGGACCCTAACATTCAGCGAGACAACAGATCACAGACCCTTCGCGGTATTATACTATAGCACGTATCATTTGCAGCCACTAGATTTAAATTTAGAACAAGTTTCTGCGCCTATTATATTTAAATGGTGATTAATACGTTTGATCATATCCGTGTGATCGGTACTTTTGGGCTCTTATCTGTTAATCAATTAATAACACAGACGAGGTGGGTCCGAATTCTAATAAACAATCATACGACAGATCGCATTTATAAATTAATGGGTATGGGTATGGTTGAGGTGCGGTAAAATACAGTGGATCGGTATTTATTTGCATTTGAGTTCGAGAAGAATTCTGTCGGTAAGATGGGCGGGCGGCGTACATCGAGATAGCGGGGTCACGTTCCCGAGATAAAACAAGAGATAACGACAGCATCTTCACTACCATACGCGATTGTCTTTGGCTCGCGTCTTTGAACTGAGACTGCGTAGCTGGTGTATTGTGCCGCGTGTTGGAGTCCGTGATAGCATCGCATTGCGAGACGCTGCCCGGATCTTCGGATTATAATATAATCTACGAGATGCCATAAAATAATGACAAAGTCGAGAAGATAACACAACAAATCTATTATTAGAGGCTGTTTAAGTACCGTAAACAGACTGGTTCGGATATTGATCGTTTGAAATTTGTTTTCTTATCGATGAATCTCTGAAGTCTTCTGAGACGTATGTATATTGTCATGTTAAGCAAACGTATTCTGTTTATTGAATTTTAATAAACCAATTATATACCTACATGTATGTATTTTGTATGCACACACAACACCTACGCAAGTCATAAAATATCGTAGCTTTACGCTAACGTAGAACGTTGGATATCAAATATCCGTTGAAAGCGTCAATTATAAGATGATTCAGTGTTCTCTTCTATTACTTGTAGGTACATCGATATAGCAAGATATCATTAAGCAATACATTATGGTACTTGATGAATAATCATTTGCCATTAAGCAAAATGAAAGCCGACGCTTATCTTTATCACAAAATAATTTAGAATTTATTAAAATTATTAAAACTTAACGTGTTTGAAAAGACAAGTGCGTAGACGCATCCGATGGAACGACTACGTATGTTAACGATGATGCTAAGTAGAAGGAAAAAGAAATCCCAGCATATAGACACGGTAATGGTATCTGCATTACCGTGACATAGAGCGATATTATTTTTAGGCGTGAGAGAGACTTTACATATGTATTTTAATATTTTGAGGAGACCTATATGTTACATAACGGGCAGCAGGTATAAAACAATTTCCAAATTTATTACAAACTTTTTGCGTCGTCTTGGTGATTGTCCGGTCAAGGGAATTATTGCTGTTCTTTTAGATACGAATGTTGGAATACTATTCTGATCTTCGACCAATTTACCTATAAACAACCTCAGTTCGGTAACGATATTTTAGCTATGACCGTCGCAGATCGATCTTTCGATATTGTGGTATGAATCGAAAATCGATTGATTATTATTATAAAAGTGTTTACTCAGATGTTCATTGTCCATAGTAAGTATTACTTACGTCGAGTTTCAAATTCGTTGGGGCGTGGGTTTGAAAATTGACGCTGACCAATGACCATCATAACTTATGCTTGCTCTTTTATCTTTTACCAATCAAAGTTTGTTCGAAAACTACAGTGTACAAAATAACACAATAATAAAAAATATAAAACACAAATAAAACTGAGTAGGAAGGTTGATTTATCTTACTCATTTCAGTAGTTTTGTAGGTGTTGAAGATAAAACATAAAATTTTGAATTCTATGAATGAATAAATGGTTCCCTTTACTCTGCCATTACCTACATACGTGGATGTGCTGCGGTTGCTACCTACAACCTCATCCAATTCTACAGTTATTAGTTAAGACTAGTGATGTAACCAATACGAATGAGAGACTAAGCTTTTAACGTTACATATTAATATTTTCAAAATCGGTACATATAGGTAGGTACACATAATATTTGTGTAGTGTCAAAACAGGATGGACATTCAGCTAATAAAATAAAATATAAAAAGTCAATTACTACTAGCGGTGAGTGGTTACATTGAGTGGTATCCGGGAAGCATATAACCACGAAAGCTGGCACGAGTTTCGCTTGCGAATCTCTGAAGTCCATGTTTTTGTGTAAGTTTAGTTAATTTTATTCGCCGAATAGGAGGTAAATTTGATATCCGTATTCGGTAAAGTGTACTATTTGTTGCATCACTATTCATGACCAATAACTGTAGAGCAAGATTGTAACTTTAACTTGTATTACTGATCAAATGGGAGTTGTTCTCATCTGATGTATAATCGATAGGCACCTTATAGGTACGAAATACTGCTTACCGTACCGCAAAAAGTTGCTGCATCCGATTTTGGGCATAGGATTTGTAACGCAACTTCAGTGTTGAATATGCGTATAAACGGTTTCTCTTATTTATTCTTGTAGGTAATGTCTGCTTTTTATGGATTTAAAATGAATTCCGGAAAATCGTTTTCGTGTTTTTTTTTGTATCAGACGCATACCTACCTACTTATAAACCTAATATCAATTGCCGTAGGTCGGTATACATTTGTGAATTTAGAAGTTTTAATAGTCCCTTTCGTCCGAATGTGAGTCTAAAATTTATCGCAGTATTCCCACGGAATCCGGATGGCTATGCTGTTGATATAAAGTAGGTAAATAGAATTATCATTAGAACAAATATTTGCTATATTTATTGTTTATGTAATAAATATAGCACCAATATCTAATGATTTAGTTTTTGCGATTGTAAAAGTAATAAAGCAACGCGATTATAACCGAATATTGAGTCTATTGTTGTGCAATTGTTCTTAAATCAGTCATTCTACTCCTACTTACTTAATGACCTAGCTAGTAAGCTAGGTCACTTTAGCTAGGACAATTTAATTTACGAAATCGATGGCTTTGACAAACTTTAATTAAGATAGATAGCCCAAACTGTCCCCAAATAATCCCTTATTTGTTCCTTAATGGGTAATTTTAATGACTTAGCTTTCACAAATTTTACGTAGGTGTCGGCGCTATTGCATATTATACTCTATGTTAGACATATTATAAGTCATTACGACTTAAACTGTTTCTTCTTAGCATCTGAGCGATGTTCCTGCTTGACCATAGGTACTTCTATTGGAAGTATGCTACTTTATCGTTTCGTGTAGTGATGCTCAACCAGTGTTAGATTTGTCAGGTAAGGCAAAAGCAAGGCCTCTAACTTGACTTAACGACTACGGGGTCTTTACTACGGGGACTAATTGCTTAACGTACCTTCCGAAGCACAGGGGAGCTAGAGAAAGTGATTTTTTGGCGCACATATTATCGGTCAACCATTTTTAGTAATGACCGCGCCAAGCTTAGGCAATAAGCATTTTAATATAAAAATATTTTAACATATATGTATTCCGTTTACATTTCTTAAATCCGACACAAGAAACAAACAAATAGCTTAATTTAACCATTAACCGGCAGTACTATTAACTATATTTTAAAATAAAATGTACCCAGTTTATCAAATAAACGGCTCAATAGAAAACATAATCAAGTAGAAAACATTTATTCCTGTTTTTCGGTTTAAGTGTTGAATTGGTTTTGACCCCGGGGTCGTTGTTATTTATGATTAAGCAAATCAACCTTTGAGCTTAGAAAACAATATTACTTAGAACCAACTTAGAATACAATTTATGATTAGGTGCCCGCTGAAGTTGCCTAGACTTGTCACATTATTTAAATCACCTTAGCTAGCGCCTTATATTATTCTAAGAAATCTTTCTATGTTTCACATGTACTTATGTAATTTTTTTTATAATATGTAGTACATCCGTTGTCTTGTATCTAGTAGTACAATACAAGCCAAGTGCTTAATTTAGGGCTAGATTGCGCTGTGTGTAATGGAGTGGAATCTTAGATTTTTTATTAACTATTTATATATTACTTATTCCTACAAAAGTTCTTATAAAATTATGTTTACCATGTTTTGTAATCTTATTATGGATTTCCATAATTTTGGCAAAAGCGTTGTTGTTATTTCAGTCTGAAATATTGAGGTTAACAAAGAAACATAATATACTTATAACAAAAACCAAAGTAAATGTATGGTTTCAAATAAAATAGAATCCTGGTGTTTTAGATAAAATTATATTTATCGGCTTAAAATATATATTCTAAGTTGATTCTAAGTCACTGTACTTAAAGGTATTGTTTTCAATATATTTACGGGCTTATAATTCTGTAGGTTAGGAAATTACAGGGACTCTCTTTAAAGTTTCGTAAACCCATATAAGTTTACATATTATTAGCACGTGTAGAATTAATACAATTGTGTTAAGTATAGAACCGATGTCTGATATATTATGCAACTAGCTGCCCTCGCGGTTTCACCTGCGTAAGTTCTGCTCCCGCGAGAACATCGGGATAAAAAGTAAGCCTTTGTGTTTTTCTAGATCTCTTTAAGAGATCGCTTTAAGCGATAAGGCCGCCCATTGTGCCACCTAATTTTTAAGTGGATTAAGTATTTTCCTTTTATTGTAATGATTTAATTGTGGTGGGTTGCAATAAAGAATTAACCTCTCGTCGACCGGCAGTTTCAAGGTCATTCAAAATCACGTGAGCCTTCCCCGCGTTTGGGTTGAAATACTGCGTTTGTCTATCCATCACATAAGAAACTAAGATTTTTCGGAAAGATTGATAACTAACGAACCTAATTTACAGTAATTTCTAGAATAAATATGGTATGGTTTTTATTTTATTGACCATTATTTATCACAACTCCACCCGCACGTTTGTATTTCGTAAATAGTACTCGTCAACCGGAAAAAAACCATTATTTACATCAAAATAGGATCCATTTTCAGTAAACAAAAACAATGAAAAACAAAATGACGGGAAAATGATTTTTCAAATCGTGAATTTTTGACGGGCAATATTGACGATACGGACAACTTTTTTTTTCGGAAGGTGATTTATTTTCGTAGTGTTTCAACCTGCCGGCAGTGAAACCATATTCACACCAAAATACCCCTTATGTAAAAAATAAAATCAAATAAACAAAAATCAAAAAATCAGAGGACTGATCCTTCCTTCTGTTGACGAGCGGGCGGCAGATACAAATATTTAGTTTTAAGCATAAATTTTATTTGCACCCAACGGAAATCGAACCCGCAACCTCCTGCATTGCAGTCAAGCGTTTGCCCGACGCGCCACAGAGGTCGTCAATAGTCAATACAATTTAAGTTGTGTGTGTGTGTCCTTAAAACTTTGTAAGTATGAAAGCTGGTAAGTTACAGCTTTTGTGTTGTTAAAATGTATTAGCTAAGACACTGGTAAGCTTTTATATAACAAATTGCCACATCGTAAATTATAAGTATTATAATTTGAATAGTTTTGCAAAATTTTACCTTCATAATATTATATAATTTGTAAGTAAGTAGTTATTTTATATAAGTAACCTACAAATCAATATTCGACTAAGTAATTGAAAATAAAATAGGTGAAATACACCGCTTGACGAATCGAAACAATTTTTATGCTTGACCAATTATACTCAAAATAATCATTTTGTCTTTTGTCTAAAAACACAATATTTACCGGGCCCGGTAAATATTGTGTTTTAAACCTACAAATCATTTTTTTTAATAATGACTCACTATTCTGTTTTTGCCTATGTGTGGGTATACTATTAAATAATAATCGCAAAAGTAAAATTGATGACATCGAGTCATAAGATTTATTATAGCCGTATTTCATAGTTATTATTTTGCTGTTTTGAAATTATTTATGGTCATTACAACTGGGTAACGTAAGTAGATACTTACGTTACCCAGTTGTATATACAAGCAGACAAAGACTGATTGATTATTAATTTAATGAATGAACCAAACGGAAAAAATAGTGCCATTTTGTTTTACAAAAAAAGTAATAAAATTATACAAGGATAATATCCGTTTTAAATGATAGGATATTAATTTTAGTAACCACATCATCATCTACCTTCCTTATCCGTCCACTGCTGAACAAAGGCATCCCCTATACGACGCCACAAACAACGATCACGAACTACCTCCGTCCAACGACTCCCCGCGACCGCTACAATGATTTTAATCTTTTTAAACTAAAGAAATAAAGTTGTAATAGTTTTTCCACATGTTATCCTAAGGTGGTACTAACAACCACTAGCGTTTACCTAAAGCCAGGTATACAACTCACAAGACTCCAACCAAGAGGAATATCGGACGCGGACAGTAAATTTCACTCCGTAGCGAGAAAGGTAGCATGGACGCAAAAAGAGAAAGCCAAACCACGTTGGTAGCAACCCTCGTTTTCTTGTTGTACAATGGGCAGGATGAACAAGATAGTGGAGTTCTTAGGAGCAATCTGTCAACACTGAAATCTTCTACCAAGTGTTTGCTTCTTTATCGTTCAAACTTTATAGCAAGATGAATACCCCGATTTTTGTAAGTCTTAACCTAATAGAGCGTTATATGTTGTATCGGTGAATCTGAATATGTTAAGAGACCTAATGGGGTCCCGATAGGATGTAAGTAGGTAGGTAGGTACTTTAAACCGCAAGACTTTCTCAGTTCACATACACTAGAATCCTACTAATAAAGAGGTAGGCAACTGTGAAAGTTTGTCTGTGCTTACGTCTGTTGGTTGACCCTACACCCAAACTACACAACCGCTTAAGATGAATTTTGCGAAATAAGATGTACTGACTGACTACATTTTTAAATCGATATCTTACACGCGGGTAAAAATTGGCGCTGTCTTCAAAATTTAAAAAATAAATCGTCGAAAATGACGGTTACCTAGGTAAGGATTTTGTCAAGTTAAAGGGTAACGACATCAACTTTTGACCTTTAGCTAATTAGGCGACTTGCCATTTTAAACTACCTGAGATTTAGATAATTCGGTACTAAGCAATTGATTCTGTAAACCTTTCTAACAATGTAAGGCGGTATCGTGAAATAGGCCCCTAATCTATTTACAATAGAGATGATAAAAAAAACCTGTTGGAAATCTGAATGATAATGATTCCCAGTCGTGCCCACTTGAATGTGAGATTCAATGTGAAAAATCGGTTTCCATCGTTCCTCGTGGAACCTCACCTTCTCATTGAAATTCTGAAATAATATTTCCAATTGTAGGTACACAGCTAGGAACAAATGTAGCGTTTGAGAACAAGGGTACAAAAACAAAGAACAGTAGATATAGCAGACGGAGAATGAATGGCGAATTGATCCTCTTTCTAATTTAACCGAAATCGGTTAAAATTTACAAAAAATTACCTAGAACAAATTGATGTTTATTTCAGATAAACCGTATACAAAAAAACCTATTAATGAAACCTCTATTAAACATAACGTGATATAGGTAAATTCCCTTTTTATATCACTGATAATCAACTGATGATGTAGTGGGATTATAGTGGGATTATAATGGGAAATCCCACTATAGTCCCACTAAATCATAAATGCGAAAGTTTAAAAGTTTATTGTGTTTCATTCATTCACGCAAAAACTACAGAACCGGTTGCAATAAAATTGGGTATGCAGATAGCTGGAGATCTGGATTAACACATATGCTTTTTATTATTCGTATATTCCCGCGGGATGGCAAGTTACACGGCTGATATCGAAGAGTGCTGCTTACTAGTATCATCTAAGACCCAACAGGTAAATTGGGTACCTGTAGACGACGGGGAATATTTGTATATGTCCAAGCAAGAGTGGTTATGTGGCTCGGTGAACCTACTCCTGCCGCAACACAGTTCTAACTAGTGCGGAGGGTAGTTATCACTGTTGACATCATACTTTCGCTCGACTTTAATGTAATGTACCTACTAAATTAAATTTTAAGTTTTATTATTAAGCTAAAATTTAAGAACAAAACGATGTATCTTTATTGTCTTTGTGCAAATAAACTTTATTTTATTTATTTATTTTTTATTTTATTTTATTATTTTTATTTATTTATTTTGGTTTTCGAGATTCTAATAATGTACTTACACTCAGTAATCAATCAATTAATAATAGATGGCCATACATAAGTACCTCTACCTTCCTAATTAAATTAATAAAACGTTTAAAATTTTTGTATTGTATAAACCGCCCGCAGATTTATTGTATGAGGTCACAAGCAATAAGGTCAATTAATCTGATTATTGAGTAACCTACTCAATATTCAGATGTAATTAATGATGTATGAGGAGATTATGAATAAACAAGAATGTTTGCAAATTAACTAGGAACCGCAAACTAAACATTCAAAAACATAAACACCGATGCAACTCAATAATGCCTTTTGATTCAAACTTTATATTGCGGTCAAATTAAAATCGGCTGATCAAAGTCCTAACCAACCTTCGCGGCATATTTATTTCAAACAAACACTCTTGTGTAAAGCGCTTTACGGGTTGATGGTATCATAAAAGTGCTTTATTTTGACACCAATCTGGTGTTTATTATAAGTTTAGGACAAATGTGACCCGCTGGTGTAACCTGACACTTAACCGTCTGTCGACCGACTCCACTCGTCTTGTTTGATCTACTGAGAGCTTTTTAAATTTTTTATGTCTTAGTTTAGAGCATTTTAGGCGCCTTTTACTGCTGAATAAACAACAGGATTGTCTCTCGAAGGACCGATGTCGAATTGTGGCTTTAACTGGTAGATGGAAAATACGAGTAACATACATCATTTAACATACTGTCATCAGGAAGTTGATCTAATGTTCTACGTTCTTGCACTTAATTTACTTTTACGTAGTTTCCGTGGATTAAACATTTTCATTAATTGTGTATATTCTCAAAGGTGTTTAGATAAGCATCAATTTACGGGTTCTATTTAGCTATTAATTAAAAATCGAAGTATACAGAGAGAAGATTGTTCGTTATTGTTTTTATATATTATGATAAAAATGAATCCCTATTTCGCGTTGTCACGGCATCACGCGTAAACGGCTGGACCGATTTTACTAATTCTTATTTTGTTGTATTTGTTATGATCAGGAGGTTCTTATGAAAGAAAATTAATAAATATCGGGACTTACGCTAGTGAAACCGCGGAGCGCGGCTAGTGTAAAATAAAAGTTAATTTCTCTTAATCCAAATAGAAACTCAAATATTTTAGATAATCCAGTGTTAATTTTCTACTTCTAGCTAAACATTCTATTCAGTTTGACTAATAGTTAAACCATTAATAAAATGACGTCTGTTTACATACAAAGAGAAATAGTTTTTATAAGTTACAAATGGTCCAGTCTCGTATAGTTTGCCGGGCGTTAAGCGGTTGGAATTTTAAATAAACATTTTTAATGATCGACCCGCGCCCCGTGCCAGGTGCACGCATACGGTGCTCATCGTCCCCCACTTCGCCTCTATCCTACTCTTTTGTTCCAAAAACAGTTACCTATTTATTTAGAGAGAGGTGAAGCCCTTTCTTTGATAGCATTTGAGAAGAACACTGGAACGGAAACACAATACAGCTCAGGAAGTGGAAGTACGAATAGGAACCAAGATGATGGGGCGCTTTCATTGATGTCAATTGAATGAAACATATGTTTCAATCATATAGGTTTATTTGAACGAACGCACCAATGAATGAATAAAACATTTACCGCTGTAATCGAATAATAAATTATGCTAACGGTCCATTAATTTTAAAGTCGTTTTATTATTTTGAAAGCACAGTAACATATTCGACGTTGTGTCAAACAATCACTTGTCTCAATTTAAAAGTGTTTGTCTGGGATCTACTTTACAAGAGTAGGCGTCGAGTAGTGTAGTGATGCAAGCGTTTGTTTAACAATAGCGGCAATATTAAATCTTATTGTTTTGCCTTTACTGAGGCGAAGTCGTGAAATATGTCATGTCACTAAGGTATAACTTGTCGACATTTGTAAGTGTTGTAATTTGTTAACAACACCTAGGGCTTATAATAACCAGTAAATACCTATGTACCTAATACAATACGCAAAGATATTTTTGCTCCGTCGTAAACCACAGAGTACACAATAGTATAACACATATTTTTATAAAATACTGTACCTAGTAAGTAATTAAATTAATAAATATAAGAATAGTACGATAGTAAGGTAATTAAAATTATGCATTTTATGTTAATCAATACTTTTATGGATACGTAAGTATCTTTTACAAGAAAAAGTTAAAGTAGGTAAATTACCAACTTAAGTACATACAAAAAGTAAGTTTTTAGATAAAAGTAGATGATACTGACTTACAAATTCCGTTATGGGTGGCAGCTTTGTATAATAATAAACCATCAATAGATATAGCCGCTTGTTTATTGAAATTTTCAGATATTTGTTTACGTAAGTGTACCCACTTGTAATAGATAGGTGCTATTGCGGATGAATATATAAAGCAGTAAGCATGTAACATTCGATACCTACAATATTCAAGATCGATATGATCTTACTTGCATCGAAATCAATATAACTAAAGCGCTATAAAGCCCATTTTATTATTGAACACTTGGCAATTCTAACTTTTATTAATATTTACTTACAAGAATGACACGTCACGTCAAACTATGAAATACGTTGAGTTACTACGTAGTAGTTATTATGTTCTAACGTAGGCAATAACATTTTTATTTACCACTAGCTGCGGTTTCGCGCGCGTAAGTCCGGTTCCCGCGGGAATATCGGGATAAAAAATATCCTATGTCCTTCTCTAAGGTCCCATCGATCTCTATACCAAAATCATCAAAATCGGTTCAGCGGTTTAGACGTGATGCCGTAATAGACCGATTGACAGAGTTACTTTCGCATTTACCTATAAATAATATTGGTAAGGATTTCAGATTTATTCTAATTATGTAGGTACTCAATCTATTGTTCAACGTGACCTACCAGTATAACTAAACATTTCCCTTCCATGCCAAGGTTGCCTGGAAGAAATCACTTTAAGCGATAAGGCCGCCTATTCGTTCAACATTTTATCAGGTTTTAAATTTATTTTAAGTGTGTTGTATTTGTAATTAATTTGTTGTTGTTCAAATAAAGTTTTATCTATCTATCTTACTATCTATTGTTATCAACATCAAACAGTGGTTCTAAAACATAATCTCCTGATTCATTAGTAGTGTCAAAACAATCCTGGAACGAAAATAAATCGGTGTCCAACTGAATAGTCTCACGAACGCGGAAAGCTTCGGTCTAACGATTTTCTAATAAAATAGGCAATGTAACCGCAAACTATCGGGATTAGATTCATATTAAATTAGGTAATTAATTGCTTTAGGTTACATCAATTTACATTATTATAGCTATCCCTAATTCAACATTTTGGTATTAAAGATCTACCTACCTTCTAATCTTCTAATGTACGACAAAGGATATTCAGTAAAGTTTTCTAATAAGTAGTTCTAACACTGAGCAGTGACTCTAGTGGATAGGTACCTCGATTTTCATTCCGAAGGTCGTGGTTTCGAATCCTGACTGACCGCGCCCCAATGTCTTTAAGAAAAAAATAAGTGTGCTATCAACATAGCTCTCACGGTGAAGCAAAACATCGTGAGGAAACTCACAGCTTAAAACCACGCTAAAAGGCCCAGTTGTATGGTTAATTGTGGAAACACACAGTTAAAACTTTGACTTCAAGTAGTTGTAACGTAGTCATAGAGGTCTCCTAAAAAGTCTTTGACTATCAGTGAAGAGGACTCCCTCTTAACTGCACTGATAGTAAGCGACAGTCTCCACGAGCGTTAGAATCGCGGCAATATTATCTTATTTCTATACAACGCATCGCCGCGTTAACATCGCCGTGTGGAGAGTTGGAGACACGTTCATAAAGATTGTATAGAAATAACTGGCTCGACGATAATATCGCCGCGATTCTAGCGCTCGTGGAGACAGTCCCTTAGGGTCAAAGTAACAGCTAAATATGTCATCTTCGTCAAATTCATCGTTGTCGTACTTTATCTCACAGTAATTATCGAAAATTCTCTACTTTCGGACTAATAATGCATTTTGGTAAGTAGGGTATTTAAGATTTCTAAAAATATTAGTACTTTCCTTGAAAAAGTAATTTTGATTGGAAAAGTTAGTTGACTTTTAAAACTTTTGTTGATTGCCTGGTTCCCTGGTAGGTTCCTTTATCAGCAGCTACAGTTAAAGTTAAGTAATGTAGAGCTCCTACTATCATATATTTTAAGGCGGCGATAGATGATAAGCAACGGTCCTTGTCCTATTGCATATAAATGAGCGAGATGGAATTGCGTGAAAAATCTACAATTTCTCGTAAAATCAATAATTAACGAATATTAAAATAATATTTTGAAAAAATGCGATGAAGGGGTTCTAGGTATTGTATTTTCTAATATTATTATGCCTATGAGAAAATATAGCGGTTAAGGATTTAGAAGAAAAATTGATTTATTTTGTAAAACAGGGGTAACTTTGCCTGTATAATAGTGGTATTTAAAGTTATTTTTTATTGTTTTTGAAATGAAGGGGACACTTCTTGTATCATGTACAATAACATAATACATTGTTTAAAGATCTATTTGATACCGGTTATGAATAAAACCATTCCATCGGAAGGGATTTCACATGAGTCGCGTCCTTAAATGAAAAGCTCATCATACAAGCTTACTTTCATTTATATTACTCTCCGAATCAGTTTCGATTGCCCTATAAACAGAGTCGATTAATTTTTATGGACTTTCGATGGGATTTAAATTGAACTTATGACTTGTTTAATAATAGAATTACTGGTTATTTTCAATGCTTTTGTATTCAAACAACGCTCAAAATGAAACAATAATATGTAAATGGAAACTTTATTAACTCAAAAATGTGTTGAAAAAGGTACTCTCCAATATTTTTTTAATAGGAAATGTCAATTCTACTTATTTGACAAACGTCAGATCCGAAATTAAATTATAATACCTACCTATTTCGGTACACTACATAATATTATTTATTCTCGGCCATAGGCCGGGGTAGGATAGGTCTTCCTGCGTCCTAGCTTTCCGATTTCTATGGAAAAGTTTCCATAAAAGTAAATATTATTTTTTCAAAAATAATAACGTTTTATCTACCCACCATTTATCTTTTCACTTCACTTTCTATAATATTTTAAAATACCTACCATTCTGCATACCTACATACTTTCCTAATTAGAGAAACTGCAACGAAACACTGTTGCATGTGAGGAAGCGAACAAGTTTGTTATTTTACCCGACTTTTTAAAATAGTTAGGAATTTCAAATTCTTAAGTGGTTTTCAAAGAAAAGTAGCGTGAAATCGCGAAACATGCGGTGAATAAGATATCTGTTACCACCACCTTCTGTCCGTCTCAAATCGGCCAAGTTGCTTAATTTCAAATAGTTTCACCTATTACCTGAAAATGATTTTCAATGAAAAATGCAACTTGCATTACAAAATGCACCTTATGGACCCACTCTGCGAAATAAATGAAATTCATTGTGGTTGTGTCAAAAGATATATTATGAGAAGACAATCAATTCTGATCCCAAACATAAATTTGCGAGATTCGCGAATGAACTCAATCCCAACCGAAACACAATTGATTTCAAAGAATGGATCCTATTATGAGAATTATTATAAGAATGGCTCTGTTTCTTAACTAGTAGAATAGAAACAGAGGTGGACTAGTCCTCTGGGCGCTTCGGGACGGAGACGGGTGGTTTGCCATAATGGCGATAAGGTAGAATCCACTACCTAATGATTTCGTGTGGGACATATAAAGGTTAAGCCACACGGACGCGAGCAACATCAACCATATTTAAACTAATTTACATTACGAAACCAGACTATCATGCATTATAGAGTCAATTTCAGAAAAGCAGTCTCGCAGCAGTTACTAGTAGCAATTTAATGAAACTGATAAATACCTAGTATGTACCGCAGTAGTTTTTTTCGTAAAAATGACTACAAATTGCATGCCAATAGTTCAGTAACGTAGAACCCACTTTAATAAAGTGTAAAATGAAAGAAACAAGTCAAAAAGGATTCTTATCATATCCCAACTCTAATGATAGGATAAGTCATTACATAACAAGTCATTTCACGTGTTAAGCGTGTAAATCGTCATATTGTGTGTGAACCGGAGTCAGAGACATGTCACATCGTCGTCTTCGCTCCTAGAAGACTTTGCATTTGACAACTTTTTAAATATCAATTTCAATCATGTTCTCCAATATTAAGGTAGTTTTTGCTTTGAAATATCAAAACAGTTATGTTGAACCCAGTTGGATCCAGTATGTCCTTATCTAACTAACTGACGTACACTAAAGCGAAAAAAGGACAGACTGGGACTCTCTAACATCAAGCCGAACCGTTTTTTTTTTGACGAAGTAAGCTTTCAAGATACTCTATAGTACTATTTCTATGACATATAACTTGTCGACATTTGTAAGTGTTGTAATTTGTTAACAACACCTAGGGCTTATAATAACCAGTAAATACCTATGTACCTAATACAATACGCAAAGATATTTTTGCTCCGTCGTAAACCACAGAGTACACAATAGTATAACACATATTTTTATAAAATACTGTACCTAGTAAGTAATTAAATTAATAAATATAAGAATAGTACGATAGTAAGGTAATTAAAATTATGCATTTTATGTTAATCAATACTTTTATGGATACGTAAGTATCTTTTACAAGAAAAAGTTAAAGTAGGTAAATTACCAACTTAAGTACATACAAAAAGTAAGTTTTTAGATAAAAGTAGATGATACTGACTTACAAATTCCGTTATGGGTGGCAGCTTTGTATAATAATAAACCATCAATAGATATAGCCGCTTGTTTATTGAAATTTTCAGATATTTGTTTACGTAAGTGTACCCACTTGTAATAGATAGGTGCTATTGCGGATGAATATATAAAGCAGTAAGCATGTAACATTCGATACCTACAATATTCAAGATCGATATGATCTTACTTGCATCGAAATCAATATAACTAAAGCGCTATAAAGCCCATTTTATTATTGAACACTTGGCAATTCTAACTTTTATTAATATTTACTTACAAGAATGACACGTCACGTCAAACTATGAAATACGTTGAGTTACTACGTAGTAGTTATTATGTTCTAACGTAGGCAATAACATTTTTATTTACCACTAGCTGCGGTTTCGCGCGCGTAAGTCCGGTTCCCGCGGGAATATCGGGATAAAAAATATCCTATGTCCTTCTCTAAGGTCCCATCGATCTCTATACCAAAATCATCAAAATCGGTTCAGCGGTTTAGACGTGATGCCGTAATAGACCGATTGACAGAGTTACTTTCGCATTTACCTATAAATAATATTGGTAAGGATTTCAGATTTATTCTAATTATGTAGGTACTCAATCTATTGTTCAACGTGACCTACCAGTATAACTAAACATTTCCCTTCCATGCCAAGGTTGCCTGGAAGAAATCACTTTAAGCGATAAGGCCGCCTATTCGTTCAACATTTTATCAGGTTTTAAATTTATTTTAAGTGTGTTGTATTTGTAATTAATTTGTTGTTGTTCAAATAAAGTTTTATCTATCTATCTTACTATCTATTGTTATCAACATCAAACAGTGGTTCTAAAACATAATCTCCTGATTCATTAGTAGTGTCAAAACAATCCTGGAACGAAAATAAATCGGTGTCCAACTGAATAGTCTCACGAACGCGGAAAGCTTCGGTCTAACGATTTTCTAATAAAATAGGCAATGTAACCGCAAACTATCGGGATTAGATTCATATTAAATTAGGTAATTAATTGCTTTAGGTTACATCAATTTACATTATTATAGCTATCCCTAATTCAACATTTTGGTATTAAAGATCTACCTACCTTCTAATCTTCTAATGTACGACAAAGGATATTCAGTAAAGTTTTCTAATAAGTAGTTCTAACACTGAGCAGTGACTCTAGTGGATAGGTACCTCGATTTTCATTCCGAAGGTCGTGGTTTCGAATCCTGACTGACCGCGCCCCAATGTCTTTAAGAAAAAAATAAGTGTGCTATCAACATAGCTCTCACGGTGAAGCAAAACATCGTGAGGAAACTCACAGCTTAAAACCACGCTAAAAGGCCCAGTTGTATGGTTAATTGTGGAAACACACAGTTAAAACTTTGACTTCAAGTAGTTGTAACGTAGTCATAGAGGTCTCCTAAAAAGTCTTTGACTATCAGTGAAGAGGACTCCCTCTTAACTGCACTGATAGTAAGCGACAGTCTCCACGAGCGTTAGAATCGCGGCAATATTATCTTATTTCTATACAACGCATCGCCGCGTTAACATCGCCGTGTGGAGAGTTGGAGACACGTTCATAAAGATTGTATAGAAATAACTGGCTCGACGATAATATCGCCGCGATTCTAGCGCTCGTGGAGACAGTCCCTTAGGGTCAAAGTAACAGCTAAATATGTCATCTTCGTCAAATTCATCGTTGTCGTACTTTATCTCACAGTAATTATCGAAAATTCTCTACTTTCGGACTAATAATGCATTTTGGTAAGTAGGGTATTTAAGATTTCTAAAAATATTAGTACTTTCCTTGAAAAAGTAATTTTGATTGGAAAAGTTAGTTGACTTTTAAAACTTTTGTTGATTGCCTGGTTCCCTGGTAGGTTCCTTTATCAGCAGCTACAGTTAAAGTTAAGTAATGTAGAGCTCCTACTATCATATATTTTAAGGCGGCGATAGATGATAAGCAACGGTCCTTGTCCTATTGCATATAAATGAGCGAGATGGAATTGCGTGAAAAATCTACAATTTCTCGTAAAATCAATAATTAACGAATATTAAAATAATATTTTGAAAAAATGCGATGAAGGGGTTCTAGGTATTGTATTTTCTAATATTATTATGCCTATGAGAAAATATAGCGGTTAAGGATTTAGAAGAAAAATTGATTTATTTTGTAAAACAGGGGTAACTTTGCCTGTATAATAGTGGTATTTAAAGTTATTTTTTATTGTTTTTGAAATGAAGGGGACACTTCTTGTATCATGTACAATAACATAATACATTGTTTAAAGATCTATTTGATACCGGTTATGAATAAAACCATTCCATCGGAAGGGATTTCACATGAGTCGCGTCCTTAAATGAAAAGCTCATCATACAAGCTTACTTTCATTTATATTACTCTCCGAATCAGTTTCGATTGCCCTATAAACAGAGTCGATTAATTTTTATGGACTTTCGATGGGATTTAAATTGAACTTATGACTTGTTTAATAATAGAATTACTGGTTATTTTCAATGCTTTTGTATTCAAACAACGCTCAAAATGAAACAATAATATGTAAATGGAAACTTTATTAACTCAAAAATGTGTTGAAAAAGGTACTCTCCAATATTTTTTTAATAGGAAATGTCAATTCTACTTATTTGACAAACGTCAGATCCGAAATTAAATTATAATACCTACCTATTTCGGTACACTACATAATATTATTTATTCTCGGCCATAGGCCGGGGTAGGATAGGTCTTCCTGCGTCCTAGCTTTCCGATTTCTATGGAAAAGTTTCCATAAAAGTAAATATTATTTTTTCAAAAATAATAACGTTTTATCTACCCACCATTTATCTTTTCACTTCACTTTCTATAATATTTTAAAATACCTACCATTCTGCATACCTACATACTTTCCTAATTAGAGAAACTGCAACGAAACACTGTTGCATGTGAGGAAGCGAACAAGTTTGTTATTTTACCCGACTTTTTAAAATAGTTAGGAATTTCAAATTCTTAAGTGGTTTTCAAAGAAAAGTAGCGTGAAATCGCGAAACATGCGGTGAATAAGATATCTGTTACCACCACCTTCTGTCCGTCTCAAATCGGCCAAGTTGCTTAATTTCAAATAGTTTCACCTATTACCTGAAAATGATTTTCAATGAAAAATGCAACTTGCATTACAAAATGCACCTTATGGACCCACTCTGCGAAATAAATGAAATTCATTGTGGTTGTGTCAAAAGATATATTATGAGAAGACAATCAATTCTGATCCCAAACATAAATTTGCGAGATTCGCGAATGAACTCAATCCCAACCGAAACACAATTGATTTCAAAGAATGGATCCTATTATGAGAATTATTATAAGAATGGCTCTGTTTCTTAACTAGTAGAATAGAAACAGAGGTGGACTAGTCCTCTGGGCGCTTCGGGACGGAGACGGGTGGTTTGCCATAATGGCGATAAGGTAGAATCCACTACCTAATGATTTCGTGTGGGACATATAAAGGTTAAGCCACACGGACGCGAGCAACATCAACCATATTTAAACTAATTTACATTACGAAACCAGACTATCATGCATTATAGAGTCAATTTCAGAAAAGCAGTCTCGCAGCAGTTACTAGTAGCAATTTAATGAAACTGATAAATACCTAGTATGTACCGCAGTAGTTTTTTTCGTAAAAATGACTACAAATTGCATGCCAATAGTTCAGTAACGTAGAACCCACTTTAATAAAGTGTAAAATGAAAGAAACAAGTCAAAAAGGATTCTTATCATATCCCAACTCTAATGATAGGATAAGTCATTACATAACAAGTCATTTCACGTGTTAAGCGTGTAAATCGTCATATTGTGTGTGAACCGGAGTCAGAGACATGTCACATCGTCGTCTTCGCTCCTAGAAGACTTTGCATTTGACAACTTTTTAAATATCAATTTCAATCATGTTCTCCAATATTAAGGTAGTTTTTGCTTTGAAATATCAAAACAGTTATGTTGAACCCAGTTGGATCCAGTATGTCCTTATCTAACTAACTGACGTACACTAAAGCGAAAAAAGGACAGACTGGGACTCTCTAACATCAAGCCGAACCGTTTTTTTTTTGACGAAGTAAGCTTTCAAGATACTCTATAGTACTATTTCTATGACAGCAGTAGGTAACTACGAGTTTATCACACGAAGCAGAGATTTGCGATGTGTGATTTTTATGATCGACCTATCTACGAAAACAAACATGTCCATTACAAGCAATCAATCAATTTTTCGAATAAGGATTTAGGTAATTAATCAAATTTGTTCATCTTAGTCCTATCTACTAATGTACCTAAAAGCTTAGCGAATTTGTGTGTCTTTAATTAAGTATGTTTGTTACATTAAAAACCTAAAAGCTCGTTCGGTACGTATACTCGTAATGAGCGAGCTTTTAAGTTTTTTTTAAGTCTATTTCTTGCTCTGTAATTTAATTACAGATACCTGTGAGTAGATAGCAACAAATAGACTTATTCCAATCCTGTACTTAATCCGGAACGAATACTAATACGAGAAATTATGTCTGTATTTGGAATTAATAGGTTTGTCTTATTTCAATTTTTATGTAGAGTCGTCTTTCCTCATTATTTCTCCCATAGCACCTTATATCTCGATAGACTCCAGTGGGGCCCCACTGGAGTCTATCGAGATATACACGATTATGAAGTACTGCGACTTTTAATCGGTCTACCTATTTTCTGTAGGTAGATATTCGCTTCACAACAATACTGTTACTAGGTTATCGTAACCTCCGTAAGTAAATACCCACTACCTACCTACTTAAAATTAATTAATTTCGTATCACAACAGTCAAAACCTATCGAAGTTGGCAAACAAACATCGACAGTAAAATATTATTTCGATAAGTGACTTATGTATACGATATTAATTTATCGTAACCTCAGACCACGGCAGCGTGCGCTACACTCCATGATAACGTGGCCAAAATAACTTTATGCTGAGCATCTCAACCGTTTAGCAGATGAAATAACGCTTACAGAACGAATTATTTTCATTTGAACGCTATTTGAGAAAAGCCGACTATATGGAAGGACGAAATCATAAAGTACGCTAGCACATTTGATTGTCAATGGCCCAAAAAAGGCAGGTGTAGATGGGGATTGAAGACAAAAAAAGGCCGATAATTCCCAGCTGTCCCCTCTAGCCCTGCCCCCGGGGGGACAGCTGGGAATTATTTTCACAACACTATAAGGATATAAAGATAAATAACTAGAAGAAACAATAGTTTCATAAAAACCGGAACACTTAGGCTGAAATCTATAGTGTGTACTTTGACTTTGTTTAGACTGAGCTTAGAAAAAACTAAGCATAAACTTTAAATTGGAATTATTAGTCGAAATTCATTTTATACTATACGAATAAAATAATACGGACTTTATAGACATAAGAGAGAAGCAAAGTTTAGGTCATTATTTTTGATTGGTTTACATTCTAAATTTGAATAACCTGGACTTGACTAAGCAAAAACTTTGGATAGAACAGTTGCGAAGATCTCTTATAAATACCAACAAAATCCTGAAGTCAAAGTTTTTGCTTGGTAATGTCAAAGTACGGACTATAGATTTCAGCCTTAAGCCAGCCCGACGACGACCTTAGTCTAAGATTGGTCATGGTAAACAGGATGGTGTAGATAGATAGGGTAGACTGGGTACAGTTGAACCAATTTCACTTATTTTGTTCATAGTTTTACTATTTCTTAACTAAACGTTGCAAAATATATGTTAAATGAAACTTCAGGATTTTGTCTACTAATGGACATGATAAGTTAAGTTCTATGTATAATATTTTTAATACTAGCTCTAATTAATAAAAAGTGAAAATTGTTTTAATCGTCCCCAACCCAGGGGCGGTTGAAACAGTGATTAGGGTCAGTTGAGGGTCATATAAATGATACAAATTACGATGTTATAAAATGTTTTAACGAATGTTAATCTAATGCATAGAACAATTAAGGAGATTTTTGGTTAAAACAATCATTCTTTAATATTTTAAGTACTTCTGACCATCCCATTATTAAATTTTTAGTCAAAATCTACTTAACATTGTTTTACTGCAAGATAACGAAATAAACAAAACAAAAAGCAATAAAATTGTTTTTTAAACCGAATGACCCGGACATAACGGAGGTTTCCTCGCATTTGAATGTGTCTTTGGAGCGGATTTTTTTTTAATTATGTTTTGTGCTATTTTCCACAGTGAATTTCCTGGTTTAACCTCTTCATAAGTGTCTCTGCATTTAATTATGTCGATTTGTACATTCAAAGCCTTTCTTATATGTTATTTCACTTTCTAAAATCATCAAAAAGGAATCAATAAAATGTTTCAACTGTACCCATAAAAATCGTTTCAAGTGTACCCAGTGCCTATTTTAAATATAAAGCCGTAATATTTTTTGTTACAAGAATAAGATTTAAAAAGCAGTTACAGTGTAATATTCCACCAGCCTTATAATACACACAAGCACACACTCAATACCGTCACTCAAATAGAAACGAAAATAATTGAAAAACTGTTCGAGTAAAAATACTTACTTTTGGTTGAATAAATACAATAGGGTCCCCTAAAAACAACCAGAACGCGCGAAAAGCGACGCGACAATAAGATTCGAGCTCGCGAGGGCCGTCCTCTTCTTTCTACCCTTGGACCCTCCTCTGTTCCAATAACGGTTTGTAAGGCATTCGAGATGTTTCAACCGTACTCAGTCTACCCTAATATAAAAAAATCACGTAGAGATTTCAAAAATTATAGACAAGCGTTTGACTAGTATCCCTCCTGATGGTAAGTGTTGATGGTCAAAGATGTAGTACGATCATTCAGAAGATTAGATGTAAAATACATTATAGCAGCGGCTGCGGGGAGTCGTTGAAGGGAGGTAGCTCGCGATCGCTATTCGTGGCGTCGTATGGGAAAGCATATGTTCAGCAGTCGACGGATAAGGGCTGAGATGATGATGACAATGATGTAAAATATATGAGGCTAACACCTGAGGTTATAGGTAAAGTACATACATACGAAAAAGGTACTGTATGCCGATTCATAAACGCAAAGCGCACGAACAAAGGACGATTTGAATAGGTCGGGTTCGATCACAGAAAATATTATTACGCTGTCGTGGCTCGTTACAATTGGCAACGATCGTAATTTATTAATTCTTATTCTACTAAACTCCCAGATGAACTGGGTGCTACCTACGAAACTAAAGTGATGAGTTAGAGACTTATAAAAGTTCTTGGTAATCAGTGCCAACACAAATAAGAGAAGTCGTGTTCTTACATAAATAAACGGAAAACAATTTGAATTTCGTAAACGTGAAAGCCCTAAAGCTAGTAAACTTAATTTATCCAGAAGGATGGTAAACATTCGATTTATGCATGCCACGCGTTAGACAATTAACGTGAAAATGTATTTAAATCTGTTTTAATTAGGTAGCTGATTAAATGATACTTTATATGTAAAGCGTGTAGTGAAGGCTACACTTGTCTTGTAGCCAACATGTCACTATGTTGTTGTGTTTAAAGCCCACGATTCTGACCCCAATCCTCATGTAGTGAATAGGTTTCATGCCAATATTATGAATTTATGACCAGTTTGTAATTTGTAAGTGGGTAAAATCTATATATTTTATGAATGGTATTGTAAATCAGCTTAGTAACACTGAAAGAGTACGTAGGCAGTTCAATTTGCATGAAAATAACTTTCGGTTAACTGATCTGTCAATCAACTATAGAAGCACTGTAGTGGAACATTTTCAAAAGGAAATGCCTTTAAAATATCGGAATATTCCCTGTTGCCCACTACGTGGATTGTCATCAGGTGGCAATTAATAATCAAGTTACCACCGGGTGGCGACTGGGATGTTATTTCCCCATTTAAAATTTCTTAACTGCTGCATGGGTGGTGCTGTTCTACATTGCTATCTGATTGTAAGTACAGGTTAAGCAACACACATGTCAGATAGATAAGTGATCGTGCAGGTTAAACAACACACGTATTTGATAAGCTACCTCACCTGTCACCTATAGGTGTTATTGATCATAATTACCCATCATCAACCGAATTAAGCTGAACTTAAAAGTTACCTAGTATGGTATCCAGTATACCTATGTACTTATAAGGAATAGGTTAAACTTTAGTTTAAAATATACGATTTTAAACTAAAGTAATTTTAGTAGGAATAGGTATAATAATTGGGGTTAAAGTATGAAATTGCCGTTTTATTGCAATAGGTTCTTTGAATTGACATAGAATCTTCATGGTTTGAGGTTTTCGAATGAAACTTTTTTCAAATGGTTTCTGTGATGTTCTTTTTTTAAAAAATGTGAAACATTTGAATATCGACTTTCAATTGTTTTTGTTATTCAATTTAGACAAGAAAGACGGATACTACGAAAATTCGAGTGATTTTTGAATACGAGTTCCGACGTGGAACTAACGCGGCAGAAACAGCCCGCAATATCAATGCTGCGTTTGGAGAGGGGTCTACTAATGAACGCACCGTGCGATTTTGGTTTAAACGCTTTCGTGATGGAAATTTCGACTTAAAGAACGAGCCACGAGGAAGACCGCCCACACAGGTGAATAACGATGAATTAAGAGAGATAGTGGAAGCCGATCCTAGTCAAACTACCCAGGAATTAGCGGCATGGTTTAACGTTACCTTACCCACTTTATTGACTCACTTGCGTCAAATCAATACAATAAAAAAATACGAAAAATGGGTGCCTCATGATTTGACTGATCTGCAGAAAGAAACGCGTGTTGAAACGTGTGTTGCCTTGTTGAACCGGTACAGAAATGAAGGAATATTGGATCGAATTGTAACATGTGATGAAAAGTGGATTCTTTATGATAACCGGAAAAGAAAAATGCAATGGCTGACCCCAGGTCAAATGCCACAACAGTGTCTTAAAGCAAAACTTACCAATAAAAAGGTAATGGTAACTGTTTGGTGGTCTCAGCATGGTGTTATTCACTATAGTTTTCTTCGATCTGGTCAAGCAATTACGGCAGATGTCTATTGTGCCGAACTCCGAACCATGTTGACAAAACTAGCAGTAAAACAGCCCCGACTCATGAATCGATCTTCACCATTATTGCTCCACGACAACGCGAGACCTCACACAGCACGAGAAACCATTTTGACCCTTCAGGAACTGCACTTAGAAACCATTCGTCATCCTCCGTATTCACCAGACCTTGCTCCAACGGACTACCATTTTTTTCGTGATTTGGACAATTATCTACGTGACAAGAAGTTTTCTTCCCAGGAGGCAGTACAAAATGCCTTCACACAGTTTGTGCAGTCTAGATCGTCGGAGTTCTATCGCAAAGGCATTAATAACCTTCCCATTAGATGGCAGCAATGTATAGATAATAATGGCAACTATTTTGATTAAATAAATTTGTTAAAAATTTAAAAAATAAACAATTAAGATTTTCAGTACAAATCGGCAATTTCATACTTTAACCCCTAATAATATAGGTTAGTGCATAAACTTTTTTATAAGCAACTTATTTACTTATAACAAATAGCTGGATGTTAGTTGTCACGTTTTCTGAATAAAATGATAAATTATGTTGCCGGTTAACATTTATCTAATTAATAAATAGGTTCCAATATTACTAGTTACTACATAACAAATTATCTGCGGGGTATTCGTAGAGTAATTTGTTCTTTTTCTTTTGTATCGAATAAATATTTAAATCAAATTTTATTATATAGGACTTTCTTTTGTTTTCGCGATGCTGATATAAAAAATATCTCACTTTCCGATTTTCATCGTGTTGGTTTATTTTTTTTATCATTTTTCTAAGCCAGACTTTTCGATGAACCAGAAAATGAGTTTAATTGTATTTTATTATATTACCTTACCTTAATTTTTTGTACCTAAGTAGGTATATTTAAAATTTAAAAACCTACGGATAACTGGATTCCTGTTATTTTTAGTCGTTAAGCATTTACATAGTCACAATGTTTACTTAAATTGAAAAAAAAAATAGAGAGGTGCTATAGACCCGTGTTATTTATTTTATTAAACAATGAGTATAAAACTCTTAACATGGCCTAACGGAAGTTTTAACTAGGGAATGTAAATGTAAATAAAAAACATTTTATTATTTTTGTTTCAGAGACTACGAGACCAAAATGAGAAGTTGGCGAGGGTCGCGCGCGAGGAATCTCGCCCCGAGCAGCCAGATCAAATGCCAAGTAAGAACGTTATCTTATTGCCACCCATACGTCTCTGTCTTTATCAGATAACCATGTTTGTCTACTACCGCCACTAATCTGTCTGGCGAAAGCTTTGATGAGTCGTGGGTTTCGTTTATGGTGTTGATATACCTACGTGTATGAGTCATCTAGCTTAAGCACTTCTAATCGTCCTATATTGCTTCGAAACACGCTCTGTTTGACATGGAATCAAGAAAAAGCCCTACCTAAAATGCTATAATAATAGCTATATCAACAAAGAATTTATCAGGTCTCTTATAAGAGACTAAGTATAGAAGGTTTATGGTGAAAGTGAAGCCTTTGAAATTCGGCTCAGACGGCCGAACTTTCAAAGTCAATCTGGATCTGTTCCAAAGTTTAATTGTTCGGGAAACTACTCACACACCAAAGTAGGTACAAAATTTGAACGTTGTTTTTGGAATGCCCATTTACTGTAATAATCATCACAGCAGCTATTAAGTCAACTTACTCAGGTGTCTTTTTCACGAAGACCAGTTTCCATTTTGCCACAAAACGAGCGATTTAGAATAAATGTAGAAAAACGAGGAGAAATTTAAGGAGCAGTTTTCGGTGACACTATAATATGTATGTACCCTTGACCCAACCTTGACTGTGTAAAAGTGTGCAAATTTTTCTGTTTTCCAGCCTTGTACATCCAAGGAAGCTGTGAACCGATGTCGTGCGGGAAAGAGGCGGCCTGCATGCCGTACAACAATACGGTTCATTACTGCCGGTGTCCGACTGACGGGAGCCCGGCAACCGCTGACTTTAAGTGTCCTCGTAGCACGGGTAAGATAGCGACATGATTTGTTAACTTGAATTAACGCCGCTTAATTACTACGCTTTGGTCGATAGGTATTTAGTTCTCAAACAACATCCTTCGCCATGATTCGTCGAAATTAATGAAATTGTTGCTTTAGCGTTATTTTTGCCACCTCGGATATTATATACATTTGACAGCTACAAACGCAAAAAAATTGTCATTGACACTTACAGTCAAAAGTTTCAGTTAAAACTTTAGACTGTGACTGTCAAATTCAATCTACATCTGTAATCGTAAAAATAACGGTAAAATAAAACTTTATTAAACGTAATAGAGAATAGTTACGAACAGAATTACATAATCAGCTAGCTGAATAGGGCATTGAAAGTACCCTAATAATCTGCTTCTAAGCCTAACAATATCTTAGAACTAAAATGTCCATTCCCCTTTTCAGTTCGGGTATCACCGAAGCCCATTTACAACGTAATCCCACCTCGGACGTCGAACAGTTCGGCCGACGGCAGATATGCGCTCGCGCCGCCCACCGCTCAGGTATCACATCCATCACAATTACAAAGCTTTATCTTCTTATCCACGTTGTCTACATCTGTCATCATCGTTACCTCTTAAGAAATAGGTACTTTGATTAGAAAGTTCTTAAAGTTGGATGAACGAGTCAACTTCATGTAGCAAAAGAAAATGCTCTTTTTTAATTCATTTCATTGGTTTTTTAATGGGATAGCTTCATAGAATGTCAGTAAGCATACAACTAGAAAACGTCTTTTTCATCCCTTAATATACGATTCCGGTGTATTTATTGTTTGTTATTTATTATTTCACACTTTACCGTCGTTGTATGGAGAAGTAAAGCTTCGACTCGTCCGTCAAGGAGCCCTCATAAGATATCTCGTGAAATAGCTACCGCTAAAAAAGCTTGAATTTTCTGTTTTGAAGCTTGGAGTTTGCTCAGAGCACCGGGCGAACTAATAGCAATATAAACTTAAGGCTTACAGAAACTGAAACAACGCAAGTCGATTAGACACTCATACCTATGTAGGTACACAATTTTATGCAGATGTTTTCACATAAAGTGGTCAGATACACTTGTAACTTCGAAAATGAATTCATGATCGTTTAAGTGTTGCATGTGGTTCATTTTAAAAGTATCAATTTACTTTATTCAAATGAGGCCGTTATAGGTTAGGTACTTGAAGAATGAAAAGAAATTTAAATCATACGTATTATAAAATCTTTTACAGTCGTAATCTTATTTTTACTCTTAATCTATATAGATATCTATCTCTATTATGATTTGGCTCGACTGATGCATCAACGCACTGCCTAAACTGCTGATAGTAGAGAGTTGAAATTAGTAGTGTTCTTTAAGTGATGGCGTCAGTTAATATGAAAGAGTATTTCGAATTTCGTACGGGAACGCGAGTCTGATACAGGTTCCAAAAAATCTAAGCTCCAACTACTCTTTTATCCCTTATATAAACGTCAATCCAATTAAATGAAGTAAAAACATAAAATGCTATACCAAGAGTTCATGGAACCAATTTATTTAAGTACTGAGTTTCTTAAATGAGTATCAGAACTCCTACATTGTGCGATAAAACGGTTGCCGTCATGTCCATGCCATGAGATGAAAAACGATATCTCTGTTTTTCCATGTTTTAGATAGGCAGACATAATCCACTTTTTAAATATTCATGATGGGTCAATATTGATAACGTCTGTGGGACACGAAACTAAGCCAGGGCGTCGACATCTATGATTAACTGGACCATCGTAGGATGATAAAATTAGATTTTTCTTCATTTTCCGCGAGTTGTGATTCCCGGTTTAAATCGCGTTGCTTTTGTTTTATTATTATAAGCTCTTTATCAATGCCCTAGGTTATGAAGACCTCCTTCCTATTTACCTGTGAATAGGAAGTTTAGAAAGACTACGTAAAGTCGGGCATTGAAACATGCTAAATTATAGTATAAACAAATCGATGAAATCTACAAAAATAGGTTAATTTCATTTAAGATCTATCTTGTTTAAGTTTGTTCATAGTAAAAAAAGATTGACTATAAGTATCGTTGAAATATTTGATCTGAAGCGTTGTCATTTTTCACCTTTTTCAGATTCCCAAATCTCTAGTCAGTGGAGAAGTATTTGCTGAAGCCACAGCAAGCAGTAATTCTAGGGTTCTTGGAGCCGGTGTGGATACAAATACTGGGATCATCTTGGTGGCACTGGTTGGTGGGGTAGCACTACTTTTCATAGTCGTCTCTGCAATAGTCTGGTACTTTAGGCGAAAAATATGTGACGTAGACGGCAAAGCACCACCGGTAAGAATCTTCATTATGTTTAGCAATGCGCTGGTTTAAAATTTGTAATATCTTCTCGTTGCACACTTCAAAATTATTAGTTCAATTTAAAAAGCAAAAATTTGTTATAGCGTGTGCGACCAGGAGAACCGCTTCTAGCTGAAAGGTATATAACGAACCCTCAGTATGGTGTTTGTGGGGCGATCCCTGTGCCGGTACCCAGTCCCGGAGCTATTGGCGGAGCACCCACCGCAGATGACACAAACGAACCACAAGTTTCACTTTTGGACAGACACGCCCTCACTTTCCTTGAAGAAGTTGGTGAAGGATGTTTCGGAAAAGTTCATAAAGGTACACGTTAGCATTTCTATATAATTCTTTCGGTCAATAACAATAGCTGTCAGAACGTATTTTCATTGAATTAATTTTCAGGGATACTCAAAACAAGTAACGAGGAACAAGTAGTGGCTATTAAAGTTTTGAAAGAAAGTGCGAGTCGCAGTGCAGAAGAAGATTTCGTAAGAGAAGTCTCTATAATGTCAGCATTCCGACATGAAAATATTTTGTCTCTTGTTGGCGTTGTGTATAGAGGTTCGTATTGTACACAAATTAATATTTTGATGTTAAAATACAATGCAGGATTCGTAATCGTCTTACTAATATTATAAAAGCGAAAGATTGTATGTATGTCTGTAACTTCGTTACTCAATTACGCAAAAACTACTGAACCGATTGCGATGAAATTTGGAATAAAGGTAAGTAGCTGGAAACCTGGAATAACACAAATAGGCTTTTTTTACCCAAAGAACGGGACTTACGCGGGTGAACCCGCGGGGCGCAGCTAGTCATATTATAAATCTTTCTTTATTTCAGATGACATTCCAGCCAGTCCATGGATGGTGTTTGAATATATGGAGTGGGGAGACTTAGCTGGCGTACTCAGAGGTTCCAAAGGAGGCGGACGTCCTGGGCCGACACTGAACGAGCCCGTTCTACTCCATGTAGCGCTTCAAGTAGCTCGAGGCATGCAGTATCTGGCTTCTCGAAGATTTGTACACCGGGATTTAGCAGCGAGAAATTGTCTCGTCGGTGCCAATCTTGCAGTAAAAATTGCTGATTTCGGAATGTCGCGAGACGTGTACACCTGTGATTATTACAAAATGGGTGGAGAGCGACCTATGCCAGTACGATGGATGTCACCAGAAAGCATCGTATATGCTCGTTTCACTCATGAATCAGACGTCTGGTCGTACGGAGTGGTACTCTGGGAAATCTACAGCCGTGGAAAACAACCATTTTATGGGCATAACAACGACGGCGCAACAAGGTTAATTCTTAAAGGCATAGTGCTGGTACCCCCGGAAGATTGTCCTCGTTTTGCATGCGAGTTGATGCGCGCGTGTTGGAAGTCGGATCCTCGGGATAGGATAAGTTTTGATGAAATCTGTAGAAAGTTGGAAGTGGCATCGGGTAGCAGAGCACCGAGCCAGGCAGCGCTGCCGAGGCCGCCGACTTCGCCCACTCCGCAGGATTCTGCAGGATACTTGATTCCATCGCGACAGCCGCCGATGGACTACTTGACGCTGTCGCTACCGGAGCCAGGGTTAGACGAAGTGTCAGACTCAAGCGAGGATGAGGATGAAGAGTACACTTGACGGTGCGCTCCGCCACCGCTTGTACCGGTCTCACTTTACGTGCCAATGCCGACCGCGACCGCCTGCTCACACACATTCCTGCCGGACCACGAAAATCAGTCCGCGGCGCAATGCTTTTGAGACGTAGATATAGACGTACCACCTATTCAATGATCTTACTCATATTATAAATGCGCAAGGTTAAGATGTTTGTTTGTTTGTTGGATGTTTATGCTTCAATCACGCAAAAAATCTTGAAAAAAGTCTCACAAAAAAGAACTTGGAATGCAGATAGTTGGAGATCTGGATTAACACATAGGGCTTTTATCCCGGTATCCCCGCAGAATCAGGCCTTGCGCGGGTGAAACCGCGGGGCACTGCTAGTTTACCATAAGTGTGATATTTACATTACATAATATTTGTAACATCATAATGATCATAGCCATTATATCTTTTTCTACTCGGCATTTAACAAATAATGTTTAGATTTCATGGATGTAAATTGTAAACACAAAAAGTGTTAGTTTTTATACCAAAACATATAGATATTAAGTTGAAATAACAGGAATGTATATTAAGTACAAAATTCTAAAGTTATTTATATTTAAGTAAAGTTAAGTAGTTTTTTATATATGTATATGCAGGTAGGTGTACCTATTTATGAATCTGAAATTAATTGCTTTAGAGTTACCTCTTAATTAAATAATAGCTTTTTGAATAGCCTTTACTTGCCTTTTATTAAACTGATTAAAGCAGACTTGCCAAGCTGTGTTAAAATTATAACTCCTGTAGTCCAGAGCCTTATTTTTTAGACACTCATTACATTTTTATTTAATTTGATATTTGCTGATTTTAGTTTGATGTCAGACTCTTGCGGCGAGTGGTTGATACCACTTGTTGCGGTTATGTGATTCACATAGTAAACTTACAGAAATTGGATGTCCATCAGTAGAAATCAAGAATTTAAAATCACACAAAGTAGCTAAAGTGATTAAAAAATAGAGGCCCTGCTAATTGTCAACACAATTTTTGACACCGTCATGTTCAAATTGTGCCTAACTCTGGGATTCAAACCTAATTCTGACTGGGCAAGTGGGGCTCTGATGCCAATTAAGTATGTGATTGGTATTCTATAAAGATTTTCGAGCCAAAATGCATCTACTTACTAAACTTTACACCACAAAAAGATATTAATTAGCATCACTCGCTACATCAATTTCCTAAGGATAGTGTAAATAAATTTTACCTTCATTTCCTTTTTATTACATACCTAGTAAACTACTACAAATGTTTAACTTTCGATGTTGAATGCATTGTTTTTATTTATTTAATATTTCAGGCTTTAATGCTCAAGGCATACTTATTTCAAATATTTAAGTAATTAGAATAGCTTTGTGGTTTGTTATAGACTTGGCTGGCAAGCGAACACCATGATTTGAATACATAGATTTTTGATGTTGCATTTTCCTTGATAACATTTTAAGTACCTACCTATTTATTTACCAAATTGAGTTAAACTAATGAAATGCCTGTAAATGAAAATTTTGCTCTGTCTTGAGGAGTTTTATGTTTTTCTGTCTATTTATGTCTAAGTGTGTAGGTATGTTATTCTTATTTGTTTTTATTGTGATGTGACTTTCAGATACACGTCTTATGTGTTGATGGAAGACTTCTATGTAGTTACATAATAACTTACTTACATACAACGGAGTTTATGTTCATACCTCTAAGTAGTAAGTATCAATGTTATTAGTCACCTAACAAAATTGGTAAATAGGTACTTATCTATATCGTAAGTTAAAATAGTAATCAAATATTGTTTTTGTAAATAAAATAAAGCAGGACCTAGTGAAAGAACTGAAAGTTATTGTGTATTTATTTTAAAGCTCTTTGCTAAGTTAGGTAGTAGGTAGGTACTTACCCTTCTACCTACTCAGGTTTCTCCGATCTCCGACCTTCTACTCTAGGTACTGCTACTACTACAGATACAAAACTTAATTCTTTCTTACCTTGCTAGAGAAGGCGACCCTGAAAACTCGCAAAATTCAATAAGAAACACCAATCTTCGTCCCCTAGGGAAATAGGTAAAGGCTAAAACTTGCCAAAGCAAAAACTTCTTAGTATTGTAATTATAAATCTTTGCTTGTGTATATTTTTGTTAGTTATACTTGGTTATACGAATAAAATTCAAACAGAAAACTTCCAACCAACGTCTCTGAGTGATAAAAAAATACATCTTTTGATTTGAATTTCGAACATGCCAAAATCCGAAACTGTTTCGTACGTGTTGTCAATAATGTCATTTGTCACCTTTTGTGATGGAAGAGGGCAGGCAAAAGCACAATGACTATGGAAGTGCAGCCGCGCACCTCGCTCCTGCTTGATGTACAAGTTTGAAACTCTTACCCGAAAACCCAAGGTTCCTCGCAACTTTACCGTCACTGTCCAATTATCAAAAATACATCAAAGTCACATTTCATGATTTTTTGGAATAGCCTTCAAATCGGTTTTGGAATTCCCTTCGCTCGCATCTTTCTTGTTGCGGTCGAATTCGGCATTTGATATTTATTTGTAATCGATTTGATTGCAAAATGTGAGCTTTTTGGATTAATAGTTAGAATCTTGTGGTTTTTGTGCTCATACATCAAAATGCCTCCAGTCAATTCTAAGACAAAAAAGGGCGGAGCAGAATATGAGGTAAGGAAAAACAAATAATTGATAAATTACGTCTTTCTTGAATTTTTCGTAATAGTTTTACTATTAGCAGATTTATTGAGGTTTTAAAAAAATACTACAGTGCATGTCAATACTCTTTCATTAGATTACAGTCACTTGTATAGAATCTTATTAGAAGATCTATGGATATTTTTTATTCCATGGCTAAGTGTTTTTGTGAAAGCTTTGCAAACATTGCCATATCGGTACATAATAATTGCGAAGTTGTTTGTATGTAAACCATCATAGGTACGTAACTTCATCAGTACTATTACTAGAAAAGCTTAGGTATATAACTTTGTGCAAAAATAAGAATAAGTGTAAAATTAGGTAAATGAATTGGTAGGTACCTACCAAAGAAAACTTGCAATTGGATGAAAAAGATCCCGTAAGCATACAGAACCTTTTTTTAATAATCACAATGATTTCAACAAAGAATAGGTGTCTCTCTATGTATATACATAATATAGATAGAGATACACCTATATAATATGTATTATGTAAAATAAATACTACTTCAATTGTCTGGTGACCATAACACAAGCTTAGAGTAGCTTGCCATGGGGATAGATGGTACTGTGTGATATTCTCATAATTTATTCTTGAATAAATCCTTCTAATGTCAAGAGATTAAAACCCTACTTCAAAAAAAGGAACAAAAATAAGTATACACAGCAATGTTTTTTTTAAATATCTGTTTTGTCATTTGAAGTCGGACCATCTCAGGCTCCCACCTTTCCATTAAAAATAGAACCATCTTCGAGTAATCGGTGAAAAAAAAACAAATAAAAATATATTTATATGTGACAAATTAAGAACCACCTCCTTTTTGAAGTCAGTTAACAAAGTGACGTAGAACACTGAGCTTTTAACAATGAAGAATGTTAGCATATTCACAAACAACCCTTAACATGGTGAAATGCTTTGTCTTGCTCTTGTGAGTGACAATTACCCACTTTGAATTTGAATTGGACTTTTGAATAAGGGTTTTTGGTGCATACAGGCCTGAAAGTCTCAGAACTTCTCATATGTCTGGAAATGTAGACGACTAGCTGCGCCACGCAATATCACCCGCGTAAGTCGCGATCCCGCAGGATTACCGGGATCAATTGTATCCTATGTTACTCTCCATAAATTAAACTATCCTCATGCAAATTTTCATTCAAATCGGTTGAACCTTTTGACTGTGAAGAGGGAACAAACAAACTTTCAGATATATAATATTTGTAAGGAATTTTTTAAAAATGAATGGTACAAAATAACATTAGTTTAGCAAGAAACAAGAGTCTAAATTCATTTTTAACAAAAAATCTACAACTAAGCCACATTGCGTATGAAAACTAGGCAAATGGTGGGCCAGGGCAGATCTGAACCCAGACTGCAAAACCTTGTAAAGTAAGTTTTATGTAGACCTAGCTGCGCCCCGCGGTTTCACCCGCGTAAGTCCTGTTCCCGCGGGAATATCAGGATAAAATGTAGCCTATGTGTTATTCCCGGTATCCAACTACTTATATTCCAAGTTTCATCGCAATCGCAATTCATCGCATCGCAGTTCAGTAGTTTTTGCGTGATTGAGTAACAAACATCCAAACACACACACTTTCACATTTATAATATTAGTCGGATTACTAGAATACTCTACCTCTACATAAAATTGTAAACAAACATGATTATAAATGTAAATAAAACAGGAGAGGTGTCACACATAGTTTTGAATCATTATCCTTCATTCAGATGTATTTGACATAATTGAAAAATTCTTGTTCATGAGATATTAATGAACTTTATGATTTATTTTTCCTGACTGTAATAAAATTCTTTGCCATTATCTGGGCCATTTACAATTACTTGCCGACCACAGTTCCATAGTATAGGTCTAAGTCTGAAATACCTACACTAAGTTGTCTTTGGGAGTAGATACTCAGATTCCCAACTTTACAGATCTTAAAAACAGGTAGGAATTGAATAGATGTTATTATTACAATACCCATAGTACATACAGACATAAAGTACATGTACATTAAGTCTGTGTATTTACATAACAGTGGAGGACAGTGATAGTAAACAATAAGACTTATTATATTTGAATTCTGAATTATAGGTACAATGGCATTTTTACTCAGTTGTACCACATGTAAAGGAATGAGTTGTCACGCTATTTATGAAAATAATTATTTGTTTCGGGTCTGGGAGTTTTCTATGTCTCATAAAATATGAATGTATTTACAAAAAAAGTGTAATATACAAGGTGTAATGGGTAAGCCCTTTTAATCCGAAGGGGGGTTGTTCTAGACATCTAGGTGAACAACTTTTGTTCTAAGACTTTTGGAAATTCGAAGTACTTTTCGAAAAATTTAGGTGTAAAGTTTACTTGAAAATCAGCTGTTTCTGAGAGTTCGAGGTCATTGACCTTATGTTGTCCTTTTATTTAGTTTGATGGTTAACAATCAAAACTTCAAATAACTTTATTTTCAAAAGCAGTTGTTTTTTCAGTGAAACTAAATCTCATAATTTTCAAAAAAAAAGTTCGAATTTTCAATATTCGTAGAACAAAAGGTGTTCGCCTAGACGTCTAGAACAACCCCCTTTCGGATTAAAAGGGCTTACCCGTTACAAATTGTATAGTAGGCATTAGGCATGTCCATCCGTTGTCTAGTACCCATAGTACAAAACTAGTGCTTAGTTCGGGCTAGATTGAGCTGTGTGTAATGTCGAGCAATATTTATTATTTATTTAGTTTAGCCAATTCTAATTGTTCATGTTTTCTTTCTAGAACATAATAGCACACAAATGTACTGCGCTGGATTTCGAGCAATACATTCAGGACAACAAAACTCTTCTATTAAACGATCCCCTAAGGGACATCCTACTCTACCCAACCGATGATGTTTCAGTAAGTATTATAATGTATTTAGAGAAACAAATTTGCATTTGACCTTTTTTTCATAAAAGGACCTATATTTAAGTATAATTATGTAAGTAAAGGCCTTAGTTTTGGAAGAGGACATGATATGAACACAGTCAGATTTAATCGAGTGACCAGCGGCTCAACCGCGCATCTTCCGTCGTAATCGGCATCAAAATCCCACTGCGCAAAGGAATAACCTGCGCGGTTCAAACCATAGGATGTAACAGGCAGCTCAAGAGACCTCGCTTTCAATGACCATTAAACTCGACCGTGCCGGCATGCAAATTAACGCTGTCGTTTTCACCGCGCAGGTTGTTCCTTTGCGCAGTGGGATTTAGACGGAAGTTACACGGTATAGTCCCTGTTTGATGTGATGCAGGTTTCATTGCCCCAACTGTGGTATGGCTATTGCATATTTTAAAGTTTTATTTTCTTCAATAACGGTTCATTAATTTTTGGTTATTCTGTATCTAATAACTATATAACACTTAGAAGCTTGGAAGATTAAGTGATATCAAGCAGAATAATCAACAATTACTGAAGCGTTATTGAAGAAAATAAAACTTTAAAATATGCACCTATGGTACGTTAAACTGTACTATTATATTTTATATGTTGTGTAGATGCTAAGCAAGGTACCATTTGCACAAATTTATGTGTACCTATCTCGTGATTGAGACTAGGACTGGACTGGTTTTTTGTAAGTAAAGCCTGAACAATCCCAGAGCAATCTTATCTGGAATGCAAGTGTGACAAAATACTGACATTCTCTAGGTATCCAAACCAATGCACAAGTTGTGCACAAAGCACAACTACCTAAACAATAATTAAGTACATTTCACTTCTCAGCCTATTCACATATCGCATTTCTCTTCCATTGTTTAAAATAATTTTGACTCAATCGGTTAGGTAACAGACATTTATTTCGTAAACATGTCTGCAATACATATTAAATGCTAATCTAAAGATTTTCATTGCAAAAATATTTGTTTAAAACCTTAAGCAATCAAGTGTTGCTAATGAACATTTAGGAAATAGCTAATGTCGTTGAACTTTGAACAAATTTAAATATTTAAGAAACAGAAGTAAAAGCTTCTGATATAATTATTTGGCACAGTTAACTCAATTGGTTAGTTGTTTAACAGCTTAACCAACTGTACAAATAGTGTTAAATTAAATAAATATAAAGCATAGTGTCAATTTTAGAAATTCTTTCTTTAGAATATTAATCTTAAAACGATCTTTGTTACTGTGAATAGTTACAGCTTTTTTTTTACAAGAGATAAACTTTCATTACACCTCATCTCATGCAACGTAAACAATGATGAGTTCGACGATCATGCTTTCCTAAAAGCAATCTATTCAGTTTAGACTTAAAGACATTTGATTAGAGACGTGGAGTATTTGCGTATTAGAAATGATTTATATTAGACCGTTTCCCAGCCGTGCCGGATCCGTCCTTCGTTGTATGTTGCTCGGCCGCCACTCGGTTGCAACAGTTGCCCGTCACCCGGTCGAGTTTCGTCGCCAACGAAACTCGGCCGGATGACGGTCTAATATTGTTTATCTCAATTAAATGTCAAACAACAAAAGTCTATTTGTCAAATGCCTCTTCAAGATCAAGCCTTCTAAACTAGCTCAGTCTAGATACTGTACTGGTTTACCCAGTATCTAGACTTTAGTTAGATACTAGCCCATTTAGACGTTTAGTAAACATTCACATCATTAGGAGGTGTCAAGATTTCTGATAAAGCGAACCATACGATTACTGTTTTTATGACTCGATAGTGCGAGGTACGGAAATATACGTTTAAAAGAATGGGATTAAATTTTGCACCCGCATAACGTCAATTTCCATTTAACACCACTCGTAAACTGAATTCCCGCACTACGCTCTTCTTACACCTACCGACCGATAAACAAACATCACGCGGGGAATATCCGCATGGTGTATGTAGGTACACCTACCTTTATTGATTTAGATTTTAATTTCCCACTTTCATGATTAGCCTACCTTAACCTCTATTTAGATACTCCCTGAATGTTGTTTATCGACTGAATTAACGACCGAGGAAAATTAACCGACCCGAGGCATTTCCATTGGTTCGAACATTTCAAATTTTCAAGGAACTATTCCTGTATTGAAATTGTCTTAAATTTCATTAACTACATGATTTCAATTGCAAACAATACATTTAAACTATCACTAGCAACATGCTAGCAACTGAACTGCGATCGAAACTTAACTCAAAAGTGGACTAAAAAAAGATTGATTGGAATGATATTGTAATGAAAATTTTGACAAGTTTAATACGGGTATAATCTCACAGATCATGTCGGCTGACGTATATTATTCGATTGATAGAGTGTGGTGCTCCCCCGGCGATGGCGGACCGTCACGACAGCCGTGCCCGACGTGCGGACAGCAGCCACCTGCCCCTTGCTCACTCGACAAGCTTTGCTCAGTTACGCTTCAAGCTGGAACCTGATACACTTCAAATACAGCAACTACTCCGGGACCTATCTTAATTTGGCTCGGTAAGTTCTATAAGTTTTAAGTTCAGGGCCAAAACTCTGTAGTATGTACTGCGCTGGATCTTCTTCTTTTTTGTGTCTTCTGCTTTTTTATCAGCAGTTCAGATCTGATCTTTCACCCAAATCGAGTCGTTAAAACTTCAGAACCGATCGTGATGTAATTCGGCATGTAGATAACTTTAATTCTGGAGTAACACATAGGCTACTTTTTATCCGAATACTCCGGGTTTGGGGTATACTACAGAAAATGTGAGACGCTGCTTGTTTAAAATAAACTACGAATATTATGTTTATAAACAACCAAATATAAATAAACATAACAGACTAAAGTAATACCAATTAATATGAATTACTAAAAATATTTCCTGTAGCCGATTTGAATATACAACAGTTTTAGAAGGATAAATGATATAATGGAATGTTAAAATCAGTCGGAACTGAATTGGCCATTAGCAAATCTGATTAACATTGTTTGCATGGCCGTGATGCAAGCCATGAGTTATAGACAGCTGGTAATATTGTATCAAGGTCACATTTCTTATCTGATTCATATTCATAATATGCGCTAAAGGATGAAGGATCGACATATTTTGTTATTAAATAAATAATTATTAATGCAAACCTACCTATTGTGAAAGTAAACGCTTTCTCGTTAGACTGGTTTAACATAAATAGTTATTTTATAGTTATTTTTATTGATACTATTTTTATGGTTGTTTGTTTAAGTTATATCACGAGATGACATAATATCCTTCTTTAATTTCCCTTATGCTATTATGTATTCTTGAATTAAGTTTCGAATCCTTTACGTTGATGATAGAATATAAGTTTTTACCTTTGGCCCAGAGACTTGCGAAAAAACTATTTCTACACTATAGAATGATTTTTGACTGACTGATGTATCAACGCACAACCTGCGGCCCTAGCCAACATTCTTATCGAATAACGAAATCGCCAATCTACAGAATTTTTTATATGAAATTGACATAAGGTTACGCTTGATTTTTCGCGAGCTTATGTCAATTTCATACAAAAAAATCTGTCGATTGGCGTTTTCGTTATTCGATAAGAATGTTGGCTAGGGCCGCTGACCCTCTTGTAGTAAGTAGATAGCTAAAATTTGGAGAGGTCCGAAAAGCCATCCGTATGTGTGTAACTATTTAGGCATCCTATAATAAAAGGGTTTTTCGAAATTCAAACTTAAAATCGCTTAATACGCGGTTAAACCGCGGCGCACAGTTATTCTAAGATTGAAACACCTTGACATTGGAATTAAAAAATATATATAATTGGATTAAGAAATAATCATTAGATAGATAACATAGATAATAACTTTATTTGTACGCAACAGGTTAATAATGTCCAAATCCCAAAATGTCCAGCGGGTGCAATTTGTCCATATCCCAGAATGTCCATATCCCAAAATGTAAGGCCTCTGCTTTATTTCTACGAACGAACAAACAAAAAGTAAACTGTTCTCCAGTATCGTAAACAAGCAGATGAAATTACTGGCGAAATAGCGAGCTCCGTATAAAAGCAAATTAAAACAGTTGTTTGTCTGGCAGACCAGTACCTTTTGATGTCAATATAAACGGATACATATTAAAATTTCGTTTCTAATTGGCTAGATCATGCTGTCATAACCTACCTACTAAACCGATTTCAATAAAGGTTTCTTTGTTCTATTCCTAAATAGATAAAACTTATTTGTTGAAATACTTTGTTGCTTTTGCAATTAACACGTTACTTATCTCTTTAAATCATCCATTAACAGGAAATTAGATAGACATCACCGGATACTCGACAATATTAGCAAAGCTTAGTTAATTATAGTCGTATATTAACTCGAAATTTGTATCAAAATGCATTTTATTTCCAGGCCGATAGAGAACAAGTTTCCAACTGAAGTGTATGACATCGATGCGGAAACGGAAAGCGATAATGAAGGCCAAGCCGCCAAAGTGGACTTCGGTACAAAAGAAGGATACCTCCTCAAAGGACCTGAAATCGGCTCAGATAGAATATTCAGTAATCTTGCTTCAAAGTCGTTTAAAAAACGCTACTGCTCAATGGTGCGCGAGGCTGACGGCACATATATTCTTGAAGTTTACAAAGATGACAAGAAAACTGATACAAAACTTACTATTGTTATGGATTTCTGTTCTGATGTTGTCAAAGTAAGCAACAATCACAATTCATCATACTCAAATTAAAATTAAAATACTCAACAAAAATAAAACAATATCGATACAGCACTAAATACAATCATACTTCGTAATACTAATATTAAAAATGCGAAAGTTTAGACATTTGTTTGTTTGGATGTTTGTGTTTCAATCACGCAATAATTACTGAACCGATGGCAATGAAACTCAGTATCCAGATAATTCGAGATCTGAATTAAAACGTGGGGTGGAGTAATTATTTTTGACCTTTTTATTCCGCCCGGTCGGAACTTACGCGGGTGACACCCCGGGGCGCTGCTAGTCTAATACAATTGATAGGTATCCGACCAATATCTCTATAATCGGGACTAATCAATCTTCTGAGAAGATGCAGTAACTTTAACAAGCCAACGCATCACCATCGCGTCATAGATACTTAGTTCATTCGAAATAATGATCTCATTTAGAGATTCGTATATTTACATCAGCGCAACACATTTACCCTCTTTGGCTTAAATTATGTCGAATACATACAGAAAATCGATTGGCGATTTTGATGGTGGAAAACCAGTCTTACGTTGAATTACGCTACTATACTTAGCCAGGGCTAACTAAATAACTTATGTGCTAACTCTTGTGATTAGTCTTGCACTGACACAAATGTCAGTGCACAACCAAAGCCCTGGTTAATTATAGCAGTTGGTTGACTTGCGAACCTCAGAAAGCCATATTGGCACTTTTACTTCTGTTTCGATTGCACAGAATCCTTTGCTAGTTTTACAAAAATTAAATAATAAATATTGCACTACATTGCACACAGCGCAATCTAGCCCCAAACTAAGCACTAGGCTTGTACTATGGGTACTAGACAACGGATATACTACATATTATACGGTATACATTATAATTCGGTGGAATACGATTATCTTTCTCTCTTTCTCAGAACCCAAAACGAGGTAAATATTGCTTCGAACTTCGTATGTCGGGAGGTAAAGGTTACACGTTCTCAACAGAGAACGAAGACGAAACGAACGATTGGATAACAGCATTTAATGCTGCGCTCAAGAAAAATCAGGATAGCCCAGAGAATAATCAAAATGATGAGGCGTTAGATAAAGGTAGGAACATTTTAAGGAAAATGCTTTCAGAAATTCGTTATCTGCTGGAATTCACCCTGATTTGAGTAATCTAGTAAGCTAAATTAGTAAGACGACCTCTTTGAAATAAAAAAAAAATAAAAAAAATAATTCATTATTTTAAACTATGCTATTACCTACAAGGAATCTATACCTAAATAGAATGGAGTTCTAACTTCTCTATTAAATTCGAAAAACAACATGTTCCACGGTCACACAGCCGCAGATGCACACACTGACATGTTCCGTACAGTATTACGTATGATCGACCTTGGATCGACCGATAGAGGACGATTTATAGTGACAGACTGGCGGTCGAATCATCGTTCTAGGCTCCGCAACCACCGTTTGCGTGGAACATTTTTTCAAAGGATTGCTACTTTCATATACAAGGTGTAACGGGTAAGCCCTTTTAAGCCGAAAGTCGGTTGTTCTAGACGTCTAGGCGAACAACTTTTGTTCTACGACTTTTCCAAATTCAAGTACTTTTTGAAAATTCAAAGTCGGGGACTTTGATTTCGAGGGTCGTGGGGTTGAATCCGGGCCGACCGCGCCACCAATGTCTTTTATTTAGGGGGTAGGTTCCTGTGGCATCTCATTGCCTAACCCCTCTAAGATGAGGTCGTCGCCCTAGAGTGGGACAAATGAATGATGTTCCAGATGCAGACGTATCTCTAACGGCGGAGCCGCTGCCCCCCACGTACGGCACGCTGAAGGGCCTCGAGCTCAGCATGAACCCGCTGCTCATGCGGTACTCGCGGGAGACGGACCTCTCCATCGCGGCCTCGAGGAACGATGCCAGATACAACCTGTTCTCTATGCCCTTCAAACGAGCCGTCGAGCCCGAACCACAGTTGGAGCCCTTCAAGTAAGTACCATTGAAAAGGTGCCAACCCCAAGTAATTTGGGGTTTTAGTAACAGGAATTTCCCCCCCCCCCCCCTCCAGATCGTCTTAAGGTGATCTAACTTGACCTGACGACTGCTATCACAGATAACACCTAAACCGACTGTTATGTATCACCGCGTGTGTGATTCCCGCGGGATTGGGAGTTATACGGGGAAGGTACTGGGCGTAGCTAGTTCATTACGGGGATGAAATACCAGTACCCATTTTATTATCTATCTGTTGACGTCTGACAACAGTGAAAAATGACAGGCACTATGCAGTACATTGCTGCTTAGAAGTAATCACCGGTAATAACCACGTTACGTCAAAGCAGCAATGTACTGCATAGTGCCTGTCAATTTCTACTGTTGTCAAACATCCACTGGCTAGATGATATACGTGCTGATCAGTGAAGGGATTACTATAAAATTACTGCGCAATAGTTCACGAGACCAATTTAGTATGATCAATAATAGACGTCATTCTAATTAGCAAGTCATATACTTATGATTATAATTAGTTAGTAGCGAACTTATGCGCATATAATTAAGCGTCTACTAAAACACATCATCGACCAAACTATTAAAAATATCCCGTGGTTTCTTATTTGTCAAATATTTGTTTATCCAGGTCTTCAGTAATCTCTACCAAGGTGCATTGCAATTGGTTCAGTAATTTTTACGTGAACAAACATGCTGGTTTACTTACCTACTTACACACAAACTTTCACATTTATAATATTTAGGAGCTTGGGCGAAATTATCTTGTTTTATGTAATGATAAGTTAGAGGCCTTAGGGCGACATGAAATCTCTAACCACCTACATGCCTTAGTTATAAACGATGATTAACTAATGAGTAAGTTATGTGACGTTTGTCTCAATCTGTCAACTTTGAAACTTCATGTCACGGTGAAAGACGAACAATACATAGTTATGCAGCTGTAAACCAGCGTTTATAAGTAAGGGGTTAGTGAGTGTTAGAGCCAAACTACTACACGAAAAAAAAACTTCTATTCAGACATAAACTGTAGCACAATAGTTAATATATTATTTTCATTTTATTTCCAGAGAACATTTTGGCCAAAGAATATTGCTCAAATGCGAAAGCTTAAAGTTTAGGTTACAAGCGCCGATAGACGGCGATAAAGAGTTGCTCTGTCAAGTGGAACCGTACTACACCTACCTCGCGGTGTACGACGCGAGGAGCGCGAGGAAAGTCACCGAGAACTTCCACTTTGACCTGAATCACGAGGCGGTGAAGGAACTAGTCAGTGAAGTCGAGTGCACGCAGTCATTAGTTGAGAATTTTAGTTACGATGTTAAACTAGACGTTAAACAGATACCGGATGACTGGTTTCGGTCTAAGAAGCAGGTTAGTGAGCGATTTTTGTAATTTTAAATACAAGTTGGACAGGTTTTCTGTATCATCAGCAGGGGTATACAGGCTTCGATCTAATACCGATGATGCTACTGAAAACTTTAGTTTATGTACTGGTACAAAATGTACTGGTAAACAATACATTTTGTCCCAGCTGAGTCCAGTTACTAAGGTACGAGTCCAACTCGTCCCGCTATAAGTTTAAATATGACGTAAGAAATATTAAATTGGCGTGATAGCGACAACTCACGTCGGAAGTGTTAACTGTAAAGTTGACCCCGGGAGTTTTGGTGGGAACGCGTTGAGGACATGTGTTGCTAAATTTTCATTTTTGTGAAACCTAGTTCAAATGCGTGTAATTTGTTTAATTTCGGGGGCATATTAATCAATTTAGTTTCGTGAAGGTGTACAAGTGGAATGAAAGTGAAAATCGGTGCAAAACATGGACTTAGTGTTGTCTCCAAAGCTCCGTGAACAATCTTTGTAAATGGCCGCCGTGTTTACAAATGATTCCCTAGACTTGACTTTAACTATGACGACTTGACTGTTTCGATGCAAATAATTATTGCATAATATATTAATAACATTTGACCCTGGCTAATTTCCTATTGGCCATAATCGGTTCACAACCGATAAGAAATAAAATAAAAGTTGACCCCCCGAGCCAGTCAATAGTTGTTAAATTATTCTTGTTAGATGGCGCTGAAACCATACCTCAGTTAGTTAAACAATAAGCAGGGAGAAAATGTTCATTAATTACACTATGTCACATGATTCCCGTGTAGCGCAGTGGTTAGAGCGATCGCCCTGATAGCGAGAGGCACAGGTTCGAATCCTGTCATGGGAAATTTTTGAAAATGTATCTTCTTCCGTAAATATTTTTAAGTTCATATTACATCTCACAATTTTAACGGCGAGAGTTTGATACTGTTTTTCAATTCAATGTTTTTGTGTATCCCCTAATTCATTTTGTATCTATGTATTTGAATTTATCTAGTAAAATCATTCCAGACTGTCCTCTCAGTAAACAATCCACACCCGGATCTATTCCTCGTAGTAAAAATAGATAAGATTTTACAAGGGCATGTGAGTCAAGTGCTAGAACCGTATTTGAAGGCGACGAAGGATCCTCGATTAGGACTTAAAGTCCATAAGACTGTTCAAGCATATGCAAACAGAGTGGGGACTTATCGGATGCCGTTTGCTTGGGCGGCAAAACCTTTATACAGGTAAGTTAAATGTGACGCAATTTCATTCACTAAAATATAAAATCTAGCTATGCAGTTTCCTTTATGACGCAGTTAAAATTCATTTAGAAACCATAAATATTTCTAACAAGCTGTTTTAACCGCGTAAGTCCCGTTCCCGCGGGATTATCAGAATAAAAAGTAGCCGATGTGTTATTCCCGGTATCCAGTTATCTATATTCCAAGTTTCATCGCAATCGGTGCTGTCGTTTTTGCGCGAAAGAGAAACACAGTCACACACAGAAATACATAATATATACCTACATACAAACTTTTGCGTTTGCGTAAATATTAGTAAGATGTGAACGGATAATTAAGCGTTTAGTTAAATAACGAACGTTTTATCCTTAGCATTTTTGGTATTACACCATACTAGTTTTAGGTACCATATTCCATAGTTCCGGTTTTATCCCCCTACGTCCCAATTCTAAGGGGATTTTGGGATGTTTTTATCGATGGTAAAACCGATTGAATCGTAACAAACATTTCCACATAATCCCAAATATATGTTCTTTCTTAGAATGTACAGCAATGACCTCGACACAACGCCAGAATTTCCCGCGATATACCGCCAGGAACCGAACAAGTTGTCAGACGACGATTTGTTGAAGGTTCTCTCCGATTTTCGGAAACCGGAGAAGTTAGCCAAACTTACTGCGATTCCTGGCTGGCTTAGTATTAACATCAATCTAATCAACGAACAGATACCAAGTAAGTGTATTTATTTATTTATTAACAAGACAATTAGTTGTTTACAGTATATACCAATTACCAAGACACACACTATTTTAAAATACATTTTTATAAACACGATAGATGAGCACTTTCTCACCAAATGGTAAATAATGTTAAATTTAATCTGTTTCTTTATATGGCTATATTCCATTTGGAGACTAGCCAGTGTCAAGTATTGTTAATATTTTGCAAGTTATGGCATCTAAAGAGTCAAGTCGTCATAGTTAAAGTCAAGTCGAGGGAATCATTGTAAGACGGCGGCCATTTACAATGATTGTTCATGGAGCTTTGGAGACAACGCTAAAGTCCATGTTTTGCATCGATTTTCATTTTCACTACACTTGTACACCTTCACGAAACTAAATTGATTAATATGCCTCCAAAATTAAACAATTTACACACATTGAACTAGGTTTACTAAAATGGAAATTTAGCAACATATCTCCTCATCACATTTATATCTTCTATCTGTAATAGATTAAGGAAGAGAGGACAAAAGTCTGTAAGTACTTGGAAGTAAATAAATAAAAACTTGTCTATGGGACTTAGAAGAAGTAGTAGAACAAAATTATATAATTATTAAAATTCATGTCTGTCTCTCTGTTTCTGTTTGTTCCTTATACACTTAAAAACTTATACTTGTAGGTGTGTTTAGTTTTATAAGCTTACTTTTAGTTTTTGATTATAAGCCATATAAAAGAAGAAGAAAAAAAACTAAACGAAATCCTTTAATTTTCAGATTGTATGACAAGCGCATACGCAGCCCTAAAGCCGTTCCCGCTGCCGCCCACCGCGCCGCTGACCGTGGAGCTGGGCACGCTGCACGTGGAGCCCGACCAGCCGCACGCGGCCTTCGTCCACCACCTGTACGTGCGGCCCTTGGCGCTCAACTTCGAGTCGCAGAAGGTGTTCGTGCGGGCCAGGAACATCGCGTGCTCTGTCGAGCTGAGGGACTCGGATACTGGGGATAATAAGCCTTTGCAGGTTAGTTTTCGCGCACTCTATTATCCGAGTTCTCCCAAAAGAAGGAGGTTATTGTTAGGTGGTCTTTAGAGTTCGAGGTTGCGAATATTAATAGGGCGACCCTTGTCTCTGAACTTCAAGTCGCAGAAGGTGTTCGTGAGGGCCAGGAACATCGGGTATTCTGTCGAGCTGAGGGATTGTGATACTGGGGATAATAAGCCCTTGCAGGTTAGTTTGCGCGCACTTCTTTTAACCGAATTCCCCCAAAAGGAGGTTATTGTTAGGGTTAATGTTTTGAGGTGGTCTTTGGAATTTGGTTGCGAATATTAGGGCAACCCTTGTCTCTAACCATCAAGTCGCAGAAGGTGTTTGTGAGGGCTAAGAACATCAGGTGTTCTGTTGAACTGAAAGATTGTGATATCTATCAGTTCAACAGAACGGGGATAATATTTCGGTTTGAAGATATATGTTTTCGCGGGCCTTTTGTTGGAATTTGTGTTTTAAGGTGGTCTTTGGAGATGGAGGTTGCGAATGTTAGAACTAGCATTTAAAACCGACTTCTGGGATGAGTGCTACTCTAATTGGTACATTTTTTTTAAATTCTACATTATAAGTAAATCCCGATCGGGATAAAACGTGTCAAATTTAAATTCAAGATATTTTTATTGTTTAAAAATATTAATACTTATTTTTTAGAAACTTCAAGTAAACTATCCTGTCTTCGGAACGCGACCTCCATTGAGAAGGTGGCACAAGAAACTCATTGGGTTATTTTGTTGCAATGATCATGTGATTTACATTGTCATATATTGTGTCTCAGTAATATGGTACAATGCAATCCCCAAACAATGTTAGTAATCGAAGTTGAGACAGAGGTTAAGAGCATTACTCCAAAGCAGCGCGCTTCGATTTTAGGTAAATTTACTCACACAGCTTTACAATTCGCGCACACACAGCCGTTTGTGTTGGAGCGCGTATACCATGTATCATACGACGATTGTTCATTTACAACTTTGATACTTGGACAACTTTTCTTAGATAATAGGTAATGTTTTCGTTTTTATGTAAGAACTTAGTTTTTGTAGTTTATTGGTTTTAGTTTTTTCGTAAATTATAATTCAGGTAAGTATTTAAGTTTATTGTATTATATGAGCAATTAAATTATTACACTTTTAAACTAGGAGTTCGCCCCGAACTGAGACCTCACGACCCCCTATCTCCCCAACCCCCCTACCGATCCGGCTCATCTTCGAACTCATAAATTCTATTAAACTAAACTACACGACATACTAACATACAAAGTTACAAAGATACAAGTGCCAGACCCGTCTACACTGGACCTCACTCGCTTCGCTCGTTCGGTCAACTATTCATAGTTATTAGGAGTTCGCCCCGAACTGAGACCTCACGACCCCCTATCTCCCCAACCCCCCTACCGATCCGGCTCATTCAAGTTATCGTCGAACAAACATACAAAGATACAAGCGCCAGGCCCGTCTACACTGGACCTCACTCGCTTCGCTCGTTCGGTCAATTAAATTAAACGGGGCTTGATGGCGTATACAAGATATAACGGGCAAGCCCTTTTAAGCCGAAAGGCGGTTGTTCTAGACGTCTAGGCGATCAACTTTTGTTCTACGACTTTTGAAAATTCAAACCTTTTTTGAAAATTTTGAGATTATGTTTCACTGAAGAAACAGCTGCTTTTGAAAATAAAGGTAATTGAAGGTTTGATTGTAGTAGACCAAACTAAATGAAAGGACAACATAAGGTCAATGACCTCGAACTCCAAGAAACAGCTGATCTTCAAGTAAACATTACACCTAAATTTTTCGAAAAGTACTTTGAATTTCCAAAAGTCGTAGAACAAAAGTTGTTCGCCTAGACGTCTAGAACAACCCCCTATTGGATTAAAAGGGCTTACCCGTTACACCTTGTAAACACTGTAGGTACTTTATATTTACTGTACCTTGACATTTTACATATGTGAGGGTTATTGTGAACCCTCACGATGTAACGGGATGTAAGACCATCTCCCTGTAACCTGGTCGAAACGTCGAGTTACAGTAAAATACGAGATTAAATCCAGTTTGCTTTAATTATGATTAGTTTATCTTACTAATATTATAAATCCGAAAGTCTGTTTGTTTATTTGTTTGTTTGTTTGTTTTCTCTTCACGGTCAAACGGCTCGACTGATTTTGATGAAAATTTGCATAGGGATAGTTTAAACGATGGAAAGTAACATAGGATACTTTTGATCCCAAAAATCCTACGGGATCGGGACTTACGCGGGTGATAACTATTTATTGGATGAAAACTTGCATAGGGATAGTTTAAGTGATAGAGAGTAACATAGGATACTTTTGATCCCGAAAATCCCGCAGGATCGGGACGCGGGTGATAACTATTCATGAATGAAAATCGACACACGGGTAGGGTAAGTGATGTAGAGTGGCATCATCATCATCGTCATCCATCGTCATTGATCGTTATTCATCGTCATTGGTCGTCATCCATCGTCATTGGTCGTCATCCATCGTCATCGTCATCTTCACTTACTGACATACAAACTTTACCTTATTTTACCTACCTACTGCAGTGCAAAAATCCACACTTAAATGGACGACCAGGACCAGGCGCGGCAGCGCTTGGCATCCTGGCCTAGCATCAGTACTGGCATCAGTACAGTCCAGCCTGGCATCAGTACAGTCCAGCCTGGCATCAGTACTTCCCTGGTCGTCCGTTTAAGTGTGGATTTTTGCATAATAAAATTTTAATATCTGTCGTCTCGCTGTTTCATAGACCTAGCTTTTCGGGGATCAACAATCTCGGGTAATGGACATTTGTTATAAAAACTGATTATTCGGTGTTCCATACTCGTTCGTTCTAAAATGTATTGCCTCTGATTATTCTTTCTGTCTTCAATTTAAAATCTTTGCGAAAACTATAAAACCGACATCCATGACGAAAAGTTGATATTTTCGCGCAGCCGCCATCTTGGATTAACATTTTGACAACACTATCGGCTTCACCACCCTCGAAACCATGAAAACGACACCCATGACGAAAAGTTAATATTTCCGCGCAGTTGCCATCTTGGATTAACATTTTGACAACACTATCGGCTTCACCACACTCAAAAACCATGAAAACGACACCCATGACGAATAGTCGATATTTTCGTGCAGTCGCCATCTTGGATTAACATTTTGACACCACTATCAGCTTCACCACCTTTGAAAACCATGAAAACGACATCCATGACGAAAAGTTGATATTTTCGTGCAGTCGCCATCTTGAATTAATATTTTGACAGCACTATCAGTTTCACCACCCTCGAAAACGAAAACGAGATCCATGACAAAAAAGGTGCTTTTTTTGTATTGTCATCTGTTTCTGAACTATTCCCAAAGTTTTAGCCCCCTAGTTCGTCGGGAAGTGTCTCAAATTGAAATTGTAAGATTACGCCCGAACCGACAAACAAACAAAGAAACAAGAATTGCGGGTGTATAAAAACGTGGGAAAAAAACAAGAAATCCACAATTTTTTTTCATAATAAAATTGAACTTCATTCATTCATTATAATAAGCACTCACCAAAATTTTGTTATTTTTTTTAATGAAAAAGTATCAAGATGCGTCAGTTGCGCTAAAAACTCGCCAAACTTTACGTAGAGCGTGACGCCGAAATTGACATACGTCCTACCTCTGCAAGGCCTCGGCCGGTTCTGACCGCTGGCGTAGTTCAGCGTTGGTTATATAGTAGAAAAAAGTAGTTCATTGTAAACTAACCAAATATTTTATTTAAAAAAAATATATACCATGTTTTAGATCGTAAATGTCTACATTTACTAGGTCAAAAAAATAAACAAAATTACTTCATCGTTCATCCTAAACTAACATGTTTTAAATCATGAAGTTTGGCTTAAAATTACAGTATTGGGTATACTTTTCTTGAATGAAAACTCACAGCAATCGTGGTTTTTTTTGAGCTATGTACTAGTAAATGATATGATTGTATTAAAAGTAAGACTGTTTTATGTTTATTTATAACGGTTCAACTACAATCTCGACCCAAACTATACCGTCAACGCGCTTTTTTAAAAAAGAGCTGAAATAAAAACTATTCTAACGAGAAAACCATACGATCAATTAAAAATATTTTTCGCCATGTAGTAGATTATGAAATTTTATATAATATGAAATCAATATCCCATGTACAAATTAAGCAGAGTATTATTATTTTCTCGTCGAAAAAAACATCAATAACGGCTAAACGCTCTTAACCCATTGCAGGTGGTATACGGTCGGTCGGGCATGAGCAGTGTGTACCGCTGTTCTGTGCTGCACCACAACGCGAGCCCCGCGTGGTACGACGAGGCCAAGCTCCGCCTTCCGCCCACCATCACGCACCAACACCATCTGCTCTTCACCTTCCATCACATCTCCTGCGATCTGACTAAGAAGAACGATGCTAATGTTGAAACTTGCATTGGGTAAGTGAATCCTGGGAGCTATTCTTTAATTATAATTGTCCAAAATTTCATTTTAACATCTTTACAATTGCATTGTAAACGATATAACGAAAGTATAACTTGCAACTAAACTGCAATTGAAATTATTGATTTAAAAGTGTATAGTACTGGAACAAACAAACTTTTAGATTTAAAATATTAGTTTGCATTTGGATTATTATGGATTTAAGAGATATACATTAAATAATTTAAAAAAATTACTACATTTGATTTACACAACATCGTTATAATTTATTCTATGCATACATATGTCACCGTAAAGTAATAAGAAACGTAAATAAATTATAAATTTATAAATTTCGTAGGAAATTTATAAACTTTCGTAGGATTCTAAATGAGACATAAATTGTATTATTTTACGAACACATTTTCGTAAATTTATAAACTTACAACGTCTCGTAGTAAATTTATAAACTGACGGATATTCATTCGTAAGGTTCTAAACGGTTCGACCAATAACAGAAGAGCTTTTAATTTTACGCTTCTTTAAAATACGGAAAATTACACACTGCCCTTTAATTGGTCGATGTCGACAGGGGTACGTATTAGAATATCTAAAACCACGAAAAAAACTATACGGGGCACACCGACTAAGATAGGTTAGGTTTATGTTAGAACATGATTACACGCAGCGCTTGCAAGCGCCTAATTCTGTAAAAAAAGACGTGATGTGAGAAAGGAGAAGGAACACAAGACTTGTTCAACCAATCAGAGCGCACTTGCCACTCACTTATTATTTTACGCATGAGGTTGGTAAGTTTATAAATTTGCGAAAATGTGGTCGTAAAATAATACAATATAACTCTCGTTTAGAATTCCTAGAACTCTCGTTTTGAAAACATTAAAAGAAATCCTTTATTTAAAAAGAAAAATTCTTTTAATTTTCCGGTGACACATTATACGAATATTAAACGTATTTGTTTTATTTAGTTACCATGTACTTTCACAGATACGCCTGGACACCACTACTAAAAAACGATAAATTCATCGACGAATTCATAAACCTACCCATCGCTACCCACTTACCCTCGGGCTACCTATCCATACAACCACTCGGGCTGGGAAAGGGTAACTCCGGACCCGAAGTAGTCTGGGTCGAGGGCGAGAAACAGTTGTTTCGATGCCAACTGGTACTAGACTCTACGGTGGCGACGAGGGATGTTCACTTGCACAATTTGTTCAGTCAAGCCGAGAGGTTGATAAAGTCTAATTCTCCCCCTACTTCCCCCTCGCCTCCCCCGTGGAATGACGTCTGTAACGCTCTGAAAGCAGCGCACGCGATCAATCTGAGTTCCTTAATCGGATTCTTGCCAACCATTTTGAATCAACTGTTTGAATTGATGGTTAGTATTTTGACAATAGCCCTATTAATAAACGTGGAGTTAGGTCGAAGTAGCGAGAACAAGCATTATCTTCCGAAACAAGAACTTTCAAAATTGACAAACAGAAATAAAAAGTGGTTAAAACACTCCGACCTTAATCCATGTTAATTAGTTAGGCTACTAGAGTTTGAGTGTGAATTAATGGTGGTGCTGAAGTTAGAAGCAAAACGTTGTTCAATATCAAAATATTAGAATCTAAGCCGTTATAAATCAACTAGACGATACAGATTCCACTTATCCGGTAGAAAATGACTGGCTGACACATACCAATCCAGTGGAGTGTCTCGACATTGGTTAAATTAATAAGCATAGTGGATTAGCGGTCTAAATGGATCACCACCGCATTCACCGCTAACTTCAGTGCCGATATCATGTTTCTTTGCTTTTAAAAATATGCGTGCTGATTGGTTTCCTTGTTAACCGAAACTGTTTTTGTTTTCCAGACTGTAGAAAAGAGCTACAATCAAGATATGGGTTATCAAATAGTGAAACTGATCGTTCATTTTGTACACATGATACATGATTATGGACGAAAGGATCTCTTGGATAGTTATGTCAAGGTAAAGTTGGTGATAAAAATTAATAATTTTTACACGAATTTCTTAAGTAACAGATGGACAGATACACATCATTTATATAAAAAAAAATGATTTGACTGACCTATACTATATTTTTGTAATTTGCTCTTATATTTAGCTCCTCTCCTTATATTATAAATAAGTATAGAAAATATTAAATTCGAGTCTGTACTATAATATTGCTAGCTGCGCCCCGCGGTTTCACCCGCGTGAGCCCCGTTCCCGCGGGAATATCGGGATAAAAAATAGCCTATGTGTTAATCCAGGTCCCCTACCTAAATACCAAGTTTCATCGCAATCGGTTCAGTAGTTTTTGTGTGAAAGAGTAACAACCTCACATACATACATACAAACTTTCGCGTTTATAATATTAGTAAGATAAAGAGAAAATATTTATTTGTTTGTTTGTAACGAATAGGCTCCTACTGAACCGATTTCATAAATTCTTTTCCCATTAGAAAGGTACATTATCGAGGAGTAATAAAGCCTACATTTTATGAAGATATTTCCACGGGATCGGGCTTTATGCATGTGAAATTGCGCGACGCAGCTAGTAATAAATACTTTATTATTTTCAGTATGTATTCAACTGCATAGAGTTCAAACTGCACATAGTGTTGACAGCGCCACTGCACTTGTTCGTAGATCAGAATCAACAAGACTTCCTTTTAGGACACAAATTTATGCAGTATTCTGGATTTTTCTTCGACATTATTGTCAAAAGTATGGCGCAATACTTGATAAATACTGGACGGGTTAAAGTAAGTTAATTTTAGTCATATCTTGTAAATTAATTTTTATAATCTACTTATATTTATTTCGAGTACTGGATCTTTATGTAATAGTATTTGTTGTTAAAAAATATACTTCCCAAAATTCTTACTCGGTGGTATTTCAACCCGCTTAGCCGCGAGTACTAAAGCCCGCTAATTTGAAATAAGGAAAGCATATCCACGTCTTTTTGCGAGCCTTAGTCGAAAATGGTAGACAGGCGAAACATTCATATTCTTAAATTCGCTGCTCGAGGTGGGAACTCGTGTGGCCAAGTGGTTGAGGCACTGGAGTATCGATCCAGGGTCGCGAGTTCAAATCTCGCCGCGAGTGAATTTTTAAATATGATTTTTTTCTTTAAAACATTTCTATCTAAACATTATTTTTAAAAGGGTAGTCGTAAAAAACGACGTCGTAAAACGTATGTTTTTGTTTTTGCAGATGTCACGCAACGAAAGATTTCACGGCGATCTCTTAGAGAATATTGAGAAGTTAGTAACAGCCGTCGAACCTTCCTACATATTGCAGCAACCGATGCAGACTCACATCTTTAACAAGAACCTTGCTTTGTTTCTCAAGGTAAATTTACTGTTAAATCTATAGTGCGCCGATTAGGTCATTGTCATCATCCGAGCGATGTTCCCGGTTGTATCTTTCTCTAGAGCTGGGGTCCGTTTTCCTAATTTTACATCCAATTGGGTAAGCTGTGATGATATTGAGTGAAATAAAGTTGATAATGCTTTGGGATTGGTACAAATTCATTCTTATCTTTCTCTTGTAGTGTTGTGGCTCACCTAGTGTAGAGTTGTCAGGTGGCCCTCAAACTTGACCTAACGACTGCTATCAAAAATAACAACTGGAATCAACTTCTTCCGAAGCTCGAAGGAGCTCGTGAAAATAATTTAAGCATGGTATGAAAAACTAGCTGCTACCCGCGACTTCGTTTGCGTAGAAATAGTGCATAGCCCACTTTTTCGTTCATTACTCGGGTTCTACTGATTGAATGTAAAGTATACCACGACGTTCTTTGAAAATAGAACTATCCAATATTGAAAACCAGATTTCAATCGGATTTGTAGTTTTTAATTATATTAGGAACAGACAGTATAATTTTGTTCTACTACTTTTTACTTATTTTTAAATTTACTTCTAAGGACCTACAGACTTTTTGTCCTCTCTTCCTTTATTATAAGTTTAGATAAAGAATATTATAAGTATAGATAAAACCATTTTTGTTTCAGTCTTGTCTGTCTTTTATGGATAGAGGCTTTGTATTCCGTCAAATAAAGAAGTACCTAGATAAGTTCAAGGCGTGCGACCCGAAAGCCTTGTTCGACTTCAAATTCACGTTCCTACAAACGATATGTTCGCACGAACATTTTGTTGCCTTCAACTTGCCACTTCAAGCTAATAAATTGACCAAAGACTCTGACGATGGTACGTAACTAATGTAATACTAATTTTGGGCAATCGATATACATAAATGTAACATTATTTAGTGTAATTCATTTGTTTCACAGATCCTGCAAAATTGAGACTCACAGAGGACTTCATTATGAGACATTTTCTTGCTGGAACATTATTAAAACAAGTAATTATTTTTATCTTTATGTTGTTCAATTATAAAACTTGTAAACTTCAACATATTAGACAGGCCAGAGATCAGAGATTTAGTTGTAAAATTTAGGACATGTCGATTTCCTCACGATGTTTTTTTTCACCGTAAGAAGATGTTAATTTCGCACATCACTTTTTCTCCATGGAAAAGGTATTATTCTAAAGTAAAGTCGTGGTATCTACCACGTGTCTACCACAATTCCAACATCGACCGCTCTAATAAGCCCTAGTATTTATGAACAGAAAACATCTTACTAATATAATAAACGCGAAAGTTAGTATGTATGTCTAAATGTGACTTTGTTACTCTTTCACGCAAAAACTACTATACCGATTGCGATGAAACTTGGAATATAGGAAGCTGGATAACACATAGGCTACTTTTATCCAGATATTTCCGCCGGAACTGGACTTACGCGGGTAAAACCGCGGGGCGCAGGTAGTACCCAATAACATTGGTTGTATATTGGTAGGTAGAACAAAGTCTGCGGGAAGCGCCGCAGAAGCGTCGCACGGCGCTGTCCGTGCTGCGCGCCTTGATGACCAAACACGAGCACGATGACCGGTACCGCTCCCGGCAGTGCCGGGCGAGGCTCGCCAACCTCTACTCTCCCTGGCTTACTGTCGTTTTAGGTAACTATTGGTTTACAGATAACTGATTTGTGGATTGTATTTCAGTGGCTTTTATAGGATCTTTTCCAAGGCATTGAGGTTACAGTTGACCTATACTTTTCTTGTCTTGTCACTGGTGTCATGTTGCGCTTAAAACTAACGCGGGTGAAACTGCAGTACGTAGCTTGTAATACATTAAACTACCTTTGAAACTATGCACAATGTGTCTCCGCATGCGAAAATTGAAAAAAAAAAGGCATAACGATCCAGAAACGCAGTCTTAGAGCTGCTAAAAAAGTTGACGGGACATTGTGACACTGTACAGTGAACACTTTCGCTAACGTTTGGATAATGTTTCTAAAGGGCATCAACCTCGTCTCCGACTACTAACATACCGCCAACGAATCCTCTACAAACTATATGTTAGCCGAGCTCGCTGACCCCACATCTTCGACCAATATGTACAGCATGCTTTACGTTCGAATCTACATAAATATATATAACTCAAAGGTGACTGACTGACTAACTGATTGATCTATCAACGCACAGCCCAACCCACTGGACAGATCGGGCTGAAATTTGGCATGCAGGTAGACGTAGGCATCCGCTAAGAACGGATTTTGATAAAATTACCCTAGGGGATAAACGGGACTTACGCGGGTAAAAACGCGTGGTGCAGCTAGTTCGATGATATTTTTCACGAGTAACCTACGTTATTAATCTTCAGAGAACGCTCATCGTCTCGTCACAAAGACGCTCCCGACACCCGTAATAGAGAACGGGCACGATACACCAGACGGTGACGTCACCAACACAAAAACTGCCAACATACATAAGGAAGCTACTTCAGCTACCAGCACTCCGAGACGAAACCGACTCACCTTACACTTTGATCATACGCCTTTAAGGAACTCAGCGCATTTTAAGGAACCACCGGTAGTCCAAGGAAATCATATGTATTTGAAAGGTATGTAATTGTATATATTTTGTTTTTCTTATTGGATTTTGTCCTTGTCTATGCTATTTATGTATGGGTCATTTACCCCCTTACTTATAAACGCCAATTGATGCGCTGCATAACTATGCATCGTTTGTCTTTTACTGTCACATGAAGTTTCAAAGTTGACAGACAGAGACAAACGTCACATAACTTAGAATATTTTATAAGTAAGGGAGTTAAACTAACTTCATGTCATGTTATTATTTAACACTGATTTCTAGATCACACTAACAATACGTCACAGAGTTCTCTTGAGTCAGTATCAACGATGTCCGGAGGTGATTCCCTTCCTAGAAACGTGGGAAGGCTGAACTTGCACGAAATCGGTGACCAAGTTAATAGGTAAGAACAAGAAAAAATAGAGATTAACTTATCTTTCCATTTTTACCTCATTCTTCTAGTTTTCTTATGACAAATAAACTTCAGTTTGTTATTGTATATTAAAATTATTAAAAACATGAAATTTAGATGAGCCAGCAACTTAATGTCATTCTATTCATGATGCTATACTCGAAACTAGCTGTCAAATATCAAATACTAGCTGGATTACCCATTTCATCTGCATAAGTTACGTGGGAATTTTCAAAAAAACCCTGTTTATTTATCCTACATCATAAAAAGAACACACTCCAAATTACAGTTCTACTATCATCAGGCTTAGGGGCCGTCTCCACGATCGTTTGAATCGCGGCAATATTATCTTATTTCTATACAACGCACCGCCGCGTGAACATCGCCGTGTGGAGACACGTTCATTGTGATTGTATAGAAATAAGTGGCTCGACGATAATATTGCCGCGATTCTAACGCTCGTGGAGACGGTCCCTAAGCCTGATGATAGTAGAACTGTAATTTGGAGTGTGTTCTTTTTATGATGACAGTCCCTTAGGGTCAACGCAGACAGAGGAATAATCCTCGCGCGGTCTCGGGATTTTATTTATGTTCGAGCAGCATTTTTTGTAAGGTTCAAGCATGTATGCATTTTATTATGTAAGACTAATGTATAATGTAAGAGACCAATGTAACCTATATTCTTTATGAATAAATGAATTAGTATTATAATAATTTTATAGTTGAGTTTCAAGTGCGTTATAAAAATCCTTTCGACTGCGCTCCTCTCTGTCTGCGCTGAACGCTGGCTTTGTGTTATTCCATCAATTAGTCTGTCAGGACAAAGCTTTTTATAGACATTGAAGTCTCTCATAATGTGTACCGTATTACAGAATGGTTGTATTCTAGTATTAACTTTTTATTCTGCTTGTGTGTTAGTCAATGTTGGTCATACTAGAATGTCAGTCAAAATCGCTACCGTATTGCTAAGTCATTAACAGTAGTTTCTGTTTAAACGTGTAGATTCGGTGTGATGTCCCCGGAGGAAGTGCGCGATGTGCTTTTGTGTTTCCTGTTTGTGTTGAAGTATTTGGACGATGAGAGGCTCGTGGAGTGGTGGAAGACACAGTCGCAGGCGCAGCGGCAGGCGTTCTTTAACGTTTTGGAGTAAGTGTTTGTGATACGTCGTTTTAGGGTTATATACCTCAAAAGGTACAAAAATGAACTTACTCGTTTAACCCACTACTTTCCTGTCCGTCTATATGTATGTCTGTCTGTGTATTTCTTAAGCAAATTCATTCAATTAATATATTTAACTTAGGATAAGATTAAAAAAGCACCTTCGCCTTTTTCTGTACTTCAATCATCAAATGCAGCTAATGGATATAAAAACAAACCCTAAACGTTGTCGATCGGAGATAAGGTTTAAAACATTTTGAAAGTCACTGGTTGTCATTGATCAAGGGATGATTTCACGTATCTATAAAGGACGTCTGAGCTGTAGCTTATATCGATTTACTGAGTATCAGATTTTATCTACCTACATAAGTTTTGTCGCAATTTATTAAATAACCCCCTTACTCATAAACGCTAATTAATGCGCTGCATAACTATGCATTGTTTGTCTTTTACTGTCACATGAAGTTTCAAAGTTGACAAAGTCGACAGACAGAGACAAACGTCACATAACTTAGTAATGTGTTAATCTTTTTACATTTTTGGTTTTATTTAGAATTCAGGGAGTAAACATGTTGCATAAAAGTTTCCGCCAATAACACAAGTTTGTGTGAAAAAGTTGGAAATTAAATGGTGTCCCATTTATTAAATGGTATTAACTTAAAAACCAGTGTGAGAAGGCCGCTAGGTCGATTGAGCGCCCATATAGTAGAAGGGTCTTTGATTGTTGGTCAGTTATTACCGACCCACATACAGTCGTTCATGATTCGCACTTGACCGGTTTTTTTTCTCCAGGATATGTGCAGAACAATTCCAATACGTAGGTCGAAACAAAATACTCTCCGACCTAAAGACGACGACACCCGAGTGCAACGGGAAACCTAAGCCAATGAAAGCGCGGACTTTACCCGCGAGAATGAGCCCGCCTGATTTCTCTAAGGAACCCCCTATCATTGTCGAGAAGAATAATACTGTGAATAGAGAAAATTTAGTTAATACTACTGTGACCACAGGTACTTATGTCTTTTTTATAGTTATTCTACTTCTGTCCATTCGCGCAATATGTTTTCCAAGTCAATTACAGGACAAGAGGGCCCAGGGTAGGCAAAGGCGGACGTGGTTCGACGACTTTAAAAACTTGACTGGCCTCAACTACCGACAATTAAAAGCAGCAGCTAAAGATCGTGAATACTTTTACCAATTGACCGCCGACCTTTCTTAGAAGATGGCACCAGATGATGATGACTTCTGTCCGGTTCTATACGTGTAGTTCCGAAATCAATCGGGTTAAAGTAGCGTTTGTGTTAACTCTTGTTTATAGCTATCTACAGACAGAATTTTATCACAATCGGTTTATTCATTCTTATGTAAAGAAGTGTTAAACATACACCTAATTATACTACTACGCATATCATTATATTGAAGACACAACTCATTTTTGTCAAATCTCAGCATTGCATTGGCCTATTTATTTGCACGACGAAAATTAAGCGCCCTCTTTTTTTTATCTAAAACGCAATAATGCTAAATGCAGAGAAACGATGGGAAAAATATTGCGTGATGTATCATCATATGTCTTAATGTTTAGCAATATTTCCCCTTTTTTTACGAGGGAAATCTCCTTAAGACCATCTGGCCATCAGACCATTAAGCTCCCGGGGAAGAGCGGCCCGGGTGTGGGGGTCCCTCAGGCCTGAGATGGGGTTTACCCACTAAACTCGTCGGTGTCCAGCGCTCCTCGGTTGCTGGAGTTCGTCGGAATTCCTTTCGGAGGATCATCGACGAGCTCCAGCGGCGGGTGTTTCCATCGGACCCCAACTCGTCCGGATTGGTGTAGGTAGCAATCGTATCTATGCCATCCTCATCTTCCCTAAACTTTGTTACCTGTCCACAGAATTGGAAGCTATGGCAGAGCACACCGTGTTATCCGCTGGTTGCCTAGCAACGGAAGTAGGGCTGATCATCATAGACCGAGCGTGTCTCTTCATGAAGAACATTGGAGCTGCAGACGGAGCCGCGGCCAAACCCTATATAAAACTGTTACAGTACCCGCAAAGCGATACCTTGTACAAACACTTGTTTGCGGCGCTTAGAGCATATATTAATCAGTTTTCGGAGACGCTTTTTGAAGGTATGTTTGTTAATCAAGTTAAAAAAAAATACGTGTGGTACTCGGGGACTGCCGCGGTAAAGCTATAGTATAGCATTTTTGCATCTCGGGCGCCGCATCGCTGTGCCGGTCGGAGTGGGGAGTGTTATGTTTATTTTCGTTACGGAATTTCTTGATTCGGTCGCCGCGCTCAAAGCTCGCGATAAAAGCTATGCAATAGCTTAAATTTTTTTTGTTATACTAGCAATGTCCCGCGGTACCTACGTAAATCCCGATCCCGCGGGAATATCGGGATAAAAAGTAGCCTCTGTTACTCCTCTATAATGTAGTTTTCTACAGGTGAAAGAAGTGAAAGAAAAACAATGAAATCGGTCTAGGAGTTTTGAAGTCTTATTCGTTACAAACAAAAACACAAACATATCATTGCCTTTTATAATATAAGCATTAGATAGACTAAGGATGTGTTTTTAATTTTCAAACCGATAGCTTCAACGAGATATCACAGTTCTAATTCAGCTTCTGAATTATTTTAGGTGTTTCATTTTACGAATTCAACAGCAGGGCTCTTAAATACTTTAACGTCTGCAATAAACAGATACAGGTATCCAAATACACATCTAGTTATCATACTAGATGATTATTAAAGCTAATTTGAGTTGTATAATCATAGGGAATTTCGTGATGTAGGTGTAATCACTAGTCATTAAAATGCAATCATAGAAATTATAGGTATTGATTGCAGCGTCATTAGTGCGGATTATTGAATATGCATATATAAATAGTTATATGTGTCTTTCTATGTATATGTATGTATTTACAAAAAAAAGTATAATATGTAGTATATCCGTAGTTTGGGGCTAGATTGCGCTGTGTGCAATGTAGTGAAATATTTCTTTATTATTTATTTACTTAAATAACAAATATATATATATAATTGAACTTTAGTGTACAGTACTTTTATTTTAAAATATATTTTTTTTATTAACAAAAAATATAATATTAAAACTAAAATGAAACTAAGTACTTGAATAATAAAACACAAACAAAAAATAAATAAATAATAATAATGTAGTGTACAGTTTGGGTTATTCTCATTTCGGGTTGATTTAACGAAGTATCTCGGGCCAGGTGGCAGCACGGTGTGCGGCGGCGTGGTGGGGGCGGTGGTGACGCTGTGCGAGGCGCGCGCCGCCGCCGTGCGCCGCGAGGCCGCGGCCGCGCTCTACTTGCTCATGAGGGCTAACTTCCAGCACGCGGAGGGAGGGAATCTCACCAGAGTACATTTACAGGTACCTTCTATTAAAGACTAGCTGCGCCCCGCGGTTTCACCCGCAGAAGTGAAAAACGAGTTGTCAGTGGTTCTCGAACGGTTGCACTTTTCGTTCATTACTCGGGTTCTACTAATTGGATTTCGATTTAAAGTATACCACGACCTTCCTCGAAAATAGAACTATCCAATTTTGAAAACCTAATTTCAATCGGATGAGTAGTTTTTAATTGTATAAGGAACAGACACAGAAACGGACATGAATTTTAAAAATTATTAAATTGTTCTACTACTTATCCTGAGTCCAATAGACCACTTTTTTTTAATTTACTTTCAAGTACAGACTTTTTGTCCTCTCTTCCTTTATTATAAGTAAAGATAGATATAGATAAGTCATAATAGACAGCTGAAATAACGGTTTTCTACAAATTTACTGATGTTTTGGAGACTACATAATAAGTACAGTTTTCACAATGTATAGACAGTATAATTATTATAAAGTTTTCTGGGTATTAAAAGTTCTTCATAGTTAAAGTTAAGCATAATTTGGATGATTTTAGAGGCGCAGACAACGAACTCGAATATATGGAAGTACCAATCCTTTAAAAAAACATCCAAGCAATCGGTGATTACGAGGCCTAAACTATGATTCGACCGCCAGTCTGTCACTAAAGATCGTCTAACATTGGTCGATCCAAAGGTCGATCATACGTAATACTGTACGGAACATGTCAGTGTGTGCATCTGCTGCTGTGTGACCGTGGAACATGTTTAATTCGAATTTAATAGTGAAGTTAGATCTCCATTCTATTTATTCCTCTTAGGGCGCAGATAGTAACACACTTTACTCTGTAGTAACTTTTTAATATGAGTTACGTCCGCCATGCGTTTTACGTGGATATCGTAGACGCGATATCACACCATTAAAATTTCAAGATAAGAGCATGAATTCTAATGCCTATCTGCCTAATGCACATTTCGACCTATCCACTCACTTAATTTTATCGCAATAAGTAGTCCTAGTAATAAGCTGTAAGAATTATTGTAAGCCTACAGATGTACAATAACACTAATTGATTTATATAATTAATAGAAATAACTAGTATGTTTCGGATACAGGTCATAATGGCAGTATCTAAACTGCTGGACAATTCGACCGCACTCAACTGCAAGCGTTTCCAAGAATCTCTTTCTGTGATTAACTGTTTTGCGACCGGAGACAAAGCTATGAAAGGAACCGGTAAGTTTCACTATAATTGCACTATCTATTAGTCGACCATTTAACAAATCTCTTGTACAAACTGCTTAAAATTAATATCTTTGTTTAATTGGTAACATTAACATGGTAACATGGTTTAAACGCCGAGGTAAAAATATTTAAAAGTAAAAATCATGCGATTATTCCCGGAAATTTCTATTCCTTCCTAACCATTCCTTTAGTATAAAAATTTTATTCAAGGTTATTTTCCCTTAGGCCTGTCAAACGAAGTAGCGGAGCTGATGCGGCGCGTGCGCACAGTCGTCGGCGCGCGGGCACGACTCGCCGGCGTGGGGGGGAATGGAAACTCAGGTAGTTGATTCATTTCAATTTAGCTAGCTGTGGTATTCTCCATTAGATGGTATAGATGACGTCATCATCCGAGCGATGGTCCTGGTGATAGGCCTCTTGGGAGCCCGGGGTCCGCTTTTCTATTTTTACGTCTCCACTTCGCCCGATCTTTGATATACCGTGTAGTGAGGCCATTTGAAGCCTTTACGACGTCACCCCAGCATTTCTTAGGTCTTCCCAATCTGCCATCGAGCGGGGCGCCACAGGAACACATAAGCATGGAAGAAGCCTTTCCATACTAACTCACCTTAAATAATACTTACTACGCATACAGAAACATGCGTACTCACAACAAAGGGTAATCACAATAGACGGTATGCGTGGACTCAGCTTATATCACATTTTGCTGACGTTGATTTATTATTCACAAAAGTCAAGCGAATAAGCACGGCTGTAACTTACAAGCTGTGAACGGATATAAGCATGGAAGAAGCCTTTACATACTAACTCACTCACTTCAAATAATAGCGCCTACTCAAATATGAAGTATGCTTAAACAAATTACACACCACGCTACTAGCTAAGCAATTGAACCTTTGTTTATATTTTCACTCATTGTGTGTTGACAACGAGGACGGCCCGGCGGCAATACGCTGTTCTCTAACGTGATTGGTTCTTTGAATGACCCGATCCGAGTACAAACGATGTGACAGATTCTTGTCGCGGCACACATTTTAATCAAAGCGGCATATTTTTCGAGTAATGGACAACGAAGGTCGGCCGGGTACCGGTCTAATATAAACTAGAAGTTCGCCCCTAACTGAGACCTCACGACCCCCTATCTCCCCAACCCCTCTACCGATCCGGCTCATCTTCGAACTCATATAAATTCTATTGACCTAAACTACGCGCATACCAAAATTCATGAAGATCGGAGCTACGATACTCAAGTTATCGTCGAACAAACATACAAGCGCTATGCGCTAGGCCCGTCTACACTGGTCAATTATCCCTTATACGAACAGCTTATTACATACAGAAATATTTTTAGCAAGGAAATATATTTCCAAAAAATCCCCATGACAGGATTCGAACCTGCGTCCTTTCGCTAACCAGGCGACTGCTCTAACCACTGAGCTACACAGGAATCACGTGACACGGTATAATTTCTCGGCCATATCTTTCCTCGCTAATTGTTTTACCAACTAAGGCTTGGTTTCTGCGCCATCTACTGGTTAAGCTTTGCAGCTTTTATTGACTGGTTCAGGTGGTTTACTTTACAGTAAACATACCCAACATGAGATGCGCTTTCTCTCCAATTTAATATTTCTTTTTTGTTTTAAATGCTCAAGGCATTTTAAACATAGAAATATGCGTATGCGAATATGGACGCAGGTTCGAATCCTGTCATGGGGATTTTTTGGAAATATATTTCCTTGCTAAAAATATTTCTATGTTTAAAATGCCTTGAGCAATAAAAACAAAAAAGAAATATTAGCTTATTACATTTTTACAATGATTGATCCGTCACCGTAGGTGCAGGCAGCGTCCACCTGGCGGAGCTGCAGCACGCGCTGGCGGCGTCGTGCCGCGCCACGCCGCGCCTGCGCCACGCCTGGCTCGCCACGCTGGCCGACCACGGCGCGAGGCAGGGGGACCATGACGAGGTCAGGGGACATTATCATTTGTCTACTTATATGTTACTTGCACTTAACTCTAGAACAGGGATGGGCAAACTTTTTACTTCACGTGCTAATTTTTACGCTAAAAATCTATGGCGGGCCAAGTATTTATTTGATCCTATCTTACTAATATTATAAACGCGAAAGTTTTCAAGTGTCTGATATGATTTTGTGTCTACGTAAAAACTATTTATGCGATGAATTGGAAATTGCCAGTGACTTAGAATATGTATAGCTGGAGACCAGTGGCTCGATTTTATAAAAACATAGCATGCGACAAGCAGACGGGATGCAGGAGCATTGCAGAAGTCGATTTGTTGCATAAGTAAAAATAAAAGCTATTCTATAACTAACAACCTTTAATGTTGATTGGCTGAGAAACAAGAGTAGCTATTTAAATAATTAAGTAGCCCTTAAATTTGAAGGCTACTTAAATAAATAAATAGTAATTAAATGAAATAACATTTACAGAATACGAAATAACGTACATCTCCTGCACGTCGCCTGCATTCCGCCGGCATTCCGCATGCTTTCTTACCGAATCAGGGCCCTGGAATATCTGATTGTTTATAACGGGCCGCGGATCAACTTTTTACTTAACAAAGTCAGCACTTCGTGTTTAATTTGATAGTCGCGGGCCAGATTTAAGGCATTCTTCATCTTCGTCCCATAATACTACGCATCTTCGTTGATTGAAAAGCAAATTATTTAATATGTATAGGTACTAGCTGCGCCCGTTGCGGAAGTTCCGTTCCCGCGGGAATATCGGGATAAAATGTAGCATATTTGTTATTCTAGGTCTCCGGCTACCTAAATTGCAAGTTTTATCGCAATCGGTTCAGTAGTTTTTGCGTAAAGAAGTAACGAAATCACGTACATATTCACATTTATAAGATATTAATTTACTATTTTTCTTCCAACAGGCAATGTGTTGCCAACTGCACATCGCAGCTCTGATATCTGAATATTTGAAACAACGAGGAACGTTGACTTGGGGCGCCGACGTTTTCGCAGATATATCCAAAAACATACCCCAAGACGAAACCGGCCTTAAAATCGACGAGGGTAAGTCAAAATGCGCATTTTCATCAATCAAATGTTTTATTACATGCATACTAAAGTTCATTTTAGTAACACAGCCTAGGTTTTTTTGGTAACAGCCGTTTTGAGCGAAATTTTCGCTGTAAAATACTGATAAATTAAATTATATTTAGTTTAAAACCACCTTCTTTACACTGAGTTAGGATGAATTGAATGATTCATTCGTTTAAATCTTATCATCTTTTACAAAGTACATAATTTATATAGGATTATACGGGGTTTTTGAAATTTTATTAAGAAAACCGGCTAAGTGCGACTCTGACTCGCGTACGACGGGTTTCGTCACAATATCACAAAAAAAAGGTGTATGGGAACCGTTATAATATATCCTTTGGGTACGGAATCTTAAAAAAACTCTTTGGACCTCATACATAATTAAATAATTTTACAATTGACCTATTGCGAGTCTAAATACTAACGCGTTTTGACTCGACTCGTCGGTAATAAATCAATAAAATAAATAGAGTACTTTGTCAAAATGTCATAAAGTTTTTTCTTTATCACGACCAAATAAGTCGGGACTCAAGTTATTATCATTCTTAATCATTCTTAAACAGAACAAGTTTAATATGTTACGAAAGTATCAATGTTTTTGACTTTTGATATTCAATGTTTTTTTAAGTTGCAAGGATCTTCAACCGAAAATTTCCTTTTTTAATAAAATATCAAGTATTTTGTGCTAGAATTATTTTAAAGGAAAAAATAACCCTAAAAAATTCACTCGCGACGAGGTTTGAACCCGCGTCTCTGCGACAATGCCACAGTGGCTTACTGACGCAGAGACGGCAGTTCAAATCTCGTCGCTAGTGAATTTTTGAAGATGATTTTTTCCTTTAAAATATTTCTACTAGAAATGCCTTGAGCAATAAAAACAAATTAAAAAATAAGTATTTTGTGTCTGAATATGTTTCCTATGTAATTATTTTGCAAAGAAACATCTGTCTATCTCGGCCTAAAAAATGAAAAGTTGTCGATCAAAGTTTGTTACAACGTACAGAAGTACCCATCAACCGATTTTCCTAAAAAAGTCTAACGACCCCGTATTCCGTAAAGCACAAATCACACCGTTACGTAGTTATTCAACGTCTACGTAACAAGCTTGCAGTCTTCGATAAAGTCGCGCGACACGATGTATTTCGTGAGTTCCTTGAAGGTCTCCATGGGACAGAACGCGTTGCAGCCCGGCACCTCCATCAGACGAGGCTCCGCTGAATCGTCGTCCCAGTAGTAAATCTGAAATTAATAACAAAGGGAATTTGTTATGCGTTGTTTCCGCCCTTTTTTTCGACTGTTTTCTTTACAATTTATCTGTATAGATAAATCATACGTGTGTAGGCAAAACTGCACAGAAGTTTGATCTGAATAACTTATCGAAATATCGTTGGATAAAACTGTCAGTCAAACTCTCAGATAAATCTTGCATATGAGTGCTTAGGTGCTTAGACAGTTTGACGCTACTCCGGATCAAGTAAACATTCCATGTCTGTGAACCGTGGTGAGTCCTATATCGGTAGTCGCACATATTTTGAATGGATTGAAGCTACAATTGGAGAATTCGAGAATTGTAATGCACAAATCGTAGTAACAAAACCCAAACCAAACCATCTGTTCAAACCCAATTTTCGTCAGTTACATTAATATCAAAAACGACAATTAAAGCCACTTTTAAAAAACCGTATTTTCAAAATTTGTTTTTATTGCTCAAGGCAATGTCTACTAGAAATATTTTAAAGGAAAATTCATCTTCAACAATTCACTTTATTTGCGGTACTGACGCAGAGAGGCGAGTTCAAATCTCGTCGCGAGTGAATTTTTGAAGATGAAGTTATCCTTTAATTATAATAATATAGCTGCGCTCCGCGGTTTCACCCGCGTAAGTCCCATTCCCGCGGGAATATCGGGATAAAAAGTACCCTATGTGTTATTCCCGGTATCCAACTACTTATATTTCAAGTTTCATCGCGGTAGTTTTTGCGTGATTGAGTAACAAACATCCAAACACACACACTTTCACATTTATAATATTAGTAAGATGATAGCTGTTAAATCTCCGAATAAATAAATAAATTACAATTTAGGCCACTTTTGAAAAAATCACACTTTTGTTAGATTTTTCTCCGACTCACCTTAAACCCGAACCGTTCGTTCTCCTTAATGTGCTCGTCCTTGCCTTGCCGCGGCAACCGCTCGTGCAACTCGAACAGTAAGGCCGCGCCGGGGTCGGGCAGGCGCGGCGGCGGCGCCACGCACGCCGCTAGCAGCGCCGCCACGGACACGGGCGTGCCCGTGCGGACTATCACGCGTAGGCGGGAACTTTCCGCTATGTTTGATGACGCTTCTTTGATTATTTGTTGGAGGAGTGCTCCTGGAATATACACCATTTTTAGTAAAACTAGTTGCACCCTGCGGTTTCACCCGCAGAAATGAACACGCGTTTTCGGGCGCGGGCGGCCGAGCGGTTCTCGAGCGGTTGCACTTTTTCGTTCATTACTCGGGTTCTCCTCAGTGGATTTCGATGCAAAGTATACCACGACGTTCCCCGAAAATAGAACTATCCAATATTGAAAACCAGATTTCAATCAGATAAGTAGTTTTTAATTGTATAAGGAACTGACAGAGAAACAGACACAGACATGAATTTTAAAAATTATATAATTTTGTTCTACTACTTTTTCTAAGCCCTCTAGACAACTTTCTTTTTATTTACTTTCCAAGTACAGATTTTTGTCATCTCTTCCTTTATTATAAGTATAGATAGATATATATATATATTATTTACACATGACTAAGTTATGTGACGTTTGTCTCTGTCTGTCAACTTTGAAACTTCATGTGACAATAAAAGACAAACGATGCATAGTTAGGCAGCGCATTAATTAGCGTTTATAAATAAGGGGGCTAATATCTAAGCCCTTTAGGTTGACTTGCGCTGTTTTTACTTAGCCCCGGGATAGTGAGCTATCCCAGTACTAACTCTTGTGATTGACCAATTGCACTGACCTAAATGTCAGTGCACAACCAATCACAAGAGTTAGCACGTCAGTTATTTAGTTAGCTATGGCTAAGTATTGAAAGTCTTGAATATATTACTAATTGACTGAATATTAAACCGCGCGCTGCCCTAGTCTCATGAAATTTGAAGTATCTGTCTGTGTAGTGTATTTAAATAAAAAGGGGTTTTTGGAAATACCTACGGGATCGGGATTTACGCGTGTGAAAGAGCGGGACTTTGAGATTTCTCAAAAAAAAAAAAAACATTAATTCGCCAAGCCGAGAGTTAACAGAGCCCAATGTTTAGAGCCCCGACTCCTGTATTAGAATTAAAATGGAATTGGAAACAGCGTTTGAACACTTGCCTGCCAAGCGAGATGTGGGGGTTCTGTTGAAGCAAGGAGTATTTAGTGATACCATTATGCATAAATACTTTTCTGTCAATTTTGACTTTAGTAGAATCTAAGTTTTGTGATTTGAATATAGTGTTCTATGTTGTTGTTTGACAAGAGAAGAAAAATATAATATGTTTTTACAAACATTATTTTATTTTAATTGTAACTATGTTTGGACACTGCGCATTCTACTGATTTTATTAGAATAGACCACAGCACGGCCTATTCTAATAGGTTATGGTCTTATAGCAAGTTCTGTAATGCCGAACATAGGAAGTGGAGACAACAACGTAAGAAACTCGGTCGAGATGGCAAGTATTAGTGGTATAAGCATGCCACCAATGGCGAGACTAGAAGGTAGCTCCAATTATGCTACGTGGAAAGTGCAAATGGAGATGGCACTTGTCTACGAAGATCTTTGGGAGTTTATTAGCACAGAGCCAGATCCGACTGATGTAGCTGCCAAGAAAAGAGACCAGAAGGCAAAAGCCAAGATAGGTATTATGGTTCAACCTGAATGTCTTGTACACATACGGTCTGCAATGACAGCAAAGCAAGCGTGGATTAAGCTGAGTCAGACGTTTGAGGATAAAGGCGTGAATAACCGCTGTCGTCTTTTATCCAGATTAGTCAGTTTGAAATTAGAACAATTTTCAACGGTACGGGCATATGTTACAGGAGTATTAACTATAGCCCAGGAGCTAAGAGACATAGGAAAAGAAGTCGATGATGAACTATTGGCTACTCTTCTCCTACAAGGTCTAACGCCAGAGTTCCAACCTTTGAAAATCACGATTGAGAATAGTCAGACTGCACTTACGTCGGATTATGTGAAAAACAAATTGTTTCAAATGGAGGATGTTTACGCTGTTTCGAATAGTGGATGTCAGATGACAAAGTCAGCACTACTGACAAAGAATAAAGGACACAGGAATAGTAAGAACAATAGAACTAAGAAAGTATTGAAGTGCTATATCTGTGATGGTCCTCATAAATGTTACCAATGTCCAAACAAGGAAAATGCCAAGAAGGAAGCTCTTCAAGCATTTGCTCTCGGAACTGCATCTGAGCGTGTTATTGGAGAAGATTGGATAATCGACTCTGGTGCCTCTACACACATGACGAAGACGAAAGCCTGGTTGAAGGATTTGAAAAAGATTCCTAAACCTTTGAGAGTTACGTGTGCGGATGGAAACGAGATACTGGGCGAAAGTGTTGGTATGGTTGTGTCTGACAAGATGACGGTAAGCGATGTGACTTATGTACCAAATTTAGCATCTAACTTACTGAGTGTCAACGCTATAGCTAAAAAAGGTTATGTATTAGTGTTTACAGAGAACGAATGTGACATCTTTAAGAGTAACGGATGTGAGGTCTATGGCGAATATGTTGCATCAGGTGTGGAAGATAGAGGTATTTACAAAATCAAGGATTGTTCATACGGTTCTGCACTTGCAACTTCAGAGGGTGAGTCAAATGATCTGGTTTTTTGGCACAGACGAATGGGTCATCTGGGCTTAAGAAACCTGAAGTTACTGAGGGACAAGATGGCAACTGGGGTGAGTTTTTCAAATTGTTCTTGTAAATTTGAATGCATTTCTTGCATTAAGGGAAAACAAACTAGACAACCTTTTACTAAAAATGGTTTGAGGGCTACTGAGGTCCTAGGCTTGGTACACTCGGACGTGTGCGGACCTATGCGTGTTTATTTTGTTACGTTTATTGACGATTTTTCGCGTATGACTTTCGTATATTTTTTGAAACATAAGAATGAAGTTTTTGAAAAGTTTAAGGAGTTCAAAGTTTATACTGAAAATCAAACGGGCAAGAAGATAAAGATTTTGCGATCGGATAATGGCACCGAGTATGTCAATAAACTGATGGATGACTTCCTAATAGCAAACGGAATTCATCATCAATTGACGGTTGACTACACGCCAGAACAAAATGGAGTTGCGGAAAGGGCAAACCGCACTATTTGTGAAAAGGCGAGAAGTATGTTGCAAGATTCTGGACTACCTCAACGGTTCTGGGCAGAGGCAGTTCATCATGCAGTATACCTTAAAAATAGATCACCAACCATTGCGGTGAGAAGCATGACACCGGAGGAGAAATGGACCGGGAAGAAATGTGATCTAAGCATGTTGAGGATTTTCGGATGCAAAGCTTTTATGCATATTCCAAATCAGAAGCGAACCAAATGGGATGCGAAGAGCATAGAGTTGGTTCACACTGGTTTTTGTGATAATGCGAAAGCCTACCGACTTGTAGATCCTACAACAGGGAGACAGTACAAAGCCAGAAATGTTGTATTTCTTGAAAACAGCAAATACACAGACTCAGAGAATTTAAAGGAGAGCCAAGTAGAGTTCGTGAAATTCTCTGAACCAGAAAGTGAACAACCCCGAAACACTGAGGAGTCTGTGCACATGCCTCCAGAGAGAGTTGTTGGTAATGGAGATCCGAATAGAAATGTGTCTCTGGAACTGATACATTTGAGCGGATCTGAGAGTCCAAGACCTGAAGAGGAGATATTTGAACCAGAAGCTGAAATTCAGGAATCAGAAACTGAAGTTATAGAACCAGAAGCTGAAGTTACAGAACCAGAAACTGAAACATTTGAAGATTGTGAGTCAGTTGATGTTTCTGATAATGTGCAACCAGAAAGTGAAAGGAGATATCCACTCAGGGAAAGAAAGAAAAAGGAGTTTCCTGATCACATACTTTATCATGTCGATACTGAACGAGATCCAGTGACAGTGCGTGAGGCACTATCAAGATCAGACAGCGAGTATTGGAAACAAGCGATTCAGGAGGAGCTTGATGCGCTGAAGAAAAATGGGACATGGGTTCTCGTGAAACCGCAAAAGACGTGTAACATCGTTGACTCGAAGTGGCTCTTCAGAGTCAAAGAAGAGGTGGGGAATAAAAGAAGGTATAAAGCACGTCTTGTTGCTAGAGGGTTCAGTCAACGACAAGGAGTGGATTATGAAGAGACCTTTGCGCCAGTGGTAAGACATAGTTCTTTACGAACTCTGATTGCTCAAGCGGTAAAACAAGGACTCAAGATTGATCAAATGGACGTTAAAACGGCATTTCTCAATGGAGAACTTCATGAAAAAGTTTTGATGAAGCAACCAGAGGGCTTCGAAGAGAAAGGAAGGGAAGATTATGTTTGTTTATTAAAACGTTCATTATATGGACTGAAGCAAGCCCCAAGAGAGTGGAATACTAAACTAGATCCAAAGGCAATAATGTGATTATACTAGCAGTATATGTTGATGACATGTTGATTTTTTGGAATAATGCTGATGAACTACACAAGGTTAAGCAGGATCTCAAGTCCAAGTTTGAAATGAAAGACTTAGGCAGAGCTGAATTCATACTAGGAATGCAGATAACTCAGAGCGAGTTAGGGATCAAGGTAGATCAAACTAAGTATGTTAACAAGGTTTTGAAGATTTTTGGAATGGAAGACTGCAAGCCAGCAGCAACACCTGCAGTTATGGGTTTAAATCTTAATAAACCTGGACTGGAGCACAAACCCGATCCTGACATACCGTATCAAAGTGTGATTGGTTCCTTGATGTATCTGTCTGTATGCACAAGACCAGATATAGCATATGCGGTTAACTATCTAAGTCAGTTTAACAGCAACTATAGTGACGAGCATTGGATTGCTGCGAAACGTGTATTAAGATATCTCAAAGGAACTAAAACTTTAGGATTGATGTTTAAGAGAGGAACATCAAATGAAATTCATTGCTATGCAGATGCAAGTCATGCATCCTGTTATGATAAAAGATCTTATTCAGGAGCAGTATTCTTGCATATGGGAGCTGCCATTAGCTGGGAAAGCAAGAAGCAGAAGACCATTGCATTATCTACAGCCGAAGCTGAATATGTGGCAATGTCGGAAGCTTCAAGAGAGGCAATATTTCTGAAAAGGTTTGTGGCTGAAATAACTGGCCAAACTGAGTTGCCAATCAGAATTTATAGTGACAGCCAATCTGCTATTGCAATTGCGCACAACCCTGTGCACCATCAGCGTACAAAACATATTGCTGTACGCCACCATTTTGTGAGAGAGGCAGTTGAACATGGACACATTGAGTTGGAGTATGTTCAGACAGAGCGTATGGTTGCTGACTCATTGACCAAACCATTGCTGAAAGGAAAGTTTGTGTGGTGTACATTAAGTATGGGAGTTGTATGAAAGTAGTATGGGAGTTGTATGAAGTTAAAATTGAGGAGGAGTGTTGAAGCAAGGAGTATTTAGTGATACCATTATGCATAAATACTTTTCTGTCAATTTTGACTTTAGTAGAATCTAAGTTTTGTGATTTGAATATAGTGTTCTATGTTGTTGTTTGACAAGAGAAGAAAAATATAATATGTTTTTACAAACATTATTTTATTTTAATTGTAACTATGTTTGGACACTGCGCATTCTACTGATTTTATTAGAATAGACCACAGCACGGCCTATTCTAATAGGTTCGAAACTTGTCATTTGTGAGAATGTGTTTTTACTTAAACATATTTAAAGTAATACTTAGATTAGGTAGATGTTACTCGTTCACGAAACGCAAATGAAAAACATTATCAAACTAACTAGAAAATAAAAAAGCACTTAAGCCAAAACCGATTTGAAAATCTCCTTTTTTGAAGTCGGTTAAAAATATACCGCCAATTTTCAGAGTATTTTGAAAATGTATTGTCTATATGGTTCAACCGTGTATAATTGAGATAGTACACGGTTGAACCAGATTTATGATTGTATACAATGACATTGAATGGTTCAATCATATATTTATGTTTCCACGGTTTAATTAGGTTACTTTATCCAATTCGAATGACATAAGTAAACCATGTATTATTATCGCCATACAATAGATTTATGCAGATTATATGTTCTCGAATTATGATTTCATCAGAACCGTCTAAAAACTTAATAACCTTCTTGTATTATGTTCCTATTTTTCCCTGTGAATTTACAAAAACAATAATACTTCAATATAATAATGCACTATTATAGTGCTCTTTTACGACTTAATTAACTGAACAAAAAAACCGATTGACGTCTAATTGACGAAATGAGAATGTAATCTTGACCAGCAGCCCCCAGATTATCTGTCGAGTGGACGTCTGACAACAGTGGAAACAACAGGCACTATGCAGTACATTACTGCTTTGACGTAACGTGGTTATTACCGGTGATTACCTCAAAGCAGCAATGTACTGCATAGTGCCTGTTGTTTCCACTGTTCGCAGACGTCTGGATAAATAATTTGGCGGCTGATCAAGCTATCGGCAGATCAGTTAAGTCTTTAGTCTGCGTCTATATAGGTTTTTAAAAACAGCTTATTTATTGTATGTAATTCTCGTAAAGTAAATCGTCATTTTATAATTTTGATTGTAGTTAATTGTTAAATAGGTAATTTACAATAACATGTGACCGACATGTTAATGATAATTACACATTTTTACTGAAAACTAATCTAATTTTAAGTGTATTTTTTGTTTTCGGAATGATATTAAAATGTTACTGTAATATAAAGAACTACATTTGAAAATAGACCTGAACCTATTAATCTTTGTTTTTGGAAACCTAATAAAAATCTTATCACGTTTTTTCTGCATGTGTATTACAAATCTCCTTGACATTCTCTTGATTGCGTATGTAAATCAATATATTTTATGAATAAAAAAATGCAAGCCATCTTCGATTTTGCATAAATAATCTTCTAATAATCCCAATTATTCATTATTCCTTTAAAATCGAAATTCAGTTCGCAATTAATTTAACGTATCACAAAAATTATCGTTGGTTTTTTTTTAATGTAAGATTAATTATTTATTTTGAAGAGTGCCTGTGGATTTAGTGGATTTAGCGACTATACCGTGCCCCTAGATTAGATAAGGATACGATATAGTATTTTTTCCTTTCATTTGTTTGTTTAGGTAATGACACCAACAACGTGCTATCCTGAGTACCATTCTGAGCACACATTTTTGGCTCACGCTTAGCTTAAATGTCAGCAATACTTATAAAATAAATTGTCAAATAAATAAATAAATTCTGTGGCCAACACACAGCTCTATCTAGCCCCATGGTAATTAGCTGCTAAGCTTGTGTTACGTTGACTAGACAACGGATATACTACTTATATTTATTTATCTTTTGTAAATACATAAATATTATTTATAGAAATACATCCAGACCAGATACAAATATTTATTTTGAAGCATAAATAATTGCACCCAGCAGGAATCGAACCCGCAACCTTCTGCATTGCATCCAAGCGTTTGCCTGACGCGCCACAAAGGTCTTCTGTCTAAATTAGATTAAAGAAACACGCAAAGAATAAGCAACTCACCTCCACTTAGTTTCCTTAGCAAATTATTGTGAAACATCATCGAGTACTCCAGCCTAGCAACGTCCATCAATTTTCTCTTCACGTGTTTTGCCCATTTCGGATTCGGTACTTTGATATCATCCTGCAAATATCAAATAAGTTGTTGACACACGTGTCGTACCGGTTCTTGAATTATTAATTCACGTGCTCTCCAATGATGATACCTTACTTTTATTATCATCATAAAATATTTGAATTTATTGATAATTAAGTCCAATTATAAAAGTTTATTATCATACGTAGTCAATTAATTGGCAAGATACATATTTTAAGCATGAAATGTAATTTAATTACCTGTATTAGAAACAAATTATTTAAATCGTAAGCCTCTTGCGGTGTGCTGAAATCCTTGTCAGTCAATAGTGCAATTTTGTGAAAGAAATCTTTGTAAGGTACCAATAGACCCTCTTCCGTAAATGCGTCTAGAATTCTTTGTTTTTCTTGTCTGTACCTTGGACAATTTTCTTCGTATAATAACTGAAATATTTTAAAGAACACGTCATTATTGACACAGCTGAAAAGCAAAACAGATCCAACAAACTTATCTTAAAAATAGTATTTATATTCTGTCGATTGTGAAAGTTAATACAAAAAATATACGTAAAACAAAAGTTGTTCGCCTAGATGTCTAGAACAACCCCCTTTCGGCTTAAAAGGGCATACCCGTTACACCTTGTATACTATTTAGCTTCTGTACATCGTTTATTAGTAAAATGTTAGGAAGGCATACATACAAAGTCTTCGTTCCTCGAAGGGTAGGTGTAAGGCACTGGCTGCCATAGAAATGTTTTATTCCACATCTGTTCGTCTGGCGGTGCCCATAACCCAGCCGCAATGAGTAATGCTGTCATCTTACTTAGCTCCGTGTCAGATGCTATCACGATACTGTTCTCTACGATGCAAACATAATTATTTGAGCATTGTGGTAATTGATTTTATTCATTTTGTAATAGAATTTGACCTAACCTTCGTCATAGTATGGTCCTAAGAAATCGTTATACCTCTTCCTAAGTAATGCGCCCATTTCAAAAGTTAACATTTTTCCTTCCTGTAACAATCACAATATTAACAAAAAACCTAAATAGGCTACCTTTATATCATCGTATCAGTATTGAAGTTAGGTGACGTGACGTGCGACAAGCAATAAATCATTATTAGAGACTGACGGCAATCTGCGTCTGCGACACCTCGTTCCCGTTTAGTCGCAAAACTCGACCTTCGTCGTTGGACTCCCTCGCGCAACTACATCGGGAAGTCGACACTCGTTAAAAAGTCATTCGTCCTGCGTAGTCCTTCCAAATAGACCCTCAGCAGTTCCGCAAGTTCAATGTCACACGTGGCGACACTATGTCTCTTGATACGGAAATGTTTTGCGTCCATTTATACATCGGTATCGATAGATTTCTTGAAATAACGGACCGATAGGTAATGTACACGCTCCAAGAACAACGCAAAGAATATCTAATGTTGTTATTATAGTATTGTCGGAGAACGGGATGAAGGAGCGCCAGTTTATGAATGAGGTGTAATCTACATTTGTAGAACATAAGTACATCGATGACGTGAGAGCACCGATGTTCAGTGTTGAATGGTGGAATTCATTCGTTACGGGCGGCGAACGTCCGATTTGATGAATTGAGGAATCACGCTTAGAGGTTTCATTGTCGAAAAACGCCTCGTTTGCGATTTCCCATGAAATTGAATACGGTTTGAGAATAAAAAATCTTTGTTACGCAAATGCGGTTTAATTTCAGAGGCCAATAATAATTGATGAGTGATGTAAGGTATTTGTTGGAACTATATGTGAAAAGTTATGTATGTTACAATAAGTAGGTATACGAACGTTAGTCATCGCTCCTGCGCCGTACGGTGAGAAGACATGATCAGGTGGTGGCGCTCCGAGCATGGCCAGCTCACGCTCGCTCGGCGTGCGCTCTCCGTGAGACATTAACTGTTAAATACAGTTCAAACAAATGAATTTACTAATGTGGATTTCGGTAACATCAACACAATTCAGTTATTTATTAGCATAAATAAGTATGGGCACTAACCACATGAACTTGACGGAGCACTGTAACGTCTACAGTCGTGTCCTTGATTAGTATTACTGCGACGAGGGCTGAAATGTTAGGCAACAATAAAATAACTTCCTAAATTATATCGTAAATTGTCAAACTTCTGAACCAGACAATAGATTTCTTTGAAGTTTCTCCAAAGTTTTAGATGAATTTTTTCGGAAGGCTTATATGGATAATAATTCCACTTGTGAAGTAGGAGCTGGTCGATAGTATATATAATATAAGCTAATTCAAACATATTGTGATACGAACCGGCGATGAGTGAGATGCCCACCAACACGCCGAGGCAGCAGCATGTGTTTTCCATGCGCATGCTCTGGCTGGCTACCGGTTGCGCCTCGTTGGTCGACTCCTCCTCGCGGCCGCCCTCTTTCCTGAATCAAACGTTCTCTGTTATACATGTACAATTCATATTGTCAGCCCTGACTGACTGGCTGATATATGACTAACTGATCAACGCACAACACCAGAGCTAAGCGAGAATGCGTTGTAATGGATATGTGAACCAATACAATTGCTGTGCTAGGCAAGGCTAGGTAAATTAAGGGATTCTAGCTATCTATGCTATGCCTAGCTATGGAACACAAACACTTCCATAGCATTCTCGTTTAGCTCTGACAGAAATGCAGCCTTATACTAGAGGTCTTAGATACATGAAAATTAAAGAATATGTTCTTATAACACACCCTTAGTGGAATCAAGAAAGAATTTTGAAAATTTTCCCCAAGGCTTTTAAAACCTCAGGTCTAGGGACCTCGGGTAGTCTATAAAATTCTTCTACACAAATCCTATCGGGTATATATTAGTCAGAGTGTTGCCATAAGATAAATCTGCTTAGGGTACCAAACCAATCTTCAACGACATGAACATCAATTATCCTTCGGTAACGACATCAGTAGTTGACAATAACCTCGATGCTAGATGGAAAACACAGAGTTACTTCTATTCGGGGGTGGTGTGGAAAATGACAGGTTAAATTACGATACGGCAACTAAACAAGCACCAACAAAGACACCATCCCACAGATAATTATACATTTTTGTTCGTAGACCACCCAATAAGTGACTTACATACTTTGAAATTGCAATAACCACGTAATATTCAACCAAGGAATACCTAATGGATTACAATGGTGACGAATGAAAATTAAAAAGTCTAACCCACCCTATTTCAGCTTGGAACTTTTACTTGGAGCAAAACAAAACCCATTGTTTGCCAATGATGGATCAAGATATTTTCAAAACAAGCAGTATTCTGCCGCAGTTTGTTTCCGTGTATTTCTCGCCATATCGTAATCCATCTGTAGGATTTCATATACTGTGTGGTAGAGTCAAACTACGAGTATAATATTTCAAATCCATCAATGGATCATACAGTTCCAATCTGATAAGTTCAGATTGGAACTTCGTCCATCGTGAAAATCTTATTTTTATCACAAACAGACCTCAATTTTTTCTTGACACTACCAAGACCAACACTACAGTCTATAGAACACTCACATTTTTCTTCGTCGAGTCAACAGCTCTACATTGCACTCCGTTCTCAACTATTGCTCCAGTCACTTATCATCGATCATTATTGCAATTTACCAATCAGATCATTCGGGGTTTAGAAAACTGCAATGTTTATAACTGCGTGGTTTGTCGTATATAATGGGAGGAAGTGCACGGCGCGCGAGGCGGGGTTCCACTGAGAGCTACACAGGACGCTCACCAGATTCACGGTCGCTTCGACCTGTACCCGTACAAATGATTGAGTAACCAATCGATTGTACGAAACCTATTTACAGATTCGTGCCATAATCGTCCGATATTACCATTGATTGTCCTCGTTATAACAACGCCAACGTACCACCATCGATCACGTGTAAGATGAATTCAGATTGATTTATTCTCTGTACTCCGTGTATATACTTTTAATTAGCAATGCATTTTATGAATCGTCACAACAGCGCAGCGTAGTGTGATGACGTTACAAGCGAATAAATGTGAATGAAAATAGATCTTGTTGGATAATTCTGCAAGAGGGTGCTGTGATTTGCTAGTTAGTGTGAATTAGAAGATTGGTCAGCCGCGATGCCATTGTACTGGCACATCTTCCGCTTGTCCTAGCATTTTAGAATTTTATCTTGTCTTCGTACATACAATTAAATGTTCCTAACTGTATCTTGTATACGTACTGTACATAATGGCCTGTGCGACGAGAAAACGAAGGTTTAGAAATTAGATCCATATGTAAGAGACGGGCAACGTGCTATTGACCGGGATGTGTAGAGGAACTAAATAGAGGTCTTAAACCAGTAACGTGGGACGTTTCAAACTGCCTAATTACAAATATTGCAATAAAATAGTCAATTTCCATCTATGACAGGCTTAGCCGTATGAAATATTGAATATGAAAATGATATCAATGCACATTATACGACTAATATACGTCAATAAATGAAGGTAATCTTACGTGAGAATTTCATATTTACATTACTTAAACATACATTAAAAGGCACAAAGTATATAAGTACTAAAAAGTAGTAAAATATATAAAAACCTATTTACAGTATATTCACGATAATATCCGTAAAAATAAAATGTACCGTTAAACGTTTTATTAAATTAAAGAACACATATATACGGTAAACACGAGGTTACATACTTGCATTTCACGCAAATGACGTCTGTTAAGTGCACCATCTTCTTTAACTTTCAATAGAAATCTACCTAGTACTCGACACGATGAAACTATCTATATATTAATTGTATCATCACGCAAATACTATAATAAATGATAACACGAGAGACAGAGCCGTCTAATTCCTACAAACGAAGGACGATGTGTGCCATCATATCTAATCAAATTGTAATTATGGTCTTAATACCTGAATTTTCATGCCTTCTGCTTACGGACAAGGTCGTCGAGATGAATCCGAAATTCTCATAATTAATCCAGTAAAGAATGTTTATAAAACATACCTACGAGTCTGCATAATTGTAGAGCTATTAAATACAAACATAATATGTATGTAACTGAGTATGTAGTTTTGTTAATTTTATGTTTTTATACAAGCAGCGTCTCGCGGTTTCACCCTCCGTTAGTCCCGATCCCATGATAATATAGGTATAAAAAGTCTGTGATATTCCAGGTCTTTAGCTATCCGAGTTCCATAGCAATTGGATTAGGGGGCTTCGCGTGAAGGCGCAACAAATACACATAAACTTTTAACTTTGTAATATTATTAGGATTAAATCGCTTTATATAGCGTCTCATTTTTTGTAAACATTGAATTGAAAACATTGAATATTTTTCGAAATGAGTAACTGAAATGTGCTGTATTCGTTAAACAGAACGAAAAAATATGAAATTTTTGTCTTTATGTCTGTCTGTTTGTGCGCGTATCACGTAAAAACTACTGAACCGATTTTAATTAAATTTGGTACCTTAAGACCTGGATTAAAATTTAAGATACCTTTTATTCAGATATTCCGTTTGCATTTTCGGAAATCGGTCACTTTTTCAAAATGAACATTATCGTTTGTCATAACCTATGTACTGGACAAGTCTATTGTGTGACAAATCACTGTTCTATCCAGATAATTCGGAAATCGCATAATTTAACACAAACTGGCGTAAAACAATACGAATTTTTTAGCGTCGCAGCTAAAAAATCCATATTGTTCAAGCTACAATTATTTAGTTTATTTAGTCCTACATTTTTGCCAAGAGATGGATTGGCGATACAACATAATAAAGATCACGCTGATGTTGCGTTTTCACATATTTGACTGTTGACAACAATGAGTCTATTAAAGTTATAGAGACGCCATTGCAGAACAAATCATCATTGAAAAGCGCCACAAATTATGCTATACAAACTCATTATTTATATTCATTCACATAATTTAAAGAAGAAATAGACGAAACTATTGTTATCTCTTTCTAAAACATAAGACACAATGCTACTTGCATGACGTAAAAAAGAGATGTCATAATATTATTATGACATCTCATAGAGGTTAGGAGAGAATGATAAAACGTCAAAGTCAAAAACTTTGTTGAGTTTTTGGAAAAAAAAAAACTTTTTTACAAAATAAACTAAAATAAATAAATACAGCTTTACTTACGTATAAAATGAATTTTTTTTGCCAGTTTTTGAAGTACAATTCGAGCATCGCCTAAATACGCCCGAAGGCATTGTTGTCTGTGAATAATGTTGTGAAAGTGAACTAAATGTACTGTGTGATAACAAGCGGGTGATCGTAACGTGAGCTGGGATGGAACTAAGACTTCTCTGGCTAGCTAGCTTGCATTTGTGTTGCCAAGAAATTTGCCCTATTACGTATCTAGAAGTTTTTACATATCTCTGGTTGACAAGGACTAAAAAGTTCAACATACGAGGGAAGATGCCAGCGCATCTACCGTCGCGACGGTAGATGCGCTGGCAGTCCTACTTATAGTCCCACTGCGCAAAGGATGTGCAATTCTTTGCGCAGTGGGATTACGACGCGACGCGCGAAACACGCCTACGCTAAACAACCATAGCGATAAGGGCATGCATTTAAAGGCGAAGCCGTCGAGTAGGTTCTAGTGTCATTGAACCGATAGCTCAAGAAACCTCGCATTCAATGACCAACTCGACGGTGCCGGCTTCAAATGCATGCAAATCTACGCTGTCACCGCGCAGGTTATTTCTTTGCGCAGTGGGATTTCGATGCCGATTACGACGGCAGTTGCACGGTTACTTTGCAGGTCTCTGAAGTTTAGTGGTCCGACCCCATACGTGTATAAAAGCAGTTTACTTTAAGTTTATGGCACCACAGGTAATATTAATACACGATGATTTCCCTAAATATTCCAAACCACTTTCTTTTTTCGTTTGTTGGAATTAACTTTACTAAGTAAAAACTTCGAAATTTATAAAAATCGAAATAACTTCGGTAACTTCGTTCGACAAACAACAAACAACGTATAGTACAAGCCAACTGCTTAGTTTGGGGCTAGATAGCGATGTATGTAACCTCGTGCAAAAAAAAAACGTTTGCTTCCGAGACATACACGCAATGTTAGCTTCGTCAAATGTTGGATCGAGAGCGCCATACTGAATCCCGTACTTCTAAGACATACATACACGCAGCGTGAGTTTCGACGAACGTTGGATCGAAAGCGGCGAGCTAAGTCACGTTCTTGCGACACATTCACGCTATGTAAATTTCAGCAAATATTGGATCTAGATCGCCACACTCCTGTACTTCTTCTTGATATACATGCAGCGTAAGTTTCGATAACCGTTGAATCGAGAGCGGCACGCTAAGGCACATGTTTCCGAGATTTTAACACAGTGCGAAACTCGACTATAGCTTGATTGAGAACGCCACACTGAGTCCCGTTCTGCCACGACATTCTCGAAATGTGAATTACGCCAAATGTTAGATCGAGAGCGGCACGCTAAATCCCGTGCCTTTGAGACTTACACTCACCAAAAATTTCGACTTAGTACGCTTCATAGCTATGCTACTACTCCACTATCTAACGTTCCCTGGAGAGCTTTATTGAACATGGAGTTAGTATAACTAACAATAGAGAATATCATGCTTTTTTGCGTTCATTAAAAACCAAGAAAGATCACGAATATCGCAATGAATCTGCTCGGCAACAATACTAGGTACGTACATACGACGCACGTGCGCTTCACCACGCGAACGAAGTCGCGGGCACAGCTAGTGTCAATATAAATTTAATGTAAATGTAAAAGAATTCATGTACATACAAAAATGTTACTTGTTCGTACAAAAACTACTTAATTTTATCGAAACGCTCTAGGTAGACCCAGCGACCATCAGTAACTATAAAAAAATATCGAAAACGGCCTTATTACGACAAAACCCGAGACGGATTATGAAATAGCTCGGAACCCTCTTTCTAATATTTATATTGTGCTTTTACTCACCATATTAAAGCGGCAGAATTCCAACTCATACTGTAAACTAGGGAAGTATATCTGGATGCTTTTATATCAAGCTCAATCAATATCTGGGTTCGATAGCCCATCAGCGCTGGCTGTTCGTTTATGGTCGTACGATGTGTGGCGTGATGTCTTTGATGGGAGACTAATCAAACATATGACATGAAGAATAACGATTCAATGCAATAAAGCATACATAGGTCAGTTTTATTATTTTAACCTACTAGTTGCGCCTCGCGGCTACACCCACGTTAGTCTCTATCCAATGGAAAACTCAGAGGATTCTACGGGCTGGCTTAGTCTTTTGTTGATTATTCGGATATGGCTTTCTCTCAAAAAGCCAGCAAGTCTCTGAAATTACGAGAACAATGCAACGGATGAAACCTTTAGGTCGATTTGAGAAAATGGTTCTCGTAAGTAATGTCATGTTAGCCTAGCTGAATTTTCTTTTAGAACAGAGCTATCCAAAAGTGAACTTCAACTTCTTTGGTAGTTTTTACATAATGCATTTATAAGTAACAAGAAAAAAGGACAATCATGAATTTTAAAAACTGTAAATTTTTGCCTATCTTAAGTTACCTAGACACTTTTTTTTATTTGCGTCTAAGTAAGTCTTCCCTTAATCCAAGTATAGATAGAGTTCCACTGCAGAGTTAGAGCAATGGTTTTCCTGGATTTTGACTGACTAGACATAAACCAGTTACCAATTTTGCAGATTGGATTTCACTTTTGTTTGTTTTTGACCTGAGATCTTCTAAATGTTGACAAAACATTTTTTTAATAAATTGTCAAATGATTTACCTCACAAACTGCCAAAGTGGGTCGTGTTTGAGCATTAGTTCCGTACAGTCCGAACTGACGTAGGTAGATAGATAGATTAAATAGATTAACACTTTATTTGCACAACCAACAACAATTAAAATCAGTTTACATTAAAATTAATAAGTGAGACAAATTACACAGAAAACTTAAAAGTAAAAAGTTACGTATTTCTTAAAGTTACGTATTTTCTAAGTAGGTATTTCTGTTCAGTTTGGCCCCTCCCAACATCGTGGCCTTTACGCTTAGAATATAATATGAAGACGATGCATACTTTTTATTCCCTACAATAAGTACTGTAATTAACATTATGTGTAAGTTGTAATGACAGGCGTTTTTGAAATCTTATTACTCCTGCTTACTGCTGTTCTAGTAATAGTAGGACAATTTAGATGTTTCGCAGTTCTTAGAACCATATTTAATCTCCACTAGATATTACGTCACTTAACTACACGAGGAAAATAAAAGTAAACGAATTATTGTTCATAAAAAATGTACTTCATAATAATTATCACATCATAATTACTTATGAACATTGAAAATTTGTTTTGTACTTTACTTTATTGTCTATCGCATTAAATCACAGCCGTTGATAAATAAAAGAATAGATCATCACATCAATGATCGTTGTTCATAAATATTGTATTATTATTTTGTTAATTGTAAATTGACTTAGAGTAACTATGACTTGATGTTGCACTGTTGTTCGAACTCCTCCCTGGTCCAAGTGTTTTCTTTGACGACGTTGACGAATTTGTCGTAATCACACAGCTTTTCACCTTCACACCCTTTTATCGGGAGTACTTCTGGAGGACCACCCGCATCCTTGGCATACACCGCCTGAAAAGTAAACGCAAGTTAATCTTACGTTCTTAACTTTTGTTTGCATTGATAATTGCCTAAGACTGTTTGTGTAACTAAGTGATGAAAGTAAATAATTAACTAGAGTAATGTCTTTCAAAAGATTTGCTCAAAGTAGGAGTATCTAAATTAATATATTTGATACTCGATGTGGGCTAATCGTTAGACAGGTGGAGTATCCTTACTGGCCATATTTGGACAGACATTCAGGATTTTCCACCAGAAGACAATACATGTAAACAATGTGTAACGAGGACATCCATTTAAGCCGAAAGGAGGTTGTTCTAGACTGTCTAGGCGAACAACTTTTGTTGTTCGTTTGTAATTTCGAACTCGTTTTAGAAAAAAATTCTGAAAGAGCAGCTGTTTTGAAAAGTAAAATAATGTAACCAAGTTAATCCTATGTTACTCAAATTCGGGCAGTAATAACAGATACTTTTAGTTTTTTGGTCTGTTCTAAAATGGCCAATGTATCCTCTGTTCGTCGTAGTAAAAAGCAACCAAAAGGGGCTTTCTGGTAAAAGGCTTCGGCCCCAACTTATTACCCATCGGTTAGGTGAGACAGTGGTCAAACGCTCTTCGATCGTGTTTAAAAACGAACTACGAATAAAATATAACCGCTCGATAGCTTCGATGACTCAATGTCGATGCCACTGAAATTGTCCCTCCCATTCTAGGCCACTTAATCAGCTGTTAGTATACTGGCATTGACAATCGCCAAGGTCACGCCATGGTAATCGGTAACAATACTCTTATTAGGATCTAAATGGTATTTTTCCTTACAGAATGATGTCTAAACAACCTTTATGACATCGTTATTTTTATGTTTACTTATCACAATGGTAATATTAGACATTTTTGTATGTCCGCACTACAGCCCAAGGCCCTCTTTACAGCGCGGAGGCGAACCAACTATTAAGTAAACTATGTGCTTACTCGGTGAATTAGCAAAAGTCATGTGTCTTTAAATGATGAAATTCAAGACATATCAGTTTTTCGTGATGTTTTCTGGCCCACAAACTCTGACTTAAAGGATACAGTTTATTTGCTGTGAAAAACCCATTGATGTACAACTGGCATGGGCTCAAGGCCTTCAGATTAAAAGTCAATGACCTATTAAGTCAATCCGGCTCTGATTAGTAATTAATTACAATTTTTATTTATTATTATAACGTTACATAATTTTTAACGACATATTTTATGACCTGACCCTGACTTGACGTCTAAAGTTCGAAAAACCACCACTCACGGAATCCAGATAAATAAAAATAGAAGTCACCGATCTACACTGATGTACATAATATAATATATAAGTAAGGCATAAATAGTTTTGTTTAAAAAACTGTTTGAGAAATGATAAAGAGAAGTACTTTATCCTTACCGCTATTCCATATCTGCCATCCTTCTTCAACCTCAATTCCAAAGAGAAAGAAGATCCATAATTAGGCTGATGTGGCTCCCAGGCGGTGGCTGCAGCCATTAGCGCCGCCACATTGTTCTCATGAGCAGAATATAGCCGCATCTTAGGCTGCTCTGTAATTCCCGCTATGTAAGAGCTAGTCGCGTTCAGAATATCATCCATAAGAACACCTAAAATACAGATTAGTTAAAACATGTCATCACTGATAAATCATTGAATCACGAAAAATTGAACATTTTCCAGACACTGACTAACAAATAAGTATAAAGATCACATAATACAGGGCTGGGTATTGTATACTAAAGCTAAGTGGTAACACTGAATGGACATTATAAAACGAATTAACAGTTAACAATAAACAGTTAGTAATTAAAAATGTTTTTTTTATCACCTGATGCTAGTCGTCTCAGTTGTGGAGTTATAAACTCGACTGCGTATTCTATTTTAGTAATTTCTTTAATTTTGGGCATCACCTTGCACGCCCATTCCGGTGTACTCACTCCAACATTTTCCTGAAACAAGTAGTTGACATGTGTTATTCATATACGAAAAATCAGTATTTTACCAAGCGATTAATAACTACGATTTTTGAAAGACATACCAGCGTCTGAAACAAGTTATCCAAAAGGAACACAGCTTCAGGAGTACTGATGTTTTGGCCAGTTTTTTCTTGGAGTAATTTGAAAAGATCTTGGTAAGGTTGCACCCACTCTTGGACTTCCGGCAAAGAGTAAGCCTGATCTCTCATTTGAATATAGAGTGGACAGTTGTACCAATACAGCAGCTGTAAAAAACAAGACATTTTATCAGAAAAGTTAAGTATGAAAAAATGAACCACTTAAATAGACCATGGGACTAAATAAAATTTTCGTAGGTAGTGTTAAACCTACATTTCCGGAAATCTATATATTTAAACTGCTTTCCAAACATTTATTGCCGGTGGAGATTGAAGCCATGACTCAAGCTCCCATTAGACGCGATTTATACACCACTGCTGGTACGAAATCAAGAAAAGCAGTTACCGAATTTTCATTAATCGACTTGCGAGCTTGGCTCAATAAAAGCGGTGTAGAAGTCCTCATGATCAAAAATTATATCACGGAAATCATTTTGTAAATACAGTACTTACATCATCTGTGGCGTACGGTGGGGTATTATAAGGTACAGGCTGCCAGTTAAGGTTAGGGTTCCATCTCTGCGCAGGAGGGGGTGGATACAACGCAGCCAGAGCAGTTAATCCTGTCATCTGAGTTCGCGAATACGACGTTGTCCTTATTTTTATTTCATCGTCCAGGTATAGGCGAGACAGGAATCCATCGTAGCGCTTTCTTAAATATTTTCCGACGGAAAATGCTCGCTGCTTTCCTTTCTAGGTAGAATTAAAACATGATCATGATATAATCGAAAATAATTTGCTTTATTTTATGAAGTCAGTATTTGTCCTGTATCTTGTACAACATATGCAGAACAGTACGTTTTTATTATGAATCTGTGACGGAAAATGCTCGCTACTTTCTTTTCTAGATAGAATTAAAACATGTAGTATACAATATAAAATAAATTGCTTTGTTTAATGAAGTCAGTATTTGTCCTGTATCTTGTACCACCTATGCGGTAGCAGTACGTTATTTAGTATGATTCTGTGTTATTATTAAAACAAGATACGAAATACCTAGATGTCATTAGAACTTTATAATTTGATTGAATTTGATTTTATGTGACGCAAACTATACTACTCTGTAAATAAATACCACTGTTTGGAAAAGGTCACAACAACTAACAACTTAACTGACTTGTATGTAATTCTCCAACGTAATTTCTTTTAATTACTGGTAAATTTGAATAGAATGCTCAACTGTGATAATTTTCCTAAAAACTTTATTGTATGATGTACAATTATCGTCAATACATGTCCCGTATCCAAGTGCAGCCATTTGATAGAGAAGGGTAAATACATGAGATTAATTTCATATTAACAGCGAAAACCGATGAAAAATACAGGTATTTATTACAATAAATAGTTATTATACAGCAGGTCACGCCAAACGCGTGACATGGCCTTATCAGTACTAATTGCATCTGACATTATTTAGGTATTTTAATATCATTATCAAATGTGACTTACGTTAGTAAGGGCTTTCTTTCCGTACGGAAAAAATATATTTTTGCCGATCTTTTCGCTCTCAGGATATAAAGCAGCCTCTTCCGGATCCGGCGTTCTATCCCCATGGCGGAAAACCTGTGTGTTAAAAATATTATTTTTATTAGTGAATGTGTACCTCAGCTATTCTAGCGAGCCAAGCCGTTCTGGATTAGAACAGACTTTCCCTGTTTGTGATACACGGGTGTCGTAAAAGTAGAATAATGGTAAGCATTGTTTATACTGAGCACCACAATCCACAACCCGAATTTGAAAAAAACTTTGTGGATTATTTTGTCCCAACCCTTTTCTTTCATCTTAATGAAAATGTGCCTCGTTCCTAGTGTAACGAAATGAGCTACTGTAAAATTGGAGTCCTGTCTGAGTTTCATCATTAGTAAAATTATGTTTGAAGTCTCTTTCGAATTTCCCGTGAACGTTTTTTTTGTATGGATATTTTGTAAAACAAACAATAGCTAAATTGAGGTAAGCTATGATCAAGCGTTTCATTTATATGTATTCGGGGCAAAGGCTAGACGTTCGATAAATATAATAATCTGATAGTTTTATCCATGGAAATTTATTACAATAATGTTCTAAGACCCTCTCTTACATATTGTCTTCACCTATATACCTGCATTTAAATAGAGATTCGAGAAGTTAGCGATTATGTTTGATAAGTAAACAAAAGACAATAAATTATAGTGACGTACCACAAATGCTTGTTGGAGCTCAGTATCTGCTAAAACATCTTCCAAATGTATTGGGGTAACCACGTGACTTTTGTCGGCCTGTACAGGATTTTCAGCGCACGCGCCAACCGCTAAAAGTACACCCACGAACGTTAATAAACCCATTTTCAATTGAATTATTTTAAATATATATTTCCCGCCTAATATGTTATCTGCGTTCACATAAAGTATACGCGGTCGCGAACGCTTTTCGACTGCAGAACTACATAGTCTCTGTTCCATTTATATAGAGAGATACATATAATAGTCTACAAGAGGATAGACGGGACAGCGAACGAGTCGCATGGTTCGAGCACTATTCATTGATTGGTTAATAGTTTCCCAGAAAAGAAACCTACATTTTTTTTAAAACTAATCTTTTGTAATATAAAAATGAATCCCTATTTCCCTTGATCAACGGATCACGCGTAACCGGCTGGACCGATTTTGCTAATTCTTTTTTGTTGTGTTAGTTATGATCAGGAGAAGGATTTTATGCCCGTAATTTTTAAATTTTGAATAAAGACTTATGCGAGTAAAACCGCGGGGCCCAGTACTAAATAAAATAATCTCGATATTTTAGCGCTTGCGCATGAAACAAAATGTAAAAATTTAAAGACTCGATGTTTCATCACCCGGAGCATAGGTCTTAGTCCTGGTATGAAAATATCTATGTAACTCTATCTTGTACGTCTCTCTTATTTATTTATCCAAAGAAAACACGCAGTTTAATCTATTATAGAATGTAGAAAAAGATCCACTCATATTACAATGCTGAAAGTTTGTGTCTATGTGTGTTTGTTGTTCGTTCATCCAAAAACTAATGAAATTATTGCTGGGAACCTTGGATTATAGATAGGTGGAGATTTGAAATGACATTAGACTACTTTTTTCTCGAAAATCCCGTGGGATCGAGACCTACACGGCTGCACCGTGGGACCGCAGCTAGTGTTCGTATTTTATCAGTTCATGCATTTCAAAATTTTAATATGCTTTCACTCATGTAACGATAACTTTACTTACGATTTACATACCTACATATTCTTAGTATTATTCGATGATTATATTTCGTTTTAACAAAGTTCAAGGATTTCAAAAACTTTATTAATTAAAGAAATATAATTTACGATGAATTAATTTTATCATATTATTAAATTCATTTTATTTTATTAATATTTTACGACGTCGCGTCGTCGCACTCAGCGCCATTTAGCCCCAAACTAGACAGATTAATTATTAATTTTCTTTTGAACAACAACAACAACATTTTCAACGCGAGACCGGTATGCTGGACTCTATTTGGGGCAGAGGATCAGCATTGCTATCCAACGTGGCAATGCTGCCAATATGCTAGGCTCGCTGCCTAAATATGACTAAGAAAATGTAAAGTAAAATTGTAACTCAATTTTCTTTTGTGAATATTTAACAAAAGAAAATAAATAACTACGACCTTGAAGTCTTCAAGAGTAAATGGGTTTTTTTGTAGGCAAGTACAGCTACATACAAGCTACATCGTCGATCTTATCGGCGTCTCTCTTACAGTTAAGGTGAGGTCAAATGCATACCTTTCCCATATTTACTTTACAATTAACCCAATCTCCAAATTCCATGGTCTCCATGACGACTGGTTTAGGCTGTGCATTGATTTAAAACCCAGTGTATCAGGAAGGAGGAATCGAACCCGCACTCATCTGCGATGCAGGCGATAGCTCTTCCACCGTATTTACTACAGAGGTCGTCCTAATATATTTTAAAGTAGAAAGTCAAATAATAATGGGAATATTTACCTTAACGAAAATTAATTCATGATTGCTTAATTTAATAGAAAGATCGATAACTAGCAATTCCGAATTGTTAAAAGTGAATTGTAATGTACCTTACAATATTTTTTAAGTCATAAAATTGGCAAAAACTACTGTTCTATCCAAGTCTAGCTAAATAGCATTTTTTGTTATATAAAACATTCACTTTGTTTAATCAAGAGTTTACGTTAATTCACCTAAATACCTACCAAAAATAAATAGCACTTTGTTATTCAAGTTTATTTTTTAAGATAAAGAAAAATACCCTAAACTAGGTATATACCTGCTAGGTATAATAAAAATAAACTAGTTCCTAATTAGACGGAACGTATAAGCATACATCACATGTCCATTTGTTTCAGGTATGACGGACGTACATTACAACGAACAAGCCCTTTTAGACCAACTGATGTTGTGCACAGAGTACATAGACAAAGCGGAAAGATACGAACTCCTAGGCCCCCTATATCGGCTAATAATACCTATTTACGAACGCAGAAAGGATTATCAGGCGTTACTAGCGTGTTATCAACATCTGACAAAGGCCTACGCTAAAATCATAGAGGTGACTAATTCCGGAAAAAGGTTACTAGGAAGGTTTTACCGTGTTGCATTCTTTGGAAAGGCACATTTTGGCGAGGATGAAGAAGGCATCGAATTTATCTACAAGGAGCCTAAGCTGACGTCACTGAGTGAAATTTCTGAAAAATTGCAGAATTTCTACGAGCAAAAGTTTGGAATTGGACATGTTAAAATGATCATGGATTCGGCCCCGGTATGTAAATTTATGCTCGTCACTCTTGAGCTACCATTAATTGCAGTGGTTTTATTACATCTTATATCTCGGCTGTTGCTTATACAAAAGTAGATCTTTACAACAAGAGATCCGGTTTTCTTCCATCACGCAAATGTAAAATCCTCCCAAAGCATAAAAATCCATTAAAACGTCTAACATACGCAATTTAGTATTTGGACGTCATCAAAGTCATCATGATGAGCAGTTTATGAATATTTCGTTTTACTCATTAGTCAATTCTAGTCAATGAATCAATACCTGAAATGGAAAACTTTTTCAATATAATAAACCACTGGTAAGTTCATAAGTTTACTATTGAGAGGAATCTCTAAAGGTAAGTACCCACGCAGGGTATTTCCCTGTAAGGCGATATTATGTGTCTAGAATTAATTTCCATAAAGGATAAAACTTGACCATTGACTAAAATTCATTCAAGAATGACAATGCGACATTTCCTGTCTAAAATTTACCTTTTTCCGTTTGCTTTCTAAAATTACTGAATAATGTAATGCTGTAATATTTTTCTCATAGTAGATACATAGTACGTAGCTCATACCTTATTTATTTGAAATTAAACTCATAATCTATTTTCATATTCTAAATGAGCATACTCTATCTTCATCATTTGCCGTCTTTTGAGATAACACTTGCTCGCGGTCAAACGCTAGCCTATCAATGAAAAATAATGCCGATTATAACGACTTTGGTAATTAGTGTTTAATACATGTGTTTCCCATTGACTAAAGTGATGCTATCACTTGGCACGAGACACGAGGCATCTCTCCTATAAGAGAACCGAATACTAGTATTTTTGGACACAATCTGTCTTTAACTGATCCCAGACGCTCTCTGCTGAAAACATGTAGACGTATTCTTGAACTAAAACTACCATAAAGGCGTAAAATAACTGGCGTCTACATTGAAGCGACGTACGTAGTTATAATTCAGGAATAAGACTCCTGATCGCATACCTGCTTTGATACCGTATAGGTAAGCAAGGACGCTGTTTCATAAGCACGAATAAGATTAATTTTTCTTCCTTTCGCGATTATGTATTATAATATGTTTATATAATCTCATTAACCCGACAAATCACATCTCACATTACCCTGAAGAAGGTGAGGAACGGCATTGCAACAATGCTGACGATAAAATTAGTTTTATTTCATGATGATGAATTTTGATGATGGGTTGAGCAATGTGATGATGAAGTCAGACTACTCTGATGTTTTGAATTTTCCTTCCTATTAATTTATTATCACTTTTATCACATAAGAAAGCTATGTCACCGGCATAGGTCTCAAAATTAGTAGACACAATGGGCATGGGTAGGCCATTTTGCTCGAAGGACAAATAACCCTCGAGTGGCGACCGTGATGGAATGCAAAACGGAGTGTTGTGGCGAGCAGCTACTCCGTGGACCGACCGACATTATAGCGGTCGCGGGAAGTCGTTGGATGGAGATATTTGATCGCTATTTGTGGCGTCGTATGGGGCAGGCCTATGTTCAGTAGTAGACGGTTAAGGGCTAAGATGACGATTGATTAATTATCAGATTGATGGTACACACAATAGACCCTTATCTTAATTATAGGTAAACCGCGATGAGTTAGACAGCAAACTGGCCTATATCCAAGTGACTTGGGTCCGAGCGGCTCCGGAAGGGGTCACCTCAACAGTTGGAGCGGAAGGTTCCTTCGATAGAGCGCACAACGTACGGCGGTTCGTCTTCGAGACGCCTTTCACGAGGGACGGCACGGCGAGAGGGCCTGTACATCATCAGAGGCTCAGGCTCACTCATCTAACTGGTAAGTATTCATCATCACCTATACGAATATTAGGAGTTGGCCCCGAACTGAGACCTCATGACCCCCTATCTCCCCAACCCCCTATTGATCCGGCTCATCTTCGAACTCATAAATTCTATTGACCTAAACTACGCGCCTACCGAAATTTATGAAGATCGGAGCTACGATACTCAAGTTAACCTCACTCGCTTCACTCGTTCGGTCAATTATAAAGCTGAAACACAATAGTCCATTTATTGAGGAAGGTTAGGCTACTTTTGATTTTTTGTTTTGGTTAAACCGATTTGAATGAAATTTGGTACAGGGATAGTTTAGTGGTTGAAATAAGATATCGTACTTTGAATAATCATACGGTTTAAGCATCGCTTGGTATGATATACGTAATTCGTCACATACGTTACGCGGGATAGGAATTTATGCGGTTGAAACCGCGAGGCACAGCTAGTTACATAGCATAAAATCAAGTCGCATTCGCTGTCTGTTTGTATTCATGCTTAGATCTTTTAAACCAGCGGGATCAGGGGTCGGGTAAAGCCGCGGGGCGCAGCTAGTTTAAATAAATATTGCTGGATGTCGCAAACTGTAATCTAGCCTCAAGCTAAGCATACTCTAGGTACTAGACAACGTATATACAACATAATATAAATACGTTATTTGTAAACATGCATGTGATACATATAGAAAAGGCCCTACTCCATAACAAGCATACTGAAAGAAAATATAGTATGTATTATTTAAATTATTTTCTGTTTATGTCAAGCTGTTAAATTAATGCATGGACACTTCTAACATTTATCTTATTTAGAAAAATGGATTCCCATCTCGCGTGGTCACGGCATCACGCCTGAACGGCTGGACCGATTCCGCTAATTCTTTTTTTGTTGTGTTTGTTATGCTCAGGAGAAGGTTCTTATGGAAGAAAAAATATGCTGAATCGATTTTGATAAATCTTACGCAGGTGAAACCGCGGGGCGCAGCTAGTTTAAGTTATATAATCTATTGTTGCATTTATCTCCTTTTTGAAATATCATTTTTTTAAACGATGAGCGTTTGACCACTATCACACCTGTTGGTAAATGATAATGAGGTCTAAGATGTAGCATGCTTATCTAGAAGATAAGAAGGCGCTATCTAATCTATACATAAAACAAATGTTGAGTAAATTGGTTCAGTCGTGTAGCAATCATTTTCCTCATTAACTGAATATATTTTTAATTGTTTTTATATCTATATCTTCTATCTATATCTATTATACATATATACGCGGTTTCACCCGCGTTAGTCCCGTTTATCCCCTTGGGGGTAGAATTAATTAAAATCCTTTCTTAGCGGATGCCTACGTCATAACATCTACCTGCATGCCAAATTTCAGCCCGATCCGTCCAGTGGTTTGGGCTGTGCGTTGATAGATCACTTTGTCAGTCAGTCAGTCACCTTTCAGGTATATATATTTAGATAATAAAGCAAGGAAGAGACAAAAAGTCTCTTGGAAATAAATTAAAAAAAAGTTATCTAGGGGACTTAGGAAAAGTAATAGAACAAATTTTTTTTTACCATTTTTTAAACTTACACGATTTCCGTTCATTATTATTAAATATTAGATTTGTACGTACGTATTGTACGTGAAGCGGTTGAAATCAAGAAACACAAGAATTTTAACCGGGAAAGTGGTTTTAAACTCTCTTCTGTGTGGAATCCAGTGATAAATATTTGTAAGCATCGTGTACGAACGCCTGTTATATCGCGGGATGTTGTTAGTGTAGTGTGCCGCGGCCCTAATAACTTTTTGTGAGATTGGGGGTAGGTATAAAAATACCTACCCAGTCAACGGTAAACGAAGCTCGCCACTCCAGTCTTCCCGGGACCACGGCCGGTGTAATCCGTTTGCCGAAACGTCGGGGTAATTTTAAATTTATTTACTAAATTTAAAATAATTTTGTTGATATAACGCGATCTAGACCCGAAAATCTAATATTTAAATATTTTTTTTTCAAATTAATGTCTGTCTGTTTGTTCCGCATACAATTAAAAACTACTAATCCGATTAATTCAATATTGGATAGTTCTATTTTCGAGGAACCTCGTGGTATACTTCACATCGAAATCCAATTGTGGCGGTCGCCCACAGCACCTACTAGATGGCGTTACTAGTATGAAATCCTGGATCGCAATATCAACTTTCTTTCTGAGATAAGCTCATATACAACTACCGACGAGACTGCGTCGGGCCGCAGCCTACCGGGCAAAACCATCTCCAAAGGGAAAATCGGCCCGGTGGAAGATCTTCCCTTTGGAGGTATACACCACCTTATACCCCCAAACAATTATTGGAACCCGAGTAATGAACGAAAAAGTCGGCTATGCACTATTTCTACGCAGACGAAGTCGGTGGTAACAGTTACTTGCATAATAATAATGTTTATCCAAATTGTACACGTTCTTATTAATTTCAGCTGAGAACTGGTTTCCGTACGTGAAACGGCGTGTCCCAGTCATAGACACTCAAGTAGAAGAAAAGAGTCCGATAGAAGTCGCCGTCTCTGAGATGGAAAGCCAGGTGGCGGAACTAGCTGAGATAGTACACGCCAAGGCACCTGACATTAAGAAACTGCAGTTAAGGTAAGGACGTTTTTAAATAAATTGTTCTATAAAAATGGCCTATTGTTACAAGAGCTCGTAAATGTTTCACTACTTCACTATTCTATAAAAACATAGCATGCGACAAGCAGGCGGGATGCATGAGCATTGCAGAAGTCGATTTGTTGCCGGAGTAAAAATAATAGCTAATCTATAACTTCTTTTAATACTGATTGCCGAGGAACAAGGGGAGCTATTTAAATAATTAAGTAGCCCTTAATTTTGAAGGCTATTAACTAATTAAGTAGTAATTAAGTAAAATAAAATTTACAGCATACGATATAACGTACATCGCCTGCACGTCCCCTGCAGTCCGCCGGCATTTCGCCTGCTATGTCCTTACAGAATCGAGGCCCTGACCATTATTATTATTAGAACTTCTTCTGGTCTAGAACGTGGATCGCGTTTGTACATTTTTTTTAATCCTACTAACCTGCTAATATAATAAAGCTGAGACAGAGACAAACGTCACATAACTTAGTCAAATGTAAATAATCTAATCTACTAATGTTATAAAGCTGAAAGTTTATGAGTGAACCTGAACCGATTACCATGAAACTTGGAATATAGGTAGCTGGAAACCTGGACATAGGCTAGGTACTTTTTGTCCTGATAATCCCACGGGACTTACGCGGGTGAAACCGCTGGGCGCAGCTAGTATTTTAAAAATAAGGGAGTTAATGACATTAGAATAATGGTACAATAATGGGCCCTACCATGATGTCTTATAAGTCGATTCGAAGTCGTCGCGTTGTCGTTCAGCTAAAAAAATAAAATTAAAAACTCATCAAATAATTTTAAAAAAAGGTTGATCAAACTTAAAAAAAAGATTTTTTTAAATTGTCTGTGGTTTTTAAAAGTAGTCGGGGTATTTTTTATTTAAAATGTACTTTATTTTTTTGAACGACAAAAGGACGACTTTGCAACGACAAACGAGCATGGTAGCGCGGATTGTCTCATCGCGCCAGCAAGACATAATTCTACATGGTAAATCTGGAGTCGCTACTCGCTACTTGTGTTATTTAAGAACGAAATATTTACCATTATTTTAAATCTACACTTTCTGAAAAAATATTTGTAGTGAAAGTTAAAGTTAAGTTTAACTGTGTGTTTCCTCAATTAGCCCTACAATCTGGCCTTTGTGCGGGATTTTAAGCTGTGAGTTTCCTCACGATGTTTTCCTTCACCGTAAGAGCGTTGTTAATAGCGCACATAATTTTTCTTAAAGAAAAGATATTGGTGCGCGGCCGGGATTCCAAACCACGACCTGCGGAATGAAAGTCGGGGTATCTACCACTAGACCAACACCGCTATACCTGCATTTGTAGTGAAAAAAACCATGTTAGTTTAAAATCGTATATTGAAAAATTGCGGAGGTTTGAAAATACAGACACCGATCGTTTTCATAGCGTAAAAGAAACGTGTGATATACACGAGTAGCTCAAGGCCAAATGTAAAATAATAGAAATGCAAATGGAAACTAATTGACGAAAGTAAACTGATAGTCCATAAAAAATCTTTCTTACGTAAAGAAGTGTATTAAATCTTGTAGTCTAGAGTAGCCTTACAATTAGCAATTTGACTGAAACGTGTATTTAAAAGGTCTTTTTAGCAAGGTCTTTTATTTATTTATTTATTAACCGACTTCAAAAAAAAGGAGGAGGTTATCAATTCGTCTGTATGTATAATATTTTTTTTTTTTTTTGTATGTTTACCGATTACTCGAAAACGGATTGACGGATTAAGATGATTCTTTTTTTAATGGATAGGTAGGAGCTTCAAGATGGTCCCATAAAAATTTGATGTGGATCTGATGAGGGTCTTCAGAGTGATGAACGGAAATGCTCCTCAAAACGCATTAATCAATCCAGTTGTTTATCGATTACTCGAAGATGGCTTGACCGATTGAGATGATTCTTTTTTTAATGGAAAGGTGGAAGCTCCGAGATGGTTCCATAAAAATTTGATGAGGATCTGATGAGGATCTTTGAAGTGAGGACCGGGAATGCTCCTCAAAACGCTGTATTCCATTCAATTGTTCATCGATTACACGAAGATGGCTTAACCGATTGATATAGTTCTTTTTTTAATGGAAAGGTGGAAGCTACGAGGTGGTCCCATGAAAGTTTGGTAAGGATCTGATGAGTATCTTCGGAATGATGGACAGGATAGCATCCCAGAATTAAATAAATTACTCATTTTTGGACTTCTACCAAAAAGAATAGACCCCTAAAGAACTAAGTACAGATTGATGGGGCACCTGAAACCACCTTCTCATCAGCAAACTCCTCAATATTGAAAATTACGGTAACAATATTGTTGATTTTTAGGTAGGTAAGTATACTAAAAAGGGTAAAATAAAAAAATAATTTAACAATTAAAAAACCGACTTCAAAAAGAAACAAAAAATAATTTAAAAAACAACCAAAAAAAAAAGAATTGATAAAAATTACCAAAATAACCTCTACATAGGTACAGAGCCACCGACTAATTAATCTGTTTTATCATCTGAAGTCGGGCAGTTTTACTGGTTGGTTCCATATTGTACTTAGTTTGGCTGCCCGACTTCAGATGATAAAACAGATTAATTAGTCGGTGGCTCTGTACCTATGTAGAGGTTATTTTGGTAATTTTTATCAATTCTTTTTTTTTTGGTTGTTTTTTAAATTATTTTTTGTTTCTTTTTGAAGTCGGTTTTTTAATTGTTAAATTATTTTTAATATGAAATCTTACCAAACATTTATTAAATTACATTAGAAATCGGCTCTACACTAAGCAGAAGCTTGTATTGCAGGAACTGAGATACTAATACAATAACACAAAACATTTGATAATAATTCAAAAATGTAAATATATACCTTACAGACTAACATACATATAAAATATAAATAGATCTAAAATTAGGAAAAAAAAAAAAGAATTAAAAAGATAAAATATTAAACTTATTATGTACTTATTAGCCGTCATTCGTTTTTGCATAAGTCAATACGGAATTAATATACAATTTGTAACGGGTATGCCCTTTTAATCCGAAAGGGGGTTCTAGACGTCTAGACGAACACCTTTTGTTCTATGACTTTTGAAAATTCAAACTTTTTTTTGGAAATTTTGAGATTATGTTTCACTAAAAAAACAGCTGCTTTTGAAAATAAAGGTTATATAAAGTTTTGATTGTAATCCATCAAACTAAATAAAAGGACAACATAAGGTCAATGACCTCGAACTCTTAGAAACAGCTGATTTTCAAGTAAACTTTACACCTATTTTTTTCGAAAAGTACTTCGAATTTCCTAAAGTTGTAGAACAGAAGTTGTTCGCCTAGATGTCTAGAACAACCCCCTTTCGGATTAAAAGGGCTTACCCGTTACACCTTGTATATAGATATATATTACACGACATTACATACAATGCAATCCAGCCCCAAACTTGGCACTAGGCTTGTATGGGTACTAGACAACGGATATACTACATATTATACTTTTTTTTGTAAATACGTACATATTATACATAAAAAGACACCCAGACCAGATACAAATATTGTATTGTAATTTGTTAAATTTTGTCTGTTTCGCGATTTTGCATAATGAATTTATACCGGGTTTTGCTCGCGTTTTACAATTACAATGTACCGTGCTTTCGCTAACTTTACAGTTAGCTTTTTCGAGGTTGACTGAGATGTAATTCGTCAATTTTAATAATCTAAAAAGTTACTGTAATCTACTGACTCATTATTATTTGTATCTAAAAGTTCCAGTGTACGCAGACTTTAGAATTATTGTAATAGTAAAAGAAGTTGTAGCTTTATTAAATTATAAATTAAATCATATCATAACCTAAAAACCTTTATAGGAAAAACACAAATTATATTTACCATCATAGAGCTGGACTGATGTAAATGAGCTGTAGAAAGGTATTGCCTGATATTGAAATGATGCATTACAAACTTGTCTCTGACGGACGAGCTGCACCAGTTCCAAAGTCAAACTGTCAAACAGTTCCAAAGTCAAACAATTAATTATTTGAAAGACTAGTTTTTGAAGAAATGCTTTCCAAAATACTTGATGCTTTGTTTTTATGCTTTTTGTCATCCAAATGTAGGAAACACTAATAAAAATCGAAGAAATTATTTATTTATATTTCTTACAGCTACCACTATAGGATAAACCCAAAGCGATATTAGATAAATCTTAAATGAAATTAAAATTATATTAACCATTAAATATTATAACAATTCAATTGAAATTATATTAAAAGCATCAACATCTGCCTATAAAATATTCATACATTCATTCGGTGAATGTATCGTTGCAGGTTACAAGGCAGCGTGTGCGTGCAAGTGAACGCTGGACCGCTGGCTTATGCAAATGCTTTCCTCGACCCAACGCTCGCGCCCATGTATCCAGACGAAATGGTCGAGAAGTTGAACTCTATATTCAAGTAAGTCGATAAGTTTGTCTATCTTTTGTTTTTAACCGACTTCATTTAATTAATTTTTAACTACCATCCCATCAGATGGTAAATACATATGATTTAGCACGATTGGTTCTAAATCTAACCTGGCTGAAATGGTACAACCGTATTTCAGCTACGAGGTGAAATGATTCGAACACTCGCACGGCAAGCGAAAAAGCACGAGTTCGATCCCCGTCATGGGAGAATTTATGATTGGTTGATTGATTGATTGATTGATTAATACTTTATTGCAACACACGATTAAATAATTACAATAATAAAAAAGGAAATAAACAACATAAAATGAGGTGGTACAGTGGGCGGCCTTATCGCTTAAAGCGATCTCTTCCAGGCAACCTTTGGATGGACAAGAAGGAAAGAAAGAGGAAAAGGTAGGGTGATTAAATAATATTATTATTACGATAATAGTATGACACACATACCAAATAATAATGGATAAATAAATACAATTATAATATAATTCTAATATTAACATATTACAATACTACACAAACACACTAATAAATGACATAATAATACACCTAATATTATACACATATATACAAAATGTAACGGGCATGCCCTTTTAAGCCGAAAGGGGGTTGTTCTAGACATCTAGGCGAACAACTTTTGTTCTACGACTTTTGAAAATTCCAACTTTATTTTTTAATTTTTTGAGGTTATGGTTCACTGAAAAAACAGCTGCTTTTGAAAACAAACGTAATTGTAGTTTTGATTGTTGTCGACTAAACGAAATGAAAGGACCAGATAAGGTCAATGACCTCGAACTCTCAGAAACAGCTGATTTTCAAGTAAACTTTACACCTAAATTTTTCGAAAAGTACTTCGAATTTCCTAAAGTCGTAGAACAATAGTTATTCGCCTAGACGTCTAGAACAACCCCCATTCGGATTAAAAGGGCTTACCCGTTACACCTTGTATACATACATACATAAAAACATAGGTACACATATCACAATAAAGATACATTATGACCATCTCACAACTAAACGTTTCTCAGCAATTTCAAGATAGACTTGTAAACGCTACTTTTGAAAACCGATAGAGACTTCGAATGGAGATGGTTATGATGGAGATTTTTTCTTGAAATTTCCGGTACTTGAGCAATAAAACTAGAAAAATGTTAGGCAGGTTTAATTTAATTAGCAGTTAAGCTGACCCCGGGCTCCCGAGAGGGATGTAACCACATTACCTTGCCCATCCTCTTCCTTATATGTTGTCTATTCATTGGTTGCCTGGAAGAGATTGCCCTTAGCCGAAAGGGCGGCTATTGTGCTACACTAGATCAAGTTCTTGTCTCTGTAATGTTTGTGTCATTTAAGTTTCTGTACAAAAAAAATCTATCTAGATAGATAGATTTTAAGATCTAGATAGATAGATTTTTTTGTATCTTTCTAAGACTAAGTCGCGCAGATACTAAAAATATAACAATTAAAATAAATCTTAAGTTCATTGATATACTGTTGAAAATAGCGTGCTTAGGTGAGGGGCGCGCCGCGGCGTGCGTCGTCAACCTGTCATGAGCGAGCCCATACTATTTTCAACCAAATGTCATAGACCATAAGGTTAATTTCAATGTGCCTTACCGCATTCAGTTTGCTTTGAGGCTTAGATTGCTTGACGACGGATGAGTTTTTAACCGACTTCAAAAAAAGGAGGAGGTTATCAATTCGTCTGTATGTATAATATTTTTTTTTTTTTTGTATGTTAACCGATTACTCGAAGAGGGCTTGACCGATTAAGATGATTCTTTTTTTAATGGATAGGTGGGAGCTCCAAGATGGTCCCATAAAAATTTGATGTGGATCTGATGAGGGTCTTAGGAGTGATGAACGTAAATGCTCCTCAAAACGCATTAATCAATTCAGTTGTTTATCGATTACTCGAAGATGGCTTGACTGATTGAAATGATTCTTTTTTTAATGGATAGGTGGGAGCTCCAAGATGGTCCCATAAAAATTTGATGTGGATCTGATGAGGGTCTTCGGAGTGATGAACGTAAATGCTCCTCAAAACGCATTAATCAATTCAGTTGTTTATCGATTACTCGAAGATGGCTTGACCGATTGAAATGATTCTTTTTTTAATGGAAAGGTGGAAGTTGCGAGGTGGTCCCATGAAAGTTTGGTAAGGATCTGATGAGTATCTTCGGAATCATGGACAGGATAGCATCTCAGAATTCAATAAATTACTCATTTTTGGACTTCTACCAAAAAGAATAGACCCCTAAAGAACTAAGTACAGATTGATGCGGCACCTGAAACCACCTTCTCATCAGCAAACTCCTTAATAATTAAAATTAGGGTAACAATATTGTTGATTTTTAGGTAGGTAGGTATACTAAAAAGGGTAAAATAAAAAAATAATTTAAAAATTAAAAAACCGACTTCAAAAAGAAACAAAAAATAATTTAAAAAACAACAAAAAACAAAAAAAGAATTCATAAAAATGACCAAAATAACCTTTACATAGGTACAGTGCCACCGACTAATAAATCTGTTTTATCATCTGAAGTCGGGCAGTTTTACTGGTTGGTTCCATATTGTACTTAGTTTGGCTGCCCGACTTCAGATGATAAAACAGATTTATTAGTCGGTGGCACTGTACCTATGTAAAGGTTATTTTGGTCATTTTTATGAATTCTTTTTTTGTTTTTTGTTGTTTTTTAAATTATTTTTTGTTTCTTTTTGAAGTCGGTTTTTTAATTTTTAATAATTCAACTTAACATTCTCTAGAGAGTTCCTGACAGTCTGCCACAGCGCGCTCCAACTGAACGCGAAGCTCATCAGCTCGGACCAGGTGTCTTACCACGAGGCGCTCGAGGCCAACTACCTTAAGCTGAGCGAATCTCTCTCCGCGGTGCTCGGCCAGCCGTTGCAGGATATACTGGTCAATGGGAGTCTTAGCACGACGGTTACTGGCGTCGAGATGGATTCCAGTAACGCTTGATCTAGAGATATGTCTTAGAACTGGACTGGTCTCTATTAGAGGCTAAAAGGAAAAAGGCCGCCTGATAGTAAAACTTTTTTTTTATCTCGAGTTTCGTACGTTTCAAAGTAAAATAAACTCGCACAAAGATGACTTAAAATTCGAACGCCTTTGTTCTATTACCAACCATTTAGGTAATCTAAAAGATATGTACTAGAATGTTGTTTCTAAATGTTATTTTCTGTATGTAGCTTCAGTTTTAAAAGTATGGTTTTGTAAATACATATGATTTTGTATTTAAAAAATCATGACCTTGACCATGACGAAAACCTTTATATTGATAATTACTCCTATACCCTTTTACAGAAACTTACATGAAAAAGGTAAAAAAAACTCATATCTTTAATTAAGAGCCGATTTTGCAGTCCAGGGATAAAAGATATCTGTCGAATAAGTTCCAATCCAACCAAATTTAAAATCCTTCAAATTTTGATCTTCTAAATTTAGATTTATTTTTATTTTAAATATCATAGTGACGTTTTTATTCGGTGGTGTTACATTTTATTTGTCAGATATATCTATCTAGGGATTTGAAAAATCAGCTCTACAAGTGACACCTCTTTGTTTACTTTTTCCTTAGATAATTGACAGTTCTATGTTTACATTTTTGATCTAAGTAAAAGGGTATATTTACTAGCATTAGCATCCAATTAATTACAATTGCCATAACGTTAAGTAGATTTAAAGATGTTTAAAGGGGAAACACATTTTCACATTTATATTATTAGTGGGATATAGAATTAAAATACAATTAATACTAGTACTGGTCTTCCGTGAAAAACTCTAAACAGATACACCTTTTTTACCGACTGCAAATAAACCAAAAGGGTTATCCATTCGTCACGTATAAACTAGCTAATTCTCTTGTTATTAATTAATGTTAAATTTATACATTTCTTCATATTTTTTTCACACTAATGACAACATACGCACATTAAAAGTCACTGGAGCAATTTTAAGCGAAGTTCCAATAGCCCTTGTAATGTAATACTAGCATAAGGTCAACCTCGCTTATTGTCAAACACGTATAATGTCGAAGCAAAACTTTGGTTTTTAAAGCAAGAGCGAGATGTACTCATGTCACTTTAGGTGAGAACGAAAGAGACGGTTGTCGAATTTTATTGACATTTGGTCACCATTTTGTTAAACAAGGTCTATGGTTACATTTCTCTGTCAATTTCGTGGAACTTTATTCCAATTTAAGTCAGGGAAAGTGCACGGATGTAAGGCGAGTGTTTAAATGTTTGACTTTATGCGTGTTTGACCATATGGTAGTATGTAAGCCCTTATGATAATAAATAATACATTAAGCAGAGATGCCTGTAGCAAAAATAAGTAAGTCAATTACAGTTTTAATTGACGAAGCCAGAATCTCTAGAATAAAATTATCTGATCTGATATATGACAGGCACTACATGGTGATCTATATGCTATATGTGATCTGATTTATCATTTTGTAAAGATCTATTACAATTTTATGACACGCTAACTGCGCCTTGCGCCATTTACCCCCTTATTTATAAACGCTAATTAATGCGCTGCATAACAATACATCGTTTGTCTTTGACTGTCACATGAAGTTACAAAGTTGACAGACGGAGACAAACGTCCCATAACTTAGTCATGTGCAAATAATATTTTATAAAATGAGGGTGTTAGTTTCGACCTCATAAATCCTTATTCTTTAGGAATATCGAGAAAAGAAGTAATTGATATTTTAGAGTTATTTTTGAACTCTTGCTCCTTCTATATACTTGCCAAATTTACATAATACTAACACTCAAACGCATTTAAAATGCTAGTGTGACTAGCTGAATGCACGCGGGTTCAATCCCAAACATCGCGATTCGCATTTCTTCTTGGATTTTCAATTTTTTCTAATACTTACAACGCCATTAACAAAATACATTTGTATTTAAACTTATATTACTACGAACAATTGTCCAAAGCCATACAATTATATTGTGATTTTAGCATTTTATAAATTAATCAAGTGATTAGACTAAGATCTGATTAGTAGGTACATTTATATACAACAGTAGGACAAAGCTAAATAAAATACCTTATAATAAAATTTTCAAATGGGAATACTAAATAAACCAACAAATTTCGTCCATTTTCAATTATTTAGTAGCAAATTTTTCCCATGCCTTTTATATCGTGGAGATCGATATTTTGACATTATTTTAACATCAATATACAAAAAAAGAAATGCTAGCTCAAACTTTTTTTTACTTATTCCTCTACCAATGACTAATATACTCTTTATCGTCCTTAATCCTTAGGAAAAACTACTCGAAATTTTACCTCTCTGAACCTTCAAAGATGTATAGATCTTCAATTTATATGCTGTTTCATATAAATTGAAAGAGCAAAAATACCTGTGTAACAGTAATTCAAATTTTATTATCACACAAGCAACTTTTTCCGCTTTTTGATACAATCTCTCAATAATTGTACCCTACAAAAAGGTACAAATCTAAAACGCATTCCAGGATTAAAATGTCTCAACTTTTGCCTCAGTTCTATTCAATTATGTTTTAAGAAAACAATAGCACATCGGCTTTAGCAAAACGTTAAAGCTCCAAAAACAATTGAACCGTTTTTCATAAAAAGAGAACCGAGTTTGGACATAGTCGAGGCAACATACATTTTAAACTCACCCGATTTCTGTTACCTAATTATTATTTTTATAAGAACTGCGGGTCTCGATCGCGTTTGTACACTTTTCTATTTAGTCTTAAAATTTAAAAAAAAGTGTAACTTATTTCGTATATACATTTATAACAATCTATAAATGTATAAAAAAAGTCGTAATAAAATAACACTTTATTTACCGGGTTTAATCGCGCTTTATTCGTGATTAAACCCGGTAAATAAAGTGTTTTATTAAGCAAAATCGAGAAAACCATAGAAGGAATTAAAATGTAAGCTGTTTGTCGAGACGTCATCGGGGTAATTATAAATTCAATAAAAAAAAGTGTACAAACGCGATCGAAACCCGTAGTTCTAATAAAAATAAGTTGAGGCATTTTAATGATTGATTAGATGCCCAGACGAATCGGTGTCAGTGTAATATGATGTGATTGATTTCATAACAATCATGTTAAATTATGTATCATCAATATCTTAATAGGCCTGCCAATTCAAACACTTCACTGCTGTCCTCTTTATTGTTGCCATAGCAACTGTTTTCAGTCACTTATGCTCGGCATCTGGAGGTTTTAACTGCCGTTAAAAACGTAAAAACTAAAAAAAAGATAAACTAGTTCTTAGATAGGTGTTATCTATAAAGGGGTTCGGCTTCGACGAAGCCCTGAACCTTTAGGTTAAGCGATCTATTAGCGGTAAACCGCTAATAGTAGAAAGCTGAAATTTGGGGAGTCTATTTTTTATGGAAATGACTGAAAGTCGCTCAGAGGGCTATGAAGAGAGATATGCTTGGAATTTCCCTGCGTGACAGAATCCGAAATACGGAAATCCGTAGGAGAACCAAAGTCACCGACATAGCTCTCAAAATGAATAGACTTTAGTGGCATTGGGCAGGCCATATAGCTCGAAGGACAGATAACCGATGGGGAGTAAAAGTTCTCGAGTTGCGACCACGATGTAATGCGAAACGGAGTGTTGGAAGACCACCTACTCAGTGGATCGACGAAATTGTGGCGGTCACGGGGAGTCGTTTGGTGGAGGTAGCTCGCGATCGCTATTTGTAGCGTCATATGGGGGAGGCCTATGTTCAGCACTGGACGGTTAAGGGCTGAGATGATGATGATAATGATGATGATTCTTTATGGAATGTAGGCCGATGAAGGTTTCCCACTCGTCAATAAATAACTGTTGACTGTAAAAAAAATTAACGACTGTTAAAAATCCCTAGAAACAGAGCATAAAGCGGATAATTAAACTATCGAATTCGTCGATAATCGTATTAAGAAATCGGATTGTGTAATAGCCGAAAGAATAGTTGTAGAAATCCGTCAGTACCTACGAAATAAATGAAAACGATGGCAGAGTTGCTCGTGTGTTTTTATCTTTAGTTTAATTTAGCGTTAAAATATTTAAATTTTACGCAAGTTTTATATTTATTTGTTGTGTTAAATTGTAGGTACTTGTGTGTGTAGTTTTTATTTTCCATTTTTATTGTACAAAAATTATTTATTTTCTGTTTTTCTTTTACGATAGGAACGAATAAATACCTAACCAATAAATCATACAAATAACCTATTTTGAATCAATCAAATATTGCCGTAATGGTTAATTTTTTAATTTCCCGCGTCTTATTCGCATTTCATTATTTTAAAATTTTCTTACATCGCTGTTTCGACTATTACAATAGTCATACTTTATGTCGTCCATTTTAATGTTTACCCTTCTCAGTATCGTGAGGTTATTCGACAACGATTCATATGATTTGACAACAATAACTGAAACAGATTTCGATTCGTACTTACTTTATGTTATATTCATTCTTAGATGTCGCATCTATTTATTTTAACTAAGTCTATACGTATCATGTATATGTGTCTGTATTTACAATAGATACATAAGTCAGATACTACGAGTTTGGCGAAGGTAATTTAATTTGTCTAAGCGAACTACTTTTGTTCTACAACTGTTCGAAATTAGAATAGATCTAATACTTTGTTTTAGGTTAGGATTAATCTAAAATCAGCGTTGTTGGTCCTGTGGTTGATACCCCGACTTTAATTCCGAAGGACGAAGGTCGTGGTTTCGAATCCCAGCCCCGCACTAATGCAATGTCTTCACACAGTTTAAACTTTAACTTTTTTAACTTTACTCTATACTCAGCTGTTATTATGTGTCACTAGCTTTAAATTAATTGGACCTTATTTATAAAAGAGTTTGATAATTGTTTTTACTAATAAAAAGTCTAAGTACGGAAGTGATTCGCCTAGACGTCTAACAACAAAATTCCATTTTATTATAATAATCCAGACAGCGATCGGCCTTATAAACTCCCGATCGATCGCAGTCAATAAATAGTTGTAATATATCGCAGTATGTAATAGTAATCCCTCAGGCTGAGAACGACAACTTCCGAAAACGACAACTTCCGAAAAGTACAACTTCCTAAAAGGACAACTAGGAACAATTTTTTTTTTTTAAATGGAAAAAGTGTCTGGTATATTGACGTTTTAAGTTTGATAGCTGTCATCCAAAATGAAGATATCGAAGAGCTCTATCACTTCTGCAAAGAAACTAGTAAGTTGACAGTCTGTCTGTCATGTTTCGTGCTAATCACAGTAAATTTTTACTTGAAATTTTTTAAGTCTTTTTTTCACAAAAATTTTCTAAGTCCTAGTTGTCCTTTTCGGAAGTTGTCGTTCTCAGCCTGAGGGATAGTAATAGACATATTGTAATGCTGCGATCAATTACATGTCGCGCGGTAGATGTACCTGTGTTGTTTGATAACCTCGCCAAAACACATTGTACGTATAATAATATTAGAAGTTTAAAACTGATTATTTATCAGTTTCCAAGCCTCACTAAAACTAATTTCAAATGTTGTGAGCGTCTTTTTGTTTATAAAAAGTGATGTTTTATGTATGTTTTAAGTTTATTTTAACTCACGCTCTCTGGAAGATGGTATCTGAAGTTGGCAATATAAATTATTATATAAGGTACCTTACTAGGTAATTACGTATGTAAATATTTCTTCAACTATTTACCTAGGTACTATTTTTGTTTAAAATACATTATTTCTTTTTTGTTTATTATAATTTATAATATATACCTATGTAATTACAAAATAATTTCAATTTGGAACTTCTATTTGGTAGGTATCGATTTTTACTAACGTATTGGCACTCTTACCATGAGTTTTGACAGTATTCAATACACATAAAACGCAATGGCTTGTTTTTATAGTCGTCGAAGGGGGCCCTATCAGTCGATGAGCCGCTCATTTTAGGGTAAGCCTAAAGGGAGATTTTATTTGAAACATGTCACAGGATAAGGTCAAGAAACGTGCGGTTTTATTATTTGTTCAAGAATTCGCTAAATGCAATATTAACATCCAATAAAAATGGTTAACAACTCTGTTCATAAGCGCATAGGCTCAGCCATAGATCAATAAACGTGTCAACTAGCGTTCAACCAAGCCATCTATATCATATATCTATATTTTTCTAATCTCCTGTGACATAGACATGAAGAAGAAAAGCAATTATTGATGTTAATTTTTATTGAGTATTATCAGAACTCATAGTATAGCGTACTATTATTACAGTCTCTTATTTAATCCCGCCTAGCTCTAGATTATTGCACTTTAAATATCCCATCTCTTGATCAGATGGACTAAACTGAAATAAAAAACCAACTTTAATTTACCAAAAATATTTGGATAAATCTGTTACTATTGAAATTTAATTTTAGTCCATTTGATTAGTGAGTGACAAAAATCCTCATTGCTATTTGTAAGATTGATACGGGCAATATGGTCCATGTGTAGCCGGAAACTCGGCTTTGATACCTACCGATTTGTACCTATTTTAAACACTTGTAATACATTTTATATGCAAGCAATTCAGAGTTTTTATTTTATTTTAGTAGTAAAATAATGTAAATAGCTTCGGGAAGACATAACACCAGCTGAATCTATGCTATTCATCCGAGCGATTTTCCCGATTGCATCCCTCTCGGGAGCCCAGGGTCTTCCAATTATTTGGGGTTGGTACAGTTACAAGTCATTGACCACATCTACTGTTATAAGGCATACTTTTACGGTCGACCGCCTACCTGACCCAAACTGACTCCTTAGGACTAAGCTGGGATCCCATAGAGCGCTGTATCGCGCGCCGCGCCACTCCTGTCGCGATTTGCACCAGATTTCGTCCCGCGCCGACCGTTCCTTCGGAGCGATGTATCATAGGCCGCGCCACCGATGCTGGTGTAATTAATGAGTTAGTACAGTCAGAATTCGACGCAGACTCTCGCCTTTGAACTTACCGAGTCCCGTCGCGCCGTGACAGGCCTTTCTAAATGTGTAAAAATAGAGAAAAACGTTTGTATGAAATTAAATATCTTACTTCTTACTTATACTTATTACTTATAATATTATAAACGCGAAAGTTTGTATGTATTTGTATGTGAGGTTGTTACTCTTTCACGCAAAAACTACTGAACCGATTGCGATGAAACTTGGAATATAGGGAGCTGGGGACCTTGATTAACACATAGGCTTTTTAACCCGTTATTCCCTCGGGAACGGAACTTACGCGGGTGAAACCGCGGGGCGCAGCTAGTTTATTATAAATGAAAAATTAAGGTCTTGCCAGGAGTGGCGCGGCACGTGATACATAGCTTCGTGGGAACCATAGATAAATTAATTATTATTGGTTTTTGGTGGGAACCCAGCTTAAAAAACTAACCTGCACCGCGCAGGAAATCTCTCCGTGTTTAGTAAATTTCTCTGGACGCGATGATCTTTACAATAGACTTTGGCAAGTCTTTGGATGTAAAACTAGTTATGCAAAGCCGTAGGAAAAAAAGTAATAAAATGGCGTTAGATTAGAATCGCTTTCGAATGTCATTGTCAATGTCAGTCGTGTGTACAAAATGAAAAACTGAAATGGATTTGGACTACGCTAGCTCGTAGAAAGTGAGTTTTATCGCTAAAATTTACGCTCAATTAGTATAAAGTGACGATTTCGCGTCATTCAAGGACATGGAAGACGAACTAGAGGACAGAGTTTTACACCAAACCTACCAATCGCTCCTGAAAATACTTGCACGTTTCACAAGCACTTCGCCGTTTGATACCTCCGTGAGCTATTTCTGGAAGATGGTACGAATTTATTTTCTACGATCAGAAGTTCTCATCTTCTCTGTAGCTGTATTACTTTTCTTTATGTACCTTCAAACTATTGAATTATGGAGCCGGACTATGTTGAGCAGGTTATCTCAAGCGATGAGTCCGATAAGCGCAGTGCAAAGGATAAAGTTGCTCGAAGGAGATAATGATAAACAAAGTTGGGAGTTGAAGGGGTCTCTAAGTGCGGCTTACGCTATTAAAGGAAGACGTATGCACATGGAAGACAGATTTATTATTAACGAAAACATCAATGACACTGGAATTTCATTATTTGCCATATTCGACGGACACGGCGGTGAATTCGCCGCCAACTACGCTAAAGACCATCTCATTCAGAATCTTTACAACAAGATTGTAGAACTTAATGCATTCAAAGATGGCAAATTAATTGCCACTCAGACAGAAACCCCTGAGATGTCACCTGCTAAAGAAGAAAATAAAATAACTGTAGAAAAGAAAAATAGCTTTAAAAAGACAGCAAGTACTGCTGATGACTCTTCTAAGATAGAAATAACAGATCCTGAGCTACTGGCACAGTTGAATAAAGCTAGGCCTATTATTACTAGAGAAGTGAGGCCAACTCGACCAGTGAAGAATGTCAACATTCCACTGTCTAGTTATTTGGATAAAGGTTTGATCAACTATGGGAAGCTATTGACTGATGAGGTGCTGGCTGCTGATAGACTTCTCGTGGAGGCGGCAAAACGCTCCATGAATGTCGCTGGAACTACAGCTTTGATAGCAATCATGGAAAGCAACCATCTCATTGTCGCTAATGTTGGAGACTCAAGAGGCGTCATGTGTGATACAAGGAGCAATGCTATACCTGTTTCGTTTGATCATAAACCTCAACAGGTTAGTTATAGCTCATAAAGTTTTTATGTTCCATAACAATTCATAATTGGTACTTAACATGATGGTTAATTAATTTACAACCATGTTAATTTAATTAGTAACGTTTAGTCATAGTTTATAATTAGCAATTCAGTATGCTTAGAGAGATATTTTGTAGGTGCTGTGCAATTCTCCAAAAAGATAGATTTATTACTAGCAATATTTGTTAGGAAAAATACCTACATCCTAAAATAAGCCTGAACTTTTGTGTTATACATTTTTTGTATGTTGTAAATAAAAAATAATGATCTTCAGCTACCTGCATGCAAAGTTTAATCAATCTGTTCAGTAGTTTTTGTGTGATGGAGTAACAAACATTCCTACACAAACTCTAACCTTTATAATAGTACATATAATTAAGATTATACTTACCACAAAAATATATCTATCTAACTAACTAATGTTTATTTCAGGTTCGTGAACAGAAGAGGATTGAAGCAGCTGGTGGCTACATCGCATTTAACGGAGTCTGGAGAGTAGCAGGTATTTTAGCAACATCTCGAGCTATGGGAGACTACCCACTCAAGGACAAGAAGTTTGTCATAGCTGACCCTGACATACTGACTTTTAACCTTGATGACCACAAGCCCATGTTTCTCGTCCTAGCTTCAGATGGCCTCTGGGACACATTTACAAATGAAGAAGCCGTGAAATTTATTAAAGAGAGACTTGATGAACCAGACTATGGGGCTAAAAGCTTGACACTCCAGGCCTATTATAGAGGTTCTGTAGACAATATCACAGTCTTAGTAATCAATTTCCTCAATGGTAGAATCTCCTCCGCAACTACTAATAGTTATTAAGAATTCGAGAATGGTTTTCTAAACCTATAATATTTTTTTGTAAAATTTATCATTATACATAAATATGTATTTAATACAATTTCATAATAATGTCCCAGTATATTTAAAATATATCTTTAAATAATTAGGTATCCAATTAACAGTGTACTTCTAAATCTCATTGTAAATGATTTGACTAAGTAGTACAAAATGATTTTAAGAAAGAGTTTTAACAGAGAAGTATCCACATATTTTTGCAATTGAATTTACTAACTTTTACTAATTTTAAAACTTGTGTAAGTATGAAGAATTTACTATTTGGAGTATTTCATTAGGTCTATAAATAATAATTTTGATGTTATTAAGTAAAACTATAGTAAATAGGAATGTCCAGTAGGCAATCTAAAACGGCGTAGGCGAAATTATAGAGTTGTAATTATTGTTCTAAATGTATCATGTCATGAGTACTTTAAAATTTAACTTGAATTGAATTATTGGATGGTTGTGACGTTGTTTTTTAAAATGAAGAATTTTGTCGTGTTGTAAATCAAATAATCTATTTTTATTCATAATTACTACCATTCATATGTTGTAGTTTACTAAACTAAACATTATGCACAAGTAAACATGTCATACTTGTTTAATAATAACTTAAAATAATTGTCCTTGGTGTGATATTGATATACCTAGTTTATATGTATAGGATTAACTACTTTTATAAGTTTTTTTATTAGATTATAATTTTTAATTGATATTTGTATAAAAAAAGAGCGTGTTCTGTATTAAATTATCTTCAAAGTTTGAAAATATTAATTACCAATGCTGCATTTTGAAGAGCTAACATTTTTTAGCATTATGTATAATTCTGAAAATCTTGCATTATTATTATATTTATTATCTACCAAATTAGTTTTGCCTGTGGTGCTAGTCAGATCTTGTAGTAATGTATAAACATATTATAGTTTATTTCACTAAAAGCAAAACCATTTATTTTTATAATATTACGTAATGTGATGTATCAACAAGCTTTAAAAGCTTCTGATGAACATTATAGTACCATAATTCAGTAATAAAATTAAATAAAAATCATGATTTATCTGTCTACAATTTTGGCACTAATTTTGACGAGATCCAGACGCGTGATGTACGATGTTCTGCGTCATTTTATTAAATATTTTTGTATGATCTGCGTCAAAAATTGAACCCCACTATTTTATGTAAAGTAATTTATATAAAATGTAACAAACCCCTTTGTCCATTCGGGGGTGCATTGAAGAACAACGAGAGTGTTGACGTGTACATAAGAATTGGGGCCAAAGCTTACCAGCCTACATCGAGTGAATGTGTCCAATAATCACACACACTATTATCGCCATTATGTTGTGAATCAATTTGAACCAAAGCTTCTACACCTTTTATAGCTGTACCCTATAAGTTAAGACGTAAAGAAATGAGTGCCAAACGTATTTTTTTTAATAGTTTCTAATCGAACCAAAGGCCACTATTTTATGCGCAACAGGCTTTAGTTTTTACCAGCCTAATAATGAAGGTGATGATTTTATCTTATTATTACCTAGTGTTTAAATACTTGCTTATGTTGTGACTTCTGCTATAACAAATAACGTAATGCATTGAACTAATGTCGTTTGCGTTGCAAAGTTAACTGTCCATTGTCCAATTAGGTATGTAATTCGATATTAATGTTTTCTACATGTATGTGTACCGAAATTGTTCGTAAATAATAAATGGTTCTGTGGAAATTTGTATTTGATTGGTTTATTTAGCGCATTCACTTCGAGGAACAAAAAATAGGTCATAAATCGGGCCAATCTAATCTTAAAATAGCAATTATTTGCGAGACCGTTCGAAAATAGCTCTCAGAGCGTTGATCTCAAAAGGTCAAGATCCGATGCCAAAATTATTATCGATTTTTGAACGTTCGACACGGCTTTTAGACGGATGGGGATAAATCGTAATTTCGTGTATTGGTTATCTAGAAAAGATCGCCCTTAAAAACCGCCTATTAAGCCACTTTGTGTTAAATTTAGGTTTGTTTTTTTAACGCCTATGTTACCTTAGTTTTGGTACAAAAAAGCTGGTATCTATCGATCATCTTCGTACCAAATTTTATTATACAATTGAATATTTTATGACTCAATTGGTAAGATGTTTCACGGAAACAGTATAGAGTACAGCTATTGTAAGTAATTGTGCAATAAATTACAGACTAACAATTCAAAAGCTTTTGCGAAGTGCCTTTTCCAGACAATACTGAATCGTTTTCGAGAAAAATTAACAATGCTGAGGCGATGTTGAAACGGTTCTGTTACAGAATATATTCCCAGATACCAAACCTACCCAATAGTTTTTTGCCATCTCATCGAATAGCCGTATTCACAAACGACCCTATGTGTTTCACAAAGCAAGCTTTGTCTTGCTTTTTTGTGTATCAACGTCAATGAAAATGTGACAAAAGTCAAATCCACGCATAGGGTCGTTGGTAAATACGAGTCTTAGTTACTGTAGGTAAAAGTTTAAGTAAATATTGGTAAATAATAAACTTAATTTATTCGTAGTTTTTATTGATGTATTAATTGCTCTTTGGCAAGTTTACCAATTTTATTGATACATAAATCAGCATTTTTCCAATAAAAGTGAAAATTTCTTCTATGGCAATAAAATAAAAAAACTAGTCTTTAACATTCTAAAATACGATACATTTATCTGGGTTAAAAAAAGGAATAACACAATTTGAATAACACAATAAAATATAGTTTTCAGGTACCCAATTAGAAAATAGAACAATTAATCATAAATTGTGATAGATTTTAGGTTTTCTTTGCATTTTATATTGACTAGACAAGTCTCAAAACTAAAAACTGGAAGGAATGTTATTTATAAATGTATAGATACGAAATGATTAAATATCATAGTGAGTAGATTAAAGTACGAAGTAGGTAATCCTAGTTATTACTAGCAGTGCCCTGCGGTGTCACCCCTGCGTAAAGTTGCGTTTACGCCATCGCTTGATTCTAAAATGAAGCGATTTAAGCGAAGCTATAGGTTTTAACATACCCGTAGCTACGAAACCTCGCCCATCTTAGGTGGAATCAAAGCCTTACACACAACTTTCGCATTTAGTTACAGTATGTATCAGTTACATTTTAAGGCACAGCAAACGATTATAATACAGCGAAACTAATCAATCTACTTATTTATTTACAGTCAACTTTTATAGCAGTTACCATTATACTTTCAACAAAAAGTACACTTCTTTGTCAAACGAAAAGTTAAGTTTGGAAATATTTTAATGGCAGTTGGCATAGTTCCTCATCCAGTATTTTGAACACAAAAATATTCGAAGCTGATGGTTGATACTATGCCAAAATTTACGAACTCCTTTTTATTAACATCATAAGTAGGAAAAAGAATGTTATTTTAACGTAGCTGCTTTTTTGCATACAAAAAATTCATTAATTTCTATCATCTATTTCAGAGGTTCCCAAACTTTTTCAGTTCGCAGCACGGTCATAGGTTTAGTATTTTTTTACAATAATTTTAGTAATTTGGTCCCGGTGCCATAGCTAGTCTTCACTGGGTACTCAATGAGAGACATAATAATTAGATTAAAGGGCATAAAATAAAATCCACAGTAATCCACAATAAAATAAGGTCAATTAGGGCGAAGTAATACTTTACACATATTTTTGAAGGACGAGAAAACACCGCTACTTTTATTCCTTGTCTAAAGTTTAATTTTGATCGGAATTTGACGGTGTTAGAAATACTATAATCGACGAGTGAGCGAGGTTTGCATTATTTTGTATGTGCGACACCCTAGGTTATCGAATGGTAAACACACGCCCCTCGTGGCGTCCCTCTTTACTCTCCTACGAGGACCCCTGGTGTTAAGTTTGGGAAACCCTGATTTATTTTATATGATATATAAATAATAATACAAGGTATAACGGGTAAGCCCTTTTAAGCCGAAAGGGGGTTGTTCTAGACGTTTAGGCGAACAACTTTTGTTCTACAACTTTTGGAAACTCGAAGAAGTTTTCGAAAATTTTAGAGGTCATTGACCTTATCTTGTCCTTTCATTTAGTTTAGTCGACAACAATCGAAACTACAACTACGTTTATTTTTAAAAGCAGCTGTTTATTCAGTGAACCATAACCTCAAAATTCTCAAAAAAAAGTTCGAATTTTTATAAGTCGTAGAACAATAGTTGTTTGCCTAGATGTCTAGAACAACCCCCTTTCGGCTTAAAAGGGCATGCCCGTCACATCTTGTATACCTACACATAATGAAGTAATTAGGTATAATTATGGAAATACTTGACTGCATCCGTAAAGCTGCTAGAGATTCTACTAGGCAAGTCCTATATAGTACTTGCACGCAAATGTGACGTAGTACGTTGAATTTGACGTAATTTTAACGTATGACATCCTATTGCGTGCAAGTGGCATACGAGACCTTCCTAGCGAAATCGCGGTCTAAGAGTCACTTTTTTTGGTTAACTGATGGATTGATTGGTTGTCAAAGTCACTCCTTCAATAGGAAATGATTACGATTTCGAGGATCTTGAGAGATATTCTCAACAATTGATGGACATACTTCCTCAATTCAAAAGAAGCGATCGTGATTGGTTGTTTTTACACGACTGCCAAAGGAAGTGTTATGTTTTTACGCCAAGTTTTCCCTCCGATCCCTATATTACAACAAAGTTCAAGACTTTCTTAAGTCACGTCTAACATGCCACGTAAAGCAAATGCGAGAGTATTTGTTGTATAAAAATATACTTTAGTAAATTATACATAAGTACTTCCTGTTCATATTATATATAAATCTAATAATCTACTCAAAGTACCTACTTTCAATTCATAGTATTTCGAATTCTTCATCTGAATCATCAAATTGTCTATCCACTTCTTCAAACTCTGGAATAGAAGAAAGTTGAAATTATGAAACAATGTATTTAATGTAAAATTATATTTTCCATAAACAATCACATTTCCACCCCTTAACATAACCATATTCAAATGATTTTTAGTGCGCAACCATCTAACAAAAACTAGCCCGAAATCTTTTCTCTTAGAAATATTTTAAAGGAAAAAATTCATCTTTAAGAATTCACTCGCGACGATATTTGAACTCGCGTTTCTTCGTGCTCTGCGTCCTTTAAAATAATTCTAGTAAATATGCCTTGAGCAATACAAACAAATTGCGAAATACCATTTATCTTTTCAATTATAAAATAAATATCTTTTTAAACATAGCATACCCAATTAGCTAAAATAAAAGCTTAGTTGCACACCATAGCTGTCTGCTATTACCCATATCACAAGCCAAGTTAAATACATAGCGCTGTGTGCAGTCCTGCAATATTAAAGACATTTACAAGCTCACCTGTAAATAAGTTTGTATTCGTCAAGTCAATATTATCCGTGCACGGTCCCCAGTGCGACGGTCTTTTCTCGCAGATCTCGAACAGCGGTTGTGGCTCCTTCATGAGGTGCGACTCGATAGTGGTGCATAGTTCATCGAAATCACTCCTCGTTCTGCATAGAAAACACTGGAAAAGATACAGGAATATTACTACATTAGGAGGAATATACACATTAGGAACACCTGTACATTAGGAGGAATATACACATTAGGAACACCTGTACATTAGGAGGAATATACACATTAGGAACACCTGTACATTAGGAAGAATATTACTACATTAGGAGGAATATACACATTAGGAACACCTGTACATTAGGAAGAATATTACTACATTAGGAGGAATATACACATTAGGAACACCTGTACATTAGGAAGAATATTACTACATTAGGAGGAATATACACATTAGGAACACCTGTACATTAGGAAGAATATTACTACATTAGGAGGAATATACACATTAGGAACACCTGTACATTAGGAAGAATATTACTACATTAGGAGGAATATACACATTAGGAACACCTGTACATTAGGAAGAATATTACTACATTAGGAGGAATATACACATTAGGAACACCTGTACATTAGGAAGAATATTACTACATTAGGAGGAATATACACATTAGGAACACCTGTACATTAGGAAGAATATTACTACATTAGGAGGAATATACACATTAGGAACACCTGTACATTAGGAAGAATATTACTACATTAGGAGGAATATACACATTAGGAACACCTGTACATTAGGAAGAATATTACTACATTAGGAAAAGAAAGAGGAACTCATGCACCTGCTGAAATTGCATTGTCATGCAGAATAAGCTTAGCGCAATCTTTACTTGGATGGGTGACCGATAATTTGTGTGCCAAAAAATCAATTACTCGAGCGCCTTCGTGCTTCGAAAGGCACGTTAATTGGTTGGTCCCGGTTGTCATAAGACAACAGTCGTTAAGTCAAGTTACAGGCTTTAGGGGGTCCTGAAAACTCTAACACTAGGTTAGTCACAACACTACACGAAAAGAAGAATTAGATTGCGCTCCAAAACTTGGATTAAAGACTGTGCCCAAGCATAATCGGGCTAGACATGTATGCCGCATATCAAATGAGCGCTGGGCTAAAATATCCTGATTTTGTCTTTTGATGTGGTCACTTACATTGCATCGCTCGGATGATGATGACTTAGTTCAGATTTTTTTTTTTACGTTTTCACTTTACCGTGCTTGGAAAATTTGAAAAATATATTTCGAAAACACAAGATAAATTAGGAACAACACATAGTTAAAGTGAAAGTTTTAGGTAAAACTGTGTGTTACCGCAATGAGCCCTACTATTGGGCCTTTGTGCGTGATTTTAAGCTGTGGGTCTCCTCACGATGTTTTCCTTCAAACAAATACATACCACCGCAACAGAGGGGTCCATGGCGAGAATGGGTATCCTCGATGCGAATCTACAGTGATATGTGCAATCCATTTCCTTTTGTTCATCAGTCAGTTTATTCTAAAAAACAGATGAAACATATTTAAATAATTAATATACAAATAAATAGACAAACAAAATATAAAAAAATTGTCTTAATTTTTCGCGATTTTGCATAATAATAATAAAACACAATATTACAATCACTCTAAAATCTGCGTCCACTGGAACGTTTTGATACAAATAAAAATGAGACGGTAGTTTACAGCAACTTTTATGAAAAATAAAATATACACAGGAATCACGTGATTCCTGTGTAGCTCAGTGGTTAGAGCATTCGCCTGGTTAGCGAAAGGACGCAGGTTCGAATCCTGTCATGGGGATTTTTTGGAAATATATTTCCTTGCTAAAAATATTTCTATGTTTAAAATGCCTTGAGCAATAAAAACAAAAAAGAAATAAAAATAAAATAGTCGAATTACATCTAAGTCAACCTTGAAAAAGCTAACCGTAAAATTAGCGAAAGCTCGGTACTAACGCGAGTAAAACCCGGTAAATATTGTGTTTTATAAAAAAAAAACCTTATAATATTAGTAAGTACCCATATATTTACCTCAATGAGTCCAGATCTCTGTGTAGTGTGAGGATCTAAGTATATGACCTCGTCATCCACACAACCGATGAGGTACAGCGCTTGGTTCGGCTTCCCGCCGATCACGCCGATTGATTGCGCCGTTTCGAAACATGCCTGGAATACCAACATATTATCTTGTCTACAACTAAGTAAAAAAACCGTAAAATGCAACGAAACTATTTTTTACAAGGTAGTCTGTCTGGAATGCCCTGATTAAATACGTGTTCAGAAAATAATACAAAAAAAGTATTTTTCATCTCCCCTTTTATTAATTCTATTAAAAACAATTGAATTTGGATTTTACTAATTGTTCCAAATTTACTTTATATTTTAATTGATTCTCCTGTTTTACCCGATACCTGTTTTATTAAATGTGCTAATAGTAGTTTAATTTCCTCACAGTCGAAATGAAAAGTAGAGTGTTTAACTCGGGTGAATGTCACGCATTTCACCCTCGAACTATTCGAGCGCCAAAAATATCTCAGGTGAAATGCTTGATCTTCAGCCCTTTTATCTACTATAGAATTATAAGTAAGTAACAAAAATTCAACTCATTCTTAGGTTTTCATCAAATATTATTTTTAACTTCTGACTTTCAAGAACTTTACAGTACTTTCTGAAGTTTTCATCATGGGTAGGCTACAATGATGAGGAGACGAAATCTAAATAAATAAGTTTAATTTCTTATCCTCATTCTGGTTCTGGGTTCTGTGATTAATCTAAAAATAATAAAAATTACATTTAAATCGGTTCATCCGTTCATGAGCTATGATGTCACAGACAGACAAGTGAAACTTATAAGTAACACCCCCCTATTTTTCGTTGGGGTTAAAAAGTTAATGATTAAGTTACCTTAAGTCCATCAACGTAAACTGGGTTAATCTCGCTGAGTCCCAACCTCAGCGGTACAATGAGTAAGAGCGGCATCCAGTCTGTCACTATAGACTCCGGCGCACTCGACGAATCCCCTCGGTCATTGTTTACGATGCAACGTTTTACTGACAACACGAAAAAAAAGATCTATCTAGTCTCATTCTATCCTGGGGCCACACAGGCAAATTTAAGTATTTGTAAAATTTATGGGTAGTGAAATTACAAACGTAAACAAACTGATGTTTATTTCGTAATTTATTTTTATTGCACAAGGCATATATACTAGAAATATTTCAATTCTCTGCACAGAGACGCGAGTTTAAATCTCGTCGCGAGTGAATTTATTTCTTTTTGTTTTTATTGGTCAAGGTATTTTAATCTTAGAAATATTTTTAGCAAGGAATTATATTTCCAAAGAATACCCGTAACAGGATTCGAACCTGCATCCGAATGGCCGAAGAATTATAACGTGACATGTGATTCCTGTGTAGCTCAGTGGATAGAGCATTCGCCTGGTTAGCGAAAGGATGCAGAATCGAATCCTGACATGGGGATTTATTGGAAATATATTTCTAAGATGATTTTTTTCCATTAAAATATTTAAAGTAAACTGATATTTGTTAAAAGTAACTTACAGATATCTTCTTTTACAACTGTGTTATCTAAAGCAACATGTATGGCCAGTGAACTCCATTTGTCGTATACTGCCAACTTCCTACAATGATAGATAACATACATTTGATAGATTAATGAAATTGAGTTTCTCTAGATACAACTATTGATTTCCACTGGATTTTACAATATTCGTCTTCATTGGTAACATATTATATATGTATGTTTGTGAGTATGTATATTCGGGGTAATCTGGGAAACTAAAAAATAAAAATATCTTGATACACGGTGCTATTTTAGCTAAAGAAAGTTTAATAAAACAATTTATTTACCAGGATTAATCGCGTTTTATTTATAATTTTTAACCGACCGATTGTCAACCTTGAAAAAGCCAACTGTAGAGTTGGAGAAAGCTCGGTTGGTTAACAATCATGAATAAAACACGATTAAACCCAGTAAATCAAGTGTTTTATTATGCAAAATCGTGAAAACCATAGAAGAAATTATTAAGAAAGTTTTCTTGAAAACAATAAGGAGTCACTATCTCACCAGATAGTAAGTAATGATATGGTCTAAGATGTAGCTTACTCATTTAGGAGGTACCGGTACCTTCATTTTTAACCCTTTACTTCACTTAATTAAACCTTTCGTCAACCGTGTCAACCAAAAAAGTGTATCCCTTGTCTACCAGCAGTTTCAAGGTCATTCAAGGTCGCGTGCGCCTTCCCCGCGTTTCGGTTGAAATACTGCGTTTGTCTAAGATTTTTCGGAAAGATTGATAACTAACGAACCTAATTTACAGTAATTTGTAGAATAAAAATGGTATGGTTTTTATTTTATTGACCATTATTTATCACAACTCCACCCGCACGTTATTTTGTATTTTGTAAATAGTACTTGTCAACAGGAAAAAAAAACATATTTACATCAAAATAGGATCCAATTTCAGTAAACAAAACTAATAAAAAATAAAATGGCGGGAAAATGACTTTTCAAATCGTGAATTTTTGACGGGCAATATTGATGATACGGACAACTTTTTTTTTCGGAAATTGATTTATTTTCGTAAAGCTTTTCAACCTGCCGGCAGTGAAACCATATTCACAACAAAATACCCCTTATATAAAAAATAAAACCAAATAAACAAAAATAAAAAAATCACAGGATCCGTCCGTCGGTCGACAACGCCTTTGGACGGATCCGTCCTTCGGTTGACGAGCGGTTAAACCAACTGGGTACATAGAGCCGGTTGGTTTAAAGTTAATCTTACCTCAATACTTGTGCTACAGTATTAGGTCCAAACCACTGGCCAACTTCCTTGCCCTCCGAAGCCCCCATCAGAGCCACTTGGTGAATGGAGTATGGTGCCTGCTTCCTTTCCTCAAATCTCTGTATTATTTTCAAATAAGTTGGGTCTCTGAAATGTAAAGAAAACAGTAATTTATATACCAACACAAGAAATTAAAGTTCAATAATATATTTATAATAATATTAACTACCTATCAATTGAATATGTGTGTGCATGAGTCAATTAGACATTTACCAAGCATAATTTATATCATAACATCATTTTGCTTTGTCTATAGTTATTTAGACTGTGTGAGGTAGGAATAGTTTTTTAGAACAATCTGTATTTTATAGAAATAGCACAAAAGACACATTTTCTGTAGTATGTGTACATCAAATACTGATAAAAAACTAGAGCTAAGACAAAGAAAGTACATGAGAGTGAATGTAAGGTAAATAAATGTGAATTATATAAGTCGTGTGACTACAATGAATTAGATATGCATGTGTCATACATTTGAGAAAGATTCCAATAAGATTTGGATAAACCAAATCCAAATTTTTCAGGTTAAAAAGTAATTAAATTATAACTATTTTACCTTGTTTCTGGAGTCCACACCCAATCAGAAGAGAGGTGTATTCTAACCAGTGCTACCCCCAGCACCATTTGTCCGCATCGCAACATACAGCCCCAGCCTTTATCTGATGTCAGACCCTCGTCTCCAATAGGTACAAAGCCCTTGCGGTACGTACACCATATTACTGAAGTTATATCACGTCTGATACGATCTAGGTCTGAAAATAAAAAGGACATTGTGCTGATTTATGCCATTCTTTTAGTAGCTATATTTATTCTTCGAACTACCTACTTACCCTGAATGGCACTGTATTTTTTGCCCAAGACCCAAACATTTTCCTTTGTTTTCGGAATATCGTCCGGATCCGCATTGTTACCGTCGGCAGCTAAGTAACAAATATCAAACACCGCATCCATGTTCTAACATAGTTTGTAAAGAATTTTAAGCAAAAAACAGTTTCCCAACAAAATATAATTATTTTTCGAATTAGAACGGCGAACGAAAAAATAGAAAACACAAGTCAGCTGTTGACAGTTATTTGACGGACGTGGACAGACGTTATTTTTTACTCTCCTCGGTCCTGAACCGATTATCGCCATTTAGGAAATAGCCAGTGTCAAGATTATAATTTAAGAAAAAACACGATATTTTAATGCTACGAAGAATTTAATATTTATTATTTTCAAAAAGTTGTAAAAACTTAACCTATAACTTTCATTTTCATTAGACATTTACATTTTGATTAATCCTAAAGCTGAATCTCTAAAAGACTTAAAATTGACAGAGGACGAATAAGTAATAGACATTCTTGAAACAATACATTTGAAAAAAAACAAATTGGTAAAAAAACGTCCAAAGTCAAAACAACAAAAAGCTTTTTGTACATGTTTTGTAGTACATGTTGTTTGAATTTTCTGTATTTTATTATTCAGAATTCAGAGCATTAGCATACTTCAAAGAGAATATAATCACTACGTTTTACATACTTCTCGCGAAGAGCCCATACGTGGATACTGATTAGGTTCCCGTTATTTACAAAGTATTGAAAGTACACTGGTTGACAAAAATGACGGAGTCAAGTTCGCTGGACTACGTAGCTCAAGCTTGCATGGATCTATCGGAAGCCCTAGGTGGAACCGATCTGGAACTACCTGGGTCTGAACGCGAGGTCTTCATAGTGAATCACATCAAGAAAGTTTGGGCTAGTGTTACTCCAGTGGAGGATTTTAAGAAAAGTAAGTTTTATTATTTGATAAAAAATAGTTGTAAGTTCATGAGCGACGTTGATCTAGTGGTAGATATCCCTTTCGTTCCAAAGGGCGTAGGTTTTAATCCAGAAGCGATCGTGTTCCAGTGACGATTTTTATAGAAAAATGTGTGTGCGAACATTGTTGTGTAAAGGGTGCATTTTAGGCTTAAGTAGTGTTCTGGGTGTCTCTATGAATCATAATGTAATAAATCCATTATATACATCCAAAACATTAACCTAGTTGCTTAGAATAAAGTCGAAACAATTAAATCAACCACCTTATGTCTCTCTATTTCAGACTTAGACTGGATAAATGTAACGGAACCCATATCATTATCGCAGCACTGTGCAGATAAGATAGTTGTGTTAGATTTTTGGACATACTGCTGTATTAACTGCTACCATGTGCTACCTGACTTAGCTCATCTGGAGAAGATGTACAAACCTGATAGTGGAGTGGTTGTGGTAAGTAGAAAATTAACTTTACTAGTTTATTTACCTATTTAAGAATCAACAAATTAATAATAAATTACCATACAAACAAAACATACAAAACTTTAAACTATGTGCCACCATTGGCTACCTTATTCTTATGACATAAAAGCCATTTTTATGTAGCCATTTAAAATTGTCAAACAAAAACTTGCCCAAAGTTATAGGGCTACTTAAATAATTGAGCAGCTTCTAAATTAAAAGTGGTATATAAAGGGTATAAAATTAAGAGATGCTTAATTAAACAATTAAGTAGCCTTTTTCTAACTTTGAGTAGTGTTTTAGTACTTAATTATAAAATTATCAACATATTTTTATTTAAATTGTTTTCAAGGATTTGTAGAATTGTGGCAGTTACAGCTTATGATAAAAATATTTTATTCCAGATTGGAGTCCATTGTGCCAAGTTTGTGAATGAGAAAGACTCGTCTAATGTCCTAGCAGCTGTCCAAAGATATAATATACAACACCCGGTTGTGAATGATGCTGAAAGTGTGATGTGGGAAGCTTTGGGAATAAGATGTTGGCCTACATTACTTGTTTTGGGTAAATTCTGCTTAATTAAGCTGAAACTGGCTGACTGACACATAATGCAGTTGCACTTTTCACTGAAGAACTGTTGCGGGGGTGCCATTACAAACTCAAAATATTTTGTTCAATAAGATCACATTATCGTGTTGCTGATGTTTTAACATCATGTCATCGAAACGCACCTCCAATGAGAAAAATACAAGAAACTCATGGTTTTTTTTTTGCAATGATTATGTAGTGCACATTGTCATATATTAGAACTAAAAGTATAAATCCGTTTGTGAAAGCCACATCTGCTGAAACTCTTCAGTGAGATTGCCCCCAATGCCAATACTTAGCATTAGAAATGTAGAAAAATGATTATATTATTCTAAACTCCTTATATCTGTAGAACATTGACAACCTCTGTAGCGCGTCGGGCGAACGCTTGGCTGCAATACAGAAGGTTGCGGGTTCGATTCCCGCTGGGTGCAAATATTTACACTTAAAAAATATTTATTTGTATCTGGTCTGGGCGTATTGTATGTATAATATGTATGTATTTACAAAAGAAAAATAAATATAAGTAGTATATCCGTTGTCAGCCACCGTAACACAAGCTTAGCAGCTTACCATGGGGCTAGATGGCGCTGTGTGTTCGTCACAGGATTTATTTATTTATTAACAATTTAATAGTTGTTATAAATAGAAAGGGCTTTGATATTGTGGTGCTAAGACCTGTTTTTTTTTTTTGGCAATTTTTTAAGTGTGATTTTGTATAGCTAATAATAACTTCTTTCTTTTATAATTTTTTTTTATTATTGTTTTGTTTGTATGTTTTTAGGACCAGGCAACAAACCATTGTTTGTATTCACTGGAGAAGGGCACAGGAATGAATTAGACTTGTACATTGGTATAACTTTGAAGCATTTTGCATCTAGAATTAGTAATGTTTTACTACCAATATCAGTAACAAAAGTTATCAAGCCAAAAAAAGAAGACTTTTTGAAATTCCCTTGTAAGGTAAGCATGCTCTTGTAAAAAATGTTGTTTTTTTTTAACCATTTTGAGTAAAAGTAGCTGAAATCACTAGTTTACTTAATTCAACTTTCTGGCTTAAAACTCTGCTGAGGACATAAAACATTGGGAAACATTTAGATGTTATCATTTTTAAATAACATTTACTTTATACGTAATTTGAAGTTGAATATTACAATGTTTCTCAACAAAATGGTATTTTTCTATTAAATTGAAATGACTAACAACTTTACACACAATTATTTTCAACCACCCCTTTTTGTTCCTTAGATAGCACCGAATCCATACTACCGGGGTCGTGCAGACGAGCCGTTCATGGCGATATCGGACACCGGACACCACCGCGTGGTGCTCACAGACTGCGCGGGCGTGGTGCTGCGAGTTGTGGCCGGACCCACCGCGGGCTTCAGAGACGGGAGTGAGAATACATACTACTGTACTTTATGTTAACGCCACCCATACTACGTTCATGGCGATATCGGACACCGGACACCCCCGTCACATTCATTTTTAAGACTCATTCTAAGTCGTCGCACAGTTTCACATCACGCACCGTGCCTGTGTAATGTAAACAAACTTTATCATAGATATACAAGATGTAACTAGTAAGCCCTTTTAAGCCGAAAGGGGGTTGTTCTAGACGTCTAGGCGAACAACTTTTGTTCTACGACTTATAATATAACTTTATAAACTTACATGATTGGTAGGTACTCATATTTAGGTTTTTCCTCGGTCCTATTTGCGTTTGTTGTAATGTCGTGAGTCTTATCTTTAAATTCTCTTACCTCGACGTTCCGACTACATTACAATGGTCTTATAATTAGTCAATACGCGAACAAGCCCCGGGAAAAATATAAATATGAAACTTTACTAATGTTCTAACATCCATTTCCATTGTTTACTAGAGTTCGACGAAGCTCGGTTCAACTCCCCGCAAGGTCTGTGCTGGTTGTCCAGTAACGTGATCGCCGTGTGCGACACCAACAACCACGCCGTGCGAGCGATACATCTCGACGAGGGCACGGTCGAGATCTTGACGGGGAACGGGAAGCAATCCGCTCATGGGGACTTGGGTGAGTAACTATTGAAGATTTGATTTGACGTGACTTGACGGTGACTGATGTGTGAGAGTGCACCTTTACTGTAACATATACAAATACATGATCATTTTAAAACACCCTAAATTCGTGAGTACTTTGGTTTCTAATAAGAAGAAACCACAAGAAAGTTATCGGGGCTTACTTTGTTGTGAGGGTGTGTTATTTGAAATTGGTTTTCAGGTGGTAAATGTCTGGGCATGCAATCCCTGTCATCCCCGTGGGATATTCTCCTGTACACGACGCCAGACATGGACATGTCGGTGCGGCCGTTGCTGCCGCCGCCTCCTCCCATCCCGGGACAAGCGAACAAGGAAAACGAAGACAATAGTAACGGGAAAGGTAAGAAATAACGCGCCAAGTGCAAGTCGGACTCGCGCTGTGTTGATAGATAATACTTTATTAGATCAACGTATAAACATCACATATAAAAATAATATTTAAAATAAATGTTGAACAAATAGGAGGCCTTACACTTAAAGCAATTTCTTCCAGGCAACCTTATTGGCGTGGAAAAGGGACTATTTAGTTGTGTTTGTTGTTGCTGTGTTGTGTTCCGTTCAAAACGCCAATTGACTGATCACATCGCGAATTTTCCACAAAACTCTATAAACTCTAGGAAATAATCAAACTATGTGATTGGTCATAGCGTTACCCATATATTATTATACTAGGCTAAAACCTTTAGAATGTTAGACTTTGCTAAGCACAAACTTTGACCCAAGACAATTTTGGTATTTATAAAGCGATCTTCACAACTATTCAAAGTTATTGCTTAGCACAAACTAAGTTTTTCAAATTTAGAATGTTATCCAATAAAAAATAATGACCTAAACAGCTGTGCTTCTTTGAAGATCTTTTTGACCGAACGAGCGAAGCGAGTGAGGTCTAGTGTAGACGGGCCTGGCGCTTTTATCTTTGTATCTTTGTATGTTTGTTCGACGATAACTTGAGTATCGTAGCGCCGATCTACATGAATTTTGGTTAGGTCAGTAAAATTTATGAGTTCGATGATGAGCCGAATCGGTAGGGGGGTTAGGGAGAAAGGGGGTCGTGAGGTCTCAGTTCGGGGCGAACTCCTACTTATCAACCGAACGAGCGCAGCGAGTGAGGTCCAGTGTAGACGGGCCTGGTGCTTGTATTTTTGTATGTTTGTTCGACGATAACTTGAGTATCGTAGCTCCGATCTTCATGAGTTTTGGTATGCGCGTAGTTTAGGTCAATAGAATTTATGAGCTCGAAGATGAGCCGGATCGGTAGGGGGGTTAGGGAGATAGGGGGTCGTGAGGTCTTAGTTCGGGGCGAACTCCTAGTTTTATTCGTATTACAAAATGTATTTCGACTTTAGATTCCAAGCTTTTTGCTTAGCATAAACTTTGCTAAGTATTTATAGACGTGTCTAAGTAATTGCTTTGGCTAAGTAATGCCTTGTCTCGTTCGTATAAAGAACTAGCTACACCCTGCGGTTTCACTCGTGTGATAAATGTGTGTTTCTCACGGTTAGCTGCCGCATCCAGATACCTACACATTTACTCAATCACACACTTACACTAACACACACACACCCTCACACACCCTAACACACCCTCTCACACACACACACAAACACTCATTCCCCATATTTATAAATGTCATTATTATTTAAGTTTCGTATTATTATTTTCTTTTTCTTTTTGTATCCATAGTCTAATCCCTGAGGTGAGCGCTCTTACTGCAACACAGTTTGTAACTTTCGCAGTTGGGAACGTTTACTTTGTTTTTTTTTTATTTCTGTATGTTTTTGGTAAATAAATAATTTTCAAATTTCAAATTTCAAAATAAATATCGGGAAAAATATGCCGTTTTGCTTTTAAGAAATTTTGATAATATGGCGTTGTGCTTAAATATCCTTTCGATACGAAAGGGAAGGTGAACCCTGTAGAATAAAATAACTTATTTGTTTCAGATAAAGAGAAGAGCAATGAGAAGCGTCGTGTGCTACTGATAGCGTGCGCAGGCGCACACCAGATATGGGCGCTGTTCCTCGACACCACGATATGGTGGAAATACAAGACTTACACTGAAGGTACTTCTATTTATTTATTTATTATTATTATTTTGCCTGCATTATTCGTGCTGTTCTTGGCCTTACATTTAAGTATTTAAAGAAATAAATAAATAAAATTCCAAACAACATGGATTACTTCTTTTTTCCTCTTGATGTACGGTACCCAAAACACTACAGAATCAATTGCAATAAAACTTGGGATGTAGACAGCTAAACTTTAAAATAACATAGAAGGGCGCTTACCATTCCGCAGGCACGTGCGTGTGCGTGGCGGGTTCCGGCGGCGAGGCGGCCCGCAACAGCGCGTACCCGCACACCGCCGCCTTCGCTCAGCCCTCCGGACTCACGCTGCGCTTGGGTAACTACTATATTTCTCACACCCCTTCTAAGGTTTAGACTGCTTTTCCACCAGAGATGTGCTATGCTACGATGCGTTTGATATCCACCAATCATATTCATTGGTAGTAGTATTCGTAGATTTCATATCCTTTCGCAGCATAGTTGCATAGCACATCTCTGGTGGAAAGCAGCCGTATACTTCTTATTTTATATGGCTATATTCCATTTGGACATTAGCCAGTGTCAAGTATTATTAATATTTGCAGGGTATTCGCTTCGAAACAGTCAAACTGTCATAGTTAAAATCGAGTCGAGGGAATCATTGTAAAACGGCGGCCATTTACGATGATCGTTCACCGAGCTTTGGAGACAACGCTAAAGTTCATGTTTTGCATCGATTTTCACTTTCACTACACTTGTACACCTTCACGAAACTAAATTGATTAATATACCCCCGAAATTAAACAATTTTCGCGCATTTGAACTAGGTTTCACAAAATTGAAAATTTAGCAACACATCTTCTCACCGCGTTCCCACCAAAACTCCGGTTTTATACCTATAAATATATATACAGGCAGGACCATGAACCATTTCGATGGGCTTTTAGGGGGATATCCTAAACTATAAGAGAAAGCGAAAAATGCTAAAACGAGTTGCTTCCCTTATTTTGACAAAAACTAAAATGGCATTATTAGATTTTTGAAAAATTGCTTACCCTAGCCAGGAATCGAACCTTGTTTTTTTTTGCTAAAAATAAACATCCTATATTATTGTACCGGCGGTCTTACGGTGAAGGAAAACATAGTGAGGAAACCCACGTATACTGAAGTTCCTTTAACTTCAGTATACAGCGTGTTCCGACGATGACCATTTAAGCCGAAAGGGAGTTGTTCTAGACGTCTAGTTGAACAACTTTCGACTTTAAAAAAATCTAACTTTTTTTTACGAAATTTCGGAGTTAATATTTCACAGAAAAAATAGCTGTTTTTTAAATAAAGGTAATTAAAGTTTTGATTGTAGTTGTCCAAACTGAATAAATCAACAAATTAAGGTTAATGACCTCTTAACTCTAAGAAACAACTGATTTTCAAGTAAAGTTCAAACTTAAATTTTAGTAGAACTAAAGTTGTTCGCCTAGACGTCTAGAACAACATTCTTTTGGCTTAAATGGTCATCGTCGGAACATGCTGTATTTTTATTAGAACAGGCCTGATAATGATAAGAAGGGATTAAAATAATATGTAATTATAGGTACCAGCCCGGAGCTATTTATAGCTGACTCTGAAAGTTCATCAATTAGAAGACTAGCGCTTACTTCTGGCCAAGTATCAACGCTTTGTGGGGGTGATAAGAATCCTTTGGTGAGTGAAACATTTCTTATTAATTCTTTTTTTTTTGTTGTGTTTGTTTTTGCCAGGAGAAGATTCTTATGAAAAGAAAATGTCGATATTTCCGCGGGATCGGAACTTACGCGAGAGAAACCGCGGGGCGCAGCTAGTTTTTAATAATAACGCCTATCTATACTAATATTATAAAGAGGTAACGTGTTATTAAGTTTATATGTTGGGGGTAATCTCCGAACCCACTAAACCGATTTCAAATATCATACATATAAAGAACACACTCTCCAAATTAACATGCTCTCTCTAACAAGAGCGGTGCGTTGATCCGAGTCAGTCAGTCAGACAGTCAGGCAAATGGGAACAAAAGCTTTAATAGAGAAATACATAAGTTTTTAGTCTGTTTTCATATCTTTTTAGAATCTCTTCGCATTTGGGGACGTCGACGATATCGGAATCGACGCCAAGTTCCAGCATCCACTCGGCGTCGCGTACTCCGAACACAACAAAGCTCTTTACATCGCCGACAGCTACAACCACAAGATCAAGAAGGTAGACATCGCCACGCAAAAGGTCACCACGCTCACCTGTTTGAAAATTGAGTCGACCGAACTGAACACCTTCAACGAACCTTCCGGTCTAGCCGTCAGCATCGATGGCAAATACCTATACGTAGCAGACACAAACAATCACAGCATAAAAATAATAAACACAACGAAAAACGTGTGCCAAGATTTTAAAGTTAGACAGTGTGAGCCTAAATGGGTCGAACCCGATAATCTCATTCTTTATAAGAACGATTTGTTCGTCAATAGAAAATGCGGCCATTTGGTCATTTATTTCAATGTAAACTTAGATGTGGACTCTAGAAATGTCAAATTTACTCCAGGAGCGCCTCAAAATTGGAGCATGATCATTAGAGATGAGAAGAACAGGGATGTTACGTCGGACGATTTTGAGTTCCTTAACTGCTCCTCTAAAGGAACGAAGTTACCTGGGAGAGTCGAAATGAAACTTAAACATAGGACGGATAAGACTCATTATCGAATGTACTTGAGTTTCCAGACCGCTCTGTGCGACGCTTCTGTTTGTTTCTCTCATACGTTCACGATACGGTCTACGATACTCGTCCGGGAATCTGTGAAGATGATCGAGTCTTACAAGATTACGTGTAAAGTGAACCCTATTAATAGACCCGATAAGAAACAACCAGAACAATGAGCATTCTGATATTTTTACGGTCTTTGGCAAAAAGGGATATTGTATTATTTGACTATTAATATTATAAATGTAACCGTTTGTTTTTAAGTATGTCTGTAACTCTTTCAAGCAAAAAATACTAAACGATTGCGATTAAATTTGGTATGCAGATCGCTGAAGAACTGGTTTAATACATATCGATACTGGAAATATTAATTAATGTAAAGGACATTTTGACGAAAATGAGTTATATATACCGTTGAATTCAGAAATGTCCGCTGCTTCGAATGTCATTTTTAATATCTTCGATATCTATCGAAAAGATGTTCCTTACCTTACATATTTTTGAAGACACTAGAATGATTTATATTAAAAAAAATGTGTAATAGACACTTCAATATTTTTCTTTATTTGTTGTAAAGTAAGGGATAATACCTTATTGACTAAGATATAAATAATAATAAATATTGCACAAAACAGGCTATTTTCTAAACTAAAATGATTTTGTAGAATATGGTTATTTAGCTTATAGGGGGCAAAAAGTCCAAGAAACTTTGTCTAAGATATCGTTTAAATAAATTAATAAACAAAAAAGTTATGTTCGGTTTTAGAAATATCAAAATGTTTTTTGGCTCTCCTGGAAAGTCGTGGTTTGTCCCTTTCCCTTACCTTAATTCATATTTCCAGTATCGATATGCTACTTCTTATTCCGATATTACACGATATTACATATGTCACCGCGAGGTGCAGCTAGTTTAAATAAAAAATCACGTCCAAATAGTAAAAAAAACCATTGGATAATTTATTAGTAACTGATGCGAGATCGCAAGAATTATTTTTAAAGAACAACGACAGCTTTACTAACATTAATTATCAATGGAGTAAGTGATTAATTTATTTTAAGTTAAATTCGTTTTGCGTCTGCAATTTATATTTTGTTTTTGTTAACTTTGTTACCTAGCTGTGGGAATAAAATATGAAATAAAACCCTTTTGTACCAGACAATTGCATTGTTTTGAAATCATCATACCACAGTTTACATAGTAGTTGGCGCCTCGGCGCATGTCGTCTATTCTTTTTCCCCAAAAAAACTGAAAAAGCTAACTGTAAAGTTAGCTCGGTACTCGGTTTTCTTAAAAAAGCTCAAAAAGATAAAAACTGTAAAGAAAGCTCGGTACTTTGTAATAATGCCGTTATTTAATAAAACGCGAGTAAAGCCCGGTGAATATTGTGTTTTATTGCAAAATCGCGAAAACCTAAGACAAAATTATAAAAATATTTTTCTCTAAAATGTCCTAAGGCTTTGAAACAATAAGAAGTTTTTGTCTTGAAACTGAACCAAAATGTTGGGTTCAATGTCATTTACTAACGCTACAAGCGAAAATAATCTAAAACATTGCGTCAGAAAATAATCAACAATTTTCGATGAATCCGACAGGGATTTTTAGTTTAGCTCGTATAGGAGCCTTAAGCACATTTCCCGCTATCTTCTGCGGAAGTTCTGCGTCGCAGGTCGCAGCCGGGGAATCGCCCGATACAGAGGTGATAATTATTCATCCCGGGTTACAATGATCGAAATGTCGAGGTAAGATAATTTAAAAATAATACGCGAATAAGACCCGGGATAAATAATTATGAGTTCAAATCATGTGAGTTTAAAATGTTTATCACAGAGGTAAGTATAGACGAGAAGCGCCGAAGCGCCAACAACTTGGTAAATCACCCCTTAAATTTTAAATGACATTTCTGTATTCGGCGGTTAGGCAGTATAAGTCAGGCCGGACATATTTTTTTAAATATAAGACTTACTGTCATATACATATACCTAACAATATCGACTTCTATAGCCAAACTGTTACTCTATTATATTGTGAGATTTCTTCTACGGAATCCTAACGCAAATTGCATACAAAAAATCCTACTATCAATAAATATATATACGCGACTAAAACCACAGTGTGCAAAGAACTAGTAATGCCTAAGGCTCAACTCACACTACTGGTGCATGGTGTAGAATTGAAGCTACGCGAATCCACTCGACTTAAACGTAGTGATTATATTCTCTTTGCTCGACTCTAGCCGAGCGTCGAAGCGTGAATGCGCGCTTCCATATTTACATAGCACAAATTTATACTCAAATAATAGAACAATTGAGATGAAATATGCTACAGGCCACAAAAATATATCGCGTCGTCATCGTCGCTTCAACTCTGCGCCAATGTGAGTTGAGCCTAATTGTATTAGCTGTCAATATGTCTTACTTAATAAAAATTAAATAGCATTTGATTGGTATCGTTGCAAATAGACGTCCGGCCTTGACCGAGGTCGCCGAGTCATGAACGATTACAAATCATTTTTAGAGTTCCGTACTGAAAGGGTAAAAACGGGACCTATCATAAAGACTCCACTATTCTTCGCGTCGATGGCACAGGATATATAGAATTAGTGGGGTTAGACCCGCCCACTTCAGTTAATTGATGAAGACGCGATGATGTTAACTTATGAAAAAGCCATGCACTATCCGATGTCCCTCTGTCAGTCTGTCACCAGGCTGTATCTTAAGAACCGTAATAGATTGACAGTTGTTGGTGTTGGTCTAGTGGTAGATACTCCGACTTTCATTCCGAAGGTCGTGCACGACCTTCGGAATTCTACGTGGACTGGTGCAGTCTTTTTATTTAAGGAAAAAATATGTGCGCTATTAACATCATCGTTCTTACGGTAAAGGAAAACATCGTGAGGAAAGCCACTGCTTTAATTCACGCACATGGGCCCAGTCGTAGGGCTAAATGAAGAAGATTTATTTGTGACTAGCTGCGCCCTGCGGTTTTACCTGCGTAAGTCCCGTTCCCGCGGGAATATCGGGATAAAAAGTAGCCCATGTGTTCATCCAGGTCCCCAGCTACCTATATTCCAAGTTTCATCGCAATCGGTTCAGTAGTTTTTGCGTGAAAGAGTAACAACCTCACATACATACATACATACTTACATACAAACTTTCGCGTTTATAATATTAGTAAGATAGTGGTACGGAACCCTTCGTGCTAGAGACCAACTCGCACTTGGCAGATTATTTAGGCCCATTATACCTCTTATTTACGAGTACAAATGCCAGGGACACTTTCCTTAAACGTATTATACACACATGCTTAGAAAGCAGAAGATTCTTGCAAGTTTAATTTACTCATTTGTTTTTTTAGATGGTTAGGTTTGGGTTAGGTATATCAAAGGTTAGTTAAACGATATTGTGTAGAAGGTTGCCGTTAAGTAATTTCAGTGATACGATGTGACAATAATGAATCGCTATAACACATAATGAATACCTACTTAGGTAGTTCTTTACTAGTTAGGTACCTTTAAAGTTCCACGTAGTGAAAATTTGTGTGTAAGTGGCTGAATAAGAAAGTAAACGAGTATTTTGTTACTAAAACTACTCAACCGATTTCATTGCTGGAAATCTGTATTAATGCATAGGCTATTTTTTCCCAATATTCCCGCGGGATCTGGATTTACGCTGGTGAAACCCCGTGGCGCTATTTTACGTTGTTTAATATGCACCTACCATAATCAAGTCGCTATAATTATTGCAATTTTGTAACACGCCTGCGCATCCGATCACTAGACCCTGGATATTAATAACAACTTAGCAGAGGTCTCATCTCATTTGCATTAGTAAGTGCTTAGAATTAGAACAGCGGCCTTACTATCTAACTAAAGCTTCTTGTCCATGAACACTTTTACTTACCACTACAGAGAGAATATTTAAGCATTCATTGGGTAGGTTTAACCAAAAATTTAACCAAAAAAATTATTAGTTGTACATGCACTATTGTACGTAATATCTTAACTTACTCCAGGATTTTCCACTTATGCATTGCATACACTGTCCAATTTGTATATTATAATATAACTAGCTGCGTCCAGTGGTCTCCCGCCTGCGTAAGTCCCGATCCTCTAGAGACCAAAAGTAGCATAGGTACTATGTTACTCCCCTGTGTAATGTAACTATCTATTGGTGAAAAAACACGGCCTTATTCATTATATGTACTTAGAATACACAATAGTAGATTGTATAAAAAGACTATTTTTACGGCGAGAGTGTTTTTTGAATCCAGAGAGAAGTGAAGGATTCTTGAGTAGAATCCTGAGCGAATCGAGGGATTCAAAGTTACCTCACTTTAAGCTAAAAATAGTATTTGCTCCTGAGGTAGACATTCTACTTTTCATCGCCCTCTATGAGAAAATGAGTACCTTTAACTTGTTAACCCGATGTTTCAAAGACTATTACTAGTCTATTCCAAGACTATTCCTTGTCTATTCCGAGTCTCCTACTCTACTCTTAGTCTACTCCTGTTTCTATTTCTAGTGTATTCATCTTCTATTTACATTCTATTTCTATTGGAACTCTTTGGTGATTGACATTTTTTACAATTATACACGTTCCAAATTCAAATCGCCCCGGCCAATCAGTAGCCGGAAAAGTAAAATCCCTGCTAAGAGGGAGGCAAAACGTTTTGCCGGCGAGTTGGCGTGAGCGCCAGCAAAGGGCTAGTTCCAGCCTAGTTTACAGGGATCGGATTAGCTCTTTTCGAATAGATGTGATGAAAACAAATAAATACCCTTTTTCCCTTATTGGTATAGAAAAGATAAGTACTATAATTAAATTAAAAAGACATAAAATTGAACTTTTTTTATTTTGAACGCCAAAGTGGACAAGGTTCTTAAAATCGACTTATGAATCCTGATTAATGTAACCATATATTAAGAAGTACAAATTTATATTTACTGTATTTACTGTGGTTAACTTGCGATAAATAAAGTAGGTACCTATCTACATATTAACCTTGTATTTTGAGAATTCCAATGCGTTATTCAGCACATGACTCTGTATTATAAATTTTTGCACGTAGTCTGATGTTTATGTCAATCGAATTCTACGTGGACTAAGAGTTAGCGCCACTGCGCACTGACGGTATCGCCACCAACGACGGTTGTTTGCTTTGTAGTTTTACCCGACTACAGCGAAACTAAAAGAACAAAAAGCGAAAAGAAGGTAATGATTTTGGAGTCCCCAAAATCATTATCCTTCCTTTGCACCATGGACTAAAATATAGTTTTTTCCTACCTATGTATGTTTCGCTGAAGTTTTATAATTGATAAGTAAGCTTTTACTCACTATCTACCTATCTCACCAGACGTCGTCGGTATCTACTCAGCGGGCTAAGATGGTACTTACTGTTTCCATCAGAGATGTGCGAGAATGCGTAGTGAACGTTTTTGATGCATTTTCTTTAACACATTGTTCGTTAGTCATCCTCGCACTTTCCTAACTAGCAGCCATTAAGATAGGTGGAAACTCTATCAATGGCTGCTAAATAAGCCAATTGGCGAAGCAACTTAGACTAGTGGGAGGTGAAAAGCCTTGGCCTAAGACTTCCAGAATGAAATAAAGTAAACGTTCTTGATGCGTTTTCTTAACACATTGTTCGGTAGTCATCCTCGCACTTTCTAAACTCATTTTTTAATGGCTGCTAAATAAACCAATTGGCGAAGCAACTTAGACCAGTGGGAGGTGACAAGCCTTGGCCTAAGACTTTCAGAATGAAATATTATAAAATCTGTTATGCAGATACACATTACCGAAAAACTCACAAATTGTATTTTCTTAATATTACCTAAGTAATATCCGGTTGATAAAGTTGTGAAAAGAATTGAAACATGGGAGTGTAATAAAAATAAACATAAAACACAACAATAGAATTCATTAAAAGATCGCATCTTATCTTGTCACTGTTCTGTAGGTAGGTACGTATCTAAATTTCACTCTTATATGTTTTTTGTCACCTTTGTGTAGGTTTACCTATACCGAATTACCTAATTTTCATTAGTCCCTACCTACCTACACTAGCCGAGTCCCTTGGTATTACGGGGTAAAGTATTACGGTCTCAAACTAAACCGTGGCCTAAGACCGACGAGAGAATGTATGCGTTGATATAATATGAGAATTACACATAATAAGTAATGTACACGCGATACACGGCTTGTTTTGTGTATAATATTTGGCTTTAAATAGATTCTATACTATACCTGTATTGCTTAAGTCATTAATTCCAGCAAACACTTATTAATTGTTCAGCAATCAACATAAAACTATCACATTCACGGTCAAAATGAAGATTGCTTACAATTACATACAAATATTGTCTTCAGACCGCAAATTGTTTAATAGCCCGTAACCGACGTTGCAAGGGTAAAATATTTTAGGTACAAAGACGCACTAAGCTCAAAGAGGCTAAGGTCGCGCAGTCATTACCGGATCGGTTGGCCGAAAACAATTGCATCGTGCCTTCTCAATTAGATTTTCAATGTTTTGCTAACTTGACAAGTGCATGTGTTTTATAAACAAATCTAAATAAAAATGAATCCCTATTTTGCGTGGTCACGGCATCACGGACGGATTTTTATAATTCTTTTTGCGTTGTCTTTGTTGTGATCAGGAGAAGGTTCTTATGTAAGAAAAAATATGATGAACCGATTTTGATAAATCTTACGCGAGTGAAACTGCGGGGCGCAGCTACTAAAAAAATAAAATAAGCGAAATATTCATTGCATTGTACAAACGCACATGATTTTTGTATGAGTATCTACTCAAGGTAAGTAAACTACATCTTACTAATATTAAAAACTCGAAAGTTTGTATGTATGTAAGTTTGTAACTCTTTCACGCCAAAACTACTGAAACGATTGCTATGAAACTTGGAATATTAGTAAAATAATCATAACCAAACTACAAGTCCATCTAATTCCGTTTAAACACCAATATAATGAAGTTACCTACTTACTCCTTTCCATTGTGGCGTGGGTAATTAAGTAATTAAGACAAACTGTGATTTCTTGGTGAATGAGTACTTACTTAATTTTTGAGACAGTTGTAGAATAGGGAATAGGTACGATAGGTATGTTAGAGGAAGTAAGATGGTAGTGGCCATTACTTCAATTACCTACTCATGTCACCAGGAGAACACAGAACTTGGAAGTAAATGCTATGGTAGTGAGAAAGGGAGACTAATTAAGACTGCAAGGTAAAGATTGGGGAAAAGGGGATGAGCAAGACATTGACAGGCAACAAATTGTTCTCCGGCACTGCAAAAACGCCGAAGTCTTCAAGACGTTTCGTATTCATAATAATTTTACACTGCGAATAATTTTCTTGTCGACATTGTAAGGCTTGACCAACCGCAATATGAAGGTACTTACACAGCGCTTTCGCATCCTATCGTCTTTGTCTTCACAATAATATGCAGTTAAATTGAGAAATATTTAATAAAAGTATAGAATAATAACTAAATAGTAACTCCATTATACCTAGCAGCATTAACGTTTCGACATAGCAACACATTGTATAAGAATCTCAATAATGCATGGCAAATTATGATATGCTGATAATTATGCGTTTACTGTTGTCTGTGCGTCAGAAGTAGGTGGGTAGCGTCATGTAGCATGCCAAGATATGTAATAACAGCATTGGAATAAAGAGAACCGAAACGATATAAGGCTTCTGTATGAGTAAAAATAATGTAAAATGTTTTTTTATTTATTTACATAAGGTTCACATAGCCGGTGTTTCATATTCCGTGATAGCGGAATATGAGACACCGGTTTGTAGACAGACGTCCTAATGTCTCCGGGCTGTATCTCATGCATGAAGGACATACAGATAGACGGACAGTGGAGTCCTAGTAACGGCACCTTTCTAATATATTTATATTCTATTAGAAATGTGCTTCTAGTTGGTTTCATATAAAGTTGTAAAGTAAAGGTGAAGTTTTGATAATCACCTTCGGAATTATAAGCAGAATAGCATTCTAGAATACGGTAATTACTAATTAGGTTTGTTTCTAACTAAAGACGTAATTTTTTTATATAAGTTTTCAACGCGTTTCAATCACGTTGCTTTTCAACGCCCTAACGTATCGAGATCTTTCTAGACCTCTTGCTGTCGGATAGACTATAAATACACCTATTTAAAACTATTTCAGACGGTATAACAAACCTCTTAAGCATGGCATACGCTTAAACAAGAAGTTTTAGCATAAGTTAAGGGTAATGTACAAATAATTGTAACTTGCGCTTTACTAAAGGTACTATCAAAATTAAAACTTAGCTATGTATGAATCATACCAAAAACAAAATGTATTTTCAACTATCACCAGTGATTCAGACAGGAAAGCATATGTGGTAAACATAGTTAATTCAATTAATCAATAAACTCTTAGTTTTCCTCGTAAATATTTAAGGTAGTAATTACGATATAATATGTTTAGTGTATTGTATTACTCCAATACTTGAGGTCGAGCGTAACATAGAAGTGGGAATTAAAATTATCTCGTAGATATCTTTCAGTATTTTCCACTTTTATATAAACAAATCTATTCGAAGGTATGTAGATAATTATAATCTGACTTTTAACTTAAGTGACAACCCCGATTTTCTTGAACGTATTAAGTTTGAGTGTAGTAAGTACCTACATGTTTAAGTTTGTTACACTTTCACGCAAAAGCTACTGAACCATTTGCAATGTAACTTGGTAGTCGGAGACCTGAATTAATCCACAGCTTACTATGATTTGAAATCTTACAACGATTTGTCAAATCTTACTATGATTTGTCCCGCGTTATGTAACAGTCAGTCAGAACTCCTGATCCAGATCAACGCATAGTCTGATTCAAGGCAAATCATTTTATAGATAAAGATTGTCCTACAGTAGTTTCCTATTTCAGATTCGCATCATAAGGCATGATGATAAAATTGATGACTAGTCTGTTGATCGTATTATACCAGATATGCGCAGAATCCATTGGACATCCAACGACTCACGCTCCTATAGTATCCTTTCTTGAAGACCTTTATCAAGCTGCGTTAAGACATCCACAATATATAACGCATCCTCCTCTAATACCATATCGTTGTCCGGTTGGTATGCATATGCATCACAGGTATAATGGCCCAAACTGTGTACTTAATGATGATGATTTGTATTATTCGGATTCTGAAGAAAGAACAACGATATCTTCCTTTAAGAAGCACTACCGACTTCGACACCGACCGACAAATACCCCGACTTCTTCTGTCGCTATCAAAACTGATTCATCCAGTCAGAAACGTTACAAAAGAGGCATTATCTTCAATTCCAGCTGCAGCATTCGGTGTTCATACTTGACTTGTCCGAATCAAGCTTTTATAAAGGGCTGTCGTTATCCATGTGAATACTATTTACCGCACACGAAGACGTGTTAGACTATGAAATTGCGGATTTGTATGAAGAGAATTAAGGAAATTCCATTCCATTACATATTTAACATATGTTGGTCCTTTTTTAACATTTACATTTATAAAATGTCATAGATATTATATTCGCGTTTCATTTATTTATTTATTTTAATTTAATATCAAGGCATGAACGTGCCTGTCAATCTAAACGGTTGCAGCTGAAAACCAGTGATTGGTCCTTGGCCAATATCAATAAATAAATAAATTAAATTAAATAAAATTTCTTTATTGCAGGCCGAACCACCCATAGTAATATACATAATATAATCTTATAGTACAATATTGATAATATTAAAATATACTTAAAGAAATGCTTTCCAAAAATTTCGCACCCGACAGGATTTGAACCTGCATCTCTGGGGATCCGTCCCAACGCCTTTTCCAATTTGGCCAATTTGGAAAAGGCGTTGGGACGGATCCTCAGAGATTCAAGTCCTGTCGGGTGCGAAATTTTTGGACAGCTTTTCTTTAAGTATAGTTATCCAAGTGTAGGAAACACTTTAAAAATATAACAAATATTAAAATAAATAGGAGTTATATAAAATAAAATAAAATTGCCTAGATTAAAATACAAAAATCAAATACCTACTCATAACAGTGGTATTTTGTGTCACTTTTTGTTACTGTTCCGGTGAACAGCCATCAATACTGAGCTGAGGCCCATTAAAATACTGCTACAGCACACGCTCTTTTTGTTAAATACTGAGTGCAACTAGTTTCATCTTTGAATATGTCTGTTTACTGGTAACTTAAATTACTGGTACCTAAGTTACTGTAGTTGTATGATAATTGTATTCATGTATGTGTTGTTATTAGTGCAAATAGACATCTTACATATCTATCTATCATTAGCTGTAAGTTTTTAATTATGTCATTTGTTTTGTAATTTTTTGGTACAATAAAGTTTTATCAAATATAATCTAAGAAATCTAAATGTAATGAAATTTTTTACCCATGTGTGACATGGTGCATCGAAACTTTTATAACCTCACAATATGCAAAAGGCAAATATGCCAATATTGCTTACAGTTATACCAATAATAAAATAATTAAAGTACGTTTTTTAATTTCAGCCTATATTCTGTGTTCTGAGAATCTGAGTATAGTTTTGGTTTATTGTACTTGTTATTTTTTCTTGATAAATGTGTGAAAACCTTAAAATTAAAAAACGAAGTAGGTATATTCTTGGTTTTATAATTTATAACTTCGATTTAACACAGCTTTCTAAAGAAAAAGTGTTAAATGCGAGGACACAAAACATCAGGATAAGGTACAGTATGAAATTAAAAAAGTACTAAATGTACCTCTGCCAAATCCTATTTCGAGCTGAAATTTTAGTGTTTAGACTTGGTTCAGACCTATGTTAACCGTTGTACACCGTAGGTACACTAACAAACTTATCTAAGTGGTAAACAAAGGAAAGGTTGAATGCAAACCGAAATTCTAATTCGATTACCGACCGGTAAGCAGCAGGTGCGGAGTTTCGTCGCGGGGTTTTTTTTTGTAGATATGTTTATTATTGTTTTTAAAATAATTTATTTAGTCTATCTCGCTGTAGTGATAATTGTCTTCGACCACGACATTGTTTTCATGCTGCGTACTGAATATGAGCAACCAAGAGCTATTTTTTCCGCCGATTCTGCGCTTGGTATTCAAAGCTCGCTGTTCTGTCGACAATTGCAATGAAACAAAGAATTCTAGCCATAAGAGGGAGAGATACGTATCAGAAATCGAATGTTTTATTGTATGCCTATACTCATATAACCTTTATTGCAAGTAGGTAGGTGTGACATTTCTGAAATATGTCTATCTACAGTTTATCGAGTTTAAAAAATGCATAGTGTATTTAACTTGTAGGTCCTATGTATCATGTAGATATTATTACCTTATATATATATATTTATATATAGTACCTATATATATTTTTTAAATTGGATACTACGATTTGACAAAACTTTCTAAAGAAATATGTCAAATGCAAGGGACCAAAACTTCAGATTTATTGTGTACCAACTTATTTACTTCATTTTTAGGTCAACAAGAAACCCTTATAGTCCTTATATATAGCCCTTAAACCCTTATAGGACGATTGATAATATTATTATGTTGCCACACATTGACAGTTCTTGCAATTCTGACATATTTTAAACACGTTTAACAGCTTAAACATGTTTAGGAACCGTTATGCAAGCCGGCCTTAGTTTTGGATCCATTAAGTAAAAGATTATTGCTATTCAACCAGTAAACTATTTTAGAGATGGCATTGTTCATGTCGTCAATATTTAGTTGGTGTCTTTTAACTTTAAATATGTACCAATGAAGTATCATCTGCGAACAGTCTACGTAGATATAGAAGGAAATTTATCTACTAGCTGCGCCCCCGCGGTCTCACCCGCGGAAGTAAAAAACGCGTTATTATGGGCGCGGGCGGCCGAGCGGTTCTCGAGCGGTTGCAATTTTTCGTTCATTACTCGGGTTCTACTAATTGGATTTCGATACAAAGTATACCACGACGTTCCTCGAAAATAGAACTATCCAAAATTTAAAACCAGATTTCAATCGGATAAAGAGTTTTAAATTGTATAAGGAACAGACAGAGAAACAGACAGACAGAAAGACATGAATTTTAAAAATTATATAATTTTGTTCTACTACTTAACCTAAGTCCCCTAGACCACTTTTTTTAAATTTACTTCCAAGTACAGACTTTTTGTCCTCTCTTCCTTTATTATAAATATAGAGTATAGATATAAGAAGATATACAAGGTGTAACGGGTAAGCCCTTTTAAGCTGAAAGCGGTTTGTTCTAGACGTCTAGGCGAACACCTTTTGTTCTAGACGTCTAGACGAACACCTTTTGTTCTACGACGTTTTAATAAACGTTTTTTTTTAAATATTAATGTTATGGTTTAGTTATTACTGTGGGGTCGTAGGTTAAGCACTAAAAAGTTTTTTTAGTAATTCAGCCCCTAAGAGTGTTAAATTGGGTATAAAAGTTTGTATGGAAATTGGTTTACCGCTTGACCTACAACTAAACTTTTTATTCAAGAGAATTGGTGGCGGGATAATCCTAATCCTGATCCAATATCTGGATTCTGTCCTGGTTCTATGCTGAACCTCTGCTGATCATAAGCCGTTCATATCCTTATCTTATGCTGAATCTATGCTGATTCTATGCCGATCCTATGTTGAACCTACGCTGATCCTATGTTGAACCTTTGCTGATCCTATGCTGAACCTATGCTGATTCTTGATTCTATACTGATCCTATGCTTGATCCTATGCTGATCTTATGCTGAACCTACGTTAAACCTATGCTGAACCTATGTTAAACCTCTGCATATCCTATGCTGATCCTATCCCGATTCCATGCTGATCCTATGCCGATCCTATGCAGATCCTATACTCATCCTATGTTGAACCTATGCAGATCCTATGCTGAACCTACGTTGAACCTATGCTGAACCTATGCAGATCCTATGCTGATTCTATGCTGATTCTATGCTGATCCTATGTTAAACCTATGCAGATCCCATGCCGATCCTATGCCGATCCCAAGCAGATCCTATGCTGATCCTATGTTGAACCTATGCAGATCCTATGCTGAACCTACGTTGAACCTATGATGAACCTACGCAGATCCTATCCCTATCCTCTGTTAAACCTATGCAGATCCCATGCCGATCCTATGCAGATCCTATGTTGAACCTATGCTGATCCTATGCTAAACTTATGCTGATCCTATGCCAATCATATGCTGATCCTATACAAATCCTATGCTGAACCTATGCTGATCCTATGCCGATCCTATGTTGAAACTATGCTTAACCTATGCTAAATGATCCTATGCCAATCATATGCTGATCCTATGCCAATCATCTGCTGATCCTATGCCGATTTTATGCTGATCACATGCCGATCATATGCTGATCCTATTCTGATTTTGCATCCAATTTTTAACCTTTTTATTATCTTAATCGATAGACATGATTATTGATATACAAACAGTACTATTTCCTAAATGTGGGTAAGGCCGCGGGCAGAAGCTAGTTACTGTATATAATAAATAAATACAATGCTGTAATACTAAACATTTAAAGGTTCACAAACGAATTCGTGACCATGTAAAACCCGCTACCATTTGAGGCAATTGAAATATATTGACTGCAATTTGAATTTATATTTTACAGAAGATATCAGGTACGTATCCTTGGAATAAAGACACACGCGCGCGACTAAAGAGAACCCGCAAGCTCTCCATTTAATTATACTGGACCACAAAATCTAAGGAAAAACTGCTGTAGAATTGAGTTCAACACAGAAAAGAATAATCTTCTTCGCCATCGCTTCATCGGTTGAAGAGTTTTTACTATTCCGTGAAATATATTCATCATTCTATCTAGGTATATATAGGTATATATTGTTCGTATTTGATTCATTTTGATATGATTTTTACTCTATTACTTTTTCTACCTATTTACATCCTTCTTAATCCTACTATCCTACTTAATATTATAAATGTGGAAGTGTGTGTGTTTGGATGTTTGTTACTAAATCACGCAAAAACTACTGAACCGATTGCGATGAAACTTGAAATGTAAGTTGGGAATAACACATGGGCTACATTGTATCCCAAAATTCCCGCGGAAATCATCTAAAATTAAATGAAAAAGCCAATTATTATTTCTTCTTGGCATGTATCTGAATAAAGACTCCGAAGACTGAGCTCTGCTGTTACGCCCGCACCTCTACTTGTGCAGAAATAAAACCACGCTAATATTAATGCATACCCATGTTTATCTTATGTTTGGTTAGAATCATGTGACTACGAAGGCTGAATTAATCGGCATAAGAAGGTGAGCATATATTTTATTAGACTGGTCGAAGTAACCTATCATCAACAACACAAAGTCACGTATTCCATAACTACGGACTACGTCTCATCATCGGCTCTTTAAAATGCCTTTTGAAAGAAAATAGACAAGGCTGTATTCTTATTCATTTTGTGACCTATCCTTCCTTGTTACTATCAAGTAAATTCTAGTATCTACTAACGCCCCGGGCTTTTTGTTTCAAAGAATTTAAGCCTTTGGTTGTAACATATGCACGCGTTTAATTTAGAGACCAAACTTTTTATATGACCTATTTATTGGGCCCTACCATGATGTCTTATAAGTCGTCGCGAAGTCGTCGCGTTGTCGTTCAGCTAAAAAAAATAATTAAAAATACATCAAATAATTTAAAAAAAAAAGAAAATATTACTTCTAAAAAATAAAAAGATTTTTTTAACTTGCCTGTGGTTTTTAAATGTTAGCGAGGTATTTTTTATTTAAAATTTACTTTATTTTTTTGAACGATAAAAGGACGACATAGCAACGACAAACGAGCATGGTAGCGCGGATTGTCGTATTCTTACCTACACTACTAGGGGGGGGAGGGGTACCTATTTATTTTATTTTATTTAGAAAATTGTATAAAGGGGGGGAATTTGTATGGGTTTTTATGCCTGGAATAAATGATTTGATTTGACTAGTTACCTATGGTAAATTAGTACGACCTTTGATTACCCTAAAATATTTGTCTCCTAGTAAGAGTTCTTTTGGGATATTCAGATTCGAACTTTTACGCACTTTGGTTTGTTTTATCTTACTAATATTATAAACGCGAAAGTTTGTATGTAAGTATGTATGTATGTATGTGAGGTTGTTACTCTTTCACGCAAAAACTACTAAACCGATTGCGATGAAACTTGGAATACAGGTAGCTGGGGACCTGGATTAATACATAGGCTTTCTATCCCGATATTCCCGCGGAAACGGGACTTACGCGGGTGAAACCGCGGGGCGCTGCTAGTTATATTATATATATACTATATTAATTAGCCTAAGAATTATGATATTATATACCTGTTTTAGTAACATTGTAAGTATAATAAATATTTGTGTGTAGTATTAAAGCACTGTACCTACCTATATATTCTATTCAAAGAATCTTGCTCATCTTATTAACTTTTTAATTAAATTAGATAATTAACGACCTAAATGATATAGATTCTGAGATAACGTTTAAAATATTTAGAAACGTTTTTAATTGAAGTCGTTTAAATAGGAATTTAATTAATTATGTAAATCTAAATTTAGAAATATTTATAGCACTCAAAACCAGTAAGACACTATTCAAATAACTTTATCGTATGTGGTTGTTGAATTTCGAGCGAGTCAACAAAAAGAATCTGAGTTCGTGGATCTGACAGATTTTTATTTATTTTCATTTTTATTAGAATAGGTTTAATAATAAATTAGGTAAATCAAGGGGTTATTTCCACTCCAAAAAAAGAAAAGCTTCTTCTGCACTCCTTAACATTATCCGAGATTGCTGATTTTTTAGTGCGTTAATCATGTCACAAAAAACTAAGCTTATTTTTTTTCCTTTCTTTCTTTATTTTTAAACATTTCATTAATAAAAATTAGAAACGAAATATCTTAAGCCTAGTTCTCTAAGAGGTACGATATTAAGAAGATTATTATTATTATCTATTATTATCTTAGAGGTAGGTATTATACGATTTGGAAATCGATAATGTTAAGGGGTGGAAAAGAGGTTTTTTACCCTCATTGGAAGCGTCGATTTGCTTATACACCTGACCTACAGAGAAAAATTATTTACTTCTTTCATTAAATTTGTGTTATCTCGGCTTCAAAATTATTTTAAGTTGTATGAACTGAATGGATGAATTGAATGAATTGGACATGTTTTAGAATATTTGCACACCTAAAGGGTAGAATAAGGAGGACATATTATTTTCATCACAATGACATCTGTATTTGACCTTTATTCGCAAATAAATGATTGATTATTGATTATTATTATAAAATAGTCCTCTTGCTAAATAAATATTAAAAAAATAAATAATACGCAGTCGCTAGATTTATGCACAGCATAAGTCATGCGATTATTGAAAAAAAAAAAAAGAACATAGAAATTGCCTTGGTGCCTGCCGGTTAGAAGCGATGACACCAATATAGTAATAACTTAGTACTTGTATTTAGGTCGGTTGCACTTTGGTATTCCATCGTTGATTTAACACGTGTAACATTATCACTTTGCATTTTACGTTGCCATACAATACAATGGTTCCCACGGAGCGTTATTTTTTAGTGTCTTGCACACAATAGACTGCGTTTGGCAATTGTTTAAAGTAAATATGTGGGTAAAGATGTCGATCTGACCGTTTATTTACACTTTGTCTTCCTTTATTTTGGTGGTAGGTAAATGTCATGGTACCTATTGTCAAATATTTTTATCTTGGAGGGAAATTGCGGTCGCGGGTTTTTACCACCTACCGGCGCGCGACGTGAAGTCACAGATATACTATATATACCGACCTTTCGCTGATATAAGTACTTACTACTAGATATACCTACATGCAACTCAGGCCGGTGGGTGCGGTGTAAAGGATGACTTATATTAGACTGTCTCACCCGGCCGAGCTTCGTTATCCATTGCTCGGCGAGCAGTCGATCGGTCTGTTGCAACAGAGTAGCGGCCGAGCAACAGACAACGAAGCTCGGACCCGGCACGACCGGGAAACGGTCTAATATAAATCATCCCTAAAACTGTAAGGACTCGTCCGTATTCCGATACGTAGACCGGTGTAGCTTTACAGACGACTTGACAAATATACCTGTAGGTACCTGTACTTACCTAAAAAAATATCTTGTACCATCACACTCTCTTTGTTGTGGAACTCTACAACGTAAAGTTTTTGTGGGTAGGGGTATTTCGGGTTTCCTAAAATAACGGGTTAGGTTTGGTGAAACACTTCTACTGCCACTATACACGGAGAGGAGCTCAACTTTTGGTGTTAGGTGGCTTCTCTACCAGCCACAGCGAGGTTGATCGTTTAGCTCCTCACTGAGATGCGAGTGGTGAGCGGCTACTCTCCTTTGTGAAGAACCAATCTAGCATTGGGGACTAGATCAGTCCATCACTTATCCCCGACGGAACTCTTCGAAGCGGCCCCGCATGCGAATGACCGTCAGTGGGCACACTATAACATTTATATAAATAGTGTATTAGTTGTGGGTGCTATCTTGTCACGATGCCATTGAAGACGTGTTATAGAGTAACGTCTGCCGATGAGAATTGCGAATGCATGCAGATTCGAACGCAAGTGAATCTTATCGCGAGAACGGAATTTTAGGAAGCATTTGTTCAAAATTCTACTTTAAAAGGCAGAGTATAAGTCATACAGATACCTATTAATTACTTCTATTTACTTTTTGGTGACAGGTTTTATGTTTTTGTTTAGATAAATATCCTTTTTTGTTTTATATTAGGTACGTTTCATTCATTTGTACGTCACATTGCTTATTCTAAGTAATTAATTGGCCTATTTATTTTGAAATTTAGTCGTTAGTGCCAGATAATGTAAAAAATATAATAATGATGATAGGGTCATCGCGTACCTTGGAATAACGGTCATATGATCAAATTATCATTTTCCTTAGAGAATTACGCAATTCTTGTTGTAACCTACATCCTTTTTGGCTTTGACTTGCAATGCCTTGCATGTTGTTAGCGAATAATGAACGAAGGAATATTCTTTAGGCGTTTGATTGATTTTGGAACGGATAGTTAGTTAGTGTTTGCAGTAGGTTTATTTAAATTCCTTGCAATTCTCACTTTTATCGACCAAATTATTGATGTTTTTACACCCGACCGTATACCAGCCAACTCGACACCACGCAGGCAGAACTCCAGGTTAGTCTCCTTCAGATTACCTAGTTGAATTTCCGACGCCCGGAAGAGATAGGGTATACCTATACCATACCAGGGCTACACAGCGAATTCATATGTCATTTTTTATAATTTCTTTTTTTACTATAAGCAGGATGAAATAAATGAATAAATAAATGAAAAATAAACCTTCACAACGCTATAAACACTACAACACTAAAGGCGGCCGTACACTCTCGAACAAATGCTCTCGTCACGTCTCGCCAATGCTACCGAGACATCCCGAGGCGAGCCAAGAGCTACAATGTACACTCTCGCACGCAGCCGCCATTAAGTCTAAGCAGAAGAAAAATATTGTTTGTTGCGAAGCATATTCTGCATCAGCCACAAGTTTGGCGAATGTGAAATTCAAATACATGTTTTATTGAACCTTCTTCTAAGGTCTGCAAATAACAGAATCACGATTCATTAAGTTTTGTTCGATACTTTTTTACTTTGAAAATTGTGCTGTATTTTCTATATTTTACTCTTTTCTTCTCTATTATACTATATATCGAAACAATTTTTTATTTAATACAAAGGAAATAATCAATACTTTAAACTGCTTATGTGATGATTTTTAATATTGCTTAATTTCCGTAAAATTATTGAAAAATGATTTGAGACTTACGCCTTTTCAGTTTCGTGTTAAAAGCATGAAAACCTTCAATCTAAAATCAACTGTATTACAACGCATCTAAGTAGACGTTGCGCCAACCTCAGTCCGCCGTCTGGCGCCGTCGAAGGTGGACCTATGTCAGTTTTCGCTCCCAAATAATTACGTAATCTATTTTAAATTATATTTCGTATAGATTCGAACTTTTTACATTTTTTCCGGCCAATATGAAAATAATTGTTATGTTATGACAGTCATGTCAAATCATACCTACTGTCATAAAACTGTCTAGCATTGTTGTGATTGTTGGTAAAACGTAGTGATTATTTATCTTTGATATTTGATTGTTGTTGTACTAAAAAAAGAAAGACTAAATAATTACACAAGAAATAAATACTACAAAGATAATAAACTATATAAATAATCTAAGGTGAATGACCATTGAGTCCAAAAATGCCCATCACACTGGTGGCATTACCCCGTTGAATCGCCAACGATACTATTTGTACTTAGTGTTGCAATCAGAGTAACTGTATTTACTAGCAATTTGCAATAAAAAAAGCTTTTTCCAAACGAAAGCTTGCTAAAACATCAAAAAGAAATCTAAATATCGTAAGAGAGGCGAAAAAATAAATCTATTTACCTTTTCCATTGTCAAAATGAAAATTGAGATAGGTACTTACCTACAAGGATTTTGCGGAATTAATATAATAAGTATCTACACTTCATCAAGGTAATGCAAGCTAATAATCGACCATTACAAATGAGAAAGTAACTCTACCAGGCTGTGGTTCATTTTCTCGCCCAAGCCGCTAAACCGATTTTGATAAATTTCGATTCAAAGATAGATGGTACTTTGGCAAAGGTTACTTTTGAAATTGATATTCCCGCGGGTTCGGGACTTACACGTGTGGAACCGAAAGGCGCAGCTAGTACTTACATACCTACTAATCTATACTTCTGTAATCTATCTATATCTATAAAACTCTTTGTCCTGACTGACTTACTCACTGACTGAACCGCTGGTAGAGAGAGATGAAATTTGGAAGGTGTGTTCTTTGTGATCTAGGCATCTGATAATAATATTATTACAAGTGATTCAACGAACAGTGGACCTCGTGGGAACTAATTATTGAAAGGGCTCTTTATATCATCATAATAGAGCAGAAAAATCGGATCACATAATGTTTAGATATCTAGTACATCCTTTTGTGGGGGAACTACCCCAAAAATTAAAATCCCCCACAACAAATAAAATCTATTTACTCATAGAACTTGTATACCTTTCATTAAAATCGGATCTCATAGTGCGGAGATAGCTGTTACCGCTTTTAGTGGGAGAATCACCCCACCAATCAAAAAACCCCCACGACAAAAATAGTAAGTTTACACATCTACGGCTCAACAAAGTAATTTTACACACCTACTGCTCTACAAAGTAATTTTATTTGACCACTAGCTGCGCCCCGCGGTTTCACCCGCGGAAGTGAACGCGTTATCACGGGCGCGGGCGGCCAAGCGGTTGCACTTTTTCGTTCATACTCGGATTCTACTAATTGGATGTCGATGCAAAGTATACCACGACCTTCCTCGAAAATTGAACTATCCAATATTGAAAACCAGATTTCAATCGGATCAGTAGTTTTTAATTGTATAAGAAACAAAGAAACAAACAGACAGACATGAATTTTAAAAATTATATAATTTTGTTCTATTATTTTTCCTAAGTCCACTAGACCACTTTTTTTTTAAATTACTTCCAAGTACAGACTTTTTGTTCTCTCTTTCTTTATTATAAGTATAGATAGATATAGATAAGAAAAGGTCAACGTAAAGCGAGCCTTTATTCCCTAGGTGCATAAAGTGCCATTATACACCTAAGTAGAGCATAATAGTAGTATATGCACCGAGGTACTAAAGCCCTGTCTTATATAGCGGGCGTCATGTTGAATCCAAAGCGTACGTATCTTGAGCGAAGCGAAGGAGTTATGTACCTAGAGTCCTGAGTGAAGCGTGGGATTCAAGCGCCCAAGATAAAGACAGGCTTTATTACCGAGGTGAATATTCTACTTTACACATCTACTGCGAGACAATAAAGAGGCTACAAAAATAAGAATTTAATTAACAACAAAATAATAGATTAATGCTACGTGTATGAAATATATTTACAGCTCTATTTTAGCAATATTTTAAAGGACAAATTTTTCTTCAAAAATTCACTCGCGACGAGATTTGAACTCGCGTCTCTACGTGAGTGAATTTTTGAAGATAAATTTTCCCTTTAAAATATTTCTAGTAGATATGCCTTGTGCAATAAAAACAAATTATGAAATAGCTCTATATTAATTAAATTTAACAATGATACATCAAAATGACAAAACCAAGCATCGGTTTTAGTCGATGAAATAAGTTGGGGCTTTATATTAACTAAAACTTTTTGCCTTACCCTTCCGTCGAAATAAAAATAGAAGAATAATAGCCCAGTTTTTATTTTTTTATGTGTTATGTCTAGGTGGCCAGTTCCAAGTGGACGTATGCTACCTGAACCTTAGTTCTAAATTTAAATTACTTTATGCCCTAGGTGTATAATATCGCTTTACGCTGACCTTTTTGGTCAAATAAAGTAACTTTGTTGAGCAGTTATAGGTGTGTAAAATAATTTAAATTTGGAACTAAGGTTCTGGTAGCATACGGCCATTTTGAACTGGCCACCTAGACAAAACACATAAAAAAATAAAAACTGGGCTATTTTTCTTCTATTTTATTTCGACGGAAGGGTAAGGCAAAAGTTTTAGTTAATATAAAGTAAAGTAGAGTATTCACCTCGGTAATTAAGCCTTTATCTTGAAAAAGATAAAGACAGGCTTAATTAATTAATAAGTGCGCTTGATTCCCACGCTTCACTCAGGACTCTAGGTACATAACTCCTTCGCTTCGCTCAGAAGTAAGTTTTTGAAACCCTCGCTGCGCTTGGGAGTTAACTCTAGAGTCTTTCGTATGCTTTGGATTCAATATGACGCCCGGAATATAAGACAGGGCTTTAGTACCTCGGTGCATAAACTAATATTATTTGACCAAAGAGGTCAACGTAAAACGAGTAATGACTCGCTAAATATCTAATGTGATATCTGGGATGTAAAATGCGCGTTTAAGCCCTAGGGAATAAAGTAATTTTTTGGAACATTAACATTTGCTTGTATTACAGGTATTTAATAATAAAAATCAGACTGGTACATTCAGGCTCTGGGCCAAATGCACATTGCAAACAAAAATAATTGTCTTTTGGCCGCATGGTAAGGTGATAATAAAATGAAAATAGAAATACCGGAAAAAGACGATCAATTTTGGAAAAAAGAGATGGAACCGAAGTTAACAAGTTTTTACATGGAATGCTTACTGCCTGAGTTGATAGATCCACGCCATCCCAGAAAAAGAACAATTCTCGATCCAGATTACAAACCCGTCAAAAAGAGTGTTTGTCAAACCTCTTAATCTGAAATTCCATCGAGAAAACGACTACTTTCGCCTATTGATAACCATTCAATAATTGTTACACCACCAGTTCAACGTAGGAAATTGGAATTTCATGAAATGTAAATACTTAATTATTTGTAAATAAAAAGGAGTCAGATTTGTTTACAAATGAAACTTTTAATGCAAGAGTAAATAGTAATAATATTAAAAACCTATTTGTGAAAACTGTAAAATGAAAAAAATAAGAATAACTCCATAGTTTTTCTGTTCGTTGCGCTGATATTTTTGTATCACAACATTTTTGATGAAGTTGCAACAAAACCAATTTTTCATCTCTCCCGTTCGGAAAGTTTAATTTTCATGGGTAGATATCCGGGTTGAAAGTAGCTCATTTCATCCCTAGGGTGGAAATATAAAAATAATTTTTAATTATTGCAACTATTTGACAAATTTTAAGGGGTATTTAAATAATTAAGTAGCTCTCAAATTTTGAAAGGCCTCAAATTTAAAGTAGATTTAAAATTGATTAAAATTTGAGGCCACTTAAAATTTGAGGGAAACTTAAATTATTAAGTAGCTTTTAAATTTTGAATGGCCTCAAATTTGAATTGGATTAAAAATTGATTAAAATTTGAGGCCACTTAAAATTTGAGGGAAACTTAAATAATTAAGTAGCTTTTAAATTTTGAATGGCCTCAAATTTGAATTGGATTTAAAACTGATTAAAATTTGAGGCCACTTAAGACTTGAGGGCTACTTAAATAATAAAGTAGCTCTCAAATTATAAATATGAGGCGCCTTCTATTTTCTCATAGAGGGTAATAAAAAGTAGAGTGTATCACACTACTCTAGAATCCCTCACTTCGCTCTGGATTCAAAAAACCACCCTCACCGTAAAAATATTATTTTGCTTCATTGTAATACAATCTACTAACTATTCTCATAGTGGGCGATGAATATTTTTCATTCGAAAATAGTATTCGCTCCCGAGGTAGACATTCTAGTATTACGGTATGAATCGCGTTTGTTGCCTCAGATGAGGGAGGCCGGAAGGGCTCCGAAACGTCGGGCTTGTATTATAAAGCCAACAAAACAAACGCGATTCAAACCGAAACACAGTTTCAGCACGCTAGCTAATTGGAAAGTGTATCAAATTGAATTTGCAAGATTACGCCCGGACTCCGGACAGACAAACTAACAAGAAAAGTGAGAATGGCACGACAATGGTCAAGTCTGTAATAAGTCAAATAGGTAATTGGTCAAGTCCACTATCGACAAGTTATGAATTTTTCCAAACATGCCATTAGCCTGGTCCACACTGTACGATCCACATGCTCCAGAATCTTTTATCCTATTTTCTCCCTCTCCGCTGCTTGAGCGCGAATAAGATAAAATATTCTTTAGCGCGGGGATCGTCCGGTGTGGATGCGGCCGATTATTCCCAGCTGTCCCCTCTAGCCCTGTCCCCGGGGTGACAATTCGTGGCGACTGTCCCCTTTGAAAGCTGGCTAAAGGGGACAAATGGAATTATGTTTCTCAGTTGTCACGGTGGGGGGGGGGGGACAGATGGGAATCTGTTCTCCCATTTCTACCCCGCATGTGTGTTATAATAAAACTAGCTGCGCCCCGCGGTTTCACCCGTGTTCGTAATAAGTACCCTAATGTACCATTATTATTTTAATGAACTTTATAAACGCATACCACTTGCATTCATAGTACAAAATATTACTATGAAACACTTTATTTATCCGGTTTTATCGCGTTTTTATTCATTATTTGACCCGAGCTTTCGCCAACTTTACAGTTGGCTTTTTCAAGGTTGACTGAGATGACATCTGAGTTGGCTTTTTCAAGGTTGACTGAGATGACATCTCAGTCAACCTTGAAAAAGCCAACTGTAAAGTTGGCGAAAGCTCGGGTCAAATAATGAATAAAAACGCGATAAAACCGGATAAATAAAGTGTTTTATTATGCAAAATCGCGAAAACCATAGAAGAAATTATATTACTATGAATGCAAGTCGTAAGGGGTTCGTCGGTTAGGGGTGAAGTTTGTAATGAAGATCTCGAGAAGCTCTATAACTTATGCTAAGAAACTAGTGGTCTAGTGTCAATAGTTTCCGAGATATTGACGGCTCAAGTTTGACAGCTGTCAACCAAACTGATGATCTCGAGGAGCTCTATAACTTAGGCTGAGAAACTAGTGGTCTAGTGTCAATAGTTTCGGAGTTAGGTTAGATCGTTTTTTGTTTTTACTTCGATCGTCTTTTGTTTTCCACTAATCTCTTCTATTAACTTTTTTTTCCCAAAAATATACAAAGTCTTTTTAGTATCTTAGTGGGACTACTTCACCTCTAGAGTATATTAATATGTATGTAGTCGACTCGTCCCAATGTCTAAACTACCGTCCCTGGTCCCAGTTTCGAAGGGGACGACTTCACCCCTAATCCAAAATATTGCTATAAATGCAAGTCGTATGCGTTTATAAAGTTCATTAAAATAATAATGGTACATTAGGGTACTTATTACGAACACGGATGAAACCGCTGGGCGCAGCTAGTTCTATTATAACACCAACATGCGGGGTAGAAATGGGAGAACAGATTCCTATCTGTCCCCCCCGCCCGCCGTGACAACTGAGAAACATAATTCCCATTTGTCCCCTTTAGCCAGCTTTCAAAGGGACAGTCGCCACGAATTGTCGCCCCGGGGACAACTGGGGAAAAATTCCTAGTTGTCCCTCCGGGGAACAGGGCTAGAGGGGACAACTAGGAATAATCGGACGATACAAGTTTTGAAGATACAAAACAAACAACTTGCAAATTATTAAATAAAAATTATTGCACGACATATACACACAGCGCAATCTAGCTCCAAACTAAGCACTGGGCTTGTACTAGGGGTATTAGACCACGAATATAATACATATTATACCTCTTTTTTTTTGTAAATACATACATATTAAACATAAAAAGACACCCAGATCAGATACAAATATTTATTTTTAAGCATAAATATTTGCACCCGACGGGAATCGAATCCGCAGCCTTCCGTATTGCAGCCAGGCCCGCTAGGAGTAATAGTGTTCCGTGAGCCAGGCGGTCGCCCGACGCACCAATGAGGTCGTATTATAAAATACTTGACACTGGCTACTTTCCAAACGACCATAATCGGTTTACAACCTATGAAAAAATAAATAACAGTTTTGATTTCGCGCGCTTGGGCGCTAGATCAAAAAAGTTGCGATGTTCGAAAGTGCATACGTGTGCGTGTGACTCGTGGATGTAGGGGTAAGTGGGCGGGCCGTTCATGACATATTTTTTATTGGAGCTTCGTCTTAACATTCCCTACTCTCTCGGGCGAGACCTCTCGGCGAGACTTGACGAGACCTCTCGGTGAAACTTGACGAGAGCACTCGTTTAAGAGTGTACAGCGGCCATAACAAGACATTTGATCTGAAATAAATGAAGTTGGTTTTGGAAAAATCACAATGGCCAAAAGAATAAGATTAAGTATCATTAGTAAGTAGGTAGTTCTTTCATGATAAAGACGGTTTCCCAAAATGCCATATCCACCATATAATTTGACCTCACGACTAAGGGATCACAAGCCCGGTTTGCTTCTAACTACGTGTGACCCCAAACTAGATGAGAGCAATACTAAAGGTATTTTAATAATTTCTACTTAAGATACGTTTCTCATCAAAATTTTAGGTGACTAACGAGGAAAATCCTGGAAAACTGTTTTTATTCAATGAGGTCTTTTTTATTTACATAATTGTATCCTATAACTCTACTAAGAAATCAGGCAAATAAATTATTCTAACCTACAAATTTTAATATCTGTCACTGTTATTATAATAATATTATTGGTTGTAAAATTATGTTTACGTGTACTAATTCGATTCTACAACTAAGTTATTTTAACTTAAATTGTGTAGTTGATACAGATTTTCATTCTTAGGTTTTCATCTACATTCTAAGTGAACTGCACCTACATACTCTTTCTGCAGAAACTTAAAAATGAAGTAAAAATTTGCAGGTATTTTAAAAACAGAACAATTAAGCTGTGTCTAGGATAATAATAAACCTTTTTTTGTGGAAATAACATAAATATTAAGTTATATTAGAGAAATGTACTTTACGCTTTCTTTTTAGTAAAAAAAAACATAAGGAAGTTCAAAATACACCAATGAAATGAAGCTTCTAGCTAGATTTAGATTTAAACTTAGTTAGAAAAATGGCTTGTCTTTCTAGTAGATATAATTGTGTGTGAGATTGGATATTCCTAAACAAATTGGGTTTTCTTTTGACGGCATTTTAATTATGAATTACTAGCTGCGGTTTCACCCGCGTAAGTCCTGTTCATGCGGGATTATCGGGATAAAAAGTAGCCTATGCGTTTTTCCTGGTATCTAACTACTTATATTCCAAGTTTCATCGCAATCTTTTTAGTAGTTTTTGCGTGATTAAGTAACAAACATCCAAACACACACTTTCACATTTATAATATTAACTAGCTGCGCCCCGCGGTTTAACCCGCGTAGGGGCCGTTCCGCAGGAATATCGGGATAAAAAGTAGTATATGTGTTAATCCAGGTACCCTACATTCCAAGTTTCATCGCAATCGGTTCAGTAGTTTTTGTGTGATAGAGTAACAACCTCACATACATACATACATACATACAAACTTTCGCGTTTATAATATTAGTAAGATAGGATTAGTAGGATGTACATTGGAATACCTTTGTACCTAATACCACAGATACCTACCTAGTCATTGGCGCTCTAAATACGATAAATGAATGAATGAAATGAAGTTCCTATATTCCTGTGTTTTTGAGTGCTTATAATAAAGTTTATTAAATATTAAAAAATATTAGCCTGAAGATTTAGGTAAGTACTACCTATTCTCCCTATGTTTTATCTGAATTTAAAATACCTACTTATTAATTCGTATCTTTGCTTAAAAAGGTAAATAACTAGGTAATATGAGAATATTGTTTGAACTGCCATGAACCAACGACACCTTCCTTGTAGATTACGATTCGATTATTGCTTTTATTCGAACCTTATTTACCTAATTGTTGGCTAACCTTTAAATCTTACATAATAATATTAAAAACGCGAAAGTTTGTATGTATGTATTTGACTTTGTTACTCTTTCACGCAAAAACTACTGAACCGATTACAATTTAACTTGGAATACAGCCTCCAGATTATCTATCCAGGGGATGTCTGACAACAGTTGAAAATAACAGGCACTATGCAGTACATTGCTGCTTTGACGTAACGTGGTTATTACCGGTAATTACCTCAAAGCAGCAATGTACTGCATAGTGCCGTCATTTTCCACGGTAGTCAGACGTCCACTAAATAGAAATCTTGGGGCTGGTAGTAGGCGACCTGGATTAATACATATAGGCTATTTTTTATCTCGATTTTCCCGCAGGAACGGGACGCAGCTAGTATACTAATAAAGTACTGTTGAGAATTGAATATATATTAACGCACAGCTCAAATCAATCGACTACCAGGCTAACAGGTAGCTTTTAAGTAAGTATATAAAGGCCATCCAATATAATGATGACTTTTTTTGATAATTATCGCAAAAGGCGCACAAAAATGATAAACATCATACAATTAAAATTCGAACAGCTCTCCTCTAGATAAGTTGTAAGATATTACAACTTACAACACTTCGTCTTAGTGCTGAAGTGTCCAACCTACTTACCGAATTCAGGAGAGAGTTTTTATATCTAAATTTAACACATTTAACAAGCATTTAAAATAATTCCATAGTCAAACAATGCATTTAATTGCAACCACATCCAAAACTATAAAGCGTGTGGATCATAATAACTACTAGTTAATAATCCTACCTAAGGTAAGGAAAAAAAACACTTCAACCCTCAACGTCTACTAATTGCTTTGTCCTGACCTACTGACTGACTAATTAACGCACAGCCTAAATCGCTGATGGTAGAAAATTAAAATTTAGAGAGTTCTTTATATGATGTACGCATCCGATAAGAATAGCTTTTTCAAATTAACACGGGATCAGGGGCTCTATTTTTTAATCAAATGTGCCATTTCGAGCGATTTAAATACCTTGATTTCTACCGATTTACCGTTTGATTTCTGTAATTTTTCTATGTGAATCGCACGACCGCAACGAGTGGCCAACCACTTGCCGCAGGATTCCGACATCGAACGAAAATCTGAAGATATCGATTTTTTATAAGGCCTAAAGTGCGAGCGATTCATAAATAAAACTCCGGGATTACGCGGCTGAAACCGCGGGATCCAGTTGGTTGCTCATGTAATTGATTATACCAATTCGTTAATATTAATGTATTTAATAACTAAACTACTTCAATAAAATATAAAATACCAAAATATTTATCAATAAAGACTACATATTTTAATAAGGATTAATTGGAATACTATTTTAACCAAACTCTATCAATCAGTCATTTTTTCCTTCAATCAATATTACCTTATAGTTATAAGGCGTGAATCTTATGATTTGAATATTGATATTTTATATACTTCGTATAAGTCTTGTATTATGTAAATAAACTTTATTCTTTTCCATAAAAAAATAAACATTTTTTTCACAATACAATATTTGTATTAATACACCAGTAATAAATAACTGCCTGGATTCAAGTAGCCTGAAGTGCCTGGAGCCGCCTGAAATCTGTACAGATGCGTCTGGTCCCACCATGCGCACACGCACGCGGCGCGCATCCCCGCTACACCAACTATAAAAGACGGCGACAGAACCAGCCGCGCGCTATTACAACAGTGTCTCTGTGATTTTTCCCGCCGCTTGTATTTATTTAAATAATAAAAGGTAAGTGAACTTTATTTTAAGGGAATAATCGGGATGGACAGGATAACATTCTGAACTGTCATTAATAAGCCCTATTTTAAAAATTACGTTATTGTGATTTTAATTAGATTCTCACAAGTGATTTTTCAATACCCAACATTAATTAAACGAAACAAACGTCTCAATTAAAGCACTATTCAAGAAGTTTAATTAAGTTTGTGAGCCAACGAAATCGAAGCTGTCGAGTTGACAGCGCCCTTGCGCAAATTTTTACAAAGTTGATTACTCGTCAAACTTGACACAAAAATTGCTAAGTCGCCGGTGTTTGCGTCAAATTGCGTCCTTATCCATCGAATACGCAGAGGCTGGTACGGATTATCGAGTTCGCCACTCCGTATGTGTGTCAAGTAAGCAGTCGTGGTTGCAACATTGAATGTATCGATGCAAGATCTCCGCAGAGCCCTTTTCTATGGGGCTGTTTCATCACTCGACTCAGACTGATGACCTAGTAGGTGCTCTCGTATGCCCTTAACCCTTGAGGTACTCGACTTTAATAATATCTTATGTATAACATTATTATTGATTACGGTAGAAGCCTTAGTGCCCATAATTCCATAGACTTGATGCTGCAATCAAGTCGCTGTCACAATACCATCACAGAATAATAATGATTCCCAATGTATAAGTTCAATACTTCTATCTAAACTAGAGATCCGGACGATTGTCACATCATATTTTTGTCTAACGAAGAGCCTCTACTTCGTAAAAAAACATGCCTTCCAAAGAGAGAATAAAATTACTTTCGAAGTAGTGAAAACCAAATGACAGAAGCCGGCAATTTCGAAATACTTAATAATGATCAAATGTTATTAATATTAAAATATCGGTCAATATTTCAAGGAGCAATCAATTAAATTGTTAAGCCTTAACCCGTAATATGACTAGAATATTAAGCCTGCCTTGTGATATATCTAAATAATCTGTACCTACTGTATAAATAACTAGTTTATTAATTTTAAAAAAGTATTTCAAAACGTAATATGAAGGTCAACAGCCATCGATGTGACTGAAAGATGTGGACTTTCAAATACCTAAAGTATGTGACATATTTATCTTTGAGACTTGTAATGAGTAATGACACCAATCAATCTATAGCTAGCGGCGCTATCATTCTAAGTATTTTGATATTCCCTAATAACTTGGATAAGCCGAAACTGAAAGCCAATTATTCTCATGTTCCTGTACCTACCTCGATAAATACGATCTTTCGACCACACTTTTAAAAGCTTTAGTTATAAACTATTTAAACTAACACGATTGGAACTCATATTTACACTTTAACCGGGTCTTAATCGCGTGAAATTCAACTTATTTTTTCCTTAACTCGACGTTTCGATCATGCTACAATGATCTTGGTCTCGAGCGGACTGAAAATTTGATAAGTTGTATTTCACGCGATTAAGACCCGGGAAAAGTGTCAATATAAGCTTTAGTTAATCAGTCATTACATTAGTCCAATTAAGTTTGACTTGATATCTTTCAGAGGAATAATTACTAACGAAAGCGCATTACTATGCCGAATTATACCTACATATTACCTTGCAGCATCATAACAGATCTCGTTGCTTATAAACGAAGTTAGGTACAGGTTATGCCTTTTGCCGTGAAACGAGGTATAAAAGTGGAGAGACAGTAGAAAAACATTGTGTAACTTATCATCACTTCTACACCGATAATAAGCAAAGGGGTAAATATTTTGACATCTGGGACAGTTGTTCGTTTAAACAGTGACTACACAAGTTACCTACTCATAAAAAATAAAAGTACTTACCTGAGTTTTCATAAGGATTTAATGACATCGAAAAAGAACAACACGATCGATGTAACCTTTAGTTGTTATCGTTACATAATGTTTGCGGCACTGCACTGCCCTCGGGCGGGATCGTCGAAATATTTAATTATGTTTTGATTATGTCTCATTATTAAATTGGCTACAGCTACCTTCACAGTTACTATACAAAACACACTGACCTACTCCATTGTAAACTACAAATCATATGAGTTGAAAGAGTTTACGAGTATTTTCTAACGTCGACGTTTCGACTAGTGTAATATACTAGTCTTAATCGCGAAGAGAAACTTCTGCAATTCATTTTTTTAAGGAATATAACTTTATTATAAACACTCAAAAACATAATTACAATACATTGGACAATACTATTCAAACAAAGTCTTCGTTACTTTACAGGGAGCCGAAAATATTTTTTAAATAATAACATCATACCTAATGAATCTAATGATGCACGATTTAAGCATATGGGTATGCACGCATACAGCCTTAAGAGTGTCAATAAATTGCTCATTAAATTTTTTTACACATAAAAATTAAAGATCTGACTGACTGAACTATAATAATATATACCAACATCAACGCACAACCTAAACAGCTGATCCTAGTATCGTGTCGTGTATTCTATATTTTTTGTTTGCTACACAAAAATGTTTGTATTATATCCGGTAAATTTTGGAGATCGTAAGTTGAACTTGAATTAAGCGTCCTCGATAGACACGCAGACTTGACCTTTGACTTAACACCAACTTTATTAAAATTATTTTTAAACGGATACTTGAACGAGGTTCCGAGCCAGAACATACCGGTTCAAAATTAATGGAAAATATTTACTAACAAAACTATGCGGTGGAAGACAAATTCTTGAGTGACTGTTATCTATAAAATGTCATATTATTGTGTTGAAATAAGTCAAAAGATTCCGAGGCAATCACAATCCAAGAGCCCTTTGATGAATAAAGTCAATCATCACTGCAAATTCCTTCTATTATAATGCTATTGAGAAATATCCATCAATAACTTGTAATTAAACTGTTCTAAGTAGACAGCAAAAACGCTTTGTACTTACACTAAGTTACTACGAAACATTGCATATGCTGCGAACCTCATTAAATTCAAAATTTATAAGCAAAAAGCTTGTCTCACGAGAAGCTAATACAATACGTTGGTATTTTATCACGCAGTCACTCATTCCAAGGACAAGTTGAGCAACTTGAATTAGTTCGACTATCCGATGTTATCGGGCGGAATTATTGATGTCTTATCATCATTTTCGTAATTGCTTATAGTCTATCTGAAGAATGCCTATTCGAATATATATTTTGAGTTCAAATAAGATAGGTATGACTAGTGGCCAGCTTTGTGTTCACAACGCACTTCGTTTACAATGGTAGCAATTCTGTTGTTCATTTACCTAAACTAAACTAAACCTAAAACTGTATACTTTTACTATTTTTATAATAACTCGGGTCTCGATCGCGTTTATGCACTTTTTTTTAATTACCCTGACGATTCGGCAAACGGGTTACTCCGGCCGTGGTCGCGGGAGGACTGGAGTGGCGAGCTTCGTTTTCCGTCGACTGGGAAGGTAATTATATAGTTTTACAACTACCTTCAATTTCACAAACTGTTATTAGGACCTCGCACACTACACTCACAACATCCCGCGATATGTCAGGCGTTCTCACACGATGCTTACAAATATTAATCACAGGATTCCACACAAAGGAGAGTTTAAAACCACTTTCCCGGTTAAAATGCTTTATTTCAACCGCTTCACGTACAATTAGGGAGTAGTAATGTCGTTCAGTGGACAGGACTTTAGGTGTGTGGTTATAGTAATGAGCAGAAATCGTGTGAGTTTAAAAAGTGTGTATAATTTTAGTTTAAACATTCCAAAAAGCGATTCTGTTATTACGCTGGGTTAAATTTAGTACCCCAAAATGAATAATTTAAAACTGTCAGTCTAAATTTAAGTTTAGAATGGCACCAAGAGAATTAAATAGGAATACTGTCTGAACTTAATTTTAGTAATTAAAATTACTTTTATTTTTGGAGTTTGTGACAGCTGGGCCCTGCGTCTCTAAAAACATAGCATGCGACAAACAGGCGGGGTGCATGAGCATGCAGAAGTCGATTTGTTGCAGGAGTAAAAATAATAGCTATTCTATAACTTCTTTAAATACTGATTGGCTGAGGAACAAGGGGAGCTATTTAAATAATTAAGTAGCCCTTCATTTTGAACGCTACTAAATAAAAATTAACTAAAAAAAATAAAAAAACTGATTATAAGTAGTAATTAAGTAAAATAACATTTACAGAATAGGGATTAACGCACATCTCCTGCACGTCGCCTGCATTCCATCGGCATTCTGCATGCTATGTCCTTACCGAATCGGGCTCCAGAATTGTCAACATTGTGTAAATAATTTTATATTTAAAGGGGTTTGCTAAGGCTACAAGCACGTCTACCAAAGGTCTGGGGCTCTATAGCCCCATGATACGTAATGAATAAGATGGTGTAGACATAGATAATTGCAAATTTTGTGTCCACGTCATGCTATTATTATTGTAAAGGACCTCTATGTGTTGGCTTCGACTTCACGTAGGCCTTTCTAATAATAAAATATTAATTTTTTTTGACTAGCTGACCCGGCGAACTTCTTACCGCTATATTTCGTAATTTTTTCAGTTATTTTGTACTATCGGTATACAAACCTTGTCCTGATAATAACGGAAACAAAAAAAAACATATTTAGTGCAAATATATATGATATATAGAAGACTAGCTGCGCCCCGTAGTTTCACCCGCGTAAATCCCGTTCCCGCAGAAATATCGGGATAAAAAGGGTAGCCTATGTATTATTCCAGGTTGTATATTCCAAGTTTTATCGGTTCAGTCGTTTTACGTGAAAGAGTAACAAAATCGCATACATGCATGCAAACTTTTGTGTTTATTATATTAGTAAGAAGATAGATAAAAGAAGAATAGTAGCCCAAACTCATCAGTGCTTCGGGAGGTATGTCACCTTAAAACCTTTCTCCCGGCAGTTGGTAGAAAGGTTTTAAGGTGACCTGAAAACTCTAACACTAGATAAACCACTCTAATAGGTATACGATCAGAAGGAGAAGACAGGTACAGAGCTACGTGTCTCAGTAGAACTAATGTCGAGATTTGCGCAACGGTTCAAGGCTCATGGCTGTTATTATACGTGTTTTAATAATAAAACGACATTGTACCTTTTGAATATTCACGACTATCTTTATGTTCGATGATACGACCGCAACAGGAACCGCGGATTTTCGCGATTCGCGCTAATATCTCGTCGTATTCAATTAGCGGAATATTATTGTTGTTATAATTTCCTTATTTGCGATGATAAGTGCTTTTTGTAGTTTGTAGTACTTACCTAATAATTATAAATTAACAAGTCGTGGGTTTTATGTGAAAACAAAGGAGCGCGTTGAAGTCTTTTGTTAGTATACTTCGTAGTTGTGTTGATTGTTAATATTTTTCTTTTAATCCTACTATCCTACTTGATATTATAAATGTGAAAGTGTGTGTGTTTGGATGTTTGGCTGTTTGTTACTTAATCACGTAAAAAACGCTGAACTGATTGCGATGAAACTTGGAATATAGGTAGATGGATTAACATATAGGCTACTTTTTATCCCGATATTCCCGTGGGAACGGGACTTACGCGGGTGAAACCGCGGGATGCAGCTAGTAAATAATAATTTAAACTCGTAGCGCTGCTTTTAAACTATGCAACTAGGCTTGTGATATGGGTACTAAGTAACGAATAGACAACCGACATGGGTCTCTTTTTTTTTGGTAAATTATGAAAATGAAAAAAAATGAAAATGATTTATTAGCACATATCAAACAATACAATTACAAGATAGTTATTATAGATACCTACCTATATTATTCAAATATCGGAATCCTACTAATATTTGACGGCCCTTGTAGCGCGTCGGGCTAACGCCCGGTTGCAACGCAGAAGGCTGCGGGTTCGATTCCTGTCGGGTGCAAATATTCAAAATAAATATTTGTATCTGGTCTGAGTGTCTTTCTATAATATGTATGTATTTACAAAAAAAAGAATAATTTGTAGTAATCTGTTGTCTAATACCCATAGGCTAAGCCTAGTGCTTAGTTTGGGGCTAGATTTCGCTGTATGTTATGTCGTGCAATATTTATTCGTTTCCCTACGGTTATCGAACGCGCAACCATCTGAGCCTTAGCCGGATGTTTATCCGACATGTCCCAGGGGTCGTAGGCACGTAATAAAGGAATTTGTAATGTATTAATAGTTCATTGTGCTTGTTTTGCAGTTGTTAACATCACGTAGTACTAATTTAGATTATTCGTGACAAATACTATAGATGACTTTGTATACGATGTAAACTTGTTAATGCTAATGTTGTACAAATGCTAATTTATATTTTGCTTCGAACCCATGGCGATCAAAAGTCGCTACAGAACTTGCATCAAAAGCTTGTGGCCACATAGCAAGCAGTTGTTGCCCCTCCTATAAATCAAACTCTTTCTTGTTATAAGTACTTGTTAGAGGAATAACAATAGGTACCTACTTGCCAAGTTTCATAAAAGCATTAATTATTTTTGCTGAAAATTACTTTTCAGAGCATTACTAAATTCGATATTATAGTAGATTTTCAAAGTAGTTAAAAGATAGGGTAGGTACCATAGAGAATACTTATACTTTGTTGAAGAATTGCCCAAAATAAAAATAATGTGTGACTTGTAGGTTACTGCGAACGCAACAAACAGTAACACTTAACAGTAACAGTACGTTACAGTAGCCCTAAATAGTACGAGTACAATAAGAGCCTAGAATAAGCTTGTAGAAACTTCGAAATCATAAAAAAGCTGTTTTTTCATAGGGGAATGGGCACACTTTTAGTTTAAATCAATGTAGGTAGGTTAAGTTAGGTACCGACTCATCAATCAACTCGTCATGCCTGGGTTGTGTAATTCATTGCCTGTGTCATTCGGATACCCGATCATCTGTTTGCTTATCGTACAAGGGTCGGTTAAAGTTTACTAGACGTTACGTACACGGCAAAATAAATTTCACCTGACATATAATGCACATGCAATATGTTTACTGATTAAGGTGCTACGTTTCGTGAATATGAATTAACCTTAATTGGCGACATTACCGATCACTCGAATTTTCGCTTTTTATGGCTAATTTAGCTTTTGTCGATAAAGTATAGATCTATAAATTACTTAGTATGGACTAGCTTTTAAGAAGCATTAAGTATATAGAAATTAATATTGATGAGGTCCAAATTGTATTTTTTTTCACTGTTTCTTAGTGTCTTAAAGTACAGGAAATGTAATAGATTACAGAAAAGTTAAAGTAGAAGAAGTAAATACAACAGGGACTAAAAAGAAGGACACGAGTTGCAGTCAGTGCGGTTCCTTATGGATCAGTGTGCAATGCACCATGTATAGTAAGCATCTCGAAAATTACAGAAAATAGCCGCCACAGAAAACTGCGTCACCGATTGGTATATGTGTGTTTTGCGCATAAACACAATAACCGAATTTTAATTCACTCCTCTATCCAGAGGATATGAAATTAATTAGAGTTTGCACAACATCGTTAAGTTTTCATAAACTGCTTTCTAAAGACCGGTCCTTTCGAAAAAAATTGTAGGTCTTTGATAAAAAGAAATATTTCCCAAATTTTAAGCAACACAAATTTTACACAGGTCTCATAATCTGTTTAGTTCTTGTTTTAAATGTAAGTAGGCACTGTCATAAAGTTGGAATTCAGAGTTGAGTAACCGATTGCGGTGGAGGAAAGAGGGTAATGTCTTTAGCTCTGAACTTCTTTGTTTTATTTGCAATAGCTATTTGTATCTATTACTGACATTATGATGTACAAACATTGGGCCGTTCGAGCTATCAATCACTAACGTTAAGCGTGTAGTGTGCAGCAGGATTGAACAGCGTGACAAAGTACAATAGAAGTAGAGCTGATGCACGATGCAAGTTGGTTCGTGATCGAGAATGACGGACGCGGACGCCCGGCCTCGAGAGTCTTGCGAAACCCCGTGGAAATACATTGTATTCGAGCCTCGCACTAAATCCGCGATTGGGACACAAGATTCGCGAATACCGTTTAATGGCTGACTCATACGAAGTCAGTGACTGAAGCCAGTGGCTCGGAAGTACCCTTGTTATTGTAGACAGGGTGTCCCAATAAGTAGTGTCAATCGAAAGTCGACCATTTAGTCGAGCATCCCTTGGGGTACCTGAATCAGTCCCAGTATATGTCTAGCCTACCTATTTTTCATAATTATTTAGAGTTTTAAAGAATTTTCGACTTGAATAACTTAAAAAATTTAAAATAACATTAGTTTTTAAAAGGATATTTTCTATTTTTTTTTTCAAACTGAAGCTTCTGGCTTGTTACTGGGTTCAAGTAGTGTAGATTGAGTTTAAACTAGTGCTTACACGAACGCAGTACCGACCAAGCGAGCGGCAAGACTGGGGTGACTGTACTTTAATGCTATGATGCAACTGACTCCGTGTAACGCTACCTTTATTCTCGTATCAGAGAAACGTATCGTTGAACGATCGTGTACGATTTACGTACCTATTCGTATTATCCATTGTAACGTCAGACCTTGTACGTTTACGTTAGATCGGAACCGATAAACATATTCTACATTCTACAGATGTTACGATTTAATTCACAATTATATGGACTATAAAATCTATGTTAGGATTAGGAAGTAATTAATGGAATCCCTGAGAGCTCACGACAAGTTCCATCTTACCTTAAAGCGATCGTGATGACGTGAAGACTTTATTGACGACGATAGCAATTACCGCATACGGTTATACCATCGGCGATCTCATACATGTCAAGGTTGTGGTACGGAGACTGTTTGCACGACGTTAGCTTGACGACACCGTTTCCGGGTATAGGTATTATCTTTCTACGATATTGTTTGTTCAAGTTTTTGCAAACTTTACCGAGAATGATGGCTGATTATATTCTACGGTGTAGTGCTGTTTGCTCATGCTTAGCATGATTTAATCATATTTGATAACCTCTGCGCGAACTACCGCCTGCGACATAGAAGGTTGCGAGTTCGATTCGTAAAATATATGGATGTACTTTTTAAACGCATATGATTTAAAAACTTAATTGATTGTTATTTTTAAAGTAGGTAGGTACATTAACGTTATAATTACCTTTATAATGTCTTCATATTTCTACAAAAGTTTATTACAAAAACAGTATATTATTTTTACGAAGGCAATGTTACTAGGTAAATAGCTGGTAAATAGTTATCATATTACATGACAAATTTAATCTAGATCACGGTTTGCAATACCGTACAATAATCCTTGTGTTCTTAATTAGTTCTGACAAGAGTTTTGAAAAGGTTATGCAAAAAACCCTGTCGTTTGCTTACGTCCAGTTCAGAGTCGATTGTGTTTGATTGTTCACATGTTAGGACGTGTGTTGTCAGCTGACGGTCAACTGTTGCATGTGGTTGGTTTGCGCAACACCGCGCGACGCCCGCGCCTCGACTTGACCAACGAATACTCGCTCTACTATCAGCGTATAATACACTAGGTATAAACCAAACGAACCAGAGCTAGAGTAGACGGTACAGTGAAACCAAACAAACGATAAACTTGCGAGCGGAAGTAAGGGTTAATTTTACCAGTCCACCGTAGTCGATAAATTTACGAATATCGCGCTATTCCTGGTAAACACGTAATAACTAGGAGTTCGCCCTGAACTGAGACCTCACGACCTCCTATCTCCTCAACCCCCCTACCGATCCGGCTCATCTTCGAACTCATAATTATTAATATAAACTACGCGCATACCAAAATTCATGAAGATCGGAGCTACGATACTCAAGTTATCGTCGAACAAAGATACAAAGTTACAAAGATACAAGCGCCCCAGGCCCGTATACACTGGACCTCACTCGCTTCGCTCGTTCGGTCAAAAATTATGAAAATCTAGAAATAGAATATAACATATTATGGCTTCATTTCCTTAACGTAAAACATGATTGTTAAAAATCATGATAAAAAAACAGTCAGTGTTTTAGACAAGTTACACTAAATACCTTTAGAACCCTAACTGCCTTGTTTACCTATAAATATAAATTTTACAAACATTTCTGAAGACAAGTAACTAATTCAAACGCATGTCCCTTAAATGATGATTATGTTCCGATTTACGTTGATCAGATTATGGTCCCATCGATCTGTTTCGACCCAGCATTGGCAGTCGTTAGTGACATCATGCATATGTAATACTATGTAAATGTGTTCCGTAGTCGTACACCTACATTCTTGTAGGTAAATTCTTCAAGGGTCATGTGTCGTGAGTGTTGAGTTGACATACTGACTCGTGTAGCGGCTAATTCCAGTATAACTACAATAAGCGTTCATTGCGCTTTCTTTTATTGCAAACTAGTTGCAGCCCGATCTGTTTCACCCACGTAAGTCCCGCCCCCGCGGGAACATCGGGATAAAAAGTAGCCTATGTGTTATTCTTGATTTCCAGCTCTATATTGTATGTATCATCGCAATCGGTTCAGCGGTTTTTACGTGATTGAGTAATAAAGTGACATACATACAAACTTTCGCGTTTACAATATAGCTGCGCCTCGCGGTTTCACTCGCGTAAGTCCCTTTCCCGTGAGAATATCGGGATAAAATGGTTCAGTAGCTTTTGGGTGAAAGAGTAACAAAGTCACTTACATACATACAAACATTTTCTCTAGCCCTTACTCTAGATTAGAGTCAGCAGATTCCTTCTGAGGGGTGTATTCAATGGAGCCATTATTTTACAATACAAATCCTATATTCGAACCATTGTTCGGAGTAAGCGACTTGCAGACTTTTTTACGGTATTTAAAAAACAAATAAACTTCCTAGATTTTTAAAGGTAATAAATAAGAACAGTTCTAAAAAGCACATTGTATCTACTCAATAAAAGCTTAACACGGAAATAGCTCAAATGGCTAATCTCATTGAAATCAAACTTTCACTAGCAACTTAAGATTTATTACTTCATGGAGTATTGTTGTGTAATTATCAGGATTTAAAATCTAGGAAGCTTACCTGTTCTGCTAGACTTAACAAAACTTTAAGTATCTTAATGACATACATTACAAAATTTATTATGAACTCTTTGAAATATGCCTCCAGTAAAACAGAAAACTGTTTTGTAGAATCCAGAATCCACTAAGGTACTAATCGTGATCAATTATATCGTAAACCTGCGTTCGTTCGTTAAGAACGTTAATTTTCTTAAATAAGTCTCATTTATGGTTTTAAAGCACTAAAATACATATAATTACTAGACTTTAAAATACACTTATAAATCAACGTTCCTTTTGATAGAACTGTTTTCTCACGGCTCTGTTTATTTTTCAAGTTATTTTGAATGGTATTATCAGAAATTAATATCGGCTACACGTATGTATTTATTATAATATTCATTAGAATACGGAATTATCTTTTATCCCGACCAATAATATTAAACGGATTTTATTGTTTTACTACTGAGATACATAATAGTTAATGCTTAGGTAGTTTTTTTTTTCGAAAGGTGGTGCCTAACAATTGTTATCTACATACATATGTATTACAGTTATCTCTCTCTGTTATGTAGTAGGTAAGGAAATGTAAACGACTTGTCTACCTATTACAAGAAGCAGTGACTTCATTTATATGATGCATAATTTCTGTAATCAACTAAGTACTTTGTGTAATACTGTAGGTTATTTTCGAACAAAAAGTCTTCGTAAGCTCGAAGACGAACGACATTTTGTACTATGACCCTGCTATAATTATTTTTTCTGTAGTCTTACAATTCGAAATAAGGATAAACATACAAGTAAACCTAACCATGCAGACAAATCCTGTGGCTTCAATTAAATAACCGAAACCCCAAGTTTAATTTACAAAAAATCGTAAGTTTTTCATAAAGAAGTGACAACATATCTAAACACAATAACATTTAATTTTATAAGATAGGTGGGCATGGGAACGGTTTGTAATTTCTTTAATGTTTTTATTTTTGCATAACTATTATAAAGTTTTCGTCGCCTTTCGGGGTCATTTCAATCATTACGTATGTTAATTATACGCCTCTATGCAAAGAGCAAGGATTGTATCTACTGTTTTTTCTTTTTGTATTCAAACGGATGTTAGATTATTTTTATCTTTTTAGGATGCCAACTATACTATCAATATTAAATTCTATTGTTGATGTACAATGTACCTACATACTAAAGTTGTAATCATGTTTAATTCGTTGGGTATATAACAGCATTTAACAGTTATAAAATTAAAAGTTAAAGTAATGCGTAGGTCTATGTAACATATAGGTAGGGATGAGAGGCCTTATCGCTGGAACTGAATCCCTTCCACGCAACATTTGGGACTACACGTAAATTGCTACCTGTTTGTAATATGATAATACTCGTATACCTAACAAAACAATTCTGAGCACATTATTCACATTTACTATGTGCAAAAGTCAAATATCTCAAACGCCCACGTACCAACAATCTTATGTTATGTTGACATTCCAAGCAAATACCTAATAAATTATACGTAATTCTGTATAATTTACATCATAATACAAACATTAGTGGCATGAGTGTGGAAAATTAACACGTATGTACCTAGTTAATTAATAAAATAAATAAGTTATAAGGCAATAACAACTGCTTGAATCTAAAATCGAAATGATTTTATTTTGTTTAAATGTCATAAATATCCACTTATTGCTCATACGATGTCGATACATGTCGAGGGTGGGCTAAAAGCTTTGATTATAATCGTTGTTGTGGAGTTTCTCAGGAAAAGTTTAATCAATATTATGAGTGTACCCCTTTACTTAATATATTTAAACAGACTAACTGCGCCTCGCGGTTACACCCGCGTAAGTCCGGTCCCCATGGGAATTTCGGAATAAAAAGTAGTCTTCAGTTTTCCACATCATAAGTTTCATCGCAAGCGGTTCAGTAGTTTTTCCGTGATTGCGTAACAAAGTCACAGACATAGATACCTACATACTTGCAAACTTTCGCGTTTATAATAAGTTAAATGTATAGTGTTTTTTCTTTGTCGATCAGCACAATGATTGAATAACTGGCCCGTCTTGCATCTGCCAGTGACCTGTCTATTATTTATTCTCCTAGAGTTTTTTGTAGCTTTTTTGGCATTTTGTATTTTTTATGTGTTAGGAACTTAAGGAACACCGAGCAATGTGAATGCATCGTTTATCTCTATCAATTTTAACACATTAAACACAATAGTCTGATGTTAATATTTTAAACATTGTCGCCTTATACCTATGTATTACAAAATATCTAACCCCTAACTCTATTTTATCCAGATGCAGCCGTGGTTGGTTGTGGCTTGTTTGGCCGCACTAGCGGCGCTTGCCGTCGCGCAGAAGCCAGGCAGATTCCTATCGCTGCCTGTACCACAGAAATGCGCTAACAGTAAGTACATTTAATAACCATTATTTCCTAAATTTATTATTCACAAATAGAACATTTTTCTGGAAAAGTGTAATCAATTTTTACAGGCAATATCGTAGCAGTTTTGTAGCGTTTTGTATTCTTGCTTTTTGTTACTAACGAACAAGTTTTTATTTTTGTTACGTAGTTACGCTTGGAACTATCAAAGTATAAGCCGTGATGGTACAGGTGACAGAAATTTATTGAAATAAACTAAAAAAATATTTACATAAATTGTACCTACCAACTGAATAAAAGCCTAATAACATTTAGGTACTAAAAAAGTTAAAAGAATAATAATAAATTTAAACAATAAATAACTAAACCCTAACTGAAATAGAATCTTACTAATATTATAAACGCGAAAGTTTGTATGTAAGTATGTATGTATGTATGTGAGGTTGTTACTCTTTCACGCAAAAACTACTGAACCGATTGCGATGAAATTTGGAATATAGGTAGCTGGGGGACCTGGATTAACACATAGGCTACTTATTATTCCCGCGGGAACGGAACTTACGCGGGTGAGACCGCGAGGCGCAGCTAGTACATTATAACCCCGTAATGAAATGAATAGATTACGAGACTTACCTACCATCAATAAATGAAAATAACTAAAAAGCGTAAAATAAAAAAAATAATTTATAAAAAACAAAAAACCCGACTGCGTAAAAAACTCGATTAAAAAATACGCATAGAAACAACAAAAAAACTAAAAAGAAAAAAACAAGCCCAGTAATTTGAAATTACGCTAAGTAATAATAGTTTTGTAATCGATACACACGGAACACATAATAAATGAGTAAAAAATTACTCACAGTCGGGACCCATTGGAAAAATTAGATTGGTAAAATGAATGGGTTTTTTCTTTACTGATTCGTAACTAATTTATTTCAGCATTTACAAAACACAATTCTAAGATTTTCTGAAAATAACCAATTTGGGTGGAAAAAGAGACAATTCCATGCATGGTTAGTTTAATGACGGCCCGCGTAAGTGTTTCATCCGCGTAAGTGCTATTCCTGCGGGAATATCAAGATAAAAAGTGTTATATGACTTATTCCAGGTCTCCTGCTACCTATGTTCCAAGTTTCATCGCAATCGGTTCAGTAGCTTTTGCGTAATTGAGTAACAAAGTCACAGACATACATACAAAATTTTCGCGTTTATAACATTAAAATATAGAACTTCATTACATAAAATAAGTTTTTAGTTAATATCGTGTTTTAGATGTTTTGCTAAAGAAGAGGCAATGCTCCAGGAACTCTGTTGCTTAGTTGACTCGATGACCTTGAATAAACATCTCTAAGTCTTATGGTCTTAGAAGTAGCTTAAACAGGCTTTTAGAATATAAACCTGTACATATTAAAATAGTGTATGAATATGATATAAATCTTTTAGAAATATTCATCATAACTTGGGAAAAATAAAGGTGCATTATTGGTATCACATTATAAGGGATTTTACTGTGAGGTTGATTCACGTTCAAGAATGATGGAATCATTTTATTTTCTGGTACCGTCTATTCAATTAGTAGATTTACAAGTCACGTGTTTTTTTTTTGTAAGCAAAGACTGCATACCCAAAGCTCCAAATTGCCTACTACTAGCCGCACCCCGCAGTTTTGCCCGCGTGAGTCTCGAAATTAAAAAAAACTTTTAGATACCATAACATTCCGTCTTAGTGAGACCCTCCTAGAAGGAACCATCGTGCAATATTTGGGGCTTCTAGCACTTGCTTGTAGTTTGTGAGATTCCGTGATGCGTATGCAGTGATTTTATAAATACAGATGCAGCGTACGATACTAACGCTTTCCCGCTGCGACTTATTAGTGCGGGTACAGCCTTAAGTTTTCCTTAGTGTGGCTGCTACTTTCCATATTACACAGAACTCTCAGCATTTCCATTTGTTTTATGCACTTCCCTTCGATAATCAAATTCATTGTTACGTGTGGAATATGTTAAATGAGTAGCTACTAGCTACCTACCTGCCATAAAACCGTATGGTAACATGAGGAATCTCATAAACATATTTATGTAATGTTATAAACGTAACGAATTCGAAGTAACCGGGTTATAAGCCGAGGAAAGTGAGAGTGTGGCTTGTCATTGACCGGTAAGACGCAAGGTCGTGGACTTGATGACGTAGTTGCTAAGTAAAATGATATAAGTAGATGTATTTACGCGTGTCCTTCGGAGATATTTATCTATATCTATATCTTCTATACTTATAATAAAGGAAGAGAGAACAAAAAGTCTGTACTTTGAAGTAAATTAAAAAAAAACGTTTTCTAGAGGACTTACTAAAAGTGGTACAAAAAAATCATATAATTTTTAAAAATTATGTCTGTCTGCCTGTTTGTCTGTGTTTCTGTCTGTTCCTTATACAATTAAAAAAGACTCATTCGATTGAGACCTAGGTATTTCGCAGTTATTGGTGCGAAATACCTAGCGCTCAATGCTTGTTTTATTCGTTACTATATCGTCGTTTGGGAAAAAACCGGTCAAGTGCGGAATTCGCACACGAAGGATTATGACCAGTGGGTCTGTTCTTCTAAATACTTACGAACCGATTTATTGCAAACAATTCTTGTTGCCATGGCAACAGTAATCCAACAACCAGTATTCATGTTCGAAGAGGTGAAAAAAAAAACATCACATTTGTTGTATGTGGGATGCCCCCCTTAAATATTTATTTGTTTTATTTTGTTATAGTATTTGTTGTGGTAGCGGCAACAGAAATACATCATCTGAGAAAATTTCATCTACCTAGCTATCACGGTTCATGAGATACCTACAGCCTGGTGACAGACTGACGGACGAACGGACGGACGCACGGATGGACAGAAAAACAGCGAAGTCTCAGAAATAGGGTCCCGTTTATACCCTTTGGGTACTTCCGTAAAAAGACGAAATATTTTGTCGATCGGCAAAATGTTTCTTGTGCTCGAATGCTAAGACTGCTGCTTTACTAATAATACTTATTATAAATGTGAAAGTTTGTGTGTAAGTGAGTAGACGAGTAGATATGTCACGCAAAAACTACTGAACTGAGTGCGATGAACTTAGGTCGTAGATAGTTGGAGATCTGGAGTGGCTACTTATTATCTCGACGGGACGCTGGGAAATTCATTTATACCATCGAGTTGAAGTTAAAGGAAGGCTTACTCACTACTGAGGCTCATGCGTGAAATTAAAGCGGATTACCGAAGCCTACTGAATATTTAAAGACTAAAAGCTAAAATCCCGGAAATGACATGATAATTAAGCTGTTAAACATCACGGCACAGTTACCACGTAGGTGAATTATATTTTTATTTGTGTTTACAAATAAGAGTTACTAACATTTACACATTTTCCCGGATCTTAATCGCGTGATTTTAACTTTTTAATTTTCCTTACATTTTTATTTTATATTGATCTTACAATGATCTTGGTCTCGAGGGAACGCCCGAGGGAAAATGTGTAATTATATGAGTTCCAATCGTGTTAGTTTAAAAAGTTTAATAGTTACTAATGTTTTAGGCGCAAAGTTTTTTCATAAATTCCCGATTCAAATAACGAAGGCAGCTTTGTTTTTCTGCTGTTTCATAGAGATACCAGGCGAGTGTAGATAGGGAAGACACCTATTACGCCTTACCCCAACATCCTTCTGACTATCGCCTATTCTGTGGTTATGACTAAGAAATTTACGACCCGCCTCCAGCCTCGCCGCGACTTATCAGTGCGCGTATAGATTTAACCCAAACTTAAAAGATTCGTGCAAGTAATACAAACAAAGGCAAGACATAATATTTCCGCTATATAAAGTTGTTATTAAAATTACAGGTCACATGTCAAGTTCTTATTACGAAATCTATTCACATCCTGGTCGCAAATTAGTATTATTTTGTTAGTAAGTGAAAAACTTATGAATGGATTACGTATTGATGACCAAAATAGGCAACTTTTTAAGGTTTGTTGTCTTTGGTTAATTCTCAACATATATAATAATAATCTGCACACAATTATATTTTTAAATGTTAGAACTTAGAAGCTAAAATACCAGCTAAACTCAAAATGTCTGTCATGTACATCGAAAATTGTTGATTATTTGATGACGAAAGGTCATATTGAAAATTTCTTCGTGTATTGATTGTAGGTATTGTTCCCTACATTTGGTGTTATTTCAAGACAAAACCTTCTTCAAACACTATTCACATTTTAGACAAAAAAATACTGTTTTTGCTAAAATGTGGGTAGGATTGAACATCCTTCAACATTTGTCTCGAAACTGAAAAATCTCTTGACTAAAATACTGATTAAATGCATAGGGACCAATGTACAAGAGTAAAAACTAATGTCGAAAACTGCATTTCATCTCATTTCTATTAAATTTCAACAGTTTGTAAGGTCAAAGCCCATCAGACCCCCTGGGGACCCGACCAGCCCCGCCTCGTCTTTCGGCGTCTACTTATCGTCGACAGAGTCTGTAATAAAATTTTAATCGAGCCGCACCGACAGAATTGTGTAAAATGGTCACCTTTCTTCGAAAAAAGGTTCAGCATTTGTTTGATATTTTGCAAGAAAATAGCACTTTAATAGCTCGTGCTATTAGATCTAACAAAACCTTTCATATTTTCCAAAAAATGAGGAAGTGTTTTTGATAAAAATTTAACAGTGCTGAGGTATAGTTGAGACATTTACTTACATTTTATACAAATAATGTCCAGATCCTTGTGACTTCGATTAGGAATGACCTTTAGTCTGAATTTTATTTCGTGATTGTTTTAATAAGTAGGTAGGTAGGTACTAAATATAATAATTTGACTTTCCCCTACTTTACGTCAAGTACTAAAGAGCAATTGACCTACTAAAGCAGATCTATTAACCACTGTATAAAGCTATTAGAGGTTATAATGTGCATCTTTGATATAATTGAAGGTAACTGCATACATTTGTAAACATGGCCAGAACTCTGTTGTCTAAGTTTTGCAATAGGATTATCTCAGACCACTTTAACAGATTTGCACGCCCCATGTGACAAACTAACTAACAAAATGTAGTTGATCAAACTCTGTGGCGCAATGAGTGAACAACCGTCTGCGATTCAAAAGGTTGCAACTTATTTTCCCACCATAGAATATATTTTAATATCCTCATCTGACCGATGATGTTCCCAGTTTTATCCTTCTCGGAAGCCCCAGGGTCAGCCATCATTGATGACATCCACTGCAAATAGATTTAGCAATATTTACGGCCAGCCACATATCTGACACCAACCATAGACCAATAGTTTACCCGCCACCGCTCGGAGGGGCCGGGTTCGCTCTTTTCTACCAAATCACAACACAACAACACTAAAACAATACCTTCTTGGAGGGAAAAATACAATTCCTTGAACGTTGATTAAGCAATCGACCGATAGAAAATCTGAAGTTTGCAGTTGCAGTGTTACAGGTTTATTATGATGTCTATTGAGTTGTGTATGTATAAGTGGGTCTTATACAAGTATACTTAATGAGAAGTCATTATGTTTTAATAAGTTCTGTGATGAGTATAGTATAGTTTGAGCTCACGGTCGTCTAGAGTTAAAGTTGCCCCAGTCAACTACTTACTACGAACGATTATAATTATACTTACGGTAATAAAATGGCTATAATATTCTTACAAATGCGCTATTGTGCACGTCCAGGGGTGGACCTAAGAATTATTTTGGAGTAAAATTCAATAACTGCTAATTAAAATCTTTAATCAAAATTGTTCTACACACGAAATACCTATAATGGGTATTTGTAGTTAATTTATGACTAACTTATATCCGCAGCTTGCCCGCGTGTCCAACAAAAACGGGATTAGGATATGATTATTCCTTTACCACTGTTATATGTGTACTAATTTTCATGTCCATCGATTTAGTTATTAAAGAGTCTTCCAAAATTGAACCCTCCTTTCACGTGCCCCCCAATTACGGATGGTATTTCAAAAAGCTCTGATTTAGTAAATGCTTACAAGTCCCAAATAACTCACTTTCCAAATGTCACGTCTCTAGGACCAGTGGTTTAGGCTGGGCGTTGATATAGTATAGTTAAATCTCTCAGTCAATCAGTCGGCGCACCAACATGGCAAATTGGGGTTTCACGGTGCAGGGTAAGGAATGATTTATATTAGACCGTCCCCGGGCCGAGCTTCGTTGTCCATTGCTCGGCGAGCAGTAGATCGGTCTGTTGTAACCGAGTGGCGGCCGAGCAACAGACAACAAAGCTTGGACCCCGCACGGCAGGGAAACGGTCTAACTAATATAAATAATCCCTAATACGCAATGTATTTGTGTTGACGCCGAACAGACCATGGAGGACAGCATCGGACGCTGCTGTGTCCATCGCCAAGTTCTGGGCACTAATTTAAAATTTTAGACTTTGAAACAACAGAAGAAGAAGAAGTCAGGACATTGAATTTTATATGTATAGAACAAATATTTTGTACTCATGATTTCTTTGTACTTTACCTTCTATGGCGCCTTCTCAAAACAATGGATATCACAACTTAACACACGGTATATATTGTAGGCAGGTAATAAAGTACGTAAAACAATTAAAATTCCAACAATTTATTCAAATACGTAAATAAACAAACACAATTGTTTATAAATAATGATAAAGTCTGAATTTTGTAATAACAGCCTTCAAACGAATGAGTGCTCAACCTTTCGTTAAGTTTAACATCGGACGGCGCGGGCGCCGATCCGTCAGTCGGTATTGGATTTTAGTACCTAGAAACAAAGTTATTGGTGGCGTCAATATGAATTTCGATTTAGATAGGAAAACCTTGGTAAATGATGCAAGTGAAATACCTATCATCTAGTACGATTCGTGTATAGGTACTAGGATGGTTTATTTGAGTAGGTCAATACTCATACGGTCGTGGCGCTAAGTGTTAGGAGACCCCTAATTATAACCCTAAAAAAATAGAGGTTTGACGTGTCTGTCTATGTATTGTAGCTCACAGATGAAAGTAATTTGGATATAGTCATTTTTTTAATAATTGAACTACGGTATCTTCGTAGCTGCTTGCTACGGGTTTTGGAAGGAATCTACCCTTACTGACATATTAATTTATTAACTACCCTGTTCTGTTATGTGTGTAAATACAATATCGATTATTATTTTAAAAATAAGTAAATTTAAAAATTGTTTATTTTATCATCGTCATATTAATTTCATTTACATACACACATTTCTTAGTATTATTTCTTTTTCGTCATTATTAGGTATTACTCGACATTTTTATACTTTAACCTTTTAAGACCTATTTATTTTTTGAAAATATTTATTTTTATACCTCGTCATTTTTGAATATATAGACATTAGCCGCCTAACTCATACACACATTACATTTATTTTATTTAATATTAATCTTGTGTAATTCGTGAACGAACTAGGTTTACAGAGCGCGTACTAGTTCCTTCATTCCCCATTTTCGAAGTTAATTAGTTCGTAATGAATCTATGTGCTGAATGAACAAGATTGACTGAATTTAGATCGTCAGGCACGTATTGTGCTATACGTAGTACGTACTCCCGTTCGCTCACCGCTCAAGCGCAATTCGTTATACTACTTCGTACTTTACTTTATGTATGGTAAGAATAAAAAAAAGCTTGTTTGGTTCGTCAAACAGTCTATTCGAACTAGGAGCTGACGAAAGTGACGAATTAGTTCGTTTAGGAGCGGTGCTGGGTGACCTAAACTGAGCGATCTCAGTTGTGAGTGAACTAGTAAGACTACTATAGTAAGCCAGTTTCACTTGGTACTTACCTATCTCAAAAATATTAGACGATAGTCTAAGATGTAGCAAATAATACATTGTCCATATTTGAACCCCTATCTACGAGTAAAACACAATGCTAGCGCGATTTATATAGGTAATATGAGCGCCATCTAGTGATATTATAACAGATAGTAACAAAAAGAGGGTTCTGAGGAGAACATCCCACAGTCTAGCATGGTTTTAGAAAGGCTTATTTGTTCTTCGTGTAGCAACGAACTCGTTACTGAAACCTAAGGATAGCTCAAATTCAAATCTTATAAGATTTGTTTCACGAACACGTAGGTACCTAGTTAGCTGAGTATTTTTATAAGATCTACGCTGGTAAGAAGATCGCGATGTTAAAATTGCTTTACCAGCCTACATTAGTTCGACCTCCTATACACATTGCATAGGCACACATGCAGGATGCTGCAGGCAATTAAGTGCTTTAGCGATACGGTGTAGCAATTTTGCGTCTTGATTGTACCTAATTACCTTCTTCGGCTTATGATATGCTCAGAGAACTTTTAAATTCTGAATTCAACGTGAATCAATAATTGTCTACCTACCTAGGTAGATAAAGGTACAGAGGTGGGCCGAGACAATTGCATATTCGTCTGTCAGAGCACAAGGTCTGCTAAATAATTGCCAGCAATCGTGTGAACCTTAACACATTAGCGTCGCAGGCAATCATGTCCCATTACGTTACAAATCTTTACAATTGCTCGTAATTTATTAGCTGGTATTGAACTGAAATCTGCCTTCTAGCATTCTAAAACACAGGTTAGGTACGGTCAACAAAAGTCGATGACCACATTCAGATTAAAAAAGAGCTATTAAGTACATCATCGTAATTGTGGGGTATCAAAACAGAACAGGTATTTGGAAAATAATTTGGTATCTTCTCTTTCATTTTTAGAATGTCTATCCTGTTTTCACTTGTTGAATGTGGTCATCGATTTTTAATGCTGACTGTATCTATGTATGGTCATGGTCACACACGTTGCTATGTAGATATAGGCACGTAGTTAAAAACAAATATCGCGCTCTCAAAATTTCTGTATATAATAGGTAACTTGTTGTTGGAGATTCAAAAGCATAATTTGAAAGGTTTAAAACAACTAGAGCTTTATCATTTAGAAAATGTTAATAATGGATACTGATGAGATATCTATTTACATCAAATATTGTTATTTATATTATAATATACCATGATTGACTGACTGTTTTTCTACAAATTCTCATCATATCGCGTATTATATAGTTACACTGATGCAAATACTACAAAATCGACTATTGATAGAGTACAAGTATTATTGGATTTCATAAGATTTCATAGAAAAGACATCAACGACTCGAGTAGTTTGTGGTTGTTCTAAGCATACTACCACTGACTACGCCGCGCCGTAGCAGTGTCGCAACTTGCAAGACGCAAGTCATGTGACCGTTTTTGTGACGCGAAGACGTTCAAATTATGGACAGGGTTGATATGAACAATGCGGGCGAGGAGGCGAGTCTGTTTGTCCGCGCATCCGGCGAACCATCCTTGGCCCAGTTGGATCCGCGTGACCGACGCATCTGTTTACCCCGACAACGGGTCGACCGCAAACCACTGCCAATTGCAACACTGTCTGCCGGCACCTCACCGCACATACCTAATATAGGTTTAGCTAAAATAAATAAATGTATAGCTATTGACAAACTAATGCAAATGTTTGATCCGAAAGGTTTTACATTTACATGTGCGTAACGTAAATATATACATATAACTACCTATCTATCGACGGTTTCACACATTGCGTTCTCGGGTAAAACCAATGTCGGTAGAGACCGTTTATGTTTCTATTCATAAATGCAGTTTTACGTAAGTTTAGGTTGTTGTTTTACATTCTTAAACTGGTATTGAAAAATGTAGTCTACATTAAAGGAAAGGTCGGTCGTCCGTCACACGACACGTGTGGGTAGAAGATAGGTACCCAACATACACACTTAACTATTAATTCTAAAATTTTGAATTTGATATTTATTAATCTCGATTCGCATGCTTTTTAAGGACTTATTTCTTTATATTCTCATCTCCTAGAGACCAAGCAGTTTATCCACCACCATGCGGGGAGAATTCAGGGTTTGTTATAGTCTCAGATCCCTTATCCGCCTTTTACGATACACTCGGGAAGAGATGGAGTAACTCTAGGTACTCTATTCAGAGGCCAAGAGCCACGACCAAGAGATTTCTGCCTTTTGCCCCTGCAAGCTTTCTTGCCAACGCGTCTTAAGTCTTATATTGACAAGGCTGCTTTCTAAATCTAAACCTTAATTTATCTAAAGCGAAAGCCCTAAGGTAGATGCTCTTCCCTATCAAAATGTTTCCTGATACAACCAGAATAAGTACTCGTTGAATCAACGTCCCACACAGCAGTAACCTCGTGGGCCAGGTACCTACTTTGTATTATTATATAACGTATCATCATTGCTTAGGTAACCTTAGTATCTATTGTTGTCGTCGGGACCTTCAATGTCACGACCGTGGTATGGGTATACGACCTGTGAGCTTAGGACCGCCGTCAAATACTCATTATCGTCGCGCTAAGTAGGTGTAAAATGTACGTCCTACAAACTTTATCTAACTACCTCTACCTCTATTATATTGTTATTCACACCGAATGAGAATTAGGCAGCGAGTTATGTATGAGGTCGTACGATTTAATATATTTACCTTGTAGGTAGGTATACTCGTATAAAAGAAGTCTAATATGTAATTAAATTACAGGGTTTCTATAAGGTTTCTATTAGAGTATTTTTGTTGTAACGATTCTTTGATCCCTATGTTCGAATGTTTATCATCTGTAAACTCGAAAGTCGTTTGAAAAATCAACTAAATGAAAGTACATTTCATTTCCGTATTTGTGTAGGTACAGCAAAAATCGGTTTTAAATTACCTTCTCTTGTATTAACTGTGCAGGAGTCTAACCATTTTGTTTCTGTTTTTTCTAGGGCCAAAAGAATTCTTCTACAGAGGGCACCATTACTTCTACAGTGGCCACGTCCCTTCGCTAGCTAACAAGAAAGTCGATTGGCTGGACGGTCGTAACATCTGTCGAGAGTACTGCATGGACCTCGTCTCCATGGAGACGCAGGAGGAAAACAATCTAATCTTCAAACTTATCCAGCAAAGTAAGTTAGACATAAGTTTTTGTTCACTTCTTACTTATCGGTAACTTCCGCCTTAGCTGACTTACCTACCTAAATCCATGACGTGTGTGGAAGAAACAATCTCGAGGCCTGAAGAAGTTTATCTGAAAAAATGCGGAGTAGGCTCTCAGGCGTTTTACTATGCCATGGGACAAATTGGCGAGCTAACTTTTCTAAATACTTAGATAAGTGTTTAAATACGATATTATCTGATGATAAGTGATGACATATATTATATACGAACTGTCTTCTACAGTAGTTGCACCGGTCTACGTATCGAAACACGGACGAGTCCGCTGTGGCGCTACGACTTAGGCCGGTGGGTGGTAACAAACCGCGGTCAAAGCCTCCCATCCTATCATAATTAATTTACAGAGTTCAAACTTGTTTTCAGACGACGTACCTTACATCTGGACTTCCGGGCGTCTCTGTGACTTCAAAGGCTGTGAATCGCGCAGAGACTTGGAGCCTAAAGCAATTCTCGGATGGTTCTGGTCCGCGAACAGGGAAAAAGTTTCCGCTACCAACCAGGTAAGAGCAACAGCTTTCATTATTTTTGGGGTAGAAGGCAAAAAGATTTCAGACCACACAGCCATTATCTAAAATATAACAGTAGGTTATAATTATCTTTGCTTTTCTCGTTGTTTAATCTCAATTACCTATAATAAACAGTTAAGTCGACATCTACAGTAGGTAGCTACTTATACTTACTTGACTATACCTCTAAAATTTGTTTACTTATTGTCATTTCCTGGTAGAAAAACCGCAATCCCTTTCTATTATTTATAATTATTAAAGCTATTTTAACTTTCTATTTTCACTTTCACGATGTCATGTTGCACTTTTACAAGAGGATGGCATCCTCTTATAACAATTTATTTATCCATTCATTCAAATAACGACTTTATATTTTCGGCAAAGAGGGTAAGCACAAATATCGGATCTCATTTTATCTATACAAGGTGTAACACGGGTAAGCCCTTTTAAGCCGAAAGGCGGTTGTTTTAGACGTCTAGGCAAACAACTTTTATTCTACGACTTTTGAAAATTCTAACTTTTTTTTGGAAAATAATGAGGTTATGTTTCAATGAAAAACAGCTGATTTTGAAAATAAAGGTAATTGAATTTTTGATTGTAGTAGACCAAACTAAAATAAAGGACAACATAAGGTCAATGACCTCGAACTCTAAGAAACAGCTGATCTTCAAGTAAACTTTACACTTAAAATTTTCGAAAAGTACTTCAAATTTCCAAAAGACGTAAAACAAAAGTTGTTCGCCTATAGGCGTCTAGAACAACCCCCATACGGCTTAAAAGGGCATACCCGTTACATCTTGTATAATATAAACTGGCTTACCATACTTAAACTTCATTTTTATTTTTTAGCATTAGCGGCCAGTCACCTACCCACTTAATGAGTTTATATTTCATAATTAATGAATGATAAACCTTTTTACCGTAGCATTTATATCTAACCACATATAACTTTTCGAAATGGCAGCCAGTTCGATTAGTACCTAACTGCCAAACTTAAAGAAATAAATCTATTTCTTTTTTATGTCATGTATCCATTTTATGGCCAGTCATGTATCCATTTTAGGAGTATATATGGTAATTATTATTGTTAAAAAGCTTTAATCGAATATCGTATCTTGAAAGCTTTCTCAAAGCACAGGCGAAGTGGCGCGGGATGGAGCCTAAGCCCTTTGTAATCGAATATACAATAGTCAAAAAGCGCAAAGAAATCATTAATAAAATACAAGTTTTCTTCTTTCTTAACTTTTTTTTCTTCAACTTTTAGATCCCGAACGGCTGGGGCTACAACCCTTGGTCTCAAACCGGTCACAAGAAGCTACGTCAACCCGACAACGCGGAATTCGACATCAACGGCACAGCTGAGTCTTGTCTATCAATCTTGAATAACGTATACAACGACGGAATTGCGTGGCACGATGTTGCTTGCTACCACGAGAAGCCTATTGTCTGTGAAGACTCTGATGAGTTACTTAACTACGTAGCAAGCACCAACCCTGGGCTTCGTCTGTAAGCCTTCACCCTTATAGAGTTAAGTGAACATGATGGAAAATACATTAAACACATACATAAGTTACAGTGAAATCCGTTGATAATGAATGACATTGGAAGGAATTAGCAAACCCGTCTAGAATCCTAACAACTGTTGCATTATGATATTATTGATGTTATTTTCACAATATTGACTTTGGCTATACTGACTTTATTTTTTTTTTCACAAATCGTTAACAATGATTTCTTAAAAAAAAATCACAATAAGCGACTTGACGTCATTGTACACCTTTTCTAAGTTGTGAGTTATATAGGAAAACCAAATAGGCGGAGTTATAATAGAAGGATTCGACTGTAGATAGACTAACTAAAGAATAGTAGGTGCCTTATTCAAACTTGGACTATTTAAACTCAAATGTAACTTATTTTGTCACGTTGTGTTGTTTTTTTTTTTTGTTCAGAACTAGACATTTCGGTTGGTGGTTCAGTTTCATAAGTATGGTTCTTGTAACAGTGCCGAAATATTAAGTTCTGAAAAATATCAAAACATTTACAGTTTCAATAACTTAGAAGGTCACAAAATCGGTTACCATCGTATAAGTTCGTTTTTATTGCTAGTTTTTACCCATGTCTGTGGCGATTTTCTCGAAATTTTTAAAACCGTGGCTAAACCACGGGTAAGATTACACATTCTTAGATAACGACTGGTAAAGTTAAAGATCAATTCAAATCCATAGTTTCACAGTGCCATCTATGAATAAATCCTGGTACTATTTCAGTGTTTAATGGCCGATAAAATTATTCAGAAACCGAGGCATTGGTACGCGTCAAATGGTTTAACAAAATTCAACGATTCAAACTATCGGATCTGTATACACTGCCGGATTCCATCACATCTATGTACAGCATAGCTTAAGATTTAATTTAGTTCGTTAAGGGAAGAATTTATATTTGTATATAAAAATAAAATAAGAAATTTTATATTTTTGTGTTTTATTGAAAAAATAAAGAAACAATCAGCTACAATTTAGTAAAGTGCGGTCGAAAAGCAGAAGATTTTTGTATATTAACCGAGGAAATCTGTTTGTGTCTCGCTCGCACTTTACTTACGAGATTAATTATTAAACTACGGCTAGAAAATCTTTTAAGTCAATAACAATATAAAGTGTTAACAAGAGAGCAAAATCAACTGAAATATAAATCACAAAATGTCAATTACAATTAGGTAATATTTGGTAGATTTATAAATGTCTTAGCAAAAATTATTGTCTTAAATTAAAACTAATACTTAATTAATAACAATAAAGAAACTATAAGGACTTAGAATAAAACACCAAACGCGTGACTGAAAAATCACGCAAACACGCACGTATGCTCTCTGTCTCTCTCCCTGATAAATAGTATGAAACTGAACAAGAGATATGCTACACCTGCGTGACGTTTAAAGTACGCGCGCGTGTGCACGCAAAGTAAAATCTAGCGAAACCTTGCTTAGTAATTAAAAGTAACAAGGATTTCGTGATTTTCTTTGTATTTTTAAATGCTCCTGAATTTACCCGTAACACGTTACACCCTTTGGTTATACCCGTCTGGACCAGGGACCCTACCAGAGCAGAAATTATCGACGTTAAAGCCATAGACAATTTCTGCTCGCTCCTTATTGCGCGGTAGCTTTTTTAACCCCTTTATCGACAGCATTGTATTCCCAAATCGACATCGAGTTGAACTCGACGGGATTTACGCGGTAGGGTCCCAGTCTTAATTTATTAATAATATCAATAGCTACTAATCAGCTAAATACCACAATAATAAAAAATCTTGTATTCGCTGAAATAAAGCACAATATTGAGACATGAGAACTAATTAATCTCAATAACTCACTACATTTATAAGTACCCTACATTCTAAGGTTTCTAAAACTATACAAGATGTAACGGGCATGCCCTTTTAAGCCGAAAGGGGGTTGTTCCAGACATCTAGGCGAACAACTTTTGTTCTACGACTTTTGAAAATTCGAACTTTTTTTTTGAAAATTTTGAAGTTATAGTTCACTGAAAAAACAGCTGTTTTTGAAAATAAAGGTAATTGTAGTTTCGATTGTTGCCGACTAAACTAAATGAAAGGATAAGATAAGTTCAATGACCTCGAACTCTGAGAAACAGCTGATTTTCAAGTAAACTTTAAACTTAAAAATTTCGAAAACTACTTCGAATTTCCAAAAGTTGTAGAACAAAAGTTGTTCGCCTAGACGTCTAGAACAACCCCCTTTCGGATTAAAAGGGCTTACCTGTTACACCTTGTATAGAAAATACCGAACTCACTTAAATCGACTATTACAATATAAATTCTTATATTTGTATGAAAAAGCACTGTGTACTAAGAAGAAATCAAATTAAAACACAATATTTACCGGGTTTTACACGCGTTTTATTTAATCAATAACGGAAGCTCGGAATTATTACAAAGTACCGAACTTTCACTTACTTTAGTTACAGTTAGCTTTTTCAAGGTTGACTGTCAACGTTGAAAAAAACCGGTAAATATTGTGTTTTATTATGCACAACCTAGGACAAATTAGAAAACAAAATGTCGAAAATTTTAAATAGCAATCTATAATCTAGATAAATTGCTCAAAAAGTACTTATCTCACTTACTTACTACGCATACAGAAACATGCGTACTCACGACAAAGCCGTAATCACAAAAGACCGTATGCGTAAACTCAGCTTAGGTATATCACATTTTGCTGACGTTGATTTATCATTCACAAGAGCCAGGCATAGGGCCGCTTGCGAATAAGCACGGCTCTGTAACTTACAAGTTTCAGTCTGAAAATGTTAATGGCACTTTGGTGGCACTGTTATTATCTTATAGTCTTTATAAGGAGAATCACAGATATTTTAAATCCATACTCTAGCACGAGAAATAGCTTACTCTTATTGTAAATAGTTTTATAGCAGCCACGCTTAGCACCTAAGGCTTTTTTAGCGAAATACAGCACTAATTATTAGATCTAAAATTGTGCAAATCGAATTAGTCGAACACAAAGTATCAGCGCCCTTATTCTACATAACATTGTTAACTTCGGATGATAGGCACTATGCATGCAGTATATTGCTTCTTTAAGGTAATCACTAGTGTTTACCACGTTATAATAAAGTAGCAATTTACTGCATAGTGCCTATGAAACTGAATTATCCACAAGATAGGATGCAGATCTTGACAAAGTGTCTAAGTTAAACGGTACGCCGAAATCATTTATTTTTTATAAATTCATAGACTTACTAATATAATATGTTATTATGAGCAAATGTCTTAGGTATAGGTACTTATAAGCATTAATTCAAGGTTAGACCTTGATGAACAGAAACTAATCTTAAAATAAAGACCAATAAACATTTTTACGTATTAACTTTAACAAATAACGAACCAAAGACTATCTAACAGTATAAAAGAGGTTAAATGCTCTAAGCTCAAAGCCAATATACGTTTCATGCGTATAATATGTTTCATATCGCATACTCAGTCACACAATCAAGACCGCAAGGCCATTGTGACTTAATACAACTGTACCTATAATAGTTGCGTATACAGCAACTTACAGTACTTATGGCAACATAGCAGCTGTAATTAGGCATTACCGGTGCTAGTTATAGCGCCTTTTAATCGCTTTAAGGTCTAAGGTTGAAATCTATATCTGGTCTACAGTCTGTACTTTCTCTAAGCTCACTTACCTTAGCCTGAGCTAAGCAAAAACTTTGACTTAAGACAATTTTGGTATTTATAACGTCAAGTCAAAGTCAAAGTTATGACGTTAAGTAAAAGTTTTTGCTTAGCTCAAGTTTATGTAAGTCTAAACTAAGACAAAGTACGAACTATAGATTTCAGCCTAAGTGAGGTAAAATTGACGCCGAAATGTATTTTAACGTCATTAGAAATCTTTTAAAGGCAACATTTTTATAAGAATCATATCTCACATAGGAACTTTAACTTCAGTCTTCCTATTCATTTAGTTAACTAGAACAGATCACCTAGACTAGAAAATGATAATTTTATACGCAATAAAAAAAATAACAGGCAATAATTATAAATGTCATAAAAACAAAACCCGTTCAGAAGAATTTTCTATGAAAAGTCTTTACAAATAAGTAAAAAAAACTATTAGTTTCCCAAATTTTTTTAAGTATACTTATACAACAAAAATGTAATTGAATGCCATTCATTAATTCAAAAAATCTCAAGTTTTCTTATTCAAAATTAGATAGATCGAAAAAAACTTTTTAATTTATGGGTATTTTTAGATACAAATAATGCCAGACTTTTTTAAATAGTCCTTTTACATAAGACAAATACTGTAAATACAGGCAATATATGAAAGGACAGCGTTAGTGCCGAGGAGCCCTCGTATTAGCTCTGCCAACTGACTGCATATTTTTATAATAATTACATTGTTCCAACTCTCTAGCTTTATTAATTAAAATAGTCAATCTATTATGTTTTTCCCCTGCAATAACAATATACTCTTTCGAATACTGCTCTACTTCTTCCGCAGTTAACTTTAGAAAACTATCAATATTTTTGTTATTTGACAGTTCCATAGACTTGTAAGTCTGACCCGAATCAGACAGCGCGTCGTCATCTTCACAAACCACCTCTAGTTTCGGAATCGTTTCACAGATGGCGTTGTACTTGTCGACGGTAAGTTTTGTTATATCTAAAGTTGTAATGTTATTCGATTCTGAGAGCTCCGGTTTGAGTGGACACGCGTGATGTATTCTGCGATTTTTGTAAAAGTTTTGTAAATCTGTAGCAGAAAAAAATGCAAGATTATTTTGGCAAAACAAGAAAAAAAAGAATAAAATAGTGGATTGAATACCACGGGAGAAAAGACTATTTATAAGGCGAGAGTGTTTTTTTAATCCAGAGAGCAGTAAATGATTCTTGAGTAGAATCCTGAGCGAATCAAGGGATTCAAAGTACCTCACTCGAGCTAAAAATAGTAATTGCTCCCTCTATGAGAAAATGAGTACCTTTAACTTGTTAACCCAATGTTCCAAAGACTATTATTCCTAGTCCGTTCAGTCTATTCATTGTCTATTTCTAGATTTTGCCTAGACTATTCTTAACCTATTCTTAGTACATTCCAAAGTTATTCCATGTCTTTTTATAACCTATTCCATACCTATTCCAAGTTTACTCCTAACCTATTCCATGCCTATTTCTAGTCTATTTCTTGTTTATTCCTAACATATTCCAAGTCTATTTCAAGACTACACCTAGTCTATTCCAAGACTATTCCAAGTCTCCTACTCTACTCTTAGTCTATTCATAGTCTACTCTTATTCTACTCCTGTTCTATTCCTAGTGTATTCTTCTTCTATATCTATTAGAACTCTTTAGTGATTGAAACTTTTTAAAATTATACACATTCCAAATTTAAATAGCCCCGGCCAATCAGTAGCCGAAAAAGTAAAATCCCTGCTAACAGGGAGGCAAAACGTTCTGTCGGCGAGTTAGCGTAAGCTAGCAAAGGGTTCTAGTTTCAGCATAGTTTACAGGGATTGGGTTAGCTCTTTTCGAATAGATGTGATAAAAAAAGTTTATTTAAGGTCCGTTCGGAGCCAGTAATCTACATAGATCCGATAGACGTCGCTACGTGTCTCGAAACACGAAGAGACTGTATCTTTGCAGATAGATTCCTCCCGTAAAAGATTAGGACCTGTGTTGCATTTGCAAGGGGTAGACACATTACAACGGATAAACTTTTTAAATTCACACGATTTGTTAACATATTTACTTACATATTAGCTCTAGCCCCCTCGAGACCAAGATCATTGTAACATGATGGAAACGTCGAGGTAAGAAAATAAAAAATAGTACGCGATTAAGACCCGGTGAAATGTAAATACATTACAACGGGTTCTAGTGTGGGATAACCTCATAATTGGGCCACTGTATGTTGTTTCAAGATGTTTTCCTTCACCGTAAGAGCAATTATAATAGCGCACTTAAACTCATAAAGGTCCCCCGGTCAGCCGGGGTTCGAATCTACGATTATCGGAATGAGAGTCGGGGTATCTACCACTAGACCAATACCACTGCAATGGTAAGTTAATTTCAGATTGATTTTTCAGTTTTCGTATTGCTCGCGTTGGTTAAATTGTCGCTCTAAATGCCAAGCCACACCGGATGCGTAACGTGCAAGAGTAGTAATGTCGGCGTTCTACATTCTATGAAACAATAAAATCACTCACTTTGTATGTAGAATTCTTTGTTCCTCTCTAAAAACACAGGCCACTTCTCAAGCTCATCAACTAGGCTGACAAAACCTCCCAACTTTTTGTCCAGAAGATACAGCTCACCAATGACCTGAAATTAATGTGTATTTTTTTTTATTTGAATGCAAATAATTGCATTAATTTCCTTTACTCCACGTTTGTAACTGATCTTTGATAACCAGATACGAGCATGGTTTTTTTTTCTTGGTTAATGACCAGTTATGAAAACGGAATTTACTTGTCGGTTTCGTAACCTTGGTTCATAACCAGCTATACGAAAGTGGTATTGTTTTCGCTGTTCATAACCGGTTATTAATAAGGAATATTTTTATTTCCTAATTTGTTTTTTATTGCTCAAGGCTATTGAAAAATTCATGTAAATTCATTTTCCGACAAGTAAATTCCGTTTTCATAACTGGTTATCAACCAAGAAAAATATTCAATGTTCGTATCTGGTTATCAAATACCAGTTACGAACGTGGAGTAAAGGGTTTATATAACGGCCGAATATTGAAACGGGTTTCAAAACTTGACTTCTACATAAACAATCAAGCAATTCTCAAAATCATAAATTCCCGTACTATTTTTAAATTTAGGAGCTACTCAATTATTTAAGTATCTCTCAAATTTTAGTGGAATTTCTGTAAATCTTAAAGAAACAAATAAAAACTTAATTTTATGAATTATGTACCTACTAGCTGCGCCCCAGCAGCGGTGTCACCCGCAAAAGTCCCGTTCCAGCGGGAATATCGGAATAAAAAGTAGCCTATGTGTTGTTCCAGGTCTCCAGCTACCTATATTCTAAGTTTTATCGCAACCGGTTCAGTAGTTTTTTCGTGATTGAGTAACAAATACACATACTCACAAACTTTCAGCTTTATTATATTAGTAGGATGATGTGATGTGTTACCCGTTTAAGATTGCGGTAAACTATGAGCGGTTTAACCCGAGGAAGTCCAGATCCCGCGAGGATCGGATATGAGGTGACCGTTTTGATATATCAAAGCAAAAACTACCTTAACCTCAGAAAACATGATTGAAATTGATATTTCAAAAGTTGTCAAGTGCACAGTCTTCTAGGAGCGAAGACGACGATGTGACATGTCTCTGGTTACATCTTTCTTTCTTCAGATGAAATATGTACTGATATGGTTAAGATCAATATGTGGTGCTAATAAAAACTTACAACATCATTGTGCTTGCTAGATACCAGAGCAGTGGGAACAAATATATGCTTGTCCGCTTGAGCTATTAGTTCTTTACATTTCTCAATGGCTGCTTTAATCCATCTTGTGGAAGTGTTATTCACTATTTCACAGTTTATATCCATTATCTGAAACACATATGACAAACAATGTGAATAACAGAAATGTTGTAAGCAATTGACAAGTAATTTTGTGTTACTAGCTGCGCCCCGCGGTTTCACCCGCTTAAGTCCCGTTCCCGCGGGAATATCGGGATAAAAAGTAGCCTATGTGCTATTCCCTATCCGCTATCCAGCTATCTATATTCCAAGTTTCATCACAATCGGTTCAGTAGTTTTTGCGTGATTAAGTAACAAACACACATACATACATACACCCATACTCACAAACTTCCAGCTTTATGATATTTGTACTGATTTTGTAGGATTATAATTTTAGTAGGTATTAGCTGCGTCATGCGGTTTTACTCGCGTAAATCCCGATCCCGGGTATGTCAGAATTAAAAATAGCCTATGTTACTCCTCGATAATGTAGCTTTCTATTAATGAAAGAATTTTTGAAAATGGTCCAGTAGTTTTGAAGCCTATTCATTACAAACAAAGAAATAAATCTTTCTTTTTTAGAATATAATTAGTATATAGAATAGACAATACCAGAATAAAGCACAATATTGTAACCATCTACACAACATCTACATATTATAATATGTTACAGTTAAAAAGTTTTTAGATAGAACTTGGTATCCCTAATAAAACACTTTATTTAAATAAAATAAAATAATAAAATAAGTATTTATTCAGGCAATTATGGACCCATACAGTGTGAAAATTAAAACATTATAGTCATATTTATCCGGTTTTATCGCGTTTTTATTCATTAATTGAACCGAGCTTTCGCCAACTTTACAGTTGGCTTTTTCAAGGTTGACTGACGCGATAAAACCGGATAAATAAAAAGTTTTATTATGCAAAATCGCGAAAACCATAGAAGAAATTGGTTTCCCTAATTAAAACTAGGTTTTACTAAACAACCGTTGCCAAATTGAAAACAGTTAAGATAAAAATAGTTATTATGATGCGAACATAACCTTTTAACTGACTCGCTTTGAAAAAAACGCTTTATTTCGAGTAAGAACTAGTTTTAACTGATGTTGAATTTTGAGCAATAGTTAATTCTAGTTTTAACAAAGGTGTTTAGTAAAACCTGGTTTTAACTGAACATATAAATATCAAAAGCATAAACAATCATAGACAAGGATAAAATAAAACCTAACTTTGGCTCAGAATTAGAAACATGCCAAGTTTGAGTTTAATATTATGGTTTTTGACCATATTATTATGTACCACACTAGTAGTACCCTGCAGAGTCTGTCTTCAGGAATCTGCATATTATCAAGTTTCATTACAATTGGTTCAGTAGATTTTGTGAGATTGAAACACAAACATCCAAACAAACATGTTTACTTTTGCATTAACTGGATTGATTCAAACCTTATCGACAGGTGCCACACCATGCAAGCTCGCCTCAAACACCTTACTGGGGAGTCTCTTGTACTGAGTAGGGAGGTCCACAAATACAGTCTTTTCATTAGGCCGCAAATAGTATCCATAGTCAACGAGCCAGAATAATAGATGGTCTTCCAAAGACACTATAGCTCGTACCCAGTTACAATCATGCAGTACTGCCACATACTAAAAGTAATAATAAAAGACAAGATAAAATTTAGTTAGGCCTCTCCATTTTTAATGTTTGTATTGCCCCCTGGCTGTAATTGATCAGCTGATTCAGGTGTTCAGCTCAAGTTACATTTTTGAATGTTTGTAAGCATTGCCATGATGTAAATCATGTATAAGTTTTTACAAGTTTTTTATATACAAACACCCAACCCAAAAACTAACATTTATCATCAGCAATACTTATCCCTGGCGAGTATCGAACCCACAGCTTTTTGTACTGCTGCCGGGGAGCCAAAGGTCCAAGGCACCCTTAAAATTGTCAATAGTTCATTCAATCTGTTGGTTGTCCTTGGCTCTATTTTATAGTGCATAAAGTTAACTGCCGGCTTGCTGTCCACATCACACTTAGTAATTTAAAACTCTACTAAAAGGAAATGGCCTAAAACTTTGTGATCAAACTTAAAGTGTTAACATCTAGAGTCCTGGAAAAACTTTTATTTTGTATGGGATCATTTAAAAAGATTTACAAAGGTGAAACAGCGCGGCGGCGGCGGGGCCCAGCTGGTTATAATCACTCACTAGGTAAGAAACGGATTTGAATATCATGATAACAAATATAGGTACTGTACTTTGACTGTACCTACCTACAGTTTTACATTACCTGGCCGTGGTCTACAGGGCGAATGTTATCCAATGGTTTGTAACTATTACTTTCAGGCGTAATATTTTTGTTATTTGAAATATTATCTTTGGCCGGAATACAAAAAAATGAAAAGGGATTGACAAATTCTGTCACATTAACATCCATTTTGCCATGAAAATTGGAGACTGAAGTAATTTTTAGTTTAACTGTATTTTGCATGTAACCATGCCACCATTTTTTTTTAGAAATACCGTGTTTATTTTTACATTTTTTGTTTTGCTTGCACAAGTTTGCAGTTTTGGTTGGTAAGTTTTACACCCGGCGGCGCGAATTTTTTTAATACGCTAATTGGTGTTGCCAAGATGTTGGCAGCAAATTTATCGAAATGTAAACAATCAATATTCAATCGAACATATTAAAAGTAAGTACCTAGGTAAGTATTTAGGTAAAATAAAAATATAGTAATATTCGTTGTCCCATAGTACAAGCCTAGTGTTTGGGTCTAGATAGCGCTGTGTATGTCTTGCAATATCTTTATTAAAACGCAAAAGTTTGTATGTATGTATGCCTGTATGTGACTTTGTTACTCTTTCACGCAAAAACTACTGAACCGATTGTGATAAAACTTGGAATATATGTAGTGGTAACTTGAAATAATACATAGATCAAGTGCATTTATTCCGTTACCCCCGAGAGAACGGGACTTACGCGTGTGAAACCACGGGGCCAAGCTAGTTTATATTAACATAAAAAATAGCAAATAATCATCATCATTCATTCATTAGCAATCAATATACCTATAATAGTAAAATTTTAGCTAAGAGATATCTGTTTACACAATTCAACTTACGCATGACTTACGCAGACAGCAGCTGTCTGTTTACTTCATTTGGTTAGCTTTGTCTGAGATTAGTGCGCACAGGTAAGCTGACCACCAGAAAAAACATAAAATTAAAATATAATCAAAATGTTCTTCAAAGTTTATAGCTGCTATAAACTTTGAATAACATTTGAATTATATTCGAGTATCAAGATCAAGGCCGAATATTTGAAAATAGTGTTTTTTTTACAGTAGCAAAACACTATTTTTAAAATGTACCTAATGTCAAAGACAGATGGCGCTGTGGTGCGTCGGGCGAACGCTTGGCTGCAATGCAGAAGGTTGCGCATCGATTGCCAAGGGGTGCAAATATTTATGCTTAAAAATAAATATTTGTACCTGGTCTGGGTGTATTTCTATGTATAATTTATGAAAATATTTACAAAAGAAAAATAAATATAAGTAGTATATCCGTTGTCTAGTCACCGTAACACAAGCTCAGCAGCTTACCATGGTGCTAGATGGCGCTGTGTGTTGGTCACAGTTTTTTTTTTAAATATTAGTTACACAGTGTAGAAACTAACATTTAAAATGTTATTTACGTCGTGGTTTAAAAAATTACATAAAAAAACAAGCTACCTAACTAATTAGTGCGCGTTACTCGTTCCTCAGAGTTTCAGAAAATGACATAATATTTATTTTATTGGCAACACTTTAGTTTTTCAATTTGACACTATTTCTATTTCTTATCGGTTGTGAACCGATTATGGCCATTAGGAAATTAGCCAGTGTCATGTATTTTAATATAGCAAGTTATTTGCATCGAAACAATCAAGTCGTCAAAGTTAAAGTCAAGTCTAGGGAATCATTTGTAAACACGGCAGCCATTTACAAACATTCTTCACGGAGCTTTGGAGACAACCTAAGTCAATGTTTTGCACCGATTTTCACTTTCATTCCACTTGTACACCTTCACGAAACTAAATTGATTAATATGCCCCCGAAATTAAACAATTTGCACGCATATGAACTAGGTTTCACAAAAATGAAAAATTAGCACCACATCTCCTCTACGAGTTCCCGCCAAGACTCCCTCAACGAGTTCCCGCCAAAAACTCTAATTTGACACTGACATTATTTGTCTATTTCTTATCGGTTGTGAACCGATTATGGCCATTAGGAAATTAGCCAGTGTCATGTATTTAATATATTATGCAAGTTATTTGCATCGAAACAGTCAAGTCGTCATAGTTAAAGTCAAGTCTAGGGAATCATTTGTAAACACGGCGGCCATTTACAAACAATCTTCACGGAGCCTTGGAGACAACACTAAGTCAATGTTTTGCACCGATTTTCACATTCATTCCACTAGTACACCTTCACGAAACTAAATTGATTAATATGCCCCCGAAATTAAACAATTTGCACGCATATGAACTAGGTTTCACAAAAATGAAAATTTAGCACCACATCTCCTCAACGAGTTCCCGCCAAGACTCGACACTGACATTGACTTAATGTACGTTTTTGACTTTGATAATAAAAGATGGATTGTCACAGTGGTTTTTTGAAAATGGCGAAAGTTTTTTGTAGTTTTGGCGGGAACGTGGTTAGGAGATGTGTTGCTAAATTTCCATTTTTATTAAACCTAGTTCAAATGCGTGTAAGTTGTTTAATTTCGGGGGCATATTAATCAGTTTAGTTTCGTGAAAGTGTACAAGTTTAAATAAAAGTGAAAATCGGTGCAAAACATGGACTTTAGCGTTGTCTCGAAAGCTCCGTGAACAAACGTTGTAAAAAATGGCCCCCGTTTTATAATGATTCCCTCGACTTGTCTTTAACTATGACGACTTGACTGTTTCGATGCAATGCAAATAACTTCCGTATTTTAATAATACTTGACACTGGCTAATGTTCAAATGGAATAAGCCATATAAACGGAGAAGAAAAAGAAGAAGAACGTTTTTTGGCGGGAACACGTGAGGAAATGTATTGCTGATTTTTCATATTTGTGGAACATAGTACATAGTTAATTTAAGTAGTATTAAATAGTTTAATTTCGTAAATTGTAAATTAGGTAGCTGCCATTTACAAACAGTGTTTTGTATAATATCTGCCATATTCCAAATGTCCATAATCGATAAACCGATAAGAAAATTAGTAAAATGTAGGTAGGACGCGAAATCGTTAAAATCTAAAGTTAGTAAAAATCAAGGTAAGTTTAACCATGGCACAGAATACAGTACAGATAGGTTCATGGAGGTAATATAATAAGTAGCGATAGCAAAAAAAAAAGGCAACCGATGCGTACAACTACTAAGTACTATAAATAAATAAATAAATAAGTAAACTGTGGTTCTACGACCCACCACCCTTATGAAATCGGTGCTGACACACAGAGAGACTGAGAAGCAGGTGATATTAGATTGGTTCCTTTTATACCTTTTAATTACGGTAACTCAGATTCATAGTACTAATGCAGTACCTACATTGCTGCTTTGTGGTAATCAATGGCGATTACCGCGTTACTTCAAAGTGGCAATGAAATGCATAGTGCCAATCAAATTTAGTTAAGTATCAACTAGATAGATTATACGGGTAAACCCCTGATAACAAGATTTTATGAATACCTAAGTGATAAGTAACTACCTATTGGTTTGTGGATTGTAAAGTTTACACATCGCAAAGCGTAGATGCTTCTACTTACAACGTGGGTAAAAAGAAAAACTTCTTTCCAGCCCTTAATATTATCCGATTCCGCGTGTCATTACTAGGCTTAAACTGAGAAAATATTGATTCCTGGGAAGGCTAGTTTAATTAGCTATAATTATTAATTACACACAACATTAAAAACACCAGTATCGGTTTATGTTAAAGAGGTAAAGGTAAAGTTTTTTTATTAGAGTCACGCACGTGTCATACCCTCTGGTCATACCTAAATATATTTACTAGGTAAACGGGAATCTAACTTTAGTAGGTAGGTAGTAGGTATATCTACTTATAATCGTCACTACGTTCTTGTTGTCTGCAAATGTTAACTAAGCATTTATTGAGATTGAATATTGGTTAGTTAATAAATTGAAACTAACTAACCTAACCTACCCTTACATACTTAGGTACCTACATGTATGTGTATCTATCTTATAATTACCTGTATTATTTATAATATTTATGCAGTTGTATTCTTTATCTAAATGCATATAGCTACCTAGGTACCTTTAATTTCTTCAATCTGAATGAAGCGCAGTCAACATTTGCAGACGACAAGATGGAGTGAGGTCGAGTTGGGTAGGCGGCACCGAGGGTCACGCAGAGGTGACAGGCGGCCGGAGCGTCGAGCGTGTGCGAGATATAACGTGGGGAGGCGGCAGGCGGTGCGCGGTGGCGATGGCGGCAGCGGTGGCGGGCGTGCGGAATGCAGCGGAGACGCGGGGCGCGGGCGGGCGGACGCTGCTGCCGCGGCGACACTCGTGCTGCTCCGTGCTCTCAGTCCGCCGCGCGCCGCCGACACGACAACCGTCAACCGACCGATCTGCGCACCACCACGCCTCTGCAACCACACCGCACGCAGGTACGTACACCTACCTACGTCTATCTATCTACTCAGTATAGGTAGGTACTCACCTACATCACGCGTTACCCACCAACCGACACAACACTTCGGAAGACTCCACTCCGCTCGACCGGTTATTTCCGCCCGCTTCTCTCACCGGATGGTCAGAAATAGCCGCGGTTATCATCATCGGCTACTCCTACTGCTTTTGCGGTTTCGATAGACACTAGGTGCGATCGTCGAATAAATAGTAGGTAGGTAAATTTAAATAGTTGCCGGTCATCGGTAAACTACGGAGTTGTGGGGCTTTTATCAGTGTTACATTATTTATTATTTGCCGGTCGGTAGAGTGCCCCGGTGAGGTCAGCGAGTGCGCAAGGCGAAGTGCGTCTTATCGCGCAGGCCGTAGGGTCGTGGGCGCACGGCGCACACACTGCAAGCAACCGCGCGAACGACGACGACGGACGATGCGAGCACTGTCCGACCTCGGACTCTGTCTTTGCTCCGTTCTTGCGAACCCGCGTCGTGGAATAAAAATAAGCAAACCCAAGTACCTACCTACCTACCACTCGACAATCGACACAGCAACATCTCTCTTCGTTGAATGAAGCGTGGCTATTGTCTTCAATTGATTGATTGTTTAATGTTTCGTAACGTTAGAATTGTGTTATGCGAATGAGAGAAGCAAGAGCTAGAAAGACACATTGTATCTTTTACACAGGGACTCCTTTCAGACATAAATTGGAAGATATCTTGGTGTGTGGAACATCCATTGAAAGAGCAATCGATAGATACCTAGGTACAACGTGACTTATCCATAAAGTCTTAGCAGATAGATTATTTCTTACCGCACTGTTATTGTTTGTCAGTACCTATGACGTGGGCGTGTGCAAACCAAGTGCTGCACGAGTCTCGGTACTTGCCGACATTGGCGATAAGATGCTAACTATCTAGGTATTACGTTACGTAGTCGGTAAAAGCAGCTCCGTAGAAATACTTTGGCACAGCAACTGAGATACTGTGAAATGCGTGTAAAATGCGTAAGTTGCTTGGCAACACGCAGTCCGGTGGTCCTCTGTTGTCTTCAGCAACAAGATGCGTGTCACAGTTACTGAACACGGCAAATGCGCTCTTATCATTCATGGAGCCAGAGATATGTAAAAACTTCTAGATACGTAATAGGGCAAATTTCTTGGCAACACAAATGCAAGCTAGCTAGCCAGAGAAGTCTTAGTTCCATCCCAGCTCACGTCACGATCACCCGCTTGTTATCACACAGTACATTTAGTTCACTTTCACAACATTATTCACAGACAACAATGCCTTCGTGCGTATTTAGGCGATGCACGAATTATACTCCAAAAACTGGCAAAAATATGTCATTTTATACGTAAGTAAAGCTGTATTTATTTATTTTAGTTTATTTATTCAAAAAGTTTTTTTCCAAAAACTCAACGAAGTTTTTGACTTTGACGTTTTATCATTCTCTTCTAACCGCTATGAGATGTCATAATAATATTATGAGATGTCATAATGATATTATGACATCTCTTTCTTACGTCATGCAAGTAGCATTGAGTCTTATGTTTTTAGAAAGAGATAACAATAGTTTCGTCTATTTCTTCTTTAAATTATGTGAATGAATATAAATAATGAGGTTGTATAGCATACTTTGGGCCGCCTTTCAATAATGATTTGTTCTGCAATGGCGTCTCTATAACTTTAATAGACTCATTGCATGGAGCACGCCTTATTATGCTGTGATGTCGTTTCAACAATTATTACACCCTAGGTTAGGGCTGCTAAACGTCCAAATTCGCCAGGTATGGCCCAGTTATTAAAACTGTTCCGTACCGATATCTCCCGGATACCAATCCCGTAGCACTTAATTTCAATTCAATATGCCTATTATAAATACCTTAGGACTACGTATGTAGATTTGTAAGTACAATTTGTACCCGCCCTAGGTATACCGCGATTATTTCATCGTGAATCGTACTATTATTCATTATTCTCATATATTTTCCAGCAATATTAATAATACTACTGACCACTTGAATTTGTTTAATTGAATAAATAATATAAGTATGTTACGGTCACTCGCTCCCTTGAAGTCTTACTAGTCCTGAATAGAAACCACGAGATAAAATATAAAACTACAATTAAATGCACAAAAATCATTGAATACCCCGTCAGCTTTTAAAACATTAATGGCAGCCCTACCCTAGACGCATCGTATGAAACATTCTCGACCTCGTAGCAGGCAAGCTGCGCCGTTTTCGCTTTTATATGTTTAGAGGTTGTGAGGGCATAGTAGCTCGTACCTTACGAGGGAGTTATTGCCTTTGGCGAGTGAGCAAGAAGGGTCGAGATCCCCGACGCACAAGAGTGAAAGTTAGGGTGGTGGGAGATAGCCAGGGGTGGCGGTGGCGGCAAGACTCGACCCGGGCTTCTACCAAGGATTTGCTAAATCTGTGTGAGGTTGCTGAAAAAGCTATATTAAACTGTTGTGTTTCATATCACATGTTTCCACTCCCATTGCGATGAATCATGTTACCACTAACTACTTACGAAGGACATCATAAGACTCGTACTATTTATTCAATTTTTTTTTGTAATTATTGTCATTCAATCTGTAACAAAGAACAGACAGACACTCCCTTACTTACAAAATATTATTTACACATGACTAAGTTATGTGACGTTTATCTCTGTCTCTCAACTTAGAAACTTCATGTGACAGTAAAAGACAAAGGCGATGCATAGTTATGCAGCGCATTAATTGGCGTTTATAAGTAAGGGGGTTAATATTTTCATCCAAAAGTTGCCTCGAAGAAATTGCATTAAGCAATAATAGCCCATTTGGATAGACGAGTCGATGTTTAATTCTGATAGAGTAAACTACTATAACTAACTTTTTTTTTAAATATCATCAAGTTCCGGTAATGTTAAGGGGTGGGAATGAAGGTTTTCTTCTTGTATGAAGAGTCACGAGTCAAATAATCCCCTTAAATAGCTTTCAGTGTTCAGTGTTATGTAATCTTTATTATTTTTTTATTATAATATTATTTCTTAGTCATCTGCTGTGTAAATAAGACTTACATAGGTATTAAACCTATCATTTGACTTACTTGAGTCTAATTAGAGTGCCTAGAGTAGACGATTACATAAAATCAAATCTAAGTAGATAGACTAATTTCAACTAACAATAATATTGATGTACCTACCACCACCTAAAGAACATAGAATAACTCCGTCCGTAGCCCTTTCTACCACCCATAAATAACACTGAAAGCAATCGTTAGTCAAAAACAGTAACCTATAACGTAAGTTTCACCTGCATTAGACGCTTGAATAATTCGCTTCTTTGGCGTCCGTGGTACCTACTGGTAGAACACCACTGCGCCAGCCGCTGCCCTAACGCGTCCGCGGCGGCGGCAGCTGCATTGCAGCTGGCATGCCAAGCCTCTACTCGTTTTGTTTGTCTCGCACAGAATCCATAGATAGCCTGCCACTCTCATATGTTAGTATAGGTACTTACATAAATTAAGCTACTCGTATCATACGCGGGCAAAACGCGAACGGCCGCTGTGAGCGCTCGGTCCTCATAACTTAATTACGTTTGCCTTCAAGCTACATCTCCTCTTATACAGTGTTGATTACATTTTTCAGTTTAACGTTATTTTTTTAAGGTTTTCGTTTCGCTCATTTATTTTTTAATTCGACCTGGGCCTAGCTAGAGATTGGGGATCCGCCTGAATTCAAGTTACGATAGGTTAATCGCTCACTTTGAAGGTATTTTATTCGTGTACGTATAGCATTCCAGTTTTTCTAAAATAGTCTTGGTCATCAAAATACCATTGTAACATAGTCGAATGGTCGGCGTAATCGTCGAGGTTACAAAATAAAATGTACATACGCGATTATAAGTCTGTACATGAAGCGACCAAGCGGCTGCCCGTTGGGTTCCATACAAAAGCCCGAAAGGCAAGCGTAAGATTTCTGAAAGGATCTACGTGTACTCTTCGCGTAGTTTCAGATCCAAGCTCTGAGAAAATAATGTGTATATCTAAAATAATCTAGATAGATAAACGCGTTTTTACCGTTTTTTAACACAGCACGTTAATTACAGAATAAGCGGCCTTATTAATTAAGGACGATCTCTTCCAAGCGACATTTTATGATGGACTGGTATACCTATCCGACGCATCCGAACATTAGAAATCCACACAACACCATAATAATGCAGCAGTCGAACTTTTCAGGAAATTTAACTATCGTCAAAATACTATCGTTTTTGCCAAAATTCGAGTTTTTCTTCCTTTGATTTTATACAGAACGCTTACAATAGTCGTATGTCATATACCTACCTACTATTACCTTCCTACTTACAATCAAAACACTTATTAACAAAGAGATTAATCTAAAGCTTAGTAGGGGAACCTGTGATACTGTGAACCCACTTCTACTGTGGTCCTAATCAAAAAAATCATAGTTCGGGCTTTTCTCCGATACTAGTTAAATACTGTTTCATGGGCCATCAATTGTTACTTACAACTAAGTTTCAAAAACAGTTTGACTAGTAGAAGACCAAATACGATTTAAGACGTGAAAGTAAGTTTTTTTTATTAGATCTTTTAAATAACTTGTTTCCCGTTTTAAAAAGTGTAGTTATCTTTCATGTATGCGTAAACGAACTTATTTGGCCTTGCAATTCAGCATTAAACTGTTAGACTACTTTTTTTTTTCAATTTTCACTAGGAACCTTGAACCTACAAAATCTGTTGTACCTCTTTAAAATTTTCAAATTTAAAACTGATTATTAACTATAATGACAGGGTGACCATTTATTTATTTAAATAAATTGTTTTCTTGTTTAAGCGATTATTAAACTTCATAATGCCTCGAATCAAAGAAAAAAAATGAGCTAATGCCAAATTACGAAAATATAAAAGCAGCATCAATTGAATAAGTATTATGTTTTGTTGAGGAACTGTGACTATTTGTAGAAAGAGGTCCAGGGTACAACATACTACATAGTACATCGGGGTGTTTTACCATGGCCCTGTTTCCTTTGATTTCAACCGTCCAAAAGTCATACTTTGCAATGTTGTGTTTGACTTTAAATATTATCATTGTATACATGGATGATCGTAGAAACATGTGTAATACTTTTGTTACTTCATGCGGCTGTCATTTTTGAAATAAACGCTGAAACAAAAAAATGGGTCCCTAAACAACAGGTTCCCCTAGTGTATTTAGCTACTAATAAATATTGTAGAATATAATAAACACGATACCATCTAACCTTCGAACTAAGCAACTGTTAGCTTGTAATATGGGTTCGAGTGCCACATAGCTGCGGCCTGATTACGTCAACTTTATTGCTAACAAATCTCTATTGAAATTGTTGTGTTCACGTCATTCAGTGACAAACATATTGCCATTGCAATTAAAAGTAACGCCCATAGAAATAAGAAGTAGTAGTACTAGAAAGTTCACTGCGTGCGGCAGTAAAAACGAGCCGAGGAAGAGGACTTAAACTTTACACGTCCTTGTCTGAATATAGCTGGAGAGCTAGCGCCAATATTTGAGTAGATATATTATGATGCAATCTGAAAACTTGATAATATTTATATATATACCTCTCCTTATATACCCCAATACGGATCTGATAATTTACTACTTAAAATTTGAGGGCTACTTATAATTTGAGGGCTACTTAAAATTAGAAGGCTACTTAAAATTTGAGCAGATCTTTATATCCGTATTGGGGCATATTAGGAGAGGTATATTACAAGTTTTCAGCTTGCCTTAAATACATACCCAGATATTGGCGCTAGCTCTCGGTCTAATGGGTGCCTTGGCAAGTGTGCGAAAGGGACACCCGAAGATAAAGTCAGTCTCTGCCGAGACCGTTTTTATATTTGGAACAAGTTATCTTATATTTAATACTAACACCCAGTGAATAGAGTTCAATTTTGTATGACAAGGTTTTTGCAGTGAACCTTCTAGTAGGTACTACTACCTCATCTACTATGCTAGCGCCTGACTGATTTACGACAAATTGTATACCCGTAATAGCAAAAATCAACAATTTCGATTGTTTCAACCGAGATTTGCAACAGAGTTACATAATTCACTAGCTGATAACTGAATTTACTCAAGATGTCTTATACTTTGATGTCGTTGCGCAATCGCCGCGTTGTCGTTCAGCTAAAAAAAAAACAAACTAAAAACACATCAAATAATAATAAAAAACAACTTAACTTAAAAAAACTTTTCAAAAAAAAGGTTTTTAAAAATACTCGGGGTATTTTTTATTTAAAATTTATTTTTTTGAGCGACAAAAGCGCGACAAAGCAACGACAAACGATCATAGTTGCGCGGATTTGCTAACAGAAACTAACAGCATATTTAATTTTGTAATTACATAAACAAGTACCTATTAAAAAAAAAGTACTAAGTAATTTTTTGGGTTAGGTAAGTTTAGCACTTATACACAGGTACATATTGAAAATTCAAAACAATCTTCCCCTCTTTAGATACCTATACTCGTAGATCTATACGCCTCGTAGCAAGCACTCATGTTATAGGTACCTACCTATAGTACTACGTAAAAGCTTGGATGGTCGAACACAGGAGGTCGTCGGGTGGCCTCCCGCTGACGACCCCTGCTTTGGCTAGGTAGGGGGCTGCTGCTTGCTGTAATTTTTTCTCGTGTTGTCAGATTCGGACCTTCACGCAGACTTGGTTCTCTATTGGTGTAATTTGGTTTGTTGTTGTAGAGTATTCGGTTAATGACACATTTCTCTAATGCACAACGAGTGAGTTTTGAGAATTTTAAATTATAAAGGTGATGCTTATAAAGCACAAAAGCTTGTCTAATTGAGCGATTGACCACTATGCGATGCGGTCTTATATTTATTTATTTATTTATAAATAATAAATAAAAAGCTTGTCTAATTGAGCGATTGACCACTATGCGATGCGGTCTTATATTTAGCATGCATACCTACGTAGAAGGCTTCATTCGTGGCGGAGGCGTCACTGCGCCCCGCCGCTGTATCGTCGCGAAATCCATTTGACTATTACCAATATTCTGTGGATATGCCAAATGAATTCACGACGATACGGTGACGCGCCTTCGTCGCGAGTTCGCTTGGCGATATATCTTAGACCTGAGGATGACAAGTCGCGGCCCAAGTCTGCAACCAACGAAAAACCTTGTTTAGGATTTGTTTGGACCTACCTAGTACCTGCTAAGTACGTAGAAGTAGTATGTACTTTGGATGTCGCACCCAAGAATACCAATACCTACTGGTAGGTACCTACTCAACTGCCTACCAATATGTACTTGTAGGTAGATGACGCGACATTCGGTTTCATGTCACTCACTCCATCGTCGAGATAACACAATCAGCGATAGCCTTGCCACAATATTTTTTACTTAGGATTCTGCTCGGTAGGTAAATACTAAATATACTAGCACACTACTACCAACGCAAATTTCATTTTTTTTAAAAACCCCATACTAAGCACTAGGCTTGTTCTATGGGTACTAGACAACGCATTTACTACATATTATACTTTTCTTTTGTAAATAGTACACATATTTTGTTGTTTTTTTTGTACATAGTATACATAGATAGACAGTTAAGACACCCAGACCGGACCCAGACAAATATTTATTTTTAAGCATACCTATGTATTTACACCCAGCGGGAATCGAACCCGCAGCATTCTGCATTGCAGTTGGGCGTTCTCCTGACGCGCCACAGAGGCCGTCATTAAAGACATAAAGACCTTAGTACGAAAGTAGGTACTCGGAATTTGATATAATTATGAGCAATGACGACCTCTGTGGCGCGTCGAGCGAAAATCCAGCACAACGCACGAAGTTACGGGTTCGACCCAGCCTCAAACAAATGTTAGGTACCTATATTATTTATGTAGGTAGGTACTTAGATAATGTCTGTTCGGAAGTTATTTGGGGTTAAGTACACGTATTTATAGCCAAAATAGGTAATGATTTTGCATCCTTTTTAAATAGTTCCTCAAAGTGATATACCTTTTTACCTTTATAGACATTAAGCAACTTAATATCTTTGTAGACCTACCTACCAATAACTTTTACGACAAAAAATATTAAAATCCTAAATAATTGACATCGTTTTGTTATTTATTCAAACTCTTTACCGAATGACGACTAGCTATTTATATTTATAACTAAGTTTAGTCAACTGCGATTAAAAGTAAAACTTTAAAATAGGTTAAGCTTCTATCTAATTAATACGGGACCGTATTTTTTCGCCGAAACTAATTTGCGTGTTCTGTTTCGCCGAATCTTTTGCCGACTAACATTTTTTTACTTGTATTAAACATATTATGTTTAAATTAATATTTAAAATGTTTTGTGATTGTTTTGAGTTTTGACACCACCTCTATGGCACGGTAGGCGAATTCCCGCGACGCAGATAGCTAGTTTGATCCCGCTGTAGAATAAGTGTTCTCTTTAGATACCTCCTTGATGTGTTAACTATGCTTGTTTGCAAAAAAATGTTTACAATTGTGCTGTCTAATATATAAACGAATATTTGTGTGGTGTGCTGATGACTACGCTATCCCCTATGGAACGGGCGTGACTGCGATGTCACTGAAACAAAAAGAGGTCGTTCCGACCGCGTGTCCACGTCAGCAGTCGCGCATCCAGCCAACAATGAGGAGCGGCGCGCAATGTGCTATATATCGAACTCGGTATAGTCGCAGATAGGAGTCGCTTCACCGCCACCGCTGCGCAGCAACTGCTTGTAGTGTAGGCGGCACGTAATGTGTGCGTGTTCGGCTCACTCGCCTCGTTTCAATTCGATATCGTCGCTCGTGTTGAAGTCTCTTCGAGTCGCTCTGCGTTGCGGACGACGCACTCGCTTCACATTTACGATGACCTCACCGAGCAGACTTCGTCGAACGCTTACCGCACCACATAAATAAAACAATAACCAGTCGCAATATCGCAACATAGGCATATAGGTATGTCTTGACAACGCGACCGAAACTAAGTACCTAGTAATCATCCCGTGATAGGTACTTAATTAAGTTTTAATAATATACATACTAGGACAATCCATTGTCGCATAAAATGCTTCGGCATAATCTTTATGTATAAACCTACCTACTTACCTAGTAGGCATGTACTATTGATTGCATGAAACTTATGTTATGTTTTACGCTATAATATTGTTATGTATTTATCCTTACACACTACTAGAGGACACTGAAAGTTATCGTAGGGTGTGTGTGCCAATAAGTAGCCATTGGGATCTTTACTTTGCAGTGTTAGGTACACAAGGTGCCACATATAACTTTGTTAGTCAATAAGAACAAAAAATAATAAAAATTGATTCAAAGATCATTAATTCCATTACTCAGCAGAGTAGGACGTCATTAAAATAATTCTGAAATACGAAGTCGAGAAGGACGGTTCGGTGGCAGCAACGACGGCGGGGCGGGCGTGTTGGCGCCGTGTATAATATGTACCTACCTACTCTACTAGGCTGTAGTTAGATATATGTACTTCTTATAAACTGTACGAGGCCACGTACCACCTGACACGAGAGCAGCTGGCAGCCGGCTGCTTGCTTTTGCGCACATCAAACTCGTTTGCAAAGAAGCTTCAATATGGCGAAGCAACCATTCTACCTAACTACCAGTCAACAACTACGTAGGTACCTAACTGAATTAGCAAAATAAAATAATGTTTTGATGACATAACGTAGAACCACATACACGATGTATAAATTTTTATTTTTACCGAAAATAGGTATGTACACACATCTAGGCAATGAGTCTATTCATTTAGCTACGTTCCAATGCATTCTTTATTTGCAATGAAGTTGCAACATTGCCGCATTGATGAGGAATAAGTAGGTACATTAATCTATTGCACAAGTACATAAATCTACTAGTTCAGCTTAGTCTTCTATATAAACCGTGTATTTCTGAGAAATAGCAGCCGTTTGTTTGATGTCTTTGTTGTGGGATCGCATTGTGGAATGGTTGTCCTTTTGCTTCGCCCGTGATCGTGTTTTTCCGTGTTGTGTGCCGACTTGCGACTGGCGAGCAAACAACGTGTTGTCAGATAAAACAGTCGTACCTATACACTATACTGCGTAGAATATACAAATGTTTGTAGGCAGCAACAGTCGTGCAGACCGCGACACCAACGTCGTCGCTCGACCCTGATAATTCACTGCGCTTATGTTACTTCAACGGCTTCTTACGACACTTTACTTATAGCTACTTACCTGACTGAGTGAACAGTCCCTACACTTTGCATACTATGTCATGTGGGTGAATAGCAGACTCGTTACAAACTTGGGACCAATTTGCACTGCTTTTGTATCTTTTTGACAATGCAACTGACCCACAACAAAGGTGTTCTAAAATTATGGGAAAATGATGTCCGTAGTATCCTATTACTTAATAATTTTTACGATACCCATTCGATATTCTTTGGCTAATATTAATAATGTCAGTCAGTTTACCAGTACCTAATCGTTTGGTAAGTCTTCAAGTCATAGAAAATGCGCGATCTCAGTTTGTTCTGTTGTTATTCATTTTGTTTGTCAAATCCATCATTTGGGTCACCTACGGAAAGTTCGAGCGTTCAAATTGAACGACGACATCGAGAAGTAATGAGTTTAGTCTTGTGTTGTTAGTTGGTTAAGTATTATGATATCGATATTATAATATTGGTTTGGTGGGACGTAGATAATCTGGTGTTATTGTTTTCGAAGTAGATTTGCATAGGTATAGGTATTTAATATAGCTTTGTAGGTAGGTAGTTAGGTACGTATAACAAGAGTACGAAACCGACGTCGTTCGAGGTGCGATGTCCGTGACACCTAAACGAGCGAGCAGCACCTCTGCTATCTGGTGGTTAGATAAGGCACATTATCAGCGGGCCTCCGAGATCGACTGCGGCCGGTCCGGTGTTTGTACCGTCGGGTTGGTAGTGTCGATGTCGGCTCAGGCAACGAGTGGCGAGGCGAGCGCGTCGCACATGTGGCGGAACGTGCAGCCGGGGCCAGACGCTTGGGGGAGCGGGCGAGCCAGGGACGGCGTCGCCGGCACACCGGCACGCTGCCACACACACACATCCGATATTACACTCGTCTAACACGACGACGACGCCCGCGCCCGAGGAGCGTCACCGCGCCTTATCGCCGACATCTTTAAACGAACACAAGTCACGCCACCCGCCACTTGGTACGAAATCCAACTCTGTTGCCGCGATGGCCGTCGACGCGCCAGCGGCTGCACTCCTTTCATTGTGCGCTATTAAGTGAGCGCCGTGCATCGCATAGCAGACTTCAAGGTCATATTAATTACCAGTTGTACCGGTGTCATGCTCGTTAACAACACTGCCGTATCAATATCTATCTCTGTTTCTACGTACAGAATGACGAACCTACCAACGCAACGACTGCGTCAATTGTTCGACACAAGTACCTCCCCTCAATAATTTGCGAGCGCAGTACGTACCTACTTACTCAGTAATATGTTGGCCAGTATGGCAACAAAGTTGGTATGTACTGTTTGTTAGGATCTAGTGGGTATCTACCTACGTACCTGTATGTTGAATAGTTATTTTTGCAATTGTTGCAATATTTTGGCTTTTGCGCATTTTAACTAGGTTGCATCTTGAGTCATTTTCCTAAAAAGAAGTACCTACCTAGAAACTAAACAAATAGAACATCATTTACATCGTTAATAATGGTGGTTGTTAACATTGTTAATTAGGTATCCACCCGTTCGCATTGACTGCGTCTTGTAGAGTCGTATCGTTGCCTAATCAGTACCTACGGGCGGGGTGTCCTCATTTGAAACATGTTAGGGTTCGTTCGACGACGCGAATGGGGTGTATAACTACGGTACGTATCTCGTCTCTACTTTAGGTAGGGCAGGCAGGGTGTTCTTGCGGCGACCATCTGTATCGATCCCGGGAGGGTGGTGTGGGTCGACATCCCGTCGCCTACGTCGTCAGTGGAGAAGCGGCTCTGGCAAAGCTTCCGTGAAATCCAGGCTAGAGGCTGTCGGGTGGGTGATAAAGGAAAACTGCCTACGTAGCCGGCCCCTGGCGGGTATTCGACGTGTCGATGGCGTGTTGTCGCGAAGCTATATATAGCGCGTGTTGAAGCCGGTGTGGCCGCGCCCGCCGACCGACACTCCGCCGCCGCCGTCGCCGCACTCCGACAACAACGCCCGACCGACGAAAGGTCAATTGGCGCGCAAATTATTTGCGTCGCAAAATCTGCAACACGCTGCACTATAACTCCATGTCATCAATAAACTCTGCAAATAATTTAAACATGTCTTCAGCATTAATACAACGTTAAATCAGTTGTGATGTCGTAACTTAAAATAACATTTTTCGTATTATTTATTAGGGTTTGGAAATCCGTCGTCATTTGTTGGCATCGTATTAGTAGATACGTGCAAGAAGTGTAGCTATAGGGATCTAAGTATCTATCTACTAGGTATTTGATGCATATTACAGTATACTTACTTACAATTCAAGGATTTTGGGTGAAGAAAACTGGTGCCTTTCATGGTTTTGATAATACGTCGTTTTTTGTCAACGAACGCTGCCTGCGCAATAAAGTTTTTACCCATTATTTAAGAGTTAACTTTGATACAACATAGCTTATGAATAAATAATAAGTAATCTTTATTAGTTTTCCCATCAATCACTACTTATTTGTAAATAAAATTACAATTAATCTATTTTTATTGCAAATCTCTTTAGTTGTCATTATAAAGTTTCGGCGAAAAGTAAAAAAACTGTCTGCGAAACGAAATGTTAACTCATTTGTTTTTAAGTTAGGTGTAAGTATTATAAAGCTAAACAAAATTGAATACCTTGCAAAGTAAATTATTCCTTATTCATTGTGCAATGCAAATGTGCATATTTTATTTAGTTTTTAACTACATTATCAACAACATCATGTGATTTTCCCGAAGTGATTTAGCAGCAATGAAAAATGGAAGTAGGTATAGATTTACCTACCTATCTAGCTAACGCTGCGCGATAGTATCATAAAGGTACCCAAGTCTAGTTATTTAACGATGCCGATGGTAAAGACATTCCAGAGATACGATAGTAGGTAGGTACGATACCCTGAAATCAATCATACGTTCATTTTAATTACACAGCCATAGCACAGTAGGTACCATATTAGTACCTATGAAATAAAAGCGTATTTCCTCTTCGCTACAAACTGTACTATGACTACAGTGTAGCGTCAGTTTTCATACAATTCTTTTAAACTGGATTGCACGTTTCCTTCGGCGTCGCATCTCGTATCTATTCCGTGCTTGGACCAACCAGACGCATAAGGACAAGAACGGGTTTGAACAAGAGGTGGTCAGTGAGTGTGGAGGCCGTGCCGAGGTGAGCGTCACTCAGGTACTCAGAGTTAGTCACGCTTGGAATGCCTACGCTCGATCCTCCTACAAGAACGATGCAAACATGACGAAACTAAGATATACATACATACATACTACACAAACATTCTGTATCAGGCACACGTGTGCCGCGCTCGGTGTCGGATACCTACCTAGCTATACTTTACTACTACGGGATAACAGCGGGAGGCTAAAAGTTATTGAACAGCATAGGAAAGAATTATAAAGCACGTTTATTTAATGAAGTAAAAAAAATATTTTAAAACTGATTTACTTACCTAAGGTGGTAGAAACTTCTTAGCCAAAGAGGGCTGTCTCGTTTTACTAGGTGACATTAATCGTCAGCGAAAATGAGACAGATAAATCATTTCTTAGCTACCTACCTAACGCTAAATATTAATTGATTGATTGATTAACGCTTTATTGTACGCAAAAACACAAATTAGATAAAGAAAAAACTAAAATACGTAATGGGCAGCCTTATTGCCTATGGGCGATCTCTTTCAGGCAACCAATGAATAGACAAGACTTAAAGAATGGAATGGGTAATATGTTGAACGTCTAACGAACAGCTATATTTAGACTGTTGGTATTTTGAAGACTAGTTAATTAATCCATACCAAAATGACCTACGGTACCTACCTACCTACTAATACAATAATCGTGCCAATTGTTCGACGACGTCTACAATCCCCATTATCATTGTGCTAATGTGGTATTGTTATACGTCGAATAAGTACCTACCTACAGTAATGCAAGCAATCGTCTCAGGCAGAAACCTATAGAGCGCGCTTAGACTTTGCTAAGCAAAAACTTTGACTCAAGACAATTTTGGTATTTATAAAGCGATCTTCGCAACTGTCCAAAAGTTTTTGGTTAGCAAATTTCAAATTTAGAATGTAAACCAATCAAAAATAATGACCTAAACTTTGGTTCTCTGTTATGAACTTATGACTATGAAGATCTTCTTACGTATTCTACTCTTTCGTATTACAAAATGAATTTCGGCTAAAAATTTAAATTCAAAGTTTATGCTTAGCATACATTTTTGCTAAGCTAAGTCTGAGCGAACTTGGAGTTAACGAGGATTTCACCCTCAGAATTCTAACAGTAGGTAGTTAAGTAGTCATCATGTCAAGCACTTCGGCTTAGTTATTAATTTATTATCGGATCATCATAATATACTTTCGATTATTATCATAGATAGTGGCTATTCTACAAACAACGTTCGAATTTTGTTTTGACCTTTTCAAAGGCGTATGAGTAATTTCCCGAACAATTTGACTTTAAAATCAATGAAGCTCGGCCGTCTGAGCTGAGCTTAAAATGCTTCACTGTGAAGAGCGATAACCTTCTCTTTTATAAAACCTGTAAAAAAAATAAAAAAAAAATTACCCCATGAGTTTCTTGTGCCTTCTTTTCATTGGAGGTCGTGTTCTTTTGACGTTTACTCGACGTTTCTAAAAAATATGTAATAACTAGCTGTTACCCGCAACTTCGTCTACGTAGAAATAGTGCATAGCCGACTGTTTTTATTCATTACTCAGGTTCTACTAATTGGATTTCGATGTAAAGTATACCGAAAATAGAACTAATTATCCAATATTGAAAACTAGATTCCAATCGGATTAGTAGTTTTAATTGTAAAAGAAACAAACAGACAGACATACATATGAATTTTAAAATTATATAATTTTGTTCTACTACTTTTCCTAAGTCCCTAGAACTTTTTTTAATTAACAGATTTTTTGTCCTCTTTTCCTTTATTAAAAATATAGATAGATAGATAGAAGAAGATATTTAAAATGATACAAATATTTGAATTTTAATTTGAATCTGTCTAAATTCTTTGCTTCATACCTTACCTAATCCCAGCTCAACCGGACGGAAACTGGGCTCAAATTGGCATACAGATACAGCTAAGAAAGTACGTTATTTGGTAATTCGTAATTTAGTAGAGGAACTTCACGGATAAAACTGAGCGATCGACACGCGCCTGTACACGGTGTCTCGGCGAGGGTAATATAGTATAGCGTAGTATTAGCGTCCTTAGTGGTTTATTATGCTATATTTAATAAAATCATGTTATTTAAGTTCTTTTATATGATAATAAACGCAAAAAAAATATAAGCCTAAAGGCAACCTCTTTCGGCTTATATTTTCGGCTTCCAGACGCCTGGCGACCAAATACCTACCTACGTGAGCTCAAAATTTTTTTTTTTATTATTTTGGCGTAATGTTAACTGGAATCAGTTTTCATGGTTATATTTTACCGGATCTTAATCACGTGGTATTTATTTATTTTCCTCTTTAAGTACCTCAACGTTTAGCCTATGTTACAATAGTCTTGGTCACGATCAAGAATTCTTGTGGATTTAAAAGTTTAGAAAGGTTTCTTGTTTGGTTTTCACAGAATTATCAGCAACGAAAGCTACCCAAAGATACAAAGATAGTTTTCTCTCAAATTCAAAAGAATACAGCTTTTGTTACTAAATGCGGATTAAAATAGTAACACCGAAAACTAAATGTTCTTTAATAAAACACAATATTTACCGGGTTTTTCTTGCGTTGCGGGTTAGCTCGGTCGTTGATAAAATGACGTTATTGAATATAACGTCATTTTATCAACGACCGAGCTTTCGCCAACTTTACAGTTGGCTTTTTCAAGGTTGACTTGATTTTACTTTGATATCTACATTTATTATTCTTTGCCCGTATCCTACTTTAAATACAAATAAAATTTAAATCCGACTTCAAAAAAGAAGGTTCTCAATTCGGTTGAGGCAATTTTTATAACTAAAAAAGACAATCTTAGCATTAAGAGCAATCTCTTCAAAGCATTGCTGCTTAGTCGTAGAGCTATGTGATGTTAATGAATAAATACGTAGAACTTGGGCACGTATTCTATAACTAAATCGTCTCAACATCGCATCGCCTCAGCATTGTTAGATTTTTCTAAAAACAACCGCTCAGCATTTGTTGGTAATTTTGCAAAAATCACTAACAAAGATTTTAGCGAATGTGCAAAATTTCCAAAAATACAAAATGAACCGTTTTTGTTACGAACAATTAAACAATGCTGTGATGCGATGTTGACAAGATTTAGTTATAGAATACGCGCCCGGAGCGTAGTATTTGGCTAAACCATTTCCCAGAAATTGGTACGTAACCTTATTCGAACATCAAACGAAAGCAAAAGTGTCCTCAATAAGTCGAGATGGCTCGGTGAGTTCAGGAATCCAATAAAATGAAAGTGAATGGCATACATAATTTATATAACATTAAACATTTATTGTAAGACATGTAATAAAAATAGGTAGACGACGATGGTCCGTTATGAGTGCATCTATGCATCAATGAAATTATGTAGGTAGGTACATAAATTAAACACGGCTAGTATAACTGTAGCTTACAGAAATAGGTTCTCAAGAAGCGCGCGTGTTAAGGATTCTGCAATGTCCTCGAAGAGCGGATGCTATTTTCGTGATCATTGTGACAAATAAACAGGCGGACGTCACCGGGCGACTGCGGCCGCCCGACATGATCGCCACTCGCCAGCGAGCGCAGCGATGTATGTAATCTACCTACCTACCTACCTACCATTGCATAGGTAGACGTCATCGACCGCGGCCGTGGTAGAGTCGACTCGACATTAACTCGGCATCCCTGCATCCCCGGGCCAGCGGCGCTCTATAAATACCAAGCAGGTGTGGTAAGCGGGGTAGGACGTGCGGGGCAAGGGGCATCCGCCTCTGCAGCGCTCGAACCGCTCGCAGCGGCCAACGGACCTTTGCGACGCCATATCGATTGCGAGGGCTCCCCCTGCGGCGCGCCGCCTCCATTGTACTCTAGCTTGGGATGCCTTCTCCGAGCGTTTCCTGCGTCGGCCCTGTCTGCCGGCTGCCGGCGTACCGCCCGCCCCGCACCGCGCTCAGCCCCCTTCGTTCGCCCTTGCCTTGTCCCGAGAGGACACGTCCGTCCGGCACCTGCCTCTTGTTTGAGTGCTTCGTACCATGATGTGGGTATCGTCCTTTATTTTCTTTTTTGGAAGCATCCTTACAAAGAGTTTTGGTTGAGTGAACGCGCAGTTATGAAGTTAGTTTGGCATTATTAAGGTAACCTTGATTCAGTATGATAATAAATAATACAATAAGTAGGAAGACCTTAAAAAGTCGTCAGTTCATTAAGTTGACATAAAACAGCATTATCTTATACGTATAGAGAGAAAACTTTAAAAGTCGACATTTAACACCATAACTCGACTGTACGGTACTTAGTAGTAGATCGATTACGAAATACTAATATGACAGTTCTTATGGTATAATTAATTACTTAGTTGCTTTGCTACTATTGTGTAGTCGAATCCGTTTCATAAATAAACGGTCTGCGAAGTGCTATTTACCACCAAATTATTTATGTATGGAATGGCGGTATTAGTATATCTGGAAATTATATCTAACCTAACCATGAAACGGTCACCCATCCAAAGAGTGAATGAGCCAGATGTTGCTTTCCACATAATCGTAAACAATTACCAGATGTCTTTGACAAGCCAAGAAAGCCTTAGCTAATTCTGTGTAAATTCTACGTACCTATTTTCTTTATTTATCTTTTACTTTTCCGATGCCACTTTGTTGTTTAAGTTCTTCTAATTAACTAATTCGCTGCTAACTGAGACTAGGGCGATTTCAAATCTCTAACTAAATATGGCACATAAAAAGAAAGAGGTGGCTACTACTACTTTACTTTTTATTTATCTTTTAATACCAAGGTCTATTTATTTTGAAGTCTTATTTATTTCAAGTAGTTTTTTTGTAAACCAACTTAAATAAACAACTGATGTCTCAAAAATATTATTTTTTAAATATAATTGCTTAATAAAAGACATCAACGCATGTCATTTTTTAAGAAATGCTTTGGTTTTTCACTAGACTTAACCATATTTAACTAAGCTGTTGTTTAATTCGACGAAGTATTTTAACCAAAGATTTTTTGGCAGTCGAGCGAGCTTGAATGGTGTTAAAGTTAGTAAAACGACTCGCAAAGAAACTTTGACCTTGAAACCTTGAAACTATTATGGTAACTTCGAGTTCGGTATCAAAATTGGCAAGTGTTTGACATGATAATACAGTAGGTATAGGCGGTGGTAATAGTTGCCTAGATGAGAGGCGTTTGTCGTTCGTTCGCTACTCGTTGATCGCTTAGGTAGTATCTTTCCAGCAACATGCTTTGGTTACTTTTCTCCTAAAAAATGGCGCAGCACCACTCGTCATTGGATAGCGTCAATTAGCTATTATCTTACTGGAGCCTTGGTAGCTTTGCTTAAATAACATCATAAATCTACTTATTATACATTCATCTATACCTACTTATACAGCTCATTAACACTGAGGTCGCGTCGCTCGTGCACAAAACAACGATGACGTGATAAGAACGAAGAGCTCCGCCTAATTAGTAGTGTTGTCGAGTGGAGGTCGTTCGTGGGTACGACGACGGCTCCCTCAGCTGTCGTCGAGGAGGATGTAGGTATAGGAACATGGTCCCTGCGGCAACGGCGGGCCGCACCCACGCGCGCCCTCGCTCCTCGACCCGCCGCGGCCGCCTCTTGCCGGCTGACGGCTGCCTGCGCCTCATTCAGCCGAGGACGGTCTCGCGCTCCGCACACGTGTCGCTCGGTGCCGGTCGGTCGGTCGCTCGGTCGGTTGCAGCTCGCCCCGCACACTTCTCCCGCCGCGCGCCCTCCCGGTACGTTTAACCGACACCGACTATTGTTTTGTTGCAGCGGAGTATGCTACAGCAGATGCCCTCATCGCTTAGCACGCTACTCATCGAGGACATTACTAACGCGCGCCCGTTTCCACGACGTTCCTTAAAAGATATCTTATCGGATACGTCTTCGAACGCAGAATGTTTTGAACTTTCGCAGCGCGAGATAACGCAGAGTTATAATTGTGATAAGTGCAAGTTTCGAGCGGACAATCTTCGTGCTTATCTCTGGCACGTTCGCGAGGTACATTTTGGATTGTTTAAAATTTATGAGTGCCCGAGTTGTTTATACGCTACGACTGAGCAATACGAGCTTTTGAGACATATGCGAATGCTTCACGAAGAAACGTCTTTACTTCCTAATAGAATGGACGCTGATATTTATGATAATAATGCCGATAATTCGGAGCGAATGGAAGATTTACTGGAAGAAATAGAAGAATGCGACGATTCCCCGATGGAGGAAGAGAGTCGAGACGAGCAGCCAGAAATTGACGAAGCCGTCAACGAACCCCGTACCTCCAGTGGTGCAAAGGCCAAAGGAAAGTTCTTTTCATGCGACAAATGCCACTACGTTACTCACATAAAAGCGAGGTACACAAAACACGTCAAGTACCACTCAATGCCTATGATAAAGTGCACAATATGTGAATTTCGCACGCCATACAAATGGAACTTGGATCGTCACATGAAGAACCACGGTGGGAGTGGAAGTTTCGTGTGTTCGAAGTGTTCCTTCACAGCGGACATCAAGCAGAGTCTGACAGTGCACGAAATGAATCACCACATGCCGCCCATCGGTCATTGGGTCGCGTGTCGTCGTCGCAACCGGGTGGGTGCCAGCGACTTGGCAGCCGCGGAGCCGGTACTCCCCAAGGAGGAGGAAGGGAGCGGCGACTCGCGCTCCTCTCACTCGGCCTCGGTGAGTGTCGCTCGACTCGCATGCACGCAGCACGCCGCGTGCCGTATGTTGGTTGCCTTGCCCATCTCCCCTCGCTGTCCTATACCTCCACCCCCCCCCCCATCCCCCGCACACATTGCACCGCTCTGACGTCATCGCCTTGCCACTCTTATCATCAACTAGCACTCGCATGCAATTGCACACTGCCACCTCTAACACCATTCACTGAAATCTGCATGTTAAACTAGAACAATAGGTTGTCCCAAATGCAAAGCTGGATAATTTAGTTGCACTGTACTGTTTATGCATGATTGTACGTAGGCGTGTTAAATGAGTAATCTATAATTGCCCCTATCTGTAGGTAATTTATTTATTAAATATATTTATTTTTTATAAAGGAATAAATCCGTTTTTAAATAGGCTAATCTGCATTTTACATTAGCGTAGATTATTCTGATAGTCCCCTATTACTAACCTATGACCACGCGTGCGTGTATATTGTAATCGCCTAGTGGCGTTAAGTTCGCCCTCAAATATAACATGTTCGAACGATCTCTCCTTTGAATTCATTATGTGAGTGTAAGTAAGAAGTAGTTTTGAGATTGGTAGAGTTACGAAATTATATATAATAATATTATATTCTGAATTATTTTGATTCACATCGTACATAGGTACATCTTGTATCTATTAATAATTATATTCTAAATGATTATTACTCTCGAAAGTCGTAAATACACAAATTGAAATCCGATAAATGAAGTCACTCGATCGCCAATAAGATTCATCAAATATTCAAAACCAGGAGCTTCAATCAAATCTTTTTTCATAAACGATTATTAAACCTATGTTAGGGAAAAACCATTTTTGCAAATAAAAGACGTTTGTTAACTAAGTACTTACCTAATTAGTAAATATGTTTAACCTATTGAATAAATAAATGGCCCATATTGGCCGACTGTCGTTTTGAGAAATCGAACTCAACAGTATAACTTATTAACCTAGCATCTTGAGTAAGGTTGGAATTGGAACTGTGTGTTTTTAGTCGCTTAATAGGATTTGGTACCAGTAAGGTACCAGTTATCGACAGAGTAAGGTAGGCTAGGTTAGGATAGAGCTGTGATCGGTAGGTCACAACTTATGAAAAGGAATTCCGTTGAGTAAATACCGACCTACCCAATCTCATATCAATCATATTTTGATTACAAATAAATAATCATATATCAACTTAGTACTTAATTTAGTCCTTTTCCAAATTTCAGGATGCAATGGGACTCCATAATCATGAAAAAGACATAGTGAGTTGCAACAGTGACTCTAATGAAGCACCATCTTCACAAACAAACAGAGATGATTTACCATCAGGCCAAATGTCACCAAACTCCGGAAACGAAGACAGAAAAAACAACAAAAGAGCACCTCGGCCTATACCACAACTAATACCATTAAACGCTTCTACACCAAACCAAAACAAATCCGGCGAACCACCGGCTAAAAAGTTTAAAGAATCTTCAGACGCAAGTAAATTTGAATCATTGCCAGACGATATTTCTTTAATACCAGTCAACGCTCCAAAAGAAACTGCAGTGCGCAAGAAAAATAATTCATTCTTCGACAAATTAAAAGAGCGGCTCCTAACGGAAACTGGTAAAGAAGGTTCGCTAAAATGCAAAAATTGCGGGTTCGAAAGCAAATGTTTGTCGGAACACTCGGTTCATGAGAAAAACTGCACAGCTCAATCTAATCGAGTCATGTTGAACACTGCGCTTCCGAGCATGGGCTCTACCCGTTGCCAAAACTGCAGACACAGATGTAAATCTAGTGCCGACCTATATGTACACATGCAAACATGCGGGAAGAATTCGAACACGATACCAGAAACTTCGGAAAACAGATATGAAAATAGTAATAAGGCCAGCACTTCCAAATTCGAGAAAGAGTCTGAACCGCATCCAATGGAAAATGTTGTGTTTGTTTGGAACAATATAGGCCAAGACGCTAACAAATTCGATAGACCTCTAGACATCAATATCAATGACGACTCCACTCTTCCCGAACACAATAGAAGCTATGACGTTGAACAGGTCGATGATAACGAAGGCATGAACTTATCACCGAACAGTTTATCCCTTGGAAAGAACGTTTACAAATGTCCAGATTGTAAGTTTTGGGCGGCAACCGCCTCCAGATTTCACGTACACATCGTTGGGCATCTAAACAAGAAACCTTTCGAATGTTCACTTTGCAAATACAAATCTAACTGGCGATGGGACATAACTAAGCACATAAAGTTAAAGTCGGCTAGAGATCCGGAGCATTACGATGCTAAAGTGCTAATGACTGATGAAACGGGTAGAAGAAACTACAGCAAGTACAACAAGTTCTTAGCTGTGCCAGTTTTAAATGAAAATGGTGAGAACGAGTTTCACTACATTGATCCGAATACCACGATGGACTCTACTATGGAGGTGGACGAGACGTACAACGACTCAGGGGATATGACCATGTCTTCAGATATGCAACCGCTGAATTTGCAGACACAGCCCAGCGAACTCAAATACGATTTATTGGACAACGGAAACCCAGAAAGCAAAAAAGCAAAGAAAACCTTATGGAAATGTAAAAAATGCAACTACAAGTAAGTACTTAACATTTTAAACACTATTTAGCTTACTGGTATAGTATTAGTTTACTTACTAGTGTATAATGCACCTTGCGGTTTTATTACCAGCGCAAGTCTCGATCTCGTTAAAGTATTGGGGTAAAAGGTAGCCCATGTGACTACTAATATCCAATTTAACTACTATAATAATGTCATTTATATCGGTCTGGTGATTTTAGAGATTACCCCTAACATATGCACATAGGACATGTTCCATTATTATTATAAACATTAGTAAACCTATCTAAATGTTACCTTGTAATTTTCCAGAGATGCGTCCAAAGAGGCACTGTTGGAGCATGTAAAGCAGCACTCCAAAGGCGAGGGCAGTGCAGACGACCCCAGCAAGAAGGGCGAAAACGTGCCTGATCCCGCTGACCTAGCCTATCGCTGCGGTCATTGCAATCAGCTCTCCAACTGGAAACACGTTATACAGGTACATACATTACATATTACAATATCTTTTACACATTTTGTTATTGAAATAATAATTTTTACGTCAACAAAAAATGTTATTCTTGATGGAATGATTTTTTTTTATTCCTAATGGAATAACAATTTTTGAGAAACTATTCTGCTGCTCTGATAGCAGTAAATTACTCACTTTTGAACTTCCATCAGCACTAGGTTAGGGATCGAAATAGCACCTGGAACCACCTTCTCAATGCTAAATTGGTTACGTTATGCGTTATATTTTTGAAGAATTTGGTACCTATCTATACTTTTGTTAGATAGAGTGTGACAATTTTCAGTGACAATATAAAAAGCACTAAGTACTTAAACATTTTTATAATAATCTACAAACAGGGTAAAATATAATTGCACCCACATAATAATATATTAACTATCCTGAAGTTAGGCAGCTAAGCTAAAAATTAAAAACTGCACAAATTCAGATTAATTTATGAAATTGTATTTTAGTTTTAAATGGGTTTAAAAAAATTGTAAATGGCTTTGCTCCTTAAAGCATAAAAACGCTAATAACCTTAATGCGCGGTATTCCAAAGATTGTTTTACTCAGTTGCATCTTATATCTAAATTATACAACTTTCATTTTTTCAGAGGCACTGTCGCCTGAAGCATGAAGGTATTATAAAGGTGATCACGACTGTTAGGCCGAAGGTAGATCCTTCCCAAGCGGGCAACAACGAAGTATTTACCGACGCCTGCACGAAATGCCCCTTCAAAACCAACGATAAAAGGCAACTCGTTGACCACATGCAACAACATCAACCTTCAGCCCAGTCCATCTTCAAATGCTACTTCTGCCCATACTTCGTAAAGGACGAACAAGACTTGATCCAACATCTCCTTCTGCACGGCATAACGGACCCCGAAGATTATATTGCCAAAGCGATGGGTTGTAGATCCCCCCTTCCGGATCAACAAGCTATATTAGCCGAAGCAGCTCAACCAACCGCCGGTACCACAAAGAGGCACAAATGCACAGAGTGTCCGTATGAAACCAATAGCAAATCTCAATACATGTACCACGAACAGTTTCACAGACTGCCCGCAGATACACCTTATAAATGTCCCGAATGCAATTACAGTGTATCTAAAAGGCATTTGCTACATCAGCACCTTAGAGTTCACGGGATTCATACGAAGAAAAATGAATCCGAAGCTGAATTGGAAGCTTCCACGTCGTATCAAAACAGATCAGAAATTAAGTATGAAGAAGTTAAAGATATACCGTATGTTTGGGTTTCGGCAAGAAATGAGTTCCACAAAATGTACAAATGTCGATATTGTTCGTACGTTAACTCCCAGAAATGCAAGATTCCCAATCATGAAAAGATACACTGTCTAGCGTTCGAAAATAGCGAAGTGATAATTTATAAATGTCTAGAATGTAAATTTACATGTGATAATGCCGGAAGATTGGCTGAACATTCCAAGAGACATGGATTGTTGTATGGTCGAATTTACAGTAATGTTGAAGATGATATACCAGATGAAGACCAAATTGCAAAACTACGTCGAGTAATCGAATTAGATAAAGCTGCGACACCTGATGATACAACTAAAGAAGAAACAATCGAAGACGGCACTGAAACAAAAATGCTCTATTTTTGTCAAAAATGTCCGGCTAGATACTTCATTGAAAGTGAAATTAAAACGCACGAAAAGAATCATGATTTAAGTCATCCAAACAAATGTAAACATTGTGAATTTTCTGTTCCTGAAGAAAGTGATCTGGCTAATCATTTAACTGTGCATTCCGATGAATATCACATTAAAACTAATATGCTTAACTTCGTCCACAATTCGCATTCTCTGTACAGAGAGCCTAGATTAGAATCAATTCGTAATCCGGATACCTGTGAAGTTTTTTGGATAATATCAACTGCACCCGTTAAAATAATCGATCCCGTTGAACCACACATCAAGATAGAAACGAAACATTCGTCTAAGCAATATTGTTGCAAAGAATGTCCAGCGAAATTCTTTAAAAGTTCCGCATTGACATATCATGTGGGATTACACGGTGGAGAAGGCGACCATAAATGCAAAAAATGCAGTTATGCTGTTAAGAACGTCGGTAATTTAGCCAAACATGAACTACTGCATGAAAATGAGAATAAACAACAAAACAATGAATACGAATCTGGAGACGACGCGGACTATAAAAATATTCCATTGTCAGGAACAGACTTGTTCCAAAGAAAAACAGAAGCTCAGAAAAGAGTACTCACCGACAAAGATAAACTAGTTAAACCAAACGACCATTTTCCGCCAGTATTGCAAGCTGATCCACAGTTCGGTTACCTCATGCATGGTAATCCAGAATTTATTTATCCGACTTATCTAAAAAATGGTCGCCAAAAAGAAAAACGTTATAAATGCCATAAATGTCCATCAGCGTTTGAAAAGAGAGAACAATACAAAATACATCTATCGCTCCACGGTTCTAAACAGAGATACAAATGTGAACTTTGTGATTATTCAGTCAAATACTATGCAAACTACGTCCAACATATGAGAAAGCACCAAATGAACGATGAAGCTCAAGCCGAAAGGAAGAAAAACAACAATGATTTTACAGAACCTAATACTCAGGAAGTGGAAAAACATGACGATAGCGGCGATAATATAAAGTTAGCGATAAAAACGATGCCTAAAGGGACTCCTAAGAGTGATTTCCAACAATTCTCCATTAGAGATCAACAGACGCTTAGGTTATTGCAACGTAGGCGATCTATGGCTAATGGAACAAAGGAGGCGAACGCGTCTGAAACGATTTCACCGGTGAAAGAACGCAAGCAGCACATGTGTCTGCTATGTCCCTACACAAATCAACGACAGGACGCTCTCACTAACCATTACAGAAGGCACGATGCCCAAGATGTCGTCAACGGCGGAAGTCACAAATGCTCTTATTGTGATTTGGTTGTCGTCCAATCACATTTCCTGCGTGACCACATGAAAACTCATTTCAATTATCATAAAAATCTTACTCCTGAATGTTTTGTGGCGAACGAAGATGTTAGTTTTATTATTAAGAAATTAGATGAGGAGTGCGAACCGATTGATCTCAAGTTAGATATGAAGAGCAAAATTGTGCCGTGCAATGACGAAAAATTATTTGTAAAACTTAAAACAGGTGAACTTGTAGTTGAATAAGCCTTTGTTCCCAACGAGTCACACTGTAACCTGTAACACTGTGACTCGTTGGGAGAACTTTGTAAAATATTTCCCAACTAGTCACACTGTAACACGTTGGGAGACCTTTCTTAAATCATTCCCAACTAGTCACACTGTCAACCTGCTGATAGGCATACTGTTACACGTTTATTTTATTTTTGGCTCTATTTATATAGGTAAAACTTTTTACCAATCTTTGACTCAAAGATTCGAACCTATTCTTTTAAAATGTTACTAATTTTCCTAATCTTGATAGCCTACAAAGCTATACTTTGACCTTTTGTTTACCTGCTAAAATATTTATCCCTTTTTAACAGGGAAATAAAATACAACCGACAAACGCACTAACTATTATTGACTTGCCTCTGTCATTAATCATATTATTTTTTTAAAAAGATCAGGTGTTTTATTGCTCTCAACTTGTTTACGTAATTTCCTAGGTAATGTTTTTTTTTAAATCGCCGAAATAGCAGCCGAATAGGTATGACATTCTGAGCTTCTTTATCTGTTAACACAATATAACACTTAATCTTATTTTTTCGCAGAAGCTTAACCCAAAGCTTGTACTGTACAAACATAAATATGAATCATCAGGAACCCTGTTAAAGCTCGTAAAAAAAGGGATGCAAATATGATGTATAGGTTAAGTTATACGTTTAAGTCAACGCTTATCAGTGCACGCCTCACTACATACCATGGAGGAACCCGCTTCTACTTCGGCAGAACTACAACAGGATTACAATACAAGTTAATTAAAAATAATGGTGGGACTATTTTGCTACGTGCCGGATATCAATTTTACTTCAGACGAAAACATAAAAGTGGTTTAACAGTGTAGGCGTGAACAAAACGAAAAACTTGCAAAGGGATCCTAAGACTAAAAGTAAGTGCTTATTTGATAAATATTTTCCACTATTTAATGTGAGTTTTGAACAGCTACAAAGTCAGTAGCAATGTATGTTTGCCTACTGAAAATCAGCAGTTTACTTCGAACACCTAAAAACATTACCTAGGAAATTACGTAAACAAGTTGAGAGCAATAAAACACCTGATCTTTTTAACAAAATAATATGATTAATGACAGCGGCAAGTCAATGATAGTTAGCGTTTGTCGGTTTTATTTTATTTCCCTGTTAAAAGGGATAAATATTTTAGCAGGTAAACAAAAGGTCAAAGTATAGCTTTGTAGGCTATCAAGATTAGGAATATTAATAACATTTTAAAAGAATAGGATCGAATCTTTGAGTCAAAGATTGGTAAAAAGTTTTACCTATATAAATGGAGTCCAAAATATAATGAACATGTAACAGTATACCTATCATTAGATTGACAGTGTGACTAGTTGGAAATGATTTAAGAAAGGTCTCCCAACGTGTTACAGTGTGACTAGTTGGGAATTATTTTATAAAATTCTCCCAACGAGTCACAGTGTTACAGGTTACAGTGTGACTCGTTGGGAACAAAGGTGAATAAGTATCTTTAACTTTTTACTGTAAATATAAGTTGTAGTGGTAATGTACCTGTTATTGGTAGTTACTTTTTAAGTTTAGAAGTTGTTTGCTTGTGCTCGGTCATATATTTTGTAAAATTAAGTAGGTATTATAGTTTTATGCCAAAAAGAGAAATATTATATTAATAGTATTTAGTAGATAAGTAACTATTTTAAGAGCGCAGTCCTCGTTATTTTTGCGTGTGGATTGGTTTAGTTATTATTAGTGGACTTTGTAATCTATTTGACCACTACTTGCGCTCCGCGGTTTCACCGGTGGAAGTCCCGATCCCGTGGTAATATCGGGATAAAAAGTAGCTTTTGTGTCATTCCAAGTCTCCAGCTACCTATATTACGTTTCATCGCAATCGGTTCAGTCAGTACCTAGTTTTTACGTGATTGTGTAACAAACACACTTACCCCTAAACAAACTGATCTTTATTAAGTATACATATTAAGTAGTAGGATTCCCAAAAACAAATTTGCTAAGTCCACTATTAACTGAGCCCATCACATCGGTTAAACACGGGGACCGGCCTCTTAACTAAAGATAAGGGAAAAAGCCTCAGTAGGATAAATATTTCCACGTTCCACAAATTGTAGCCTTATTATCTAGCTGTAGGTGATTATACGCTAGAATAATTGATGCTTTTAACATAAGTAGGTACTTAAAATACCATCATAACTAATATTATACTTAAACGCGAAACTTTGTACGTATGTATGTGAATTCGTTACTCTTTCACACAAAAACTACTGAACTGATTGTGATAAAATTGGGAACATAGGTAGCTGGAGACCTGGATTAACACAATAATTATTATTATGTGTTAATCCAGGTCTACTGTTTATCCCGATATTACCGCGTGAACGGGACTTATGCGGGTGAAACCATGGGGCGCAGCTAGTAATGTATGTACACCAAAGTGTAGCTTGCCATATTAGAATTTAGCTATTTCAACCATTTTATTTTCAGAGTCTAGGTACTTACAGACTTATTAAAACTGTCATATTTAAAACTAGTCTAAATTGATTTATGAAACGTTATTTAAAAGTAGACATTTTTCATTAAAAATTACATTTAAGTTAACAAAATTGTATGCTTACAAAAAAGGTATAAAATACATATATGTATGTAGCTACACTTCTATCAATTATAGTTAGTCATTGATATCATATAGATGCAATATCCAGGCAGATTGACAATAAGAAAAATTAAAATTACTTAGTTCACTGTATAAATATTTTTATATACCTATCATGTATTTTTGTGTAAGTGCCAGTAAAATAGTCCTAAGGACTCATTCCCATTTTGTTGTGTAAATTAATAAACATTATTATAACTTTTACATTTAGATCTTTCTTTTCCTTACCTCCCTGTTAGTAAGTTGTACTGTAAATAAAAGTGATAGTTTCCCTTAAGCACATTAATTTATTTAACTAAAGTAATCACCTTATCTAGAGACGATTAATTTGCCATCAATATGTAGTAAGGTTAGCATGTAAATTAGCTGAAATTAACAATTCATTAATACACTGTTATATTACGTCGATACAATATCGTACCTAAGGTAACATAAGGGTAAACCTATGTCTAGAGATAGTAAAAGCAGTCTTAACAGAATTTCCAGCGATTGCCACACTCATTGCACAGTACAAAGGTGGTCATAGGTTCGTCTGAGCTCCTGGTCTGCAGCTGATTGTAAGTGCAGTTCTTCTTTTTACATTTGCCACATTTGAGCATCTCTGTTTTCGTTCCTTGTACTGTTGCCAGTTGAGCATCATCAATAGCTTCCTTGATAAACTTCTCTCTGAGTTTTTTCATTTCATCACTAGCCATTTCCTCAGGGGTCATTTTAGCTAGACGAGAGGCTGAGATCACTCCATTTAGGAAATTTGTTCTCAATGTCGGGTTCTTGGGATCCTTTAGGTTAGCGACTCTCGAGCGGACTCTATTTTTGTACCTCATGTCAGTGTTCTTAAATTCCAAGAAAATGCATTCTTCCAATTCCTCAGCCAGTTCTTCTGGAGTACCGCAGGAATTAGGTTGTTCTCCTTCTACTTTGAGAGCCTGCGTGAGGAGTTCACGGCACTTGAGCCTCACAGCATCAGCAGTGTTCGACTGTGGTGGGAATGATGCTGGCAGCTTTTTGTCTTTCTCCTTATCTTCCTTCCTGTCTTTATCTTTACCTTCCTTTTTGGATTTCGACGAACTTCCGTTGTCCTTTGAAGGAGTGCCCGGTGTAGACAGAAACTTTTTCCAGTTTTTAATGAGTGTTTTGCACAAAGATATCACTTCTTCATCCTTGCTAGACTTTCGCAATGCGTTCACTGTCATTCCTATCCTCGTCTTGGTCAAGACGTCCAAGTTTATAGCCATCGTCTGTAAAGCCTTCAGCAGTTCCAAAGCTTCTTCTTGGCCCTACAACAAAAATAGCATCGTTCACATTTCATGGTTTCTTACTTTGTAATGAATAATACCAAGTAAGTATTTCAGTCAATAAATACAGATACCGGTTGGTTATAAACATATAAACCAGCATTTATCAAGAGAGGACGTGTATTATTGAGTTTGAACGCCGAAGCCGCTATAATTTTGATGGAAATCGAGCTTACCGTGCCGTCGTCTGAAGTCATCTTGGTTAACTTTTTTTGTATTTTCATTACATCTTCTTCCACACTCATTTTGATTGTGTTTAGTAGGAAACTACAGCTTCCCGCGTATTTATTAGAATGCTTCGTTAGAAAATTATTGGTAAATCGACCACCACACTGCACAAAATATTACTGAACCATAGAGCAAGTCATTTTTTTTCATAACCACAGATAAGATTTGACGAAGATAGTTGAAAAAAATACTTCAAATATGCAAAGGAGTTTTGGCGGGAATGCGCTGAGGAGATGTGTTGCTAAATTTTCATTTTTGTGAAACTTAGTTCAAATGCGTGTAAATTGTTTAATTTCGGGGGCATATTAATCAATTTAGTTTCGTGAAGGTGTACAAGTAAAAATTAAAGTGAAAATCGGTGCAAATCATGGACTTTAGCTTAGTGTTCTCTCCAAAGCTCCGTGAACAAACATTGTAAAAAATGGCCTCCTTTTTACAATGATTCCCTTGACTTGACTTTAACTATGACGACTTGACTGTTTCGTTCGATGCAAATAACCTGCAATTATTGATAATACTTGACACTGGCAAATGTCCGAAAGGAAAAGCCATTTTAAAGAAGAAGAAGAAGAAATATGCAAAGGTAACCAATCCAAAGTTTGGCGCGAAAGCCGTCACCAGCGGCAATTTTTAAAATTTCAAATTGGGTTTTGGCGGGAATGCGTTGAGAAGATGTGTTGCTAAATTTTCTTTTTTGTGAAACTTAGTTCAAATGCGTGTAAATTGTTTAATTTCGGGGGCATATTAAATCAATTTAGTTTCATGAAGGTGTACAAGTGAAAATAAAAGTGAAAATCGGTGCAAAACATGGACTTTAGCTTAGTGTTCTCTCCAAAGCTCCGTGAACAAACATTGTAAAAATGGCCCCCTTTTTACAATGATTTCCTCGACTTGACTTTAACTATGACGACTTGACTGTTTCGTTCGATGCAAATAACCTGCAAATACTAATAATACTTGACACTGGCAAATGTCCGAAAGGAAAAGCCATTTTAAAGAAGAAGAAGAAGAAAATTTCAAATTATAAACAAAAGAGCGCCGAAGTTAAACTGTGACAAAAGGCAGATATTTAGAGCTTAGTTTAGGAGCTTCTGCTATACTGCTATGTCGGATGTCTGGAGTAATTACATTACAAGGCAGAATCGCCAGCCGTTCAAATTCTGAATTAGTACAATTAGTGATTTGTTAACAGTTCGCTCAAAATTCGTAACAAATGTGGGGTGAGATGCTTCTTCTATTATATTTGGATCATTCTCACTAGTTATCGTGGATAACTTTAATGGAACTACTAAGACTTTTTATTCTTTATACAATATATTAATTTGTACAAAATTAAATTAGCAATTTGTACAATGTCTAAAAAATATGACGTGCATCGCTATTCATTCAAATTCTGAATTTTGTACAAATTCAGAATTTGTTGATTTGTATAAAATAATTTAATAAAATAATAATTTAAATAAGTTTGGAAACGAAACAAACTCATGTAGTTTAGGGTGTATATAAATGAAATCAAGTTTTGATTACTTATATTAAGTATAAAATTATTGGGAGCATCGCCATCAATGCAATATCTATCGCAATAAACTTACGTACCTACTGTCAAATATCTCTGCCTACTGTAACAAAAAAATTACAGGTACTTATTTTGTATCATCCATTGTGTTCACATGAAGATAATTAAATTAAGACATAGGTACTTAAAACTTAAAAACGTTGGTTCATAAATACTACAACAAAATTAAGTTACTCACTCTGCTATACGCTACCGCTATCGATTGGGTCTCCAAACATACTGTGTCATTCGCATATATTCAAATAATTCAATAATGACCTATCCTAATTAAATGTTGGAAGTGCTAACACAATTTCAAACAACTTTTAGTTTAGTCACTTGTTGTTTAATACCTAGTAGTTTATTTCTTATAAAGAATCCTGCAAGTCAGAATTAAAACCGAAACACCTTTTTACGCCAATAAGTACATAACAAATACATAGTGAATCATAAGATTTTTGTCTCCTATAATATTCATGCGAATAATAGATAGGTACATGTGTTTGTTTGTTTTTTCTTTTTTTCACAGATTTGAACATACCTACCTCCGTCATCTTTTTTGATGATGACGGAGGTAGGTATGCTAATCTGTCGGTTTGCATGATACTGTACGGAAGGGTGAAAATAGAAAAAAAACGAGAACATCATGATAATAATTTGATTATGTAAGTACCACCATCAGCATCAGTCAAGTGGTTACGAGTACTTGATTACAATAATTAGGTAGGTACCTCAAAGCATTAATTTATTGCATAATTCTTATCACGTTGAGTTAAGACTAAGGGTTTTCCAATTTGTATTAAGGGTTAAGATTTGTTTGAGGTTACTTAGTCAGCAAGGTCCAAGACATCCCTAATTTCTTAATGTGATCGACCGACGCTCTTAAATGACTTCAAATCAATCATTTCGGCTCCCGTCTACAGCGGCTATGTCAATATCTTGACCAACTTACCTTTGATCATCTTCATAAACGCTTATAGATGACCATTTGCAAAATTTTATAAATAAACCAAATTGGGTAATATTTGAAGACATCGCACCTACTCCTAATCCGAGCAATGTTTCCGGTTGCAACCCTCGGGACTCGGGAGTCTTATTGACCATGCTTACCTACTGCAAATAACAATATTTTTACGACCGGCCAACAACAACCGAACCCATGATCGTTGGCTGCCCCCAAATCCCTTAGTCGCCTTTTACGACACTAACCGGGAAGAGTTGGGGCAGTCTCATTCTATGCCGGGGCCGATGGCGGGGCTACACAGCCTAGAATACTGAAGAAAACGACAATGTCCTAATACAGCCTTCTAAATTACTCATTTTATTTTATGTATTGATTATTATGTTTGGATTTTATATGTGAATCGCTTGCTGTATTTAATTCCTTTTCACGTGACCAAGTGATAATAAAATAAAATAATTGTAATGTTCCTATGATTTTAATAAATGAGTATGAGTGTGCAGGTAAAACCACGGGAAGTACCTAGTAAATATATGACACTGCGTGGTGTGGCCTTCTGAGTGTATACTGCCCTTCCAAACTGGGTATGAAGTAACATATAAAGCAGAGTGGTTCAGTGTTCGCCGTTTCAAAACAGTTGACGACCGCGTGCCGTGAACATTGCTGCTTACTTTTGTGCAAAGGACTTTTAACGAGGTAGGGTAATTTTAAGGACAATGACGAAATTGACTTAGAACTTAATAAATTAGTTTTTATTTTACTTTACCTTGACTTAGGTGTACGGATCGACATTGCCATCCAATGCCGGCTTTATGGACCACTCTATTTTGTTTTTGTATCTATCTACGGTTTTTTTGTAGTTCTGGTTTATTAATATCTCGTTAATATCCTGAATAAAAATATTTTTATAGAAAGTATATTGAGTAAATTAAATTTATTTAAATTTATTATCTGAATATTTTTTTAAAAGAAATACAATTTTATATGCATAGATTTATTAATTTAAGAGTTATACGTACCTACCTACTTATAAAACTAAAAAATATTACATCCAAAACATAACTGAATATAAAAAATCAACATAGGTACTTAAAATATAAAACACTCATTCAAATGAATTAAAAAAAAAACACTCAAACACACGTCCCTTTCTTGGTAGCTAGTGCTACGGGATTCATGATTTTTAGATTTGAGCGAAAACGAAAAAAAAAAACACCAAATAAATATTCTCTACAGACTCAGATTTATAGAAAATCCATAGTAGTAACGATTGCCACATTACGAATAATTATGATGATAATTTTCCTAAGACTTGTAATTAAGTACTATAGATAGGAAGCAGGTCATTCTCAGCTTAGACCTAGCTCTCAGCTTTGCTTTATTGAATTAAAATAGGTGCATACTATTTACAAACATTGTTAACGTTACCTATTATAAAACAACAGAAAACGTAGGTTCAAACTGGCTTAAATTCAGATTTTTATATTTTGTATCCATATTATGTATTTAGTTATATTAAAGTTTATATCCTAAATATCGCGGGAAACCAAATTGATCAAACAACTGTATGCAAATACTGGAAACCCATAAATTTCTTAGTTTATTGCAAAAAGAATTTAAGTCTGAACTCATAATATTGCTAAAGTTCAAAACAACTTGATAATTACTTTACATGCTCAATCGAAATTAAATGTTACCAAATGTTACACTTGAATGGTGGCGAGGACGAGCACATTATACGTTAGTTAAAATCCCAGTGCATATTGTTTGCTGCCGATAATTTGTCAAAAATGTAGTTTTTTTAGTGATTAAGCTTAAATAAACCCATAAGAATTTCAAAATAAATACGCCATGCATTTTCCTGCCGGTACCGCGTAGCCCCCTTCACGCAATTACCTACTACTGATCCAATTGCAATGGTATTTGAATCAGCTAGTTTACGACATGATATCTTTTTTTAAAGTGTTTCCTACACTTGGATGACTATAATCAAAGAATGCTTCCAAAAATTTCCGCACCCGATAGGATTTGAACCTGCATCTCCGGGGATCCGCCCCAAGCCTTTTCCAATTTGGCCACGGATGCATGGAAATTGGAAAAGGCGTTGGGACGAATAAATAAGCTTATTTTATTTCGATATTCATGGGGGATTAGAACATACGCAAGGAACCGCGGGGCGCCGGTAGTTAGTATTTTATATAAAGATTATTCCATAAATAAATCATTTGTCAATACCTACTTATAGGTAGTGTTTCGTCATAACAAGATCAGCTGTGACCATAAGAACGACTTCTGAAGAAAGAACCCTGACCTGCTTTTGTTTATTTAATTTTAATGTTTGATGTTAATAACCTAATGTGAGTGACAACAAAACCGGTCGCTTAAAAAGGAGCAAATTTTTAATAGGTTCTTTATTATAGGTAAGCAACCGGTTTTCTAAAATATAAGTACTTTATACGTTCTGTAATCGGCAAATAGTAGTTTTGCGTGAAGAGTTAGGTAACAAACATAATTATACAAACGCCATAAAAATATTCACAATTATAACATTTCTTAAATTTATTTTTCCCTATAAAACTTAAAATCACCTATTTTCATTAATCTTATTTTTTAACCGATTTCAAAAAAAAGGAGGAGGTTATCAATTCGTCTGTATGTATAATTTTTTTTTTTGTATGTTCACCGATTACTCGAAGACGGCATGACCGATAAAGATGATTCTTTTTCTAATGGAAAGAGGGGAGCTCCAAGATGGTCCCATAACAATTTGAAGTGGATCTGATGAGGGTCTTCGGAGTGATGAACGGAAATGCTCCTCAAAACGCATTAATCAATCCAGTTGTTTATCGATTACTCGAAGATGGCTTGACTGATTGAAATGATTCTTTTTTAAATGGAAAGGTGGAAGCTCCAAGACGGTTTCATAAAAATTTGATGAGGATATGATGAGGATCTTCGAAGTGAGGACCGGGAATGCTCCTCAAAACGCTGTATTCAATTCAATTGTTCATCGATTACACGAAGATAGCTTGACCGATTAATATAGTTCTTTTTTTAATGGAAAGGTGGGAGCTTCGAGGTGGTCCCATGAAAGTTTGGTAAGGATCTGATGAGTATCTTCGGAATGATGGACAGGATAGCATCCCAGAATTCAATAAATTACTCATTTTTGGACTTCTACCAAAAAGAATAGACCCCTAAAGAACTAAGTACAGATTGATGGGGCACCTGAAACCACCTTCTCATCAGCAAACTCCTCAATAATTAAAATTACGGTAACAATAATGTTGATTTTTAGGTAGGTAGGTATACTAAAAGGGTAAAATAAAAAAATAATTTAAAAATTAAAAAACCGACTTCAAAAAGAAAAAACAAATAATTTAAAAAGACAAAAAAAAAGAATTGATAAAAATGACCAAAATAAACTCTACATAGGTACAGTGCCACCGACTAATAAATCTGTTTTATCATCTGAAGTCGGGCAGTTTTACTGGTTGGTTCCATATTGTACTTAGTTTGGCTGCCAATTCTATTTTTTTTTTTGGTGATTTTTTTCTTTTTGAAGTCGGTTTTTATTATTTTATTTTCGTTCTCTTTAAAGATTTGTATTTTTCCTTGAAAATATTTCTACACATTAATAATAGTTAGGTATATATTTCAGTAGATAGCTTACTTTTTAACTAGGTATTATATTGCGGTTTCGAGATCTTTCCAGTGCCTCTTGTTCACAAGTAGACGTTTAAACTTTTAGGTAGGGGCTCGATTCGGTAAGGACATAACATGCGAAATGCCGGCGGAATGCAGGCGAGACGTGCAGAAGATGTACGTTATTTCGTACTCTGTAAATGTTATTTTACTTAATTACTACTTCATTAGTTAAGTAGCCTTCAAAATTAAGGGCTACTTAAATATTTAAATAGCTCCCCTTGTTCATCAGCCAATTAGTATTAAAAGAAGTTATATAATAGCTATTATTTTTATTCCTGCAACAAATCGACTTCTGCAATGCTCATGCATCCCGCCTGCTTGTCGCATGCTGTTTTTTAGAGAATCAGGGACCCGGTACATTAGTTAGAAAACAGTCTGATAATGTTTTTTATGTATCCAGTACTATGGTGTATGTAAATCCTCTTATATTGGGAGATGGTACACACTTGTTTCTTCTACAGTTTTTAATTCGAGTGGGTCAGACTCAAACACAAAATATATTTATTCAATAACACATTCACATTATCGTTTTGAAACGTCAGCAACCAACTCATGGGTTTTTTTTTCGCGATGATCACGTGGTTCACATTGTCGTATATTTAGAACTATAAAAATTTATAGTGGAACTGGAGCAATCCTTACATTTCAAGTGGGAAAGTAACTCCGTATGTCTTTTAAACTGGACGCACACCGAATGTATAACCTCGTGATTTGTGAATCATATACCTACCTAACTAAATAACAAAGTTTTTGTCCTGTACCATCTTAAAAAGTATTCCGTATTATTTACTTCAGGCTTTGTTTCGTGTGTGAATCAACAATTCATTATAATTATTTTTTTGAAGAGGTTTTTCTCACAACAACTTACCACAAAAACATGTTTAATAATAACTGTTATTCCACTGCTAAGCATTAAAGCTCGGTTTTTCTTGAAAATCGTTATTTTTTTGAATACCTATAAGTACTATGTTACTTTTTTTCGATTTTCGTGATACTGTGAAATTTGGTACTTATGAATGAAACTATTTTTTTGGTTATGATCGCGTAGTATTTTTTAACGCCCGACGTTCCGAGGTCTTCCCTGATCGATTTTCTTATGTAAGACTGTGGTTATCTTAAAATATAAAGTTTAACAAAAAACTTACTAGCAATTCTGTTTTTTAGATGTTTAGTTGAATGGTTATATTTTAGACTAGCTGTGCCCCGCGGTTTCACCCGCGAAAGAAAAATACAAGATATCACGGGCGCGGGCGACCGAGTTCTACTAATTGAATTTCGATGCAAAGTATACCACGACGTTCCTCGAAAATAGAACTATACAATATTGAAAACCAGATTTCAATCCCATTAGTAGTTTGTAATTGTATAAGGAACTGACAGAGAAACTGAGAAACAGACAGACATACATGAATTTTCAAAATTATATAATTTTGTTCTACTACTTTTTCTAAGTCCTTTAAACATCTTTTTTTTACATTTACTTCCAAGTACAGACTTTTTGTCCTCTCTTCCTTGCTAACTTTTTTCTGTAGCCGTAGGCGTCGCAGCTACAGTAACAGGCTACGAAGAACGAATTTGAGTTAGTTGGAACTCAAAATACTATTTTGCTACGAATATAATGCTACGCTTCGATTTTTAATCTTTAGCAATAACAACTACATGTCCTGTTATTTAGCCTGCACTCGTAGAGGGAGTTTACGTTTATCGCACAAAACTTTTCTGTAGAAAATTGAAGGTCCGTTAGAGGTGCTTTTTTTGTGACGTGACAGCTTAATAAGTGATGCAACGTCTGCCTATATATAACCTGTACTTATTACTTAATAATGTTTTAGTTATCGTAGTACATATTTTTTGATAATAATTGTTCAAAAGATACTACGGGGCGATAGAGTAGGTATAACATTATTCAACTTATTCTGTAAGCTATATTACTGAGTCCCGATCGGGATTGAAAGTGTCCTTCTCCAAGGTCCTATCTATCTTTATACCAAAATTCATCAAAATCGGTTAAAGCAGTTTAGACGTGAAAGGGTAACAAATAGACTGACAGACAGAGTTACTTTCGCATCCTACTAATATTATAAAGCTGAAAGTTTGTGAGTATGTATGTATGTGTGTTTGTTACTCCATCACGTAGAAACCGCTGAACCATTTGCTATGAAACTTGGAATATAAGTAGTTGGATACAGGGAATAACCCAAAAGTTATATTTTATCCCGATATTCCCGCAGGAACGGAACCTATGCGGGTGAAATCGCGGGGCGCAGCTAGTTTATAATATTGGTAAGGATTATTTTATCTGTTTACCTACAGACATGATCTTTGTTCGTAGCCATAAGATGTTGAAGTACGTCGCTCTGGCGGTAGCGCTGGCCGTCTACGTAGAGGCGTATTCAACGGGCGCTCCGGAGGACACCTGCGTCGACATGACACCCAAACACCCGGTAGCGCCGCAGAAAAGCCCGGCGCCTTACGCCCTCATCACAAACACTAAGGTACCAACCTAATAAAAAAAAATAGGTTTTTTTCCTTTAGATTCTTGTACAACATTAAACGCACATGATCATTTGCCTACGTCTTAGGTGTATTGATTTAAGTGTGGCTTCGGATAGCATACCTGCTAGGTATACTTATTTTTTGAGGAGCCACTTTTACATTGACGTAACTTTTGACCTATTTTACTACAAAATCTAGCATTTGTCCTCCAAAATCAGTAATTTGACTACTAAATAACGTGATTTTACTTTAATACCATGACTTGGTAGGAGCATGGTTACGAAAATCTAGTTTTTATCTCATTTTCCGAAGAAAAAAAACCGCGACCGGTCTATTTGTATCATGGTGCCCAAGTAAGTTACAGGAATTGTATGAAATCCGTCATTGTACAATTTATTTGTACTAAATGTATACAAATCTGAAAATGTGTGTAATAATTTATTTAGTTCAAATTTAAACAGCGATCGGAAATATTATTTTTCTCTGGGTGGTTAAAACAATTCGGACCTACTGGGACTAATTTTAACTTAATATTAAATGTAATGTTATACATTTCCTAGTACCTTTTAGAAATGGTATACCATTCCAAATTTCATACATTTCCCGTAACACATACAAATAGAAACTCTAGAAAATCTCGTTTAATATTCAAAGATTAGTGTTCGTTTTTAAAAAAAAATCTAATCATATAAGGTTTAGTCAGCATAGCAGAAGGAAATCTAAAGTAACCTTATTATACAGGTGGTAAAATCTGGGAGTTCTATGGAGGTGACAATAACCGGAAACCAACCCGCCAATACCATCCGAGGGTTGTTGCTGCAGGCCAGAGACGGAGACAAGCCAATTGGAACCTTCACCATCCCGCCCAACTACCCCTATGCTCAGTTACTCAACTGTGGACAACCAGGGGTGAGAATTTTATAAATACTTATTGATAGGTAGTTAATAAGGGAGCTATCTCGCCGGTAATCGATGATGTAGATCTAAAATGTATCACGAAGCACGCTACCTAGTAGATAGAAAGACGGGTGAACGACTAGACTTGTAAGTAAAATGGGTAGTATTAACGAATTTAACGACCTTACAAATAAAACATTTGTAATAACCTCATAAATGAGTCTTCTCCTGCCTATTGTGCCACAGATGCCGACTAATTAATAAATAGGTAAATCAAGTTTAATTAAATCATCATCAGCATCAGCCTGTTGCAGTACACTGCTGAACATAGGCCTCTCCAATTGCACGCCACCTGGAACCCTATGTCTATGACTTTAACGTCGACAATTTCTGCTCGCTCCTTGCGCGGTAGCTTTTTAACCCCGTTATCGACAGCATCGTATTCTCAAAACGACGTCGAGTTGAACTAGACGGGAGTTACGCGGTTGGGTCCCTGGATCTATTTTCGACTTCTCGCATCCAGTTTGTGTTTAAATAAATAACTGGTTGATTTATAAATCTTTGAAAAGCATTTGGTTTAACTAAATGAAACAATTACAAAAATATACATTACTTTAAATTATATTATAAATAGGGATGTAGGTACTTCATATTATTTATTCTAATTACCGACATTTTTCAAAAGCCATAACACATTTTTTCTTATCATACGAATACCTAGTTAGATGCCATGCATAAATTAACCTAACAAAGAAAATACGTCAAATAACTCTTAAAAAGGTAATTTATATAGATCTTTGTACGAGTATTAAAATGAATCATGTTTTGTAACACAAGGAAGAAGAAGCCATAGTAGGTACTGAAGTCTTGCATTGTAATTAAGATCACATTTTCCTACATTACTAATGCTATTTTTTGCTGTAAATGCAATAGCATAAAAACTAGTGGTACTTAACTTGAGTGGTTATTAATTAAACTACAAACTAAAGCGCAGTTTTTATAATTTACTTCAGTAGCCTCGCCTATAAGAGTACTGTGAAGAATAGGTATATCTCTATCACAAGATAAATTATAAAATAATAGACTTTTTTATATTTCAGCCTAATATTTTTATACAGATAATTGTAAGCTGCTAACATATTTTTGGACATTAAACTATTACGTTTTTTTTCTGATCCTACTAATATTATAAAGCTGAAAGTTTGTGAGTATGTGTGTACGAATACGTGTAAGTACGAGTATGTAGGTATGTTTGTTACTCGATCACGCAAAAACTACTAAACCGATTCCGATGAAATTTGGAATATAGCGGCTGGATATATAGCTGGATACCGGGAATGGGACTTACGCGGGTAAAACCGCAGCTATAGCGTCTTTATTTAGTAATAATTATGTGATCTGCCCCCCTACCGCGTAACTCCCGTCGAGTTCAAATCGACGATGTCGATTTAGGAATACGATGCTTTCGATAACGGGATTGGAGAGAGCTACCTCGCAAGGAGCGAGCAGAAATTGTTGATGTTATAGCCATAGACAATTTCTGCTCGCTCCCTGCGCGGTAGCTTTTTCCAGTCTCGTTAACGAAATTATCGTATTCCCAAATCGACGTCGAGTTGAACTCGACGGGAGTTACGCGGTAGAGGGGCTGATCTGTGATAAAGCTGCCATTAAAGTCACCGAAACGTTAAATAAAACGCGAGTTAAACACGGTAAATATTGTGTTTTATTACAATTATCACGAAATTGTCAATGTTGTGCTCATTACATAACGTATTTAACATTTTAGAGACAAATTACGTACACTTGCCGGAAAACAATAGGAAGGCATCACGGTCATTCAAAATTAGGCAAAGGTACTTAAATTGTTGAAGCAAATACGTGAAGTTGGTACTTATCTAGGCATTTCGTAGGTTCGTTCTGTTAAGTATACCTACTTAACTTCAAATTAAGTATATATCTACCTACTAAATTATGAAAAACATTGAAATACTTAAACCAACGGTCAGCTTGTTGTAAAACTATGTAATGCCCAAGCTCGTATGAATTTCGTTATAATAGTTTGGTAATCTCGTACTACTAAGTATTTTGTGCCGATGTGTTTTAACTTATTCTCGTACCTTATCTATACATTAGCTCCAGTTCCAGTGAGAATATCTGGATAAAAAGTAGCCTATGTATTATTCCAGGTCTCCAGCTACCTACATTCCAAGTTTCATCGCAATCGCTTCAGTAGTTTTTGGGTGAAAGAGTAACAAAGTCACTTACATATACATTCAAACTTACGCGGTAATAATATTAGTAAGTAAGATTACAAATAAAATTTAAACTGACTAATTAAAATACACTAATAATTCGTAGAATAAAATCTGATTAAACTTTTTTAACTAACACGATTGGAACTCAATATAAGATGGATTGGATTGATCTTGGTCCAGTCCCCTCACGACCAAGATCATTGTAACATAATCGAATTGTCGAGATAAGAAAATTAAAAAGTAATAATAACGCTTTTAAGACCCGTGATAATATGAAATTAGAAAATCTAATTGATGACTGACTGAACTATAAGATGTCAACGCTAGGAACACAAAATTTGGAGAGTATGTTCTCTTTGATACAGACCCATTTAGAAACGGCTCAATGACTCGGAAAATTACTCGGGTGTAACCGCAGGATACTGCTAGTATAACACACAACTTACAATAATAACATAGGTAGGTCCCCACTAAAATGCACACTTCACCTCAACTAGCCTTCAACCTACGATGGTTCTACCGTATCGCTCCTTGGCCGAATTCACAATCTTGTCATTATATCACAATGCTATAGAATTTATGTTTGTTTATAGTGTTTTAGCTACAATCTAACATAATGTACCTCTGCTATAATTATCATAGTATATGTAAATTACATGACTATACTTTACACTTAATAATTTTATCTTTGATCTTTTGTAAGAAATGCACGTAGGCAATTCTCAGTAATTCATTTGGGTTCAAACAGTAGATACAAGATATGGCATATTAAATATCATTAGTTTCTAACTATTTAGTAAGCTTTTTTGGGGTAGATACGGTCAGCATCAAAAGTGGATGACCACATTCGACATTCAGTTCAAAATTTGCTATACATCATTATTGGATGGTGTCATAATCATTAATAATAGTAATTATATGAATTGTTTAATTAATTATAGGTATTTATTTAATAGTAATTCATTGCGGTTCAAATAGTCCGACATATAACATAGTAAAAAATATTGTTTCCGTACAGTAAGTTTTTTTGGGGTAAGTGATGGTGAGCATCAAAAGTGGATGACCACATTCAAACCAAAATTTGCTATGCTATGCATCATAATTGGTTGGTGTTAAAAAATAGGTAGGTATGAAAAGATCTCCTAGGTAAGCGTGCAACATCTTAGACCACATCGAGTGATCGTGCTACAACGTGAACTGTCCATATACAAATGTCTTAGATATAAGTAGAAGTTATGTTCGAGATAGTAAGTAAGTAAGTACATAAATAAAACGGAAATTATTTTGTTTTCTAGAATGCCGTCACCCACAAGAAACACAACGAACCCCAAGATCCTCAGACGCTGTCGTTCGTCTGGACTCCTCCTCAAGGCTACAGCGGAGAGATCAAATTCAGGTACCTACTTTTAACTATAACATATTAATTTAAAGTCAAACCACTTCTACATAATCCTGCAGAATTTAATAGACGCGTAGACTGCCAATTTCATTGCCTGCAACTTTTTAATATTATGTAGTTAAGAGATTTGACTTGGTTGCAGCAAGTTTACCAAGTCACTAGAACTTGCAGAAATCAATCGATCACAGCTGTTCATTATAACTGTATACAATCATAAACTAATATTAAATTTATTCGATTTTATCCTAACGACCTATTCACCTTTAAAGTCTAATCGAAGACATACATAGGTAAGTCAAATCGACCTTGCGCAGGCGCATGTTGCAAGACGCCTCAGAACTGATGATCGGGGAGTCGTATGAGGCTGCGCTTGATTGTTTACGTTTGCGACATTAGATGTCTCGCGACAAAAGTTGCGCAACTACTGCTGGTGGTGCATGCGTTTTTATTATTATTATTGTTCTAAGTTGATAAAATTATTGTTAATTAATAACTCTGTATAATAGCAGTTTTAATTGAGGTTAGCATTAAGTAGGTAGGTATAGAATGTTTAACATGGCTAAGATGGAAGCGATATTTGGGTGCGAAGTTTTTTTTTCTAGTTTTCGCAAAAAATAACAATAAAATTATATATACTTGTTCAACTTGGTTATTTTTACGGAAAACTAGAAGAAAAAATTACATCTAAGGATTGCGCAGGAATATAATGTAGCAAATAGGTAAGTACTTATTTAATATCTCTGAGATATACAACCGGGATGAACTGAAAAACTAATTTTAATAAAAAGGATTCAATGCAGCATAATTTTATCGGAAATTACCACCAAAAAGTAGCGCAATTGAAATGTTATTTATGAGAAAGGTTTTTATTTTTTTTTACCGATAATGTTGTTCATTATTCTAATTTGTTCGCAGATCCACCATTGCCCTGAACGGTGCAGTATTCTGGGTGGGAGTAGAATCCGCCCCCGTGAAAGTGACCAACTAAAGTATTACTCGAATAAGTAGGTATAATATAACTAAATAAGATTTAGTGATCGGCATCCCCTTGTGCCTAAGTACCTGCCTGTTTTAAAATATATTGTTCTGTCTTTGTGATATATAAGTGCCTAAGATAATGATATAATTCTGTATCGAACTAATCGAAGAAAAGTTAAATATTTCAAAATATAAATAAAATCTATTTTCTTATAAAAAGATCTTTGATTTTACAGGATTCTACTCATTGTATTACCTAAATTGCCTACTATAGCCTATTCATGTCACACTCAGTCTTCTTTTGGCTCGTTTACAATAGTGCGAGTTTGCTGCCTAGCCTTGTAAACAGTTCCTTACATACTCGAACATCACTTTGAAACAGTGCGAGTTACTGCCTACTCATACGCTAGCTTGCACGCTAGTTCGCACAGTGTAAACGAGCCCATAATAAAACAAACTAGGAATAGATTGAAATATCAGAATCAAATTTATAAAATCTTTATTTAAACGTAGCACCTAGAAATTTGTCCTCGAGATCCTTTCACAAACATCAAGTCTTGGTAGTATGAATAACATGGCAAAATCAGGGACCCTACCGCGTAACTCCCGTCGAGTTCGACTCGACGTCGATTTGGGAATACGATGCTGTTGATAACGGGGTTGGAAAAAGTTACCGCGCAAGGAACGAGCAGAAATTGTCGACGTTAAAGCCATAGACACGACGACGTCGACTTGAGCTCGACGGCAGTTAGGCGGTAGGGCCTAACCTAGGGCAGTAACAACTAATTGCATGGGTAAGTACAATATATTATGTGCCTAGTGATACGTACATATATTGAAGCAAAGAATATAGGTAAAAGTATGTAGTTTTGGTACATGGAATGTAGAAACACTATCGCAGTCATCTGGCAAATCTACCAAGCAAAGAATGAACTAGCGATCTTTTGCGTTTTCTATTTACTAAAAGCGCCACTGAATTCTTCGTGTATTATTTAATACGATAGGTATATTTCGTAATTAATATAAGCCTCTAGATAGGAAACGTCAAGTTTGTTTTTAAAGTATTTAATATTGAAAGTTTATTTTCGATAATTCAATGCTTCTTTAAAGGATAAAAAAATCAAGATGCTGCAATCTTTTCAGTCTCAGAAAATTTAGTCATTTTAGTCAATAAAATGATGTATTTTTAAATATTGCATCTGTTCTTAACTATACCTCGGCTCTGTTATTTTTTTTTTTCGAAAACGGTTCAACAATAGTTATAGGTACGGGTAGATTTGCAAAATTTCGGTACAGCTTCAGTGTCTCTGTTTCCGAAAACTTTATCAAGAATTTCTGTGCCGTTTTTCTAAAAAACAATAACGAAACTAAAGTATAATTTTAATTGTAGAATACTTAGTATTATTTATGCACTGCATTTTGATTTGCTTTTTACACGTAACTCGTCATTACTGGGGCATCCTTTTCACAAATTTGTACATAAAGATGATGGCGTGTTTAATGATAAATTATGTCAAAAACTAAGCACAAATCTAAGATCGCTGCTTTTAATTTAAATAAGTAGATAATGACCGTCAGCCCAATTTCTTAAAATAAATTCTTTATTTGACCATTGAGCAACCAGGTGTCGCTCAAAGCAAACGAGTTTTGTGAAGCGTTCTTTCGACAGATTTTTTCTTCCTGTAGGCTCAGCCTATGTAGGCAAGGAAAATTAACATTTGCAAACCGACTCGCAGTCTTAGAAAAACATATATTAAGTAATAACGCATATTATACACATACAAACATCTTTTAGAATAAATAGGCCGTCTAAAGGGCACTATTTTGGTATCGATAGCGAAGAAGGTACTTCTTAGCATAAAGTGATTATGATCTGATCTTAAATCTAATGAAGACAAGATATTATATAGGACTGTGCTAACATCTAATCACATGAAGCAATTCCGAAACGCTGATTATAGTTACATAATAAATAACGGGTCTACAAAATGAGTATTACCTTGTGTGCGATTGACGAATTACGCTATCACAAAAATGAGTAGGCCATATTATTATATTACGTGTGATTGACTCGTGTCACTTAAGGTGGTTTTAATATCTTTATTTATGCTGATTTTCGTTCGATGTTAGACTCGCGGTCAGTGGTTGAGCGACTCGGTGTAGTCGTATGATTGACATACAAAAGTTACCGACATCGAAGAAAACCAATAGAAAACAAGCTATTAAAATAGCTCGAATCAGTACAATCTATTTAAAAATAGAATTTGAAGTTCGAAGCATTAACCGAATATTTATTATAAGGATTCGCACATCGGGAAGTATTTGGAACCCCGGATCCCTTTTAGAATTGTGTCAAATTTCATTCCAACTTGCAATTTAACTGCAACTGAAATTTCATCATTGGTTTTGCATACATTTGTATGTAATGATGTTTCGATTCAGTTGCAACTTGCAAGTTAGTTGCAGAACAGAATTTTAAACAATTTTAATACGGAAACCGAGGCCCAGCAGTGCAATATTGCAACTGTGCCTTAACTTTTATCTAAATGAGTGCGTCGATACGCCTTGACTTAAGCGACATTCGATAATGCATTTCGCCCTAGTATTTATTCATATTTATCGTGGTAGCGTTCCGCACATAATCGCGTAAGTTCCATCTTGAAGACCCTCGAACATCAGTAGGTACTCTAAACATCGATTTCCTAACATATAATTGTTTATTCATGCAAGTCTTTGTTGCGTAAGCTATTTGATATACTATTATAGAATTTTGGAAATGTTTATCAAGATTAATAAACGTCTTTGACATTTAACTTGTAAAAGTGTACCTTGACGAATGCTACCCTTGAAACTGGCGATTCAAGAGTGCATCTTATGCAAATTGGTTTTGGACAAATTATGTTTGTGATTTTGTATTTTGATTAATGGAAGTGTACTTAGTTTCTACCTAATTTATGCCGATTGTTATCTTTTTCGTGTGGTCACGTCATCACGGGTGTACGGCTGGATAGATTTCGATAATTCTTTTTGTGTTATGTTTGTTATGATCAGAAGAAAGTTCACATTTAAAATAAATATTAAATATCGGGACTCACGCGGGTGAAACCGCAGAGCGCAGCTAGTTTTATATAATTAATTATGTAAGAGGAAATATTTATATAATATTTATTTATAAAACAAAGTTGATTCGGGATTTAAGCGGGTGAAACCGCGAGGCGCAGCTAGTAATAGATAAAATGTTAACTAATTTTAATATTCGAATTAGACTCGCGCAACAGAAACTCACAATGAATAACAGTAATATTCGTCCACAAGTGCATTCGGCTATCAAATCCTTAGACAACATTTCGATAAATGTCAGATAATTGTATTTTTAAGTAGTTTGAGCATTTCCTATCACAATTGTGCCCAACAGGAATACATTATGATCGACTTACAACTCTTGAACACTTTGTCAAACCTACAATTTACATCACTAACATTGATACAATGCAAACACTGAGATTCAATCTTACTCGAAAATGGATTAGGCAGTTTGGTCCAATTCATATTTAGATTCATTTGTCTTTTATTTCATTTAGCTAAATTAGCAGTCGATTTAGATCCCAGTTGATCAAACAAAACAGCCCTTTCAGAGAATTTAACAAAACCGTGCATTACACTTTCCAAAGTAGTATTCCATTCTTCATTTTCTGCTAAAGTCTCTGCAGACACCTAAGACGGCCTACACACAGCCCTAAAATTAGTGGCTATATCGGGACAGTGGTGGTGGGGATAATCGTCCCTAAAGCTATTTTAAAGTTAGGGTAAACAATAAAGTTCAGGTTAGGTATTGCCTATACACGAGGCGATTTATGGTACGATCTAGAGTCCTTCCTATCACTTCCCCGATATCGCCACTGATTTTAGGGCCTTGTGTAGGCCGTTTAACCCTGTCCAACAAGGATCCTACATGACTACATAGGGAATAGTGTACTTCATTACCCGTCCCTAAATATGTACTTTGAGTTTTATCAATTTGTGAGGATTCTATTATACTGTCATATTATGGGATACGTCGCGTGCATGGGTAGTACTTTATTATTAAATGATAATGATATAATATGATTTATAAAAGTGAAAGAGGTGCCACACCTGAGACGTAACGTGTCTAGCGAACGCAGAGCTGCATCTACTGGGATCTTTTTCAATTTCATACAAAGTGAGAGAGATGGATAACGCATGGTTGTATCACGCAACAGCGTGCCATAACGCATCTGATCTGACTAGCCCCTCTACCGCGTAACTCCCGTCGATTTCAACTCGACGTCGATTTGGTAATATGATGCTTTTGATAACGGGATTGGAAAAAGCTACCGCGCAAGAAGCGAGCAGATATTGTCTATGGCTTTAACGTCGACAATTTCTGCTCGCTCCTTGCGGCGGTAGCTTTTTCCAACCCCGTTATCTAAAGCATCGTATTCCCAAATCGACGTCGAGTTGAACTCGACGGGAGTTACGCGGCTGGCTATAACTATTGAATCTCAGGGTTTACATCACTACATTTATGCCTTTTATACACGTATTTATTAACTATGGAAGATGAAAGTTGATAATTATGAACTGAAACTCCGAACTACAATGTAGAGTTTAAACAGTAGGCAACAAAATTGCATACCCACCGAGGAGTTCTAAAAATGCTATTATTAAAATGTTCTGTGATTGGTTATAAAAAAACTTTCAAATTTAGTTTTTTTTTTAAACAAAGTGATAAATTGTAAATTAAGTTTATAATTCCACGGTAGATACCCACTTTTGTTGTCTAACTGTATGTAACTACCTTGAACAATACAAATGAAATGAGAAAGGTAATTAACCCAAGAGCATGTATTTAAATCAAAATAAACTAGAGGCAAGAATTTAGCTTAGTTTTCAATTATTTACTAACATTAATAGTAGAAATGGTAAATCTTATTACACAAAAACGTAATTGCCTTTCTATTCTATGGACATTTTTCAGCCTAACTTGAAAATGGATGCAAAATTATTTTTAATCTATTTTATTTATTAGTGCAAATTACGATATGCTTTCAATCTTATAATATTGTCGTGAATTCCTTGTTTTTTAATTCCACACAGTCTGCTGTCAGTTGGCAAAACGAAGTCATTGGAGAGACACAAGGCAATACTGGTGACTTAGAATAAGCTAATAAGTATAACGGGTAAGTATAGTAAGTAACACTATAGTATAGCCCTTTAAAGATCATTTTTTGGTTACCACAGACTCCTAAGAACATCTATGATGTAATAGAATAAATAAATTACAAACTAAAAAAAAACAAACTCAAAACAAAAAATAAAGATTCTTACAATGCCTAAGGACATTGAATTTTTCTTAAAAAATACATAATTCATCTTTCTACCTCATTATATGGGGTTATTTAGATCAAGCCAGTATTTGGTTGGTTTCTTACTTTTTATAGAAACGAAATTGTAGTTTTCTAAACATTTCTATGGAAAATTCAATCTCCGGCAGCCTCTTCAAGAGTTGAGAATTTAGATTTTGATATCAAAACTAACATTTGGTAAATTAAATGCACTCAAATTTAAGAATCTTAGACCTAAATACAAAACATCACAGGTAATACTGAATAAAGTAAATAAATATACATATAATATAGTGTGAATACGATTATTGCATAGTTATCATTGGCTCTGGATGAAATAATTTTGCCTCTTGAGCTGTCGGTACAATGAGATATACTTCCCTGCAGCAGAGGTTCGTGGCACGACATACTGCTTGCAAAACAGCTTTGGATCTTTAGCTTTCTCAGACAGCTCTCCACAATCCAATGCACGAAGGAACGCAAGCACAAACGTGAAGCAGTTATGTCGGTCTTCATTATAACGACTTGCCTCCCAGAGTGTGCTCGAACTCACCTAAAACATTGTAGTATAAAATAATTGTTATTTGATTCACAAATATTGACTTGAAAAGTCAGATATGTTGGTATAAATAATTATTATGCATTTAGAAAGTGATACCTACAGATTTCTATCAAGTTTTTTTTTAATATTTATTGATTAGATAACTATCATCATCAAGCTCTGAGATGGGTAGAAACAAGAAATGATGATGTAATAAATGAAATATGATTTTCTTTTTTTTGTAATCTCCCTTGTTGCATATCTGCAGTAAGCAATAGGCTTAGAATAGGTACACTAAAGTAGGGTTTTTCGTTATTCCCCAAGAGGGTGGATGTCTTTAAGGGGTTTTAAAGTTAAAAGTTAAGACTTTAACTGTGTGTTTCCGCAATTAGCCCAACTATTGAGCCTATGTGTGTGATTTTAAGCCATGGGTTTCCTCACGATGTATTCCTTCACTGTAAGAGTGATGTTAATAGCGCACATAAATTTTTCTTAAAGAAAAAAGACATTGATGCGTGGCCGGAATTCTAAACCACGACCTTCGGACTGAAAGTCCGTGTATCTACCACTAAGGGGTTTTATGTGTACATAAACTTACCTTCATCAGGACTCCATCCCAGATCTCATTCCAGAGTTCATCAAACTGCTCCAGCAACAAACATTGGTCCCAATCGGAGCTCATTGCACTATTGTTCCATTTCTTGGTGCTCAAGTCCACACCATGGATCCCTTTCTCACTGAACTCCACAACACAACCTTCTGAATTGGTAACTCCTATGTGCAAGTCTTTAGAATTGTAGTAATCACTGAAAATGTAAAGTATACGTAGCCTACGTGAGATTTGTCATAATTCATAAAAGAGTTTTAGAAGTGAGTCATTCATTCTTGACTTGGTGAAATAAAGAGAAAATGTAGGTACTAAACTTACTTCAAAAAATCTCCGTGTGTTGGCTTCATAACAATAGCTCGAGGATGTTGAGATGCTTTCACGAAAGGGTATGGAACCCTGGAACAAGAATAGACCGCTTAGCAACAATTTAACCTTCAATTATGTCACAATAACGGTCAATCACAGAAAAGCGATGGCACTCACCTAAAAGGTAAGAGATTGTAGTCGTATCTATCCAATTTTTGTTGACAAACTGGACATTCTTCAGGAATTATCGTACAAAAAACTTTGTGCTCGCAATGGTGGAAACAAAGGATACCCGGATCCATTTTTACAAGATGATTTAATTTCGTAATCTCAATGAAACCTATATTTTTGACTACTCCGACAGAGCCGGTGACGATATGAGAAGCTTTGAGTAACTTAAAACTTGTGTACTATTGTCGTTTAACACGGTAGCGAAGCAAAAGCGTTTAGAAAACCACACAAACTATTGTCCGCCTTTCACATTTTGTGAAATCCGTCCGCAAATCCGTATGACAGAGTTACGTTCAGAAACTTTACATCCCCAAGAAGCTTCAGAAGCTGTGAGTAAAATTATTTTAGCTAATATTTTACACAAAACCGAAATAAGGTACTCTTGTATTTACATTATTTAGGATTACTTATCAATATAACATTAAACATTAGTTATATTTCTTTTGAATGGAAAATTATAAGTAAAATATTTTATTTACACAATAAACATTAAAATCAATAATCCAAAAAATAGTTTTCGAGCGCATCATACTTAACTTTTTATGTCGTTTCTGATTGGCTGCAATCTAGCAGCATTATCAGCTGTGTTGAAAATGAGTCAATGAACTCCAATACACAATGAATGGACTTCGACTATTGGATAACTGCAATGACGTCATCGTAACTTAAAAGAGCGGGAATTTCAAAAGTAACAACTTAATAATTTCACAACATAGAGAAAGTTAATTTATAGGTAGTTATAGAAAGTTAATTTAGCTGTTGCCAAGTCAGATACTTACTTAGATACATCCTAATTATTCATAATAAAATTAAAATCGATAGAACTTCAAGAATCAAGGATTTTTTATTGTTGATTCAGTAAAAATAAAAATTGACGGATATCAATAAGAAACATAGTAGTACATAATGTTAATTGTCATATAATGTAGATGATGGAAACGATCGAACAAACGTGTAGGTAGGTATACAATAATATTGATATTGTGCATAATATATATTGTGCTGGTTGATGGTGTCGAAATTTTATCAATAATTTGAGAGTCGTAAACCTATTGTATGTTTACTTGTTGCCATAGAAACGGCTCGTGGCGGTAACCACACCTATTCGGACCTAGTTTTTCGTTCCAGTTGAGCAACGAATGTTGCCTTTCATTGTTAATACAGCAATCGTACATCTTTCTAAATATAACTTAATTAAAAAACCTATACGAAAACCTGTACCTAACCTATATTGCTAAAAACCTATACGAAAGTTACGAACGAAAGATAGTTTTTGAAATTCAAAATGAATGAAGTGCAAGTGTTGTGAAAATAATATTGCTAAGAATTTATTTTAATATTACGAGCTAATATACCGTGTGTAAGTAAGATTAATAGTGATACTTAATATTTTTGTTTGCCAGCGATTACGGCCGTTTTAGGTGTAGGTCCGTGTTTTCAAACGATAGACTATCACGATTAATACTATTTCTAAATCGGTTTTGTGGTGTCCGAAATAAGCACTAATCGGACGGACAGATAACGTAACGTTCAAAATTAATTTGGGTAGGTAGTAGGTACGAGGTTCTTGAAACCTAGCTAGATGACCGAACCGAAATTCTTCTAATGAAGTGGGTATGTCCTACTAATGATAAAGCTGAAAGTTTGTGAGTATGTATGTATTTTGGTTACTCAATCACGTAAAAAACGCTGAACCGATTACCATGAAACTCTACTACCTACCACACAAAGTAATAATACATTACCCATTTTTATCCCGATATTCGCGCGGGATCGGGACTTACGCGGGTGAAGCCGCGGGGCACGTTTAGTAAATTATAAAATACAAATTTGCTTTTTGTTTAATTTAGCCGTACCTTTTTTAGTATTTAATTTACTATGATTCTAATTTAAAAATTACTTCCTCCTACGTTATCCACTACTTTCAGACAACCAATATGGACACCTTTTAGTAAGCTTACTTACAACATGGGTCCAGAGAAGAACAAAGCATTCTATTACCTATGGTCCTTCATGGCCGTGGTCAAAGTTGCGTGGGCGGGAGTATCTTGCCTGAGCAACCCCTGTTACCACGGGATTTGTATCGACGATATAAACAGGTAAATAAGATTAATTTTCACATCAAAACGCTTATGAATATTTAACGAATAGGCAGGCCTGGGAGCCCCTACCTTCCTATTCACGAGGGGGACTCGAACCTCTTTCTCATGATTCGCTGTCACATCATATTTCGACACATACCTAGCTATTATTACGAACTTTATAGGTACGTATAACGGAATAACAAATGTAGGAAAACGAAAGTAATTCTAGATGAAAACATTCTAGAAATGTCTTAAAACATAATAATGAATGAGGTCTAAGAAAATGCATATAAAAATCTTATTACACGTAGAAAACATGTCATACGAAAGTCCTCTTTTTATACCCGATAAAATAATAAAATAATGGTGTTATAAATTTGGGGCATCTGGGCATCGGAACTCAAGAATGGATTAAGCGATTTTGATATCACGTTGTTTTTTAGTTGGATAGTTGACTGAAGACCACAGACACCTATCTAAGTAAAAAAAATATAATTATAATAAACTCTCTGCCTATATGCACTGCAAAATATTACAACCCTACCTCTTGTTTGACATAGTTTCACTCAGCACAGTTCGTGATGATGAGTTCGTGTTTACTCAACTGCCTAGTAACTCCCTTGCTACTTGCGGTTATCTGCGAGATCTACTAGGTATACACACCTATACCTACTAACAGAAATATAGTGGATTCGCGTGACGAACACAAGTTCCCTCCGAACTTCCAATCTTGGGGTTTACGAGGTCGTCGTTTCGTGGAAACTCCACAGGTTCGGAGGGCGACTGATAGATCCTTCAACATTTTTACGGTACACTGATCATTATGATTATAACCCCTTTGTTGACGTTTATTACGTGCGTATTCGTAAGATAGGTCGTTTTTCGATATTCGAGTGTCATAGGTGCATGCCAACAAAACCAACAATTTATTATACTTAAGTACCTGCTTAATCTTTCACTCGTATATGTATTTACGATGTGAAATACACGTTAGTCACTTTCTCGTATCTGCAGTTAATAATATTTGAGTCCAATTAAGATTATTTTGTCTACAATAGTTAAAATTACCTAGGAGAGTAAGCGGCTACATCTTATTGTCAAGCGGACTTGTCCGTTTTCCCATACATAGGTACTAGCCACTAAGGAAGACAAGTCATCGGGTATTCATCGGGTATGTTCTTGGTAAGCATATACATGTACCTACTGCAGCTTAAACCGCATCTTCTATTACCTATAAAATAAATAGTTATAATTTATTAGTATTAGTCACTTACATAGGTTGAAATTCACTTGAAAAACACTTACCTACACTATTTAGGTGCTAAGATTTTAAGTTTTGGTTTGTACGTACCAATCCAACTACCTACTTTATTTATGTGTTTTATTATGAAGAGCATAATAGGTACCTATCTATCTATCTTTACAAACATTGTTGTAAGGAAATTATCCAGTCACTGTAAAGTGTATCTTTCCAGTACATTCTCATGTTACTGTGTCGATGGATACACGGGGGTGCAGTGTCAGACGAACTGGGACGAGTGCTGGTCCAGTCCTTGTGCCAACGGAGGCACTTGCGTCGACGGCATCGCATCCTACAATTGCTCGTGTCCTGATGGGTTTATAGGTATGTACCACGTGAGAGCGAAGTCCAAGGGAAAACAAATAATAAGGAAACTAATTGCAGGAAATTTTGTGTTGTTACACGCCATGTTCTTAGAATTTCATATTTCTTAGAAAATATTACTTACAGGAAAATATTGTCAAATATATGGTTAAGTATTCAATTACGTGCCTATTATTTAGGTACTGAAATGCTGTAGACACTTTCAGGCATTATTTTGTTGTTCCGGGCCTTACTCCTCATTCGAGCGATATTCCTGGTTACATCCCTATTGCATCCCTCTCCGAACCTAGGGTCAGCTAAAAACCTAAATTATTTGAAGTCTGCACAGTAGGCAATATTTTTAAGACCTGCCTGTCATCAATATAGCTTGGGACCAAGTAGTGGTTGGTTGGTTATCCAACCAACCACTACTTGGTTTATCTATCGACCCGCCACTGGGCGGGAAGAACTCCTATTTATAAGAACCTACTACTACGATTCAGATGAAGTTTACTTAGAAATTCATATATCCCATATACCTACTCGTACCTACATATCTTTTGGGTTTTTAATGCTTTAGTGAATATAAGCCTCTAAACCCAATTATGACATTACCCTGAGTGATACATTATTCATAGATGGTGAACTATTGCGTCCTCAATTTAGTAAGGTTCCATTAGACGTCGAGCCACATCATACGACTGTTATTATTGGTTTATCGATTTACCAATGAACAGATAACTTCGGAAATTGGGTGAAGCCGTTTTTAGGTACGTAGCGTAACATTAAAAAGTCAATACTGAACACCTGCATCAGTTTATTTTAATTAAGAAGTGTTAAAAGTTAGTAATAAGTACTTAGATTTGTTTTTCAAGTTTTAAAGCGTAGATATATTGGATTTAGGTATAATCTGCTATCTTCTCCCTCTAAAACTTTTGGCTTTTATTACATTGTACCCACTTATAATTTACTCTGTATTCTACTCATCTTTTGCGACAATCTGGAATAGAATAGAAACAAAACACTTTTTATTTTATACTAGCTGCGCCCCGCGGTTTCACCTGCGTAAGTCCCGTTCCCGCGGAAATATCGGGATAAAAAGTAGCCTGTGTTAATACTATATTACCTATATTCCAAGTTTCATCGCAATCGGTTCAGTAGTTTTTGTGTGAAAGAGTAACAACCTCACATACATACTTACATACAAACTTTCGCGTTTATAATATTAGTAAGATTTATTCCGGCACATAAACTATAGAATACGTGCAAGCCCCATTGTTATGTACTTTTTTGGAAAATAAACTTATTTGTATTTATTTGAGCTATTAATAGATATATTTCGCTTAATGTTAATTCGTCTAATTAAATATTTTAAAATAACGTAAGGTTTTTAGTAAACATTTATTACCATAATCAATAACTATAGTATGTTAAATATCTTCATTGCCTTCCTTTTCACATAGACGGTTTAAATTGTGACTTCCAGGTGAAAACTGTGAAACGAACTACAACGAATGTGAATCGAACCCTTGTCTAAACAACGGCACATGTATCGACATGACCAACAGTTACGTCTGCTCCTGCGTGCCTGGCTTCTCCGGCGAGCACTGTGAGGTGGACATCGCTGTATGCAACACCACTGAAGAAGTCAGGTGCTATAATGGAGGGCAGTGCATCGAGGGACCAGGGTTCAAGTTCTATTGCAAATGTACGGCAGGTGAGAAACGATGTCATCTAGATAAACAATATAGGGATAGCGAATCGGACTGATTCGGTTTTTTACAGAGTAATAAAATTCTATTTTTGAAATGAACGAATTGATGAGTTTGCGTATAGAATATTGCGTTAGATATTGATCCAAGTATAAGAATACGCATTACCGATAAATAAATACCATTAATTTCCTATTTACTTTTCATGATTCTAAAAAAAATATGTCACTTCTATTTAAACTGCGTTATTTCTGTAACTGATATTAAAGGATGGACTGGCAGAAAATGTGAAGCTCAAATAGATGAATGTGAATCAAATCCTTGCCAAAACGGAGGTGTTTGCATCGATGTTCATGCTGATTACATGTGCGCTTGTGCTTTTGGTAAGAAATCTGAACTTGAGATATTTTGAATAGGTAAAGAATTTCCTAGCTCTTAACTAAGTAAACTTTGATATTTTCAGGATTCACCGGCAAAAGTTGCGAAGTACAAATCGAATTCTGCGATGAAAATTCTTGTAGTAAAAACGCTTTGTGCGTTGTGGAAGACGGAGTGAGGGTCTGCTACTGTGTTCCAGATTTCCACGGAGAAAGATGTGAATTGCAATATGATGAATGCTTGCTTGGACCAAGGTTTACTATCTACCGTATGACTAGATATTTAATCATTTATCCCTTTAATTTCAATATTTTATTATTATCTTCTATTTCAGATGTATGAATGGAGGTTCTTGTATTGATGGTGTTGATAATTTTACATGCTCTTGCCCCCCAAGACTGACTGGCCCACTATGTGAGTGCCTTATACTAGACGATGGCAGTTACGACTGCGAATACGTAAGCCCCACTCCAGGCTCAACACAGTCTGTGTTCACCACAATATTATTAGAAGAATCTACCACAGAAATGTCCACGACATTATATTTTAGTACTAGTGACTCGACAGTAGCCGAGAACGCTACATCTTCAGGGTTAATAATAACTACAGATCAAGGGACGACTGAATCAATAGAGCATCCTATTGTAACAGAAACCACTACCGAAACGGTCACAACTGATGCCCCTACAACAGTTACGGAAGAATTTAGTAAAGTCACTATCGACTCTGAGGATAAGAACAAGGAATCAACTGAAACTACAATTACAACCCAACCCACTTTTGTAACAGAAGAAGTAACAACTGAACGCGTGGCTAAAACTACAAGTTCAGAAGATGTTTCGACATTACCTTCTGAATCTGTGCCTGTAACAGAAACAACTGTAAAAGAAGTAATTGAGGCTACAACTAAAGTTGATCATACGGATAAAATATTCACTGACGCTCCAACTGACATCACTGATACTATAACACCTCCAACAACTCCAATCACAGAATCTGTTGAAACTACCACAGTGTCTGATATTGTGAATACTACAATACTATCTGAGTGTACTGATTCTATTTGTAATAATCACGGAACGTGTGTCAATACACCGCATGGCATTCGTGTAAGTATCAGCATACTAAAGAACGAAAGTATTTAGTATTCAGATATTTATATGTGGATTAATGTTTCTTCTCTCAACATTTTTCAGTGTCATTGTCTATTCAATTACGGAGGAAGGTTCTGCGAAGAAATTATAAAAATAACTTCAGCAGCCTTCAGTGGAAATTCTTTTGTGACCCACAGCCTTCAGAACACCACCTCCATAGACATTGGATTCAACGCAAAAACCTTGCTCTCTGACGGCCAAATAATGCATGTTGATATTGCAACAGGAGTCTATATGCAATTGTTTATTAGTTCAGGATTGCTGAAGTTCAAATTTTCGTGTGGATATCAGACTATGCTTTTAAGTGAGCTGAAAACGTATGTCAATAAAGGTTTTCTTATGCATATCGAGACCAGGTAACCAAGTAAACTAAACCAAAATGAACTAATATTAACTCTATGTCTATTAACTGACTATAGTTCTAAGAAATATTTGTTATTTTAGGTTAGATTTATTTCCTAAGGAACAACATTGCAACGCCACTCTCCGTCTCAACGACACAGTAGCTATGAGCGGTGGTCAGATGGCAAACATTAGTACTTTAGACCACAAGACCACCTTATATCTCGGAAATTCACCAGATGTGAAGAACGTTGAAGCCAAACCATTTATTGGATGCATCAAAGATTTAACGGTAAACCATAATTACTACTCATGTCTTACGAAACATAGAATTTATAACATAGGTACATGAATGTCCTATTACAATGAAAGAATGTTTCAGGTGAACGGTGAAAATCGTGAAATTTTTGGCGAAGCGTTTAATGCTGGTGAAGTGAGAGAATGTGTATCCCTTGCTTGCCTTTCCTCGCCCTGTCAAAATGGCGGCTCATGCGATGATCATTTTGGAAACTATAGTTGCTCTTGTGCGAATGGGTAAGAGAATATAATACCTACCTACAATTAAATTTTATGACTTATCAAAGTGGTGGTGCAGAAACATTGTGGGAAGATTGACACCAAACATTCGACATTCCAAAAACGATTATCTTAAATCTTAAAACAATAAGCATCAGTTCTCACTTTTGTGTTTTAGTTGGACAGGCGTACACTGCAAACAATCTGTCTGCGAGCATAACCCATGCCAATCTGGAGGAAGCTGCGTCAAACATCCCGGTAGTGGATTTCTTTGCCTCTGCCCTTATGGAAAACATGGCATCTTCTGTGAATACAGTAAGTTAATCTTATATATTCACGATTTTTTAAAGTGTGTATAGGAACTGTACGTTATTCCTTTTTCAGATGTCGAAATAACTAAGCCATCACTCTCCCCAATCAGCAACGGTATTTCATCTTACCTATTATATCCGCTGTCTCCGGCTGCAATGAACTCGGATCGACTCGACTTGAGGTTTCGCTTCCAAACAGCAGATATGGATCAAATTGCGTTACTCGCTTATGTCGGTCAAAACGGACACCATGATTTTCGAAGCCAGCATTTGGCGCTGACGTTTGTGAAGGGGTATATAATGCTGACTTGGAATATGGGGAACGGTAATATTTTTATATTGATTTTTCAATAAGAATGTGTAAAATGTAGTTATATTTTAAAGCTCTATGCACACAGGGAATCAAACTTTACGAGCCATTTTTTAACAAAACCTTGCAAAACACACACATCAAATCACATCGTACATACTTAGTTGTTTATGAAAAATGACCGCCCTATAATAGCCTTGCGGTACGCCTATTAAACTTGACTAGCTACTTTTAGTACTGACGTTTCCATATAATCGGACGTTTTGGGTCCTTGTATTTGTCTTTTTTTTTTGAATGACGTACTAAATCCTAGCCTACAATTAAACTAAGCATAGCTGAATATTTCTTTTTTGTTTTTATTGCTCAAGGCATTTCCTTGCTAAAAATATTTCTAAGTAAGTTCCCCCTAAGCGATCTGGTAAAACAGCTATGGTTTTACCTTTTCATGTCAACCTAACTTTCCTTTCCATTATTTTTCAGGTCCTCGTCGTATCTTCACGTCTCGCGCCATCGGTTCGCGCCGTGGCGGGCATACAGTCCGCGTCTGGCGTCGCGGGAGAACTGCCGGCATCAGTGTGGATGCAAGGCTCAATGCTACTGGAAACGCACCCGCGGCGGCTACTGACAAAATGACTTTAGCACCTTATTTGTACATCGGTCTGTAAACACGAAACCCTCAGAAGCTCTAGTCTATTTAATGCTAGAGCTCCTGAGGGTTTCGGTATAGGTAAGGTTGCAAAGGACCTTGTAGCATTATTTCGATGTAATTTCGTAAATTGCTTTGTTTTACAGGTGGTCATCCTTCTGAAGGTTTCAGCGACTTAGCTCACGATTTGCCTTTGCATACTGGGTGGCGCGGTTGTATCTGGGAGGTGAGTTTATTTTGTATTTTTAATACTACCTTTAGTATTCCTACTTTTATAGTTAACTTCCAAGAATTCTTCATAAATTTATAGTTTACGTTATTGTTATTTTAGTGAAATTTTGTGTATTTTTTTTGTAGATTGGCGGTAATTCAGGCAATGGTCGGGCGATAGGCGGTCGCGGCGTGGGTCAATGTGGGGTCACTCAATGCGGGGCTCGCTCCTGCAGAGCGCCGAGAGGCGTCTGTATACATTCACCGGCTACATATGGGTACCCTTTTTCAAACTGTATTTTTAGAAAACATGTAATTCTTGTTTGTGATGATGATTGCCACTTCTTGTCAGTTTCTTTCTGTAGCCTGTTACACAAATAAGAGACTGAGCGTTTGGCTATTAGCAGTGTACTAATTTTTGCTAATTGCTGAACAAAATTAGTATCTAAATATTACAATTTCCTTTTCAACACTCTTTAAAATCCATGGTTCTTTTTCAATCAGGTGTATTTGTAACGAGGGTTGGTTCGGGCCTACCTGTTCACATTCACAAAATCCTTGCGATGCCTCTATCACGAAATGTCAGGGTCAATGTGTGGTCACCGCTGATGGAGGGACACAATGCGACTGTCCTTATGGGAAGGCTGGACAATACTGTGGAGAGGGTAAGAGATGATGTTGAAGTTCTTGACGTACAAGTCTTCTACGTCCCTACTTTAAAATAATCTTTTGTATCTCATGGATGAGCCATCAATGCCGAGCATTGGTCCATCATCAATGATAGATTTTAATAACCATTTATGATTCAACAGATCTTCTCCCAACGGATGTATTATTCAGCGGAACTCGTTCTTACATCAAGCTTTATTCCCGCTCCATATCCAGCGTCAGCTTATCATTAGAAGCGGAAATCAAACCGACGAAAGAACGTGGATTAATATTGTTTGTGGATACTCCTCACTTTTACACGTCCCTCTCTTTGCAAGGAGGATTGTTGGAGTATCGATGGACTGGTAAAGAATTCTTCAATTAGGTACTTACAATTTTGAGGTTTCGTGTTGATGATGTTAGTTCAATTACACATGATACTTTCCATGTCTAAATCATAACAACGATTTTGAGCGGATCTGGGTCTGCGTGTCTTATAAGTATACGGTCTGTATCTCGTTGGTGGACTGGACTAGCTCAGATAAGTAGCATATAAGTATTTATTCTTGCACATTCTTTTATGCGAAAACTTGTAAATGGTGTTGAGTTACTTAGTTTTTATTCACTGTAGGTATGTTTTCCGAAAGAAATAAAATTAAAATTAAATTATAAAAGCCCTCGACTCCAGCTTTCGGTGCTAATTCGTCTTTTATGTTCTGAATTCTGATTGTCGCGCGTAGGTTATCAAGCTCATCTTAACCGAATTCCTAAGTTAGGCATTAGGTGTAAACCTAAATAAGTTAAAGGATAATTACGTTGATCAAGAAAACGCGAGTAAAACCCGGTATATATTGTGTTTTACTAACTAAGTTGGTTAGATGTAGATAGCTCAAACCGAGCCTTAGTTGGTGAACAAAAAAACAGGAAGAAGAGCATGATCGTTAATTTCATCGTGTCACGTGGGTTCCCGTGTGGCGTAGTGGTAACGCGGTCGCCCAGGTTCGAATCCTGTGATGGGGAATTTTGGATAATGAGTTAGTCGTGAAATATATCTAACTAACTTGTTAATTTAACCAGATCGCTTAGGGGGAACTTTAAATGGTGAATTCGTTGTAAAATATATCTAACCAACTTGTTAATATAACCAGATCGCGTGTCCGGTGTAACGTCGCTGGTCCGCAGCAGCGCGGTGGTGTCGGTAGCGCAGTGGCACAGCGTGAAGGCGGGCCGATATGGCAGCCGGCTCTATGTGTGGCTCGATGACAAGCTCAGCACAGAGGCCATGCTGGCACACGCCTTCCCTCACACTGACAGCAACGCCACTCTGCTCTTAGGTAAGTTTATGAAACATTCTTGAGAATTATTTTACTTCTTTCTAGAACTCAATTAAGGAACATTCCTAAAATTATTTTTTAATTAATCCAGTGCGGATTAGACCCTAATAAGCATTATAAAAAAGCAAAGCGTGGTACGGAGGACATGCCAAAGTGCTAAACATAAGAAAAGTAGCCCGTCTTCGCCCCGGACCGTCCACGTCCTGACCCCAGATTATCTATCTAGTGGACGTCTGACAACAGTGGCAAATGACAGGCACTATGCATTACCGGTAATAACCACGTTACGTCAAAGCAGCAAAGTACTGAAGTGCCTGTTATTTTCCACTGTTGTCAGACGTCCACTGGATAAATAATCTGAGGGCAGGTCTAATGAGAATCGGACACAGCTGTGTCCGACACAGGCACTTCAGTACTTTACTGCTATGACGTAACGTGGTTATTACCGGTAATTACATTAAAGCAGTAAAGTACTGCATAGTGCCTGTCATTTGCCACGATTGTCAGACGTCCATAGGAGGCCCTCCTCAAAGTCAGACGGCTTGACCGATTTCCATCAAAATTTGTACTTATACCGAAGTTAATTTGGTCAATTCTGGTATGAATTATATATTTTGCCATTAAAGGAGGTGCAAGGGACCTGTCATCACTACCTTTCGACGCCATGTCAGGAGCCCCAGAAGCGTTTGCCGGCTGCATTAGAAACTTGCACGTTAACAACATTTTGATCTTGTTGGAGAAACAAAATATTTTAGGTAAGATCCTGTACATTATGGGCGTTCAATAGCATAATTCGGAGTACCTAAAATACTGAGCTCGATAGGCCAAATGAAATTTCACAAAGTTGCAAAATTACCGACAATAATTGATAATCAAAACTAATTTTCACAAATGTAGAAAAGTATCAGTAGTTTGTTGCAAAATTACCAACAATCGTAGAACATATTTACATTTTACCGGGCCTTAATCGCGTATTATTATTTATTTTCCTACCTTGACGTTCCCCCCTCGCGACCAAGATCATCGTAACATGATCGTAACGTAAATGTAAGAAAATAAATAATATAATACGCGATTAAGACCTGGTAAAATGTAAATAAGGTTAACAAATCGTGTGAATTCAATAAGTTTAATTGTAGAACAATTTTCTAAAAGAAACTTAGATCGACTTGCACGCACAGCTATACTTAGCCGGGGCTACCTAAATAAATAACGTGCTAGCTCTTGTGATCGGTTGAGCACTGACATTTGTGTCAGTGTAAGACTAATCACAAGAGTTAGCACTAGGCACAAGAGTTAGCACTAGCCGGGGGCTAAGTAAAAACAGCGCAAGTCAGCCTTAGTCATTTGCCGTGTATTCCAGAGGGTCAAAACGTAGGCGACTGTGATGGCACGGCGTGCGGGGGAGAGACGTGCGGCGGCGGCACGTGCACGGTGGAGGGGGGGCGCGCGCGCTGCGCCTGCGCCGGGCAGCAGGACGGCGCGGGCGCGCGCTGTCGGCGCCACGCGGTCTGCGAGCGCGCGCGCTGCCTCGCGCCGCGCGGCCGCTGTCGGGGGGGACGCTGCGTCTGCGCCACCGGGTACACCGGCCTCAACTGTCAGCAGAGTCAGTTCTATTTGAAATTTGTTTTAATACCCTAGGGCTGGTTGGAGTCAGTATCTGACCACATGATTCCACCTATATCCATAAAATGCTATGTCGTGTTGGAAGACCACCTACTCGGTGGACCGACGACATTGCAGCAGTCACGAGAAGTCGTCGGATGGAGGCGCGATCGCTATTTGTAGCGTCATATGGGGATTGGACTGCCATCCGTCAGGGATTTCCCGGATTTGTCCTAGTTTAGCAGGCGTCCGAAGACTGTCCCGGCAGGGTGCCGTTTATAGGTCAACCACAGTCTAAAGCACTGAGAGTAAAGAGCTGTCTGGTTTTATTTTGTATAATGTGGGCATCCAATAAGAACATACGGAAACCACAGCAACACAGTTGTCCACAATAAAACAACAACCAACGACAGATGGCCATTGGCCATAGCAGGTACATTTTCCCAAATTGCTTATTTTTTTGTTTAAATTTGTTTTCCAGATATAAACATATCAGTCCCGCAAATGGACGGCGACTCGTTGATATCGATGCGGCGTCGCAGCGGCGTGCGGCGTGCGGGAGAACAGCGCGCGCAGATCACGCCCGCGTATTTATCGCTCAATTTCACTACCGCGCAGCCTAATGGTTTGCTCTTATGGGTCACTATGGTAAGACATCTAAAATTCTAAAATACAGTCGTGGACTCAAATGAACAATCTTTGGAATCTCCAAAGATATAACGTCAATTATTAATCTGTATCGCTATAATCGATTTTGGACCTCGAATCACAATATCTTCTCATAACTCTAAAAAATCCTGGTAAATAAACTAAAATGATTTGCCCTGGCATGATATTACGTCCTACAGTGTTATTCTTTAATAAAACAGCCTAGAGCTCGACGCTGAATAGCGTCGAATCTGAGCAATACGACGCTCTGATTGGATGCTCACTCTGATTCACCGCCGCTCACCGCTGTTTCAGCGTCGAATCAGAGTGAGCGTCGTATTGCTCAGATTCGACGCTGAACAGCTTCGACTGCTAATTCAATATTTAACTCGACGCATTAGATAATAATATTATAATAATGTAAATTTATACGTAGCTGGTAAAAATCCAAATAAAATCCCTCCATCCAATTCCATTCCAGGACGCCGACTACATCGGCATAGGTCTGGAGAACGGATACCTTCGTCTAGTCTGGTCGTTCAACGTTTCACAACCACGTGTTAAACTAGTCGACCCTTCAAAGACCTCGTCTCGTGTGGTCCCAGCTGTGGGCTACCTCGCCGATGCGGAGTGGCACATTGTACGTGTAACGACAGAGCGGGGCAAAGTCACACTTACAGTGGACAACGAACAGGCTTACGAGGAACTTGGTGTCAACGATCTGGACCACTATGATGATATTCAACTTTATATCGGTAAGAGATCAGGTAGCTGTCTATGATTGACACGATTTACTGCCAGAAAATCAATTCTAGAACTAGGCATTAAAAACAAATATGATGTTTCCTTTTCAAAAATTAGGTGTCCCTCGAGGATCAATCTTGGATCAAATTCTATTTTCATTTACATTTATTGACAAGTTTTTAGTAGACTGTTTTTATCAATAAAAAACTTTTGTTTCAGGAGGTACCACAGATGAAAGTGAAATAGCAAAGACCATCTTTCCTTACAAATTCAAAGGCTGTATCGATCACATTTCTACGAAAGAAAACACTTATCTAACGAATTACAATGAAGTGTACAGTGAAAATATCAAGTCGTGCCAACTGTTTCCTCCCATGTAGTTAAGCCAATAGTTTAAAACAAGTGGTAAATACTCATAGTACAAAAACTTTTCTAGTCTTCTTTTATAAACATTTGGTAAAATAGAATAATTATGGATAGGTACTATTTTATTGATGAAAATAATGCGATCAGCATAATTTTTCTCTTCCCAATCTTTAACTTATACACTATAAGCGTTTGTGCTGGTTTGTGCCTTTAGATTAGATGTTTTGTAGAAAGAAAATTAAACATTCATTTTACACAAAATATAGTTTTATTGATATATTCATGTTTAATAAATTGTATACATAATAACATCATCAAATATTATATTATAAACATATACATTTCGTTATACGTACTTATTTCAAACACAAATACAATATGAGATGTTATCCCCATTTAAACATATTTATCTCATTATTCTAACGTTTAATCAACACAGTGTGTAATATATTCAGTAATCGATTGGCATACATGTTCAGTACCTAAACATGGCTCTCACAAGAAGCTCGTGAACATCAGATTTACTTATTTACATTACAATATTAAAAGCAAGATGTACATTCACAGAGTCGTTTACGTAGAATTCATTAGGCCTATTTACATTGTGGAATTAACTTGGAATGCTTTACTGTGGTACACCGCTTGCTTCGATTCTCCTACAAAAAGTTTCATTTAGGAACATCGATTCCCTCATTGACACTATATTAATCAGATATAATTTCTAAAAAATAAATATTATATTAAGCAATAAAGAATAAATAAATTGTTAATTGCACATCATTTAATATAAAATTTTTCGAAAAATTAAATAATTCCTTTATATTGGTGGCCAGCTGAGCTGACCTATACATTATGCCTTATGGAAATAGGCACGAAGTGAATTTGTCTCCTACGATTTATCTTAGTAACATATTTAAAAGATCTCGTCCTTGTCGAAGAAGTAACATATATAAAATTACCCTAGGAATGTTTCTGATAACAATAATAAACAATATAGAATGAAGAGAATAAGCAAATCACAGGAGTAAATATCATATATTTACTATAATATTTAATAAGATGATTGTTAAGGGCAGTCACGTTGCAGTAAAAATGCGTATAATAAACTCCCTCTCTGTCTCCACACAGCAGCTGCTGTACAAGACAGCAGCACTAGGGATACGCTATCTCGCTCACTCCCAGTGTATCTGATGCAAGAATGAGAGAGAGAGACACACAGAGAGAGGTTACTGTCCGAAGTTCTTTCTGAAATGAACCACCCTTTAATAGGTACTCGACACTTGACGTCACTTGGTTGACATATAGTACATACATACATAATTATAACAAGACGGAAAGAACGTACAAGTCAATTGGTCTGCAATAGAATCTAAGCAAATGTGAGAACATACATTTAATACATGTATCTTGTACGACATTTATTATCTTCACGAAACAACACTCATTTTCCGATAATAATAATAATTGATACTAAGAAACATCAATGTTTAATTGTATATGTATAATACCCCGCACACTCATTAATTAGTCTAACATATTGAATATAGGACAATAATAATTAAATTCTTGCTTGCTTATCTACAGTATCTTGAAATTTGTTTAAAATAATAATAATATAAGTAGATCTGTTAACAATTATGTCTAACGTCGTCATTAAAGTAACAAGGTTCAATTAATTATGGGAAATTACATTTATATCTAATTTAAAACATAATAGAACGAATTTCACATTACCTTACATTTAGACCAGGTGGTAACAATCTCGAATATTCATAATCTCTAATTTACAAAAATTATACTATTTTTTTGTAATTGTCATCAATAAAGTGGTCATGTCTATTCAATACGAACAATAACGCAATGTTTACTACGTCACAATATGTATTAGGTATATAATCGATATTTAAAAGCATTCAGAGTAAAATATAGCTGCATTACTGCGTGTCATGTCATATATTATGATAAACCAACATCTACATCAGAGACTGTGTTCACATCGCTCCAGTACTGAGTACCGAGCGCTGGGAACACAGTGACATGTGATTAGTCAAAACATAGAGTAAGCATTTCATGTCTATAAACAAAGCTTTTAGTTGTAAAATCAGTCTCATTCGCATAAGGAAGTGATCACAGCACACACACTGGAAACTCGTTGCAGAGCGAGGGGCCTCCACCCACTCGACATAACGATATAACTCAACTTTACAACAATAATAATAATAGAGCACCTTGTTTGCTAACTTCTTACACTTAAATCTGATAGGGGTGATAAAATACGGAGCAGACTCATCGTTATTATAAAAATATGAAAATCTAATAAACAAAAAGATACAGGTATACGAAGGAAAGGGCTAAAATATTGGAAGTTCACACGATATTATCATACGATACGTCGCCATATTAAAATAAACAAAGTATACCACACGCCTCGTCGTACAGCGAACCGAATGACAAGTCACAAGCGGAGACTAGATTACGAAAGATTTGTGAAAATTTTAGACCCGAGACATGAGATATCGCAAAGCTTCCACTTTTTATGTAAAAATATATAGGTTACGACGTAGCCTCACATCCGAACGAGGCGGCGCGGGGCCGGGGGGATCAGCGTGTGGGCCTCGGGCGGGTCACAGGCGGGCCAGGGCGCGGGGGCGGGCCGCCGCGAGCGCGCGTCAGGGCTGCGGCTCCACGAAGATACGCTCGAGCAGCACCGCCATCAACACCGCTACCAAGACGAAGGCCGCGGCCACGAGCAGGGCGAGGTGTCTCGGGGAGAGCGCGCGCACGGCGCGGGGCGCGCGGCGCGGCGCGCGGGGCGCGGGCGGCGGGGCCGCGGGCACCGCCAGCCGCGCCGCGCCTGACCACGCGCCCGCCAGCCCGCGCCGCACCGCCATCACCCGCACCAGGTACTCGCCGCCCGCCTCCAACTCGCACAGGGAGAACGACGCCTCCGGACCGGCGTACACCTACAACGAACACATAGCGTTAGCGAGCATTTATCGAATGTGTTAAAACAGTGTGTTAGGGTAGAGCTGAGGTCCCACGGAGCGATGTATCACGCGCCGTGCCACTTCTGTGGAGACCTGTACCCCTAACATGAGTCTGTAGTCAAATAGTTTATTTCGTTTATAATCAATAACTTATTTCATTAAGCGTTGTTCCCTATTTTTAACCATTTAGATGGAATTTCCTAAAATCCTTTTTCAGTGCTCACTTTCAATATCTATATTTCAAATTTTAAGTTCCTACACCTATCGTTTAGGCTCTGCGTTGTTCATCAACCAGTGACGAATGAATGAATTAGTTGCATTTGCGTTTTAATAAGTACGATGATGATGATTACACAACGAGACGTATTTACTTAACCGTAACCGACGACGTACCTGTTTATAAACGGCGTCTTTGATCCTCGCGCACTGTAGAACGTACTCGGCGTCCTCGATGACATCCCAGGAGACGTCAGCCTTGCGCGGCGCCGGCAGCGACAGCGTCGGGACGCGCGGAGCAGGCGGGGGCGCGGGCGGAGTGCGGCCCGACACCGGCGCGCCCCACGGCCCGCGACCGCCGCGCTCGTCGTGGGCACGGATCCGGAACCAGTACTCGGTCGACTCCCGGAGTTTCTTCGCGCGACAAGACCGGGCCGAGCCACGGTACACGGGGCGGAACTCCCTCGCGTCTCCCGCGCGCATCTCGACGCAGTACTGCGCGCCCTCGCCCCCGCTGGCCTCCCACTCGAGCCGGAGCAAGTTGTGGGCGGGGGCGGTGACGAGAAGGGCGGGGGGCGCGGGCGGCGGGGGGCGGGTCGCGGCGCGGGCCTCCTCCGACCACTCGCCGAGCCCGAGCGCGTTGAGCGCGGCCACGCGCACCCGGTACACGGTGTCGGGCTCGAGGCCGGTCACGGTCCGCTCCGGGACCGGGCCGTCCGTCTCGACATCGGCGTCGTCGAGGCGCACGCGGTACGACAGCACGTCGGCGCCGTGCGCGGCGGGCGCGCGCCACACGAGCCGCAGCGAGTCGGCGGTGGCCTCGCTGCGCAGGTGGGAGGGGGCGGCGGGCGGAGCGCGCGCCGTCAGCACGCCCCGCGGCGCCGACCACGCGCCGCATCCGGCCGAGTTGCGGGCGCACACGCGGAACGAGTACGCCGTGAAGGGGGTCAGCTCCGCGACCAGGTAGCCGGTGTCCGCGCCGCGGTACACCTCCGCGAAGGTGTCGGACGTGGCCGGCGACATCTCGAGCCGGTAGTCCAGCACGGGCGCGCCGTTGTCGGGGGGCGGGGTCCAGTCGACGCGAGCCGTGCGCGGGCTGTCGGACACGGCGACGGGGGCGGCGGGCGCGCCGGGCGGCGCCGCCGGCGTGCTGAACGCGAGCTCGAGAGAGGCGGGCCCGGGGCCCACCGCGTTCACCGCCACTACCCGCAGCCGGTACTCGGTCCCGGGACGCAACTCGCGCACGATGCACTCGCGGGCGAGACCGGAGTACGCCACCCGGGGGGTACTGCCCTCACCCGTCTCGGCGACCTTTATGAACGACGAAATAAGGGTCATATTTTTAAATTGTATCAAGTTTACCTATAGTTAATTGTATCAGTCAAGTTTACCTACAGATATTTTTAAAAATTAAAAAAACAATTATACTTCAAACGAGTGAATCTCACCTCGACCCTGTATTCGGTGAGCGGTGCGCCCCCCGTACAGTCGGGCGCCTGCCACCGCACCGCGAGCTGCGTGGGCTGCGGCGAGGCGGCGGGCGCGGGGCGGTACGGGGCGGCGGGAGGCGCGGGCTCCGTCGTGACCGGCTCGCCCACCGCCCACTCGCTGTGGCCCGCGGCGCTGGCGACCCGCACGCGCGCGCGGTACTGGTGTCCGGGCCGCAGCCGCTCGCACATCGCCTCCCGCTCGGGCCCGCAATACGCCGGCTGGTACCCCTCGCCGGCGTCCAGCTCCAGCGTGTACGTCTCCAGAGGCTCGCCGCCGTCTTCGGCGGGCGGCTCCCAGCGCAGGCGGAACGCGCGCGAGTGTATCTTGCCGCGCGGCGCGGGCCGGCCGGGCGGGCCGGGCCGCTCCGCCAAGGTGCGGTACGTCACCTCCGCCGACCACGGCCCCTGCCCGTCGACCGTCTCGCACCGGAGCCGGAAGCGGTAGTCGGTCGCGCGCCGCAGCTCGGTGCAGGTGTAGGCGGTGTCCGGTCCGGCGTACACCGGTAGGAAGCCGTGCCCGCGGGTCGCGTCGTCCATTTGAAGAGTGAATTCCTCGTCGGCGCGGCGGTCCCAGGCGAGGGCCAGGTCGGAGGCTCGCGCTAGAGTCAGGCTCGGCGGTGCGGGAGCGGCGGGCGGCGCGCCGGCCGTCCAGGCGACGACCTCCTCGCTCCAGGCGCCGCGGCCGCACTCGTTGACGGCCGCGAGCCGAAGGCGGTAGCGCGTCTGCGGGCGCAGGCCGGGCAGCGTGTGCTGGCGGGTGCGGGGCCGCGCGGCCTCGCTCCATCCCTCGCCCGCGTCCACCTCGAGCAGGTAGTGCAGCAGCCGCGCGCCGTTGTCGTGCGCCGCCGGCCACCGCAGCAGCAGCGAGGAGCGCAGACGCTGCGTGATCCGCGGCGGCGGCGCTCGCTCGGGCGGCGCGGCGGGCGCGCGGAACGTGGCCGCCTCGCTCGCCGCACCGGTCGTCGCCCCCGCCCGCACCTGCAGGCACACCGAGTACTCGCTGCCGGGACGCAGGTCACGCACTCTGGAATACGAACGTTAACTAATTAATCAAACAAAAACTTACAGAATATTGTATGTGCGATTCAGAACTTCATTTTATAAACTCCATCTAGTGAGCGCTGTGAGCGTCACAAAATACTTGGCGTTTAATTTCCTTCATTCAGTAGTTCGTTCAAGTTCCGATCCCGCGGGAATATCGGGATCGAAAGAATATGTTACTCCTTGATAATATAGCTTTCTACTGGTGAAAGAGTTTTTGAAATCAGTCCAGTAGAAATTATTACTCACCGACATGACAGCGAGGAGCCACTGTATATCGCCTTATATCTTCCTCGATCGCCCAGAAGAAGTTCGTACGTCAGTTCGATGTTTGGGAGATTCACGCCTTCTGGCAAAGGCGAGTTCCATTGTACTAGGGCACTAGTCGGAGTTATATCACTAACCTGAAAAAATATAATAAGTGTAATTATTGATACTGCAGGTTACGTTATAGTCACTAACTAAACGGTAGCAATTGCTCGCCGTAAAATGCTTTTATGAACAAGCAGGATATGAATGCATGTTAAAAATGTTTTAGAAAATAAAGTGTTGCATTTATGTTGCTACCGAAAGACGTTTTTCGGCAAAAGGATTCCATCGCTGCTTGTTTATCTAGTATCTTAGAACAGTAACAACGTATCATTACTTGTGGGGTCCTGGTAGCGGAGAGCAGATCGAGCACCGCCTGCGTGTCGTCGTCCTCGCCCGTGACGGAGGCGCCGGCAGACGAGCCCTCGCCCTCGGACCAGGCTCCGCTCGAGGCGCCGCCGCCGCCGCTCGTGCCGCTCCCGCCGCTCGCGCTGCCGCCGCGACCGTTCAGATCCTTACGCGGAGATAGACTTGGGGTTGACGCTCCAGAATTTACTTCTACAAATATTTCATACAGATTAGCATTTTAATGATAAGAATATATGGTTTTATATTTGTGTGAAATCCACATACAAATACAATACAATTAAAACATCTTGTGTGAAATCCACATACAAATACAATACAATTAAAACATCTTATGTCAAATGCAAATTTTTTTTTGGTTTGTACAAGTAATTTAATTAAGAAACCCTAATCTTGAACCCTAAACTCTTAAATAATAAATTGTGCTCAGAATGACAATTGAAGGTATAGAACTTACAGCATATCATTTCTCAGAGGAGACTATGGAGCTTGTTAAATGCTTAGTTTTAAGTGTACATGATGATGAACTACACTTGTACACTTTCATGAAACCAAATAGATATGCCATGAATATTTAAAAAATTAAACATATTAAATCAACTAGGTTTCAAGAAAATGAAAATTCATCCACAACACATTTCTACAAAACTAGTAATAAAATTATCAGAAGTCAATAAAGTTATGAAAAATATCATATATTAGAAATATTTTTAAAGGAAAAATTCGTGCGTGGCCGAGCGGTATAGGCACTGGAATATTGATCCAGGGACGCGAGTTCAAATCTCGCCGCAAGTGAATTTTTGAAGATGAATTTTTCCTTTAAAAATATTTCTAGTAAATATGCCTTGAGCAATAAAAACAAATATACGAAATATCATATATGGTTACAATGAAAGAAGTAAGGAAAACTTACCTATTCCGTTTGTTCTATTAGTATGTTTTCTTTCTAACTTCTGTTTTAGTTTAGAGTACTGGCGCTGCGTTCGTTCATCCTTTTGGTAGACAGGTGGCGGGGAGTGCTGCATGTGGTGTGGTGGCACATGGTAGTGGGGGTATGCCCCACCATAGAAGTGCTGAGGGCCGCCTGCACCATTGGATGGACCCTGAAAGTTTTAAAAAAGAAAATGAATTCATCTTGTCAATAAATTCTAAGTGGAATTCTCTGGCCCCTCTGCTGTTTCCCCTAACTACAACCCTGGAGTCTTCAAGTCTAGAGTGAAATAAGTATCTTTTAGGTAAGCATGCAACATCGTCGACCTCATTGTCGCTTCCCATCAGGTGAGATGAGGTCAAATGCCAGCCTATTAAATATATAAAAAAAATGGTTTTGGTTTGAAGATGTTTATTCTCATAAGACAACAACGTCACTTTAAATGAGATACAAAATTAAATATCAAAATAATTGTAGGTTTGCTGATGACATACACCCCTTTACTCCGCCAGCATCACACTAAGGGTCCCGCTAGATGGTCATTATACAGAATATGTGATTGAGTAGGTAGATTTGGGGACACTGAAGTTTAAGTCTAGACAGGACAAGGAAGTACATTGTTGTATAGAATTGACTAGTACCTCTTTAGAAGTACTGGTCTATGAAACAATTCATGGAAAGCATCCTCCACATAAACTCATTGTATTCTCCCTATTCTAATCTTTGCTGCTCAGACATAGCCTTTAACCGGAGAACAGAATTCCAACTCAAGATATTCAAAGAGCAATTAGTTTGAAGAGAATAAGATAGGGTCTCCGAACAGAGCTCCGTTAAAGAACTGGTGTTGCAAACATATGGGTCTAAATACTACCTGACTTTGTGTGTCAAATGCATTTTGGGACTTAAGTGAACCAGTAAACATCTGCGAGGTAGACAAAACTTAAAATGGTTTCTTTTGTTACCTTCTGAGGTATGAATTCTAATAAAGGTGGTGTGTTTGTTTTAACCGCGGGTAATACATTTGGAAATTGCGACACCTGGAATTAAATCTATTAAATAAACTTATCATAACTACCTACCTACCTACGTACAAAAATAAATTTAAAAAAAAACAAGATTCACTTTACATTGATATTGGTTTTATCAGCGTTACAATCACAATAATAATAATATGTACTTTTACTTACCTATTGCTAGCTCAAACATATTATTATGTTTTTGTAATAAAATTACTATAATTGAATAGGTAGATATTATTTGAATTTAGTAAGGATAATTAAGTTAATCTATAAAAACTGACCTCATCATCCTTTTTTTCTTTTTTATGATCAGGAATATCCATGGTTCAAAGTTAGAGCATGAATGCTCAAGGTTTACGTCTCACTGCCACGAGTGCCACGTATGATCGCGCCGCCGAACCGACTGTTCGTTTCGATAACGTTTCCAACACTCAGGGGCAATGTTTGCAAACGTAACGTGGCTTTACGATTAGATTACTGCCTACACTACACGTAACCCAAGACTTGAGCCGCAATTTCGATAAATTTCTTTACAATATTCTCGACTCGAACTTTACAATAACCTTCCTCTAATGATTGAAACCTGTTTTTAGAGCAGTCAAGAATGATTATTCTACCTTCAAGAGAAACACTCGAAATTTTAACGTTATTTTAAATACAAGTAGTTAAGTCGACTGTAGATTTCGTAATATCGATATCGTTTGCAAAGATATGTAAAGATCGTATGTATTATTTTGGTATTATTATACCGAAATCAGTTTTTGAGAAATATTTTCGACTTTTCAAAAAGTTCAAACCCAAAATTATTTTCAGTCTGACATTTGAAGGACTCGTTTTTTTTTCGTTTCACCATGGGTGGTTTCACAATAACAATATTATAGTTTTCAATTTAGCTGTAAAAAAAAAATATTTTTTTACTGAGGTAGATTTCATACGGTACTTCTTGATTCCACGTTTTATTCTATGGATTTCATTTCTTAACCGAACCGGTATGGCTACGTTAAATCTATTTTAGTATAACTAATTGTATTCGGTGAAAATATTAAATTATATAAAAAAAATCTTAATAAATCCAAATAAACGCTATGACTTCGTGGATCGACGCCACAAGAAAAAAAACAAATGACAAATACAAAGTGTCATTTTTTTGACAGTGATTGCATTCTGACATAAACTTGTCAAGAAGGATAGAATAGAGAGAATATTATTTCAAAAAATTAAAAATACTTACATTCCCTTCCAATAACATCAGTGAAGTAGTACAATTTGTAAGAGAAAATTTGCATTTATTCCAAAAATTTAATGAGAACGGAAGGAACAAAGGAGATTGTGGCGACATCGTCGCACAATAATTACCGATTGTTACGTCACTAGCGTTTGCTAAGACGTTTTGTAAAACCGGAGGTGGCAACACTAGAGCGTCTCTTGCCATCTCCCTCACACACTCCGCTCCCGCGCACAGCCCGTAATGGCGTCATGTCGCGTTAATATTTTAGTGTTAAATTATCATAGTTAGTAACAATCTCTGTGCCTGTTCTGTGATTCTGTGTAATGAATAAACTTCTAATCTTTCATCTTCACTAAGTGTTTCATTCACCACATTCCGCATAACATGGGGACATCAATACCCAAAGTGGTGACCACCGACGCTACAGCAACGCGTCCCGAACTGAAAAACGTGTGAAAAAACGTCCAGTTCTCTCTGCACATCGCTTCTACAGCTCGTTCGCGGTGACTTTCAAGCGATTCTCTTACGTGCCTCCACAAAAGTTGAAGACAACGTCTGTCAGCATTCTCGACGTATCAAACACGTCGCTTGCGCTCAGACACGTGGCACAGTGGCACCTACGAGGGATCATTTCGCATCAACGAGTCGTACTTCTGCGCCGACGGGGCAAATCCCCGTTTTTCACGAGAAAACATCGTCTAGTCGACAGTAAAAACGACGTCCACAATCCGACTATACCTACTCGGAGGCGTCGCATCGTTATACTCCACAATAGAAACCGATTGGAGACTGTCGTCCACTACCTGACGATCCCTGGCAGCATCGTGCATCGGAATTAACAGTGAGTGACACTACATTGGTATGTACACTTCTATATTTCATGAAAAAAGTGAACTTTCTCAAGTGTTGAAGTAATACCTAATTGCTACCTAGTGAATCTAGAATCCAGAACATTAATAACAACCTAACTAACCTATAACAAGAACATTCTTCTCCGTGTTAGACATAAGTTTATTTTGCATCACCCGTATTAACAATTACAGTTTTACATTGCCTCGCTGAATGTGTGTTAACAACATTTATAAACTTGCATTACTATTTTCTGTGTATTTTAATTGCATTTTTACTGTGTCTTTTGTGCATTTACATGTTTTTATGCCATTGTTTTATTTTGCATTTCTACTGTATAACATTGGTACAGCCGCTAAACACTTACTTGCACATTTTGGTACAGCTGTTAAATACATACTTGCATATTTTGGTATAGGTGTAGAACACTTACTTGCATATTTTGGTACTGGTATAAAACAATTTCTAGGCTTATTCGGTTAACATAATTTCTTGCATAATTTACTGTGGGTGTTTAACAAAATTTTATTTTGCTTGTGTGTGTTTTACTAACAAATTTTTACTTTGTTTTACAACTTGTGTTTGTTTATTTATATGTACACTGGGTCGATTTTGCCACATACTGCTAATATTTGCACGGGTTTTAATATTTGTTTTAACGGTTTTGTTTTGTGTCTCGCTCGCTTTCTTAACAATACAATATGGCTGAAAGCAAAGAATTACAGGCTCATATGGAGCGGTTGGAGGCTGAAAAGGCTGCTCTTCTGTCCCAATTGGACAGCAATACTAAACCTGAGGTGTGTAGGGTAACGGTAAAGTTACCTCCATTTTGGTCCGACAAACCTGCGTTGTGGTTCGGTCAGGTCGAAGCCCAATTTGACATTGCTGGTATAACATCTGACACCACAATGTTCAACTATGTTGTATCACAGCTGGACCAACGCCTTGTGGGGGAGGTCGAGGACCTCATAACATCACCCCCACCCAAGGGAACAAGATATATACGACTAAAAGAAGAACTTATTAGAAGGCTTTCTATGTCGGAGGAGCAAAGAGTGCGGCAGCTCATAAGTGAAGAAGAACTTGGTGACCGTCGCCCCTCACAATTTCTCCGGCATCTTCGTTCACTATCTGGTCAAGCATTATCAGATGACAACATCCTTCGGCAACTATGGCTACGCCGTCTACCACAACAAGTACAAGCTATTCTAGCTTCTCAACCAGAACTCAACTTGGACAAATTGTCAGACCTTGCTGACAAGGTGATGGAAATAGCCGGTCCCAAAAGTCAAGTCTTTTCTTGTGCCGTCCCATCTACTCCAACCACATTTCTGGAATCTCTTGTTCAACGAATAGAAGAATTAGGTAGACAAGTTGCTGCTATTTCTACAGATCATCGTTCTAGCCGCCCTCGCAGTCGCTCTGCTTCATCTAACCGCAACCGCTCACGCACTACCTCACCAGCCACTGATGAGAAGATATGCTGGTACCACAGGAAATTCGACAGCAAAGCAACCAAATGCACCAAACCCTGTGCCTGGCGTCCCACTCAGCAGGGAAACGCCAACAACAATCAGTAGAGGCGGCTTCTGATTGTTCTCATCCCGGCCGCCGACTTTTTGTCACTGATCAGAAATCTAAGCACCAGTATTTGATAGATACTGGATCAGATCTCTGTTGCTTTCCCCGGCGTCTGCTAAAAGGTCGCTTTGATAGCAGCAATTTTGACCTCAGCGCCGCTAATGGTAGCACAATCAAAACATACGGTACCGTAGCTCTCCATCTCAACTTAGGACTACGCCGGGACTTTTATTGGAACTTCGTTGTTGCTGATGTTAGCACGCCCATCATCGGTTCAGACTTCCTGAGCCATTATAACCTGCTCCCTGACTGTAGGAATAAGCGCCTTTTCGATGGAAACTCCAAACTTTTCGTCAGCGCCACCTCAGTCCAGGTCTCCCAGGTCAGCGTCAAAGCGGTGGCTACTGGAAATTCAGTTTTCGCACAGGTGCTCTCTGAATTTCCTGACATTACGCGCCCACCAGGCTTACCCAAAGAAGTCAAACACAACACGGTGCATCACATCAAGACAACTGAAGGCCCACCTGTTTCGTGTCGTTCTCGCCGCCTAGCACCCAACAAACTAGTTGCTGCTACAAAGGAATTCGAGGACATGATGCGTTGCGGTATAACCAGGCCATCTAAGAGTGCCTGGTCATCACCACTGCAAATGGTTCTCAAGAAAGACGGCCTGTGGAGACCATGCGGCGACTACCGCGGTCTTAACGCCAGGACCGTTCCTGACAGATACCCTGTGAGAAACATCAACGACTTTGCTCACGGCCTATCTGGAGCCAAGATCTTCAGCACCTGCGACCTGGTAAAAGCCTATCATCAAATTCCCGTTTTTGAAGGAGATATTTCGAAGACAGCCATCGTTACCCCGTTTGGCCTCTTTGAATTCCCGTTCATGACCTTCGGGCTCCGAAACGCGGGTCAAACATTTCAACGTTTCATCGATGAGGTCACGCGGGGCCTCGATTTCTGTTTTCCTTACGTAGACGATGTTTTGGTGTTCTCTCCTGACGAAACTACACACCAGGAACACCTCCGCACGCTATTCAAGCGTTTCCAAGAATATGGAGTCGTCATAAACCCTTCAAAATGCGTTCTCGGTGCCAAAGAAGTCATTTTCCTAGGCCACCTCATCAACGCCGAAGGTACTCAACCACCTGAAGAGCGAGTACGTGCCCTATTAGATTTCCCTCCACCTGAAACCGTACAAGGCATGAGGCGTTTTCTCGGTATGATCAACTACTACCGTCGCTTCATACCACATGCTGCAAAGTTTCAGGCTCCTTTAATCAACGCCGTCGTCTCCACTAACAGCAAAGGTGCGAAACCATTTCCATGGACGCCCGAGCTACACGTGGCTTTTAACGCTTGTAAACAGAGTTTATCCACTTCTACGCTTCTTCAACATCCGGTCAATAACGCTCCCTTGGCCTTGTTCACGGATGCATCCAGCGTACACATAGGCTCCTGTCTGCAACAGCAAATCAACGGTCAATGGTACCCACTCGCATTCTTCAGCAAGAAACTCACACCACGTCAGTCCGAGTGGCCTGCATACTATCGGGAACTCCTAGCGGTGTACGAAAGCGTACAGCATTTCCGCTATCTTCTCGAAGTTCAACACGTCACTATTTACACGGACCACAAACCGCTATTGTACGCTTTCGCACAGCGTCGTGAGAAACTTCCACCGTCACAGCTCAATCAGCTGTCATTCATCAGCCAATTTTCTACTGATATCAAATATATCAAGGGCGAAGAAAATATCGTAGCTGATACCATGTCCCGGATAGAGGCGATCTCGCTTGAGCAAGAAATCGAAGCACTCGCTAAATCTCAAGACATAGACAAAGAACTTGCAGAACTCATGCACAAGGGAACAACGAGCCTCGACCTCTCAAAGGTCGACATTCCTACTACGGGACTGTCGTTGATTTGCGACACCTCCACTGGAAAAGCTCGACCCTACGTCACACCTGAGTTCCGTCGAACTATTTTCGATAAGCTTCACGGTATGAGCCACCCCGGTGCCAGGGCAACTACTCACCTTGTCTGAGCGCTACGTCTGGCCTTCCATTAATAAAGATTGCCGAAATTGGTCACGAGCTTGCCTAGCGTGTCAACGCAGCAAGATTTCTCGACACAATTCCGCTCCCCTGGGCAATTTCAACACCCCGTCTGGTCGCTTCATGCACGTCCATATGGACATTGTAGGACCGCTGCCCGTCTGTAACGACTACCGTTACTGCCTAACGGCTATCGACAGGGTGACCAGGTGGCCTGAAGTATGGCCTATGCGGACAGCAACGGCAGAGGAAGTTGCAGACACATTTACCAGAGAATGGATCTCTCGCTACGGGGTACCCCTCGTTCTGACAACAGATCGTGGCGCTCAGTTTGAGTCCGATCTGTTCCGAAGATTGCTCCAAAACTTCGCAACCCAACGCATACGAACCACCGCCTATCACCCAGCCGCAAACGGCATGATAGAGCGCGTTCATCGTCAGCTAAAAGCCTCTCTAATGTGCCACGGAAATTCGTGGATCCAAGCGCTTCCCTTCGTACTCCTAGGAATGCGCACAGCATTTAAAGAGGATCTCAAAGCTTCAACCGCTGAACTGGTCTACGGAGAAACCTTGCGTCTCCCGGGTGAATTGCTCGTTCCAGTCCCCGGTCCTGAAAAGATTGAAGACGCTACCGACCTTGTCGTCAGGTTACGCCGCCACATGTCGAATATCCGACCCATCGGTGCCTCCAGACATACTCAGCGTGCATCCTTTATTTTCAAAGAGTTGCCCAACGCCACACATGTTTTTCTGAGAGATGACACTGTACGTCGTCCCTTGCAACCTCCATATACAGGTCCACATGCTGTGATCGATCGATCCAAGGATGGCAAAACCTTCACCATCGATTTTAAAGGCAAACCTGTCGTGGTAACCGTCGATCGACTCAAACCTGCATTTGTCGAACAGCTTTCGGACGGGCCCAACCAGACCCAGGCGAACCCTGAGCCGCCCCTAGCTGCAGCTCCGTCGTCTCAACCGGACCTCTTGCCGCCCGTTCAGCTTCCACCGTCTCCTACACTGCTTCGTACGGACCCCCCTGCACAACCTCGGAAGGCTCCATACGTTACTAGAGCAGGCAGACACGTGCGTTTCAAAAATTTTGATTAGTTACCTCTCTCCGTGGGGGGGTGGTGTGGCGACATCGTCGCACAATAATTACCGATTGTTACGTCACTAGCGTTTGCTAAGACGTTTTGTAAAACCGGAGGTGGCAACACTAGAGCGTCTCTTGCCATCTCCCTCACACACTCCGCTCCCGCGCACAGCCCGTAATGGCGTCATGTCGCGTTAATATTTTAGTGTTAAATTATCATAGTTAGTAACAATCTCTGTGCCTGTTCTGTGATTCTGTGTAATGAATAAACTTCTAATCTTTCATCTTCACTAAGTGTTTCATTCACCACATTCCGCATAACATGGGGACATCAATACCCAAAAGATCTTCGGACTATTGTGCGAAAGACTCGACTGATGAGTATTAGTGTGTTCAGCAGGTGTTTAGTCAGGCTCCCACAATATACAACGGAATCCCACTGTCATTAAGGATGATTGAGTCTCCCGGGCAGAGATATGTAAAAACTTCTAGATACGTAAAAGGGCAAATTTCTTGGCTACACAAATGCAAGCTATCTAGCCAGAGAAGTCTTAGTTCCATCCCAGCTCACGTCACGATCACCCGCTTGTTGACACACAGTACATTTAGTTCACTTTCACAACATTATTCACAGACAACAATGCCTTCGTGCGTATTTAGGCGATGCACGAATTATACTCCAAAAACTGGCAAAAATATTTCATTTCATACGTAAGTAAAGCTGTATTTATTTTTAAATGATAAAAATGAAATTAAGCGAATGAAATTGTTCCATTTTATTGACATTAATGAATTTAAAATACCTAGTTCAATTTCTATCTTGACATTTTCTTAATTTTTAATTTCACTTAACATTGTTTACTCTTCTATTTAATTATTTCAAATTGTATCATTATTCTTTTTTCTTATTATTGACATTGTAATTGAACTCAAATAATTCTATATAGTTTTATTTATTATTATGTTGACATTAAGATTGATAAATTATAATATTCATTTTATTATTAATATTTGCATGCCAAGTTAAGTGCTGATGAAATAATGTTGAACTTTATTATTTTATAACAACTGTTGTGACCATTAGTTCATGCAAATAAATGACATTCATTCATTCAGAACCAAGAATTTTTATGGAGTTTTGGCGGGAACGCGGTGAGAGATGTGTTGCTTTTCATTTTTATGAAACCTAGTTCAAATGCGTGTAAATTGTTTAATTTCGTGGGCATATTAATCAATTTAGTTTCGTGAAGGAGTACAAGTGTAGTGAAAGTGAAAATCGGTGCAAAACATGGACTTTAGCGTTGTCTCCAAAGCTTTGTGAACAATCATTGTAAATGGCCGCCGCTTTACAATGATTCCCTAATGATGATTTATTTTTGACTACCTACAGTTTTTACATATCTCTGCCTACAACAAACACTTGTGTATTTGTATACATATACAAGCTTTACTGTAACAAACTTTCAACCGATTTTGGATTATTCATTTATATTATTACATAATGAATAATCATGTCTATTTCTTCGTAGCAGGTGTACTCTAATGTGAGTAAAAGCTATTTGCTACAAGTCATTTTTTAAAGCGAGATTTAAAGATAAATTTGGAAGGTTATGTACCTAATGCATTTATACACTTCAGTAAAGTAGGCATTCTTATGAAATAGCGCATTCTTTGCCGACGGCATGCTAATATTACATTTATATTTAGTTCCTAAGCTATTGGTTATTGGAAAAAAAGTAGCTGTGATTGTTTTTGCCGTGAGTTTATGTATTTTTCCAAATAACTCCACAAAGTTCAAGGATATACATATAAAAGGTGTAACGGGTATGCCCTTTTAAGCCGAAAGGGGGTATTTCTAGATGTCTAGACGATCAACTTTTGTCCTACGACTTTTGAAAATTCCAACTTTTTTTGGAAAATTTTGAGGTTGTGTCACTGAAAAAACACCTGTTTTTGAAAATAAAGGGAATTAAAGTTATGATTGTAGTAGACCAAACTAAATGAAAGGACAACATGGTCAATAACCTCGAATTCTAAAAAACAGTTGATTTTCAAGTACGCTTTACACTTAAAATTTTCGTAAAGTACTTCGAATTTCCAAAAGTCGTAGAACAAAAGTTGTTCGCCTAAACGTCTAGAACAACCCCCTTTCGGCTTAAAAGCGTACCTGCTACACTTTGTATATATGCTAAAGAGAGTATCTAAGACTCTATGTTGTAGTTTTTGAAGATTAATCGAATTTTGAGAAGAAAGATGGAACGCAAACAAAGGTAGATTTTTCTTGTGCTTCGCACAAATTGTGCACAATGCCAAGATTAAACTTAAATACTTTGGCCCGAGCTACCTGCTGAAAGATGAATATTGGATTATTGGGAGGTAAAGGGTTCTTAGTTTTCTTACATTCTAAAAACAGCTATTACTTACATAATGGTGAGGCGGTTGATGGTGCGGCGGAGGTTGGTGGTGCGGCGGTGGCTGGTGGTGAGGCTGGTGGTGCGCGTGGTGCGCGTGCGCGGGCGCGTGCCCGTGCACCATGTAGTGACGCATATTCTCGTCTATCACGGGCTGCATCATCGGAGGCATCATTGTCGTTGACGTCACTACGGGCATGCCTCCTGGAATATGGATAACTAAACTTAATGTGTGGTTCACTAATACTATGAAAATACCTACAATCTGTGTTGAATGTAGGTACCTACTTAAAGCCTCGTGTACCACTAGTACCTACACGAGACGTGTCACTCGACATTTATTGTAGCCTACTAAGGCGACAACGACAATAAATGTCGAGTTACACGTGTCTCTGGAAACATCGCACGACGTCTCGTCACCCGATGTCTTGTGTTGTCTTGTCGGTAAATGTCTGGCGAGGTCCGGCTACCTCGCGCGATGTCTTCGAGGCACATGTCGCTAGACATTCGTAGCCTAATGGGCTTTACACTACTTATCTTTCGATGTATGCTGTATGGTACGTGTCGACTATTTGGCGGTTTTGCCCAACAAGGCGGGTGGTGTAACGATCGATCGCTTAGAATTGAAGCAATAAAACTTCGCCGGTAGATGGCGCAACTACCTTCAGTCGTCGTGATTTAAAATAAAACTTTCTTTAATTTTAATTCAATCACCAGAAGGTGTGGTGGTGTATCTTCAAAGGTGTTTCGGGGGCATAATCAGTTCAAATCTCACCTTCACATAAACTGGGCCTTTGTGGTTAACTCATCGTACTTATACGTAAATAAATAACTATAAAGGTACAGTTACCACGAAATTCTAGACTAGAATAAGTAGAAAAAACACTAATAGTAGTAGCATCGAGTAGGTAAGTAATTTTTAATAAATTCGATTAAAATTTGATATATATTTTATACACCCATCACTAATGATGATGAATGTGGAGGATGGATACTTGGCTGTACTAGAGTCCAACCAGCGAGCGGAGTCGGTAGGTCATGTTATGGACGGTTAGGTTTTGCTTTATTTTGACATCGTCGACTCCGTTCGCCGTCCGTTCCGCTAAGTAACTTGTGGTCGTGTTGAATGAACGCATTTCGGTTATTCGTAGAAATCACTCTTTGTGGGATTATCCGCTTTTGTGTACTTATTTATAACTGCTTACGGCGGAAATGTGCTGCATAGTAGTATAAGCTGGTTAGTCGGATAGAACAAAGCAAATAGCCACTTATATAATGCTTGTTATTTGTTTACAAATTCTTGTAAGCTCCATCAGATGGTGCGTGGAACTATTTTGGTCACAGTTGTTAGTAAGCATAGCCGCTATAGGTCACGATAGTAAAATAGAAATAGAAATCACACACCCATTAAGTTGGTGAACACCATACACCAGCTTGCCGGCAGCGAGCGGTAGGTTAGGTGTTAATTTAATTTAAAGGACCTGGATATATTAGGTTCTACATATAACAAAGCGCAATTTGTAGTGCTATCTTCTTTTATATGTAAGTATATAATAATATGCATAAAATGCACCGCTGCAATGACATGCATAAAACGCTAGGTTTTATATGTTCACCTAAATATGTAGGTAAGTTGTAAATTATGTATGTAATTAGGTGATACGTAACTTGAAGAACGCTCGCTTCTATAAATTATAAATTCCATTATTGACATTTGTTTTTTTTTTGGCGTCGCTACAGCAAATTAAAATAAATGGTGTCAACCAATGTCAACAAACGCCTATCATTATTAGGTATTTATGTAAGTAAAGCAGGTACCAAAGTACTTAAATAGTAAAACGTACTTACCGTATTCAGGTAGTACAGTGCACATGTGCTGGGGATGCTGCTGTGGATGCGGGCACATCTCCTGCGGCACGTAGTACTGCTCGGGGGGGTAATACTCCCCGTAGTAGGGGTCAGGGGGACCGGGGCCGGGGCCACCCCCCTCCGCGACGCCCACGCCCACCATCGCGCCTTCTAGCAGCGCATGGCCGGGCTGCGGCCGCGGCGCCAGCGCCGACTGACCACTCTACTCCACCACTCAACACACACCTGGAACAATGCATACAAACTTATTTGAAAAACTGTATCAAAATCGCCTATGCTTTCGTAAGCTACGATGTCACACTCAGATCACATGTCACAGCTAGATACAAATAAACCATGAAAGCAAAGAGTAGTATAACATGAAAGACAGACACGTAAAACTTATAAAACACCCCTCATTTTCCGTCAGGGGTTAAAAACTGCATCTAACAAACAAATAAGATAATCATGGCCGTCTTCTTTCATCAAGAGAGCGTGCTAGCTCTTGGTGTTGTGGTCAAAAGCTCGCATCTATTGTAAGTAAAGTTATAAGTACTAGGTTTACAAAAATCCTATGGAAATGCTACCGACCGGTCTGGAAATAAGTGAATTCGACAGTGTACGGCCTGCCTATGACTGATTTGATAATGATAAGAAATAGGTAGGTACCCAAGTGGAGTAAAATCTTTCAGAGGAAACTTATGAAAGGAAAAACCGAAGAAAGATGAAGTTTGTACATACATACCTATTATTTGTGAAGCATGATAGAGCTTAAAGAATTGGCTCAGGGACGTGCTGCTTGGTCAAATATAGGCAGTTTAGGTAGGTTGTCTAAATTGCAAAATTGTGAGGAGATATTTTGAACTTTATTTAAGTAAAGATAAGTAGGTGACTGGGTTATAATATAATTTCTGCGAAGAAGATACATTAGCGTTAGAATTGCCCAAGAATGATCGTTGCTTGGTAGTGAATATCGACACATCCGTGTGAGCACGTCGTGACCGTATTTGCGATTTAAATGGGGTGCTGTCAGCAACCTCACGAGTTCTGCCTCGATGAGCCCGCGAACTGTGTCAGTGATTGTGCCACAAGCATTGCTCCTTGAACATCAAACTTCAAAAACTTAATAATATTAATCAATATTTCGAAAGTTATGTAGGGCTCTCTGAGGAATAGAAGATGAAATATGAATCGAACTAACAACAAAATTTGTACGAGCTATATTCTAAAAGCAACCCTGATTTAAATTAACTTTCAGAGGCTCTAATAAAGGTGCCTGCTTATGCTTGCTTGCTAGCTGACTTTAGTACCTACTTAGCTTTTTAACTGTAGCCATAGATACCCATACCCAAGAGTCATCTTTATCAGTGGTATTACTTTTGATATTTAGTTTTTTCATTTGTGTTTGAAACTTAATATGACTTTTGCAAGCGACCCGTGCTTCTAACCTGATGCGGATGATTTTCGAATTTTGTAAATAATATTGTAATTTTGAAAATACTGGTCAAAATATAAGGTACCCACTTGTAGATGTACCTACTGAATAAAAAGGTCAACCCTATCCATCGATATAAACTTTCTATTTATGCTATTATCTTCCTTTATGTATGATCTGGGTATCCACAAACAATAACAATGATGCATAAGTATCCAGTACCTACCAACTCATAGCATAATGTAGGCACTTGACAACAATCAGTCACCGAGGCAATGTGTAAATAAGAATGAATAATTCGACAAAATGTCGCCTGACTCATGAAAATATGAACAACGCGCAAAGATTCTTTAGGTAATCATTAATAAATGTTTACCCAGAGATATGTAAAAACTTCTAGATACGTAATAGGGCAAATTTCTTGGCAACACAAATGCAAGCTAGCTAGCCAGAGAAGTCTTAGTTCCATCCCAGCTCACGTCACGATCACCCGCTTGTTATCACACAGTACATTTAGTTCACTTTCACAACATTATTCACAGACAACAATGCCTTCGGGCGTATTTAGGCGATGTACGAATAGTACTTCAAAAACTGGCAAAAATATTTCATTTTATACGTAAGTAAAGCTGTATTTATTTATTTTAGTTTATTTTGTGAAAAAGTTTTTTTTCCAAAAACTCAACGAAGTTTTTGACTTTGACGTTTTATCATTCTCTTCTAGCCATTCTTCTAACCTCTATGAGATGTCATAATAATATTATGACATCTCTTTCTTACGTCATGCAAGTAGCATTGTGTCTTATGTTTTAGAAAGAGATAACAATAGTTTCGTCTATTTCTTCTTTAAATTATGTGAATGAATATAAATAATGAGTTTGTAGGTATATCATAATTTGTGGCGCTTTTCAATGATGATTTGTTCTGCAATGGCGTCTAGCTCTAAAACTTTAATAGACTCATTGTGTTTATCAGCATATTTCACGATTAGTAAAGTACCTAGTAAATTAGTGGCATAGTTTAATTAAAGTCTTTGGTTTCTTTATTTTGTTATTGGTAATACGTAGGTACATATTGGATAGGTAGGTAGGTACGATTCGCATAAGTACAGCATCTATTGTCTGTAAAGCATCTGTGAGTTTATTATAATAAACAATAACCATCACATTATACGTCAATAAAAAAGAATTTCGGAATCAGATTGTGCCAATACCTAATGAATAAATGAGGCATTCTGTTATCAGTTGTTTACTTGATAAATATAAAGTATCCAACTAGATAGGTAGGGGAACCTGTTGCACCCTGGACCCGTTTTTTGTTTTTAACGTTTATTTAAATAAACGACTGCCGCATGAAGTATCAAAAGTATTAGGTACATAATATTTATGTTTCAACGATCACCCATGTATGCAATGACTAATTTAAAGTCAAATAGATTATTGCAAACTATGACTTTTGGAAGTTCGAAAAAAAAGGGAAATAAGACCATGGCACAACGATGTACTATGGTCCTGGGTATGTATGTATGTATACCCCTTGCTACAAATAGTCACAGTTTCTCAAAAAACACAATTTATAAATATTGTGTAAAACTTTGTTTTAAATGGCAGGCGGCAGTACCTAAAACAAACAAACTATAATAATTACTACTACTGTCTCTTTATATTTTCGTAATTTGGCATAATTTGGCATATAAGGTGCATCGGGGGAAGATCGGACTATTTTAAAAAAGTTTTATAGTCTTTTGGTTAAACAAAATTCTACTCACTTATAATAATCAGTCGTACACTAGTAGGTGCCTAGATTAATGTTAAAATATTGGGCTAGCGTTTTCTACTATTGAAGTTTTATTCCCGCTAACGGTGACCGTTTTATACGCTTTCAAAAAGAAAAGAAAAAATATTTTTTCAAGGTTAAGACCGGACCTTGAAGGGGTAAGACCGACATACCTTCTAAAACATTCTGTGTGCTAGTAATAACAAGCACTACCAGTAGAAAATATCTGGTCTTACCCATACTAATAAATCTCCAAAGATTGTTAGAGCATTATGTTCAACTTAAAAAGTTATGATCAATTTAATTTTTTTTACTGTTTTCGATCCGGTCTTACCCCGAACACCAAATTTTGAAAATCTTTTGTTTCTCAACCTTTCGCAACTCTACAAAAACTACTAATTTTTTTTTCAGTTTTCAGATTATCAGATAAGCTAGGTAAGATATTATTTATCTAGACATTTAGTTTGTCTTTGTTACAATTACTTAATTGAAAATGGAACTTAAATTATACTCTATGACCATATTATGATTTGGTTGGATACTTAACCTAGACAAAACAGAACTTTTTATAAAATCAAATTTCTTTGTTATTTTTAATGAGATCTTCGTAGTATTTATTAACTCAGATAATCTTCAAAACAATCAACACATTGTTATATTAATGTATACTTTCAGCGCGTAACTTAAGTTCAACAAATAATTAAAAACTTGTTTAAAGTTCTACAATGTTTTTGGCAATATCTGTGAAGCAGCGTAGTTTGTTATGCTCCTCCTTCGTGTATGTTGATGCTCTAAGCGATCTTCTAGTATACTTTCGTGGCATTTTGTATCCCTGAAAAAAAAATAACATTAAGAATTAGACTTTGCCATATAAATATGTACCGCATTTTATACATACGTAACTACACATAATTTACTTTTACCTAAAAAAAATCCTATTCGTAGAGGTCTAAGCTAATGGAGACAATTGAAAGTTTGACAACCACTGTGATTTTTGTTTACGGGAATGACCGGATCACCTCAACCAATAATAATATGATTGGGGGAAGTACGGATCTTAGTCTACAGACGTCTTAGAGTAATTTTGATTAAACCAATTTATAAATCTCCTTCCATTTATTAACGATAAATCTTCATAACTTATAAAACATTCAAGTACTCACCAATATCTCAGTCCAAAGTAGGTGGGGGTAAGACAGGATTTTAGTATTTTTTTCAATTTGTTAACTTTTCACTTGGCGGTGGATTACACACGTCCTACTGGTCGCAGCAACGGATGCGAACTGTCAGGTTAGGCAAGACAAAATGGTGCATTGAATAATGTTGCCAGTAGTGTAAAATATCATTCTATTTGGCAGTTATTTGAGTCATATGTTCTTACCCCGTATCCGCTCTTACCCCGATGCACCTTAATTATCATAATCTCATTTTATTCTTTGCTTTGAGGCATTATGAAGTTTAATAATTGGTTTAAAAAAAACTATATTTCATAGAAAAAATTGTCCCCATTAATTTATTTAAGTAAATAATAAATCAAATGTCATAATTAAAGTAAAATATTTATTTATCATAATTTAATGTTTGGAACCACTGCTAAATTTGGTCTAGGTCTAAATTTGAAAATTTTAAACAGGTTAAAAAATTTACAGTCCATGGTACAATCGATTTTTTAGGTTCAAGGTACTTACAATACAACACCTAGTGAAATTAAGTAAAAAAACTCGTTCTTTTATCGTCAAAAATAATGTTTGGCCTTCCACTAGTCAAACGCCCGCGACGGTGTTTTTGAAACTTAGTTGTACTTAAGCAACAATTTATAGAAATAGCGCAAACAGTTTATTAGTAGTATTGAAAAAAAAAGCGCGACATATGATTTTTTTGATAAGTAGCACAGTGGAAATAGGTTTACAATACAACTGGTTCCCCTATCTGCCTCTTATTATTTCTGAGAAATCGTTAACAAACCGGGGATTTCCCGACAACATTATCTTTGGTCAACACAAATTGCTGCAGATTGGTATTTTTTATGGTTCCGTACTCAAAGGGTAATAACGGAACCCTATTACTTAATTTAAAATTACAACTAAGGTATACTTAATCTAAGATTTCTATTAACTAAAAACAGTTTATCATATTCTATGTTTAATATATTTCTGTTGCAGCTATAATATAATAATTGCAAATGCTAAAAACAAACATTATCATTTTTTTAAGGGAGGCTCCTATACAACAAACGTGTTTTTTTTTGCAATAATGGTACGGAATCGTGTGCGAGTCCAACTCGTATTTGTTTTATTGACTAAGGCAATAGGGTTAGTATTTAAATCCATTATCGTTATCTAGTTAGGTGAGTAGTCTTTCTGTTTTCATTTTCGCCATAAAAGTGGTCATATTTTGGAGTTTCATGTAGGTAGGTACTAAGTATACGAATTGTACCTACCTATTTAAACCAGGGCACAACACGACCGAAGGCGAGGTACACAAAAGGTATAAAGGTCTAATTTATTCTTAGCTAAAACAGCAAAATATAAACCCGATCTTCAAATAAGTCCGTGCAGACTGCAGACTACGTACATCGCTATCTATAGGTACCATTTTATTCATAAAATTGTACTAAATTGTAATAAAGGAAGAAAGGAAAAGAAGTATCTACTTGGACGCAAATAAAAAAAATAGTCAATGTCGCTTACGAAAAGCAGTGGAAGAAATTTAATCCTATGCGTAACTTAGGTAGGAACGAATCTGATAGAAATGCACACATATCCCTCTGAGCATATACCTATCTGAATACCTACCTATGAGATTATGCAGCATCATAAATTTAACAATCCAAATTACATATACCAATGAAACGACCTTCCTATTATAATCTAGCTAGTAAGCACCTTCAAACTTATTATGAAGCTGTTTCTTCTAACTGAACAGTGTTCTTAGAAATTGCCAGGGTTGTCTGCCCATTGTGCTGATTGAAACCGACAGACGGATTATAAAATTGCACATCGCGTCTTCCATTGTAACATCATTAGACACTATTATAGCATCTACTATACGTAGATGCTATACTTTTAAGTATAAATTGTCTTTGGAAATATCTAGGAAGATGGTAGAGTTACTTGGAAAAACATTACCAACATACACCCTCACTATAGTCACTGGTTAGGTGAGTTTCTTACCTAGATGCTTACTTAAAAATGTAAACAACAAATAAAATAAATGTAAGCCCAGTCCTTCCATCTACCTAAATTCTTGAGAAGATTATTCATTGGTCTCGATCTTTCAATTGAATAAATGCGGATAGGAGGTGATGGCGTAGTATAGTGTTCACTGTAGCCATACGTCCCTTATAATACCGGACTGTCACTGTATTGTATTTTTCCGTGTCGTCGTACTACTTACATGTCCTGTATTTCAACAAATTTCGAAAATAGGTACAGGCGAATCTCCGATGGCTCTATTGACAATTTGTAACACCCGTCATTAACGAAAATATTCACACAACTCTCCTGAATTCAGAAGGAATCGAAATTACGATCCTTACCTATATATCTATTTGTTTAGTCATACATAATACCTGAGCGGTAAAACTTTTGATAGAGACAGGAGATGAGGAAACGGCAGGTTTATATCCCGCAAAACTTGGTCTCCCGTAAGTTTTGGGGAAAAAAATTCCCGGATCAGTTCCTAAAAGGTATGGCGACGCTAAAGTAGACGCTGCGGTTCCAGTGCAATGTAAATATGAGTGGAATGTATACAGAGTGGAGTGGTGTGATCGGTCACTCAGAGAGGCTCGTCGCAGTGAGGGCTGCGTGTCGCGGCCCAGATTAGTCGTCGCGAAGCTTCGCTCACTGCTCACTCAGGGTCACGGCCGAACGTACGCCCCGATGCATGCCCCCTAGCTCATTACCACTGCCTGCCTGCATACGTCATTAATCCTACGAGGTAATTACTGGGTGTGCGAAACTTGTCTACTTATTGGCGCCATTATAAACAATGAACGATATCTACCTTCTACCTCGCTCCCTCGGCTTGGGACCGCTCATTACGTAAGTAGGTACTAGTCGTTACATTAAGCTTTTTGCTGTTCTATTTTAAGCTTTATAGTTTCACTAGCTGTTACCCAAGGTTTTGTCCGGGTTAGTGGAAAAACTCAGATGTGGGGGGGACGCACACCCATGGGTGGATGGCTGACTTAGTACGTGAGCGGCCGCAGTCTTTCATTGATTACTTAGATTCTACTTTATTGGATTTCGATGTAAGGTATGTATCCTATGACTATGATATCATAATTATTCGATACTTAGTAAAAACCATTTTTCAATCGGTCAGAAGTTTTTGAATGCATAAGTAAACCGATAAACAGACATGAATACAATGAGTCTATTAAAGTTAATATCTCTGCATGAATATAAAAATCACAACTTCCTACTCTATAACTGCTCTTCTTTAGTTACCTACGCACTCATTTTTTTAATTAGTTTCCAGGTACAGACTTTGTCCTTTCTTCCCTTATTGTGAGTAGGTAGTAGGTAGGTGTATTTTTTTAATTTGCTTTCATGAACAAAATTTTTGTCCTCTCTTGCTTCATCATAAATCATAAGCACCTATACAAATAAAATATTCATTATAAAATACTTTTATAGATAAAAATAGAAAGACACTGTAGATAGGTAGGTGGTACGCACTTGCTTAAATATTTTTAACTGGCTGCGCCCCGCGGTTTAACCCGCGGAAGTGAAAAGTGCGTTGTCAGTTGTCACATTACGGGCGCGGGCGACCGAGCGGTTCTTGTGCACTTATTCATTCATTTATTTTTAATTTAATTCCAAGTAGGTACAGACTTTTTCTCTTCCTTTATTATAAGTATAGAGTATACATATAGATAGATGCTTCGATGATGTAGAGAAATTGCTTGTATAAGTACAATTAATGGATTCATCATGAAGCAGTGTAGGTGTGTAGAAAGATAGACATACCTATCCAATATTTAGGTACCTACCTAGGTATACATTTTTGGTCTCAAATAAAAACTAACCATGTAAATAAGTAGGTACCTACCTATGTTAGGCAGGTAAGTATATTGAAATGAAATGTAATCTTGGCTCTGACGCACACGCAATAACTTCAACCATCGATCCATAGGTACGTGATCCATACCAAATCCAATTATAATTAACGATAAAACAAAAATTTATTTGCAATAGGTGCTTCTATAAATGCAGAACGTGATCAAAGTTTTCATTTACCTAATGTTGAAAATAAATTGGTAAAAATTTATTTCAATAAATTGACTTCTTTTAATCCCGATATTCCCAAGGGATCAGCTGTGGTATCATGTAATTAGCATCTACCGTAACTAGTGGCTAAGTTGCAGTACATTGCTGCTTTGACGTAACGTGGTTGTTACCGGTGATTACTTCAAACAGCAATGTACAATACAAAATTTGCTTTTTGACAGCAAATAGCAACTGACAGCGGTGGATGCTAATTAGATGATACCACAGCTGCGCGGTTGAAGTAAGACTCTGCAAGGCGTTGCCAGTGATGCATAAATATTGTATTTAAAAATAATAATAAGAAGGTGAACTCAAGTTAAATTTGTTGGCCAAGGGCCGAGACTGGGACAGACAGAAAAATGAAAGACTTTAATAAAAGATAGGTACCTCCTTAACTAACCCGAATTAAGATGGTACCTACTAGCAAAACTCCGTGCGCTCTGAATTGGTTTGCTTTGCCCTACGTCACATTCAGGGTCATTTACGAAAATCGATAACTCTACGAGTTTCGGCTGCAGCTTATCAATGGAAACGTTCGATATTTCCACATGCAATATTTTTATTTTACTCTTACACTAGCTGCGTCTCGCAGTTTTACCCGCGTAAATCCCGGTCCCGTGGGAATATCGGGATCAAAAGTAGCCTATGTTACTTCTCGATAATGTAGCATTCTATTGGTAAAAGAATTATTAAAATCGGTCCGGTACCTAGTTTTGAAGTTTGTCTTCAATATACATACATACATACCTACGTGTTACCAACGACGTTACGTTTTATAACATTATATTATAGTATAGATTCCGAAACGAAATAAACCCTGACAATAAACCTGGTTAAGGATAAGTATGGTTGGCATTGCCGTAGGTACTAATACTGGTATATAATTCTACCCACATTCTACCATAACCTTTTATTTGAGTAGTTCTGTCTGTTTAGTTGAGCCGCACAATTAAATTCGTCTGGCTAAGCTACACAGGTAGGTAGATCGGTGGCGACCAATATAGACTAGCTACCTACTCTATACCTTGCCTTGGTACACGAATATTGACAAAATCTACGTGGACTTTAAAGGTTGAAACACGGCATAAGGAATCCTAATCAGTCGCGCACGAGTAAATTTTCCAACCGATAGAAAAATGCTCTTTAATTTTTCAATAATTTTCATCATAATATCTATACCTAACTGGTAGGAGCGGTGTTGGTCTAGTGGTAGATAAGTACCCCGACTTTCATGCTGAAGCTCGTGGTTTCGAATCCCGGCTGCGCACCAATGTCTTTTTCCTTAAGAAAAAATTATGTGCGCCATTAAACATCGCTCTTACTGTGAAGGAAAACAACGTAAGGACACCCACGGCTTAAAATCACGCACAAAGGCCTAATAGTAGGGCTAATTGTGGAAACACACAGTTAAAAACTTTAACTTTTAACTGGTAGGATGAAGTTTGACTTCAGAGGAGACACAAATTCCATTGACACGACTAAGAAGAGAAGAGAAGAAGACGTGGAAAGATGAAACGTACTAAAGAAAATAGGTACTAGATAGGTAGGTACACTAAATATACCCATCTAACAAACAATAACATTTCCGATTAAAACTTCATTGGAAATCCCAGAGTGAAGATATTACAGTCTAGATTTGCAAAAGGAAAGAATCGTCTGAGTTCACGAGCTATTCTGAGAATTCATTTACATATTAAACCCAAGAATCGGCGTCATGTTGTCATGCAATGTGTTCGACACACTGAGTTTTTTAGACTTGATTGTAGGGAGTAGGTACCTACCTTCGTAACTCAATTATCAGAGACAATCGGAGTAACAGTGGACAGAAGCAAGCTCATGATTTTTCACTCCAGTGATTGTCGACATAAGTTGCCACGCACGAAAGCTATCGCGATCATTTCTTTAACTATTTATTAGGTATTTGAGTTTAGTACTAGAAACTAGTATAATTTCTAGGACCTACCTATAATAAATAGTAAGCAATAGACAAGCAATAAAATATCTGAAACAAATACTTAGGTATATTTGAATTTGAATGTCTGTTCAGTAGAGGTTTTAGTCTGTTTCTGCGCTAAATTCATCAAATTATGTTGTGTAGGTACTATCATTTATACAATTTCCATACGGAAGGTCTGGTTAAAATACTTACTTAACTTACCTATAGGCTCGAGGCAGTCAGATGCGCCTAAAAGATTAATCTTTTCACATGACGAGCGAGACCGTTACTATAGGTACATAGGCAGATACTCTAATAAATAAACCATACTGCATATCCATAATAATCTACTCAAAATCTCCCTACTTTCTCTAAAAACATTGTTGGTACCTACTCAATTACACCAACAATGATTTAGTCACGGTAGGTACATTAAGCACAGCCTAAAGTAGAAAAAGGTCAATTTTATTGTTATTTTATTATAGATATTGTATTATATACTCTAAATGCAGACGTCAACGCTACCGCCCGCCCGCGCCGCCGCCTCTCGCCCGCCATCCGCCCACGACGCGGCGGCGTGGAGGCGGGACGGGACGGGGGACTCGCCTACGCGCTCAGGGAACTCCGCGTGGGTATTTATAAATCCACAACCTTCGTTTCAAATATTTTCCATTCATTGATAGATACCGAAATAAGTATTATAATATAAATGGTCAAATAATACCCCCACCCACATACCAATCTTATGTACCTAAGTATCTATAGATAGTTTTTTGTCATAAAATAATACCGTTTCAAATGGATTTCAAAAGGAGCACGAAAATAATGTATAAATCAAGGTAGGTTCGTAGATTTATACATTCTTAGAACTTGAATACTTTACTTGTTGTACCTACTGAGGTACTGTAACGTCAAGTACCTAATTGTTACATTGTTCATTTGTTTATTGAGCATTTGTTTTAAATAAAATAAAACCTAAATATCCAACAAATCACTTCCCAGATACTACGTACGCCTAATTAGTACTTAAAATAGGTACTGCGAGCTATTCGTTGGAAAAAGTAGCAGCCAGACCTTCACATTATACAGTGAAACCTCGATACAACAAATCGGAAGGGCACAAATAAATATTAATTATCATTATATTAGCAAGTAATTGGTTAACTGAGTTTTGTTATATGGTTCTGCGACTGATAAAAGGAACACCTTATTAGTCTTATTGCCCTTATTGGTGGGGACGTACTTTTAAAGGTTTTGGTAAGTATGACAAATATGACTCATACTCGTCGTTTGATTTTGTTATTGTTTAGGTACTTACGCTTTTTTGATAATTGAAAATTCGTTATAAAGAGGTAGTTCGCAAAAAATGTTGTGACTCTTATGGGCAATTCAGGAGGATTAAGAAAAAATTGTGAAATCGAGGAAATATTTAACCTATACTTATTGAGGTTGGTTATAGTTATATTAGGGTTACACTGTATTAGAAAACATATTATTTTACATTGACAATTACAAATAAATTATCTAATACAAACACAGACATTATTTAAATTAAAATATGTCTAATAAGATAATTGGGTTTAATCCACGTTTCACTGTTCTCGTGATACAGTTTGGACTACCTTTATAGTCTGACTCTTCAGGGCCCGCATCCACATTATACGTTTTTTCTTCCAACACTTGGGCTGCAGTTTTATTAAAACTTAATTTTGAAATATCCTATAAAAGACCGCCTTAGATCCCTACGGGCCCATAGTAGAAAAACCTAGGTAGCTAAAGTATCTCATAATTAAATAACATTCTTACCTACAAATTACCTTTAGGTATCACTACAAGCCAGCCGGCAGATAATTTTGTGATTTTTCGTTCCATTCACCTATTACCTAAGGTACAAGCTATTCTCAGACAACTCTCAGACTTCCCATTAAAACTTAATTGCATTATGGAGCGTTGCATTAGCTTACAATACGGAGTACAACCGTGAGTAGACTACGTACCTACCTATAGTAGTATGTAAGTACGTACTACCTACATTAAACGCCAGTATCAACTTCTGTCTATAATAATTTACAGTTGTTAATGGCGCCCGTACGCTGGGGCGTAAAATTACACAGCGGAATGGGTTGGATACACTTGAACCTTTGAACACATCCTATTCGACTATTCTTGGATCGACGCTGCGCCGTGAGGAAACCCGAATGATATTGATCTAATTGTAATCTTGTAATGGAAACTATAGTAAGGTGGGTAACTCTATAGGTTCCTTGGATAGTAGCAGGGAGAGGGATGAGATAAGAAAAATAAACGTTTAATCACTAATAGATGAAAACACTACCATTCATTCATAATATTTATCTATAGAGAGTAACGTGAACACATATGTGTTTATTGTTATCCAAGTAAGTAGGTGTACCGCCATTATCTCAGCAGGGTAAGCATTGACGCAAACAAAAAGATTAAAATGTTACACCTAACGACGAGTTATCTCATTTTTACAGAAACGAGAACAAGTGGGCGGCGCGGGCGGTGATACGCAGAGACGCACAACACATTAGCTTTTATTAATATAACCTTTACTTAGGTATTTGTATCAAACTTAACAACGCTGTCAGGAATCGTTGACGTCAAGAGTCAAGACACAGCGCAATAGCAACTGGGGATTTGAAAGGAAGGCGTTGAAGTCTATTAAGTTCCTACAAGGTTTTGGTAGAGTAGCCACCGTTTGACTAAATAAAAACCCACGGACTTTGAATTCCAGCACTTAATTTCAAGATAAGCTTGATTATTCATTTGCAGAACTGTTTTCGTGAATTAATGTCACGTACGAATATTTAGGAAAACAACAAGATTTGTCGTAAAAAAGTTAATTAAACGGTAACAGTTTCCAAAAATTCAAGAAACTAATTCTAATAAGTAGTGGAAATTACAACAGTCAAGTTTTTCTCGAACTTATGCAGTAATAAGAATAGCACAAATTAGGTCCTGCACATATCCTGCAATAAGACATCATATTAAAGGTCCAGGATCGGTGACGTCATTTAATTAAGAAATGAAACCAATCAATGACTCATTCGGCCATCTCATAGGTTATAGGTAGGTAGATACCAGATACCTACCCACTATGCATAGGTTTTAAGAATCTGTATTTCTCAAAGAACTTAAAAAACAGTTCACTTATGGAAAAAAAACTATAAAACTAGCTAAATACTTATTATCTAGGTCTGGGTGGAGAAGCGATTTAAAAATTAACATAAAAGGCAGAGATATGTAAAAACTTCTAGATACGTAATAGGGCAAATTTCTTGGCTACACAAATGCAAGCTATCTAGCCAGAGAAGTCTTAGTTCCATCCCAGGTCACGTCACGATCACCCGCTTGTTGACATACAGTACATTTAGTTCACTTTCACAACATTATTCACAGACAACAATGCCTTCGTGCGTATTTAGGCGATGCACGAATTATACTCCAAAAACTGGCAAAAATATTTAATTTCATACGTAAGTAAAGCTGTATTTATTTATTAGGGGTTAAAGTATGAAATTGCCGATTTGTACTGAAAATCTTAATTGTTTATTTTTTAAATTTTTAACAATTTTATTTAATCAAAATAGTTGCCATTATTATCTATACATTGCTGCCATCTAATGGGAAGGTTATTAATGCCTTTGCGATAGAACTCCGACGATCTAGACTGCACAAACTGTGTGAAAGCATTTTGTACTGCCTCCTGGGAAGAAAACTTCTTGTCACGTAGATAATTGTCCAAATCACGAAAAAAATGGTAGTCCGTTGGAGCAAGGTCTGGTGAATACGGAGGATGACGAATGGTTTCTAAGTGCAGTTCCTGAAGGGTCAAAATGGTTTCTCGTGCTGTGTGAGGTCTCGCGTTGTCGTGGAGCAATAATGGTGAAGATCGATTCATGAGTCGGGGCTGTTTTACTGCTAGTTTTGTCAACATGGTTCGGAGTTCGGCACAATAGACATCTGCCGTAATTGCTTGACCAGATCGAAGAAAACTATAGTGAATAACACCATGCTGAGACCACCAAACAGTTACCATTACCTTTTTATTGGTAAGTTTTGCTTTAGGACACTGTTGTGGCATTTGACCTGGGGTCAGCCATTGCATTTTTTCTTTTCCGGTTATCATAAAGAATCCACTTTTCATCACATGTTACAATTCGATCCAATATTCCTTCATTTCTGTACCGGTTCAACAAGGCAACACAAGTTTCAACACGCGTTTCTTTCTGCAGATCAGTCAAATCATGAGGCACCCATTTTTCGTATTTTTTTATTTTATTGATTTGACGCAAGTGAGTCAATAAAGTGGGTAAGGTAACGTTAAACCATGCCGCTAATTTCTGGGTAGTTTGACTAGGATCGGCTTCCACTATCTCTCTTAATTCATCGTTATTCACCTGTGTGGGCGGTCTTCCTCGTGGCTCGTTCTTTAAGTCGAAATTTCCATCACGAAAGCGTTTAAACCAAAATCGCACGGTGCGTTCATTAGTAGACCCCTCTCCAAACGCAGCATTGATATTGCGGGCTGTTTCTGCCGCGTTAGTTCCGCGTCGGAACTCGTATTCAAAAATCACTCGAATTTTCGCAGTATCCATCTTTCTTGTCTAAATTGAATAACAAAAACAATTGAAAGTCGATATTCAAATGTTTCACATTTTTTAAAAAAAGAACATCACAGAAACCATTTGAATAAAGTTTCATTCGAAAACCTCAAACCATAAAGATTCTATGTCAATTCAAAGAACCTATTGCAATAAAACGGCAATTTCATACTTTAACCCCTATTATTTTAGTTTATTTTTTGAAAAAGTTTTTTTTCCAAAAACTCAACGAAGTTTTTATTATTATTTCTTATCGGTTGTGAACCGATTATGGCCATTAGGAAATTAGCCAGTGTCATGTATTTTAATATATTATGCAAGTTATTTGCATCGAAACAGTCAAGTCGTCATAGTTAAAGTCAAGTCTAGGGAATCATTTGTAAACACGGCGGCCATTTACAAACAATCTTCACGGAGCCTTGGAGACAACACTAAGTCAATGTTTTGCACCGATTTTCACTTTCATTCCACTTGTACACCTTCACGAATTAAATTGATTAATATGCCCCCGAAATTAAACAATTTACACGCATGTGAACTAGGTTTCACAAAAATGAAAATTTAGCACCACATCTCCTCAACGAGTTCCCGCCAAGCAACGAAGTTTTTGACTTTGACGTTTTATCATTCTCTCCTAACCGCTATGCGATGTCATAATAATATTATGACATCTCTTTCTTACGTCATGCAAGTAGCATTGAGTCTTTATGTTTTAGAAAGAGATAACAATAGTTTCGTCTATTTCTTCTTTAAATTATGTGAATGAATATAAATAATGAGGTTGTATAGCATACAATTTGTGCCGCTTTTCAATAATGATTTGTTCTGCAATGGCGTCTCTATAACTTTAATAGACTCATTGATAAAAGGTACAACTTAATAAATTCATTCACAAGTTACCTACATAGAATATGTGAATGAAAGTCTGTAATCATTTCAATTTAGGTATATCTAGCTATGTATGTAGTTTAATGTAGGTTTTCAAGTTATATTACCGACTGTGTTGCAACTTCAAAGTTTCCCATACGCTGGAGGCACAGAGAATTTACTTTAACCTACTTATACTTCCTGCTGAGCAGATAAAACAGTTGTGGCACTTTGAAGGCAACAAACAAATCTTGTGTTCTCAGTTTCTGTGTAATAATACCGCCGAATAACAAAAACTTGCACTAAGACTGGCAGCCCCAGTGGCGTAGCGGGTGAAGCTCGGACTGCAACGCAGAAGGTTGCGGAGTCGATTCCCGCCGGGAACAAATATTTCTGCAGGCCTTAAATGTTGTTTCTGGTTCTGAGTGTGTTTTCTATGTACCTACCTATCATAATTATGTTCCTATGTATTTACAAAAAAAAAAAGTAGTATATCCGTTGTCTAGTACCCATAATACAAGCCTAGTGCTTAGTTTGGGGCTAGATAGCGCTGTGTGTAATGTCGTGCAACATTTATTTTTTTATTGACTATTGACTATTTATATTTAAGATTTTGTTAATTCGAGAAATTACGAATTTAACACGAAAAATGTAGGTAGTTCCTATCACCACGGCTACCACGTATAGCTGCAGGTGATCCAGTAGAAGACCCAGCCCTGTAATCTCCAGATTATATTAGTAACTAGCTATATCCCCCGATTAACAGATTTAAGTCCCGATCTTATAGGAATTTTCAACAATTCTTTCTTATCGGATGCCTACCTTTATCACATGAAGAACACACTCTATATCAGCTCACTCTATCAACGGCTTTAGGCTGTGCGTTGATCCATTAGTCAGTGAGTGAGTCAGGACAAAGAATAGGTATAGATATCGATAATAACTTGCTGCACCCAGCAGCTTCACCTACGTACCTACGTCACGCAAGATCCCATGGGGGATAAAAAGTAGCCTATAACTATGTTTCAGTAGTTTTCGTATTAGGGAGTATAAAAAAGGAAAAGCGAGGAAAATTTAAGGCGACCTACTATCGCCAACCAAAACTAAGGTAGTAAGCTTAGTTCGGCTGTTTTACAAACGAGTCAGCATAGCTGACTAAGTTTGCGATGGACGTAGGTAATGGCGGAAAAACTGACTGCAAAACCATTAAGTTTCGTTCGCAGTGGACGTTTGGCTTCACCCTTTCTAACTGAATTGAGACAGAATATAAATAAATTAATAATAAAAGTTAAAGTTAAAGTTTTAACTGTATGTTTCCGCAATTAGCCCAACTATTGGGCCTTTGTGCGTGATTTTAAGACGTGGGTTTTCTCACGATGTTTTCCTTCATCGTAAGAGCGATGTTAATAGCGCACATAAATTTTTCTTACAGAAAAAGACATTGATGCGCGGCCGGGATTTGAAACCACGACCTTCGGAATGAAAGTCGGGGTATCTACCACTAGACCAACACCGCTCTTAATAAATTAATAATTAAATAATTAATTATTAAATTAATAATATTATGTAGCTGTTTTCTACATTTAAAATATTGAAGTTCTACCTAATCTACTCTACTTGGATACTTCATGCTTTTGTGTTTTGATGAATTGACATGCGATGCGACAATAACAATGTTGAAATTGGTAGCTACCTAAACAAATAAAATATCTAGATCTATGCAGTTGAGTACTTATATACAATACAGCACTAAACTGTAGTTAAGGTAGATAGGTACAATTATAGCTATTGCTATTGGCAATCTCACATGTAACGTGAATAAGTTTAAATTTACCGTCATGATAAAGTAAATGGAGCACGAACTATGCCGCATACATTATTCACAATGAATGTGGTAGCTTGCGCACACGCAATCACAGTCGGCAGGGAAAAAGTGTCATTAGTGAATGGACCTGGTTTAGTTTTCGACTAATAATAAGTCAGTAGAAATCTAAGCCAATTGGAAAACTGTAGGGATTTTTTTTATTACTGATACTTCGATACTAAAAATATCAGTGAATGATAATGTGGTCTACACCTAATATAGCACGCTCACCTAGACGATAGAAAGACGGCATAAGTACGATGGGTCTTTCAAAACAGATGTAACAATGCGTTGCTAGATGACGTTGAGCCGCCGTTATCCGCAGGATACGGTGCCTCTTCCGCTGTCCACGAGATAATAATATCGCCATTGCGATTGGTCACAATATAGGTAGAAAATGAATAAAATACTACCTTTATTGCGTCGTGTTACAGTTTTATTTTAAAACTACATAGACATACCTAGCAAAGGGATCAGGGATCGGCATAAAATATGATTAAAAAACTTGGACCAGAGATACAAATTGTTTCGATAGTTTCTAAAAAAGTACTTATGTACTGCCTCAGACAACTCTAATATGTCTGAGATTATTTTACATTATAGGTTGTCAAACAAACTACGTTTAGTCATTTTATTATTAGGTATATGCTGTAATAATCTTATTTTACTAATCACAAAGATCTTCGCAGATATAACGGTATAACAAAGGTTCGCGGCTTATGCAAAGCCTATCTCCGCTTTATAATTTCCAATTTACTGTGACACGCCACTGGACTGAATACGCAGTAAGCAAAATACACATGAACATGTTAATTTATCGTAATTGCAGGTAGGTCTATTAAGTAATTGCAGATAAGTCTATAGTAAGAAAGAAAGAAAGAAAACAAAGTTTATTAATACACAACTATACAAAATAATATACAAGATAGAAAATAAAATAAAAAATACAAACAGAAACAAACGAATACAAAAAAAAGTCCGAATATGGACAGTCTCAGCAAGAAGCTGGTGCTAGTGTGTGAAAAAGTACATAGCAGCAGCATTGGTCTTCCGACTGCGCCCATTCTGCTTCTCGACCCTAATTTAACCATTTTGAGAATCCCTCACCCTACGGAAAAACACTACAGGTAAAGGTAGCTCCCACGCTAAGCACATGAGGTTTAAGTATGGACGTAGGTTAATACTTTTTCCTCCCTCCAATCGACATTCCCTTCACCAGCTTGGTTTAGTGAACGCAAAGGAATTACAAACATTTGAACATAAAGCAAGCTGTCACTAAGTAGCATTAACCCATCCATGAATACATTTTACTATCTCTGTCTTGTTAATTGGTCTCGAGTTATATCTTCACGTGATAATAAGTGCTTGATTTGTATAGAGAAAGCGACTAGACGTGGGATACAATACAAATCACAGCATGCATTCAATATCAAAAATCAAACATGAGAAAAAACAGTCTCTGGAGAAGAGCTGTATGCGGTTGTTGCTGTAATCAGAGAAATAATAATAGGTTAAGATTCTGAGGGTGTCGTCTTGCCACGGTGCGCGAGCCGCCACGCCACTGCCCGCGGGGAATACCCCAAACGAAATGGTATTAATATGTATAATTATTTAGGTAACGTTATTTATTTACAAGTAAGCACTATCAAATGCTTAGATTGTAACTAACTCACGAAAATAAGAAACATTTCATATTTAGTCCCGTTCCCGTCACAAATAACTTCACTTGTGCCAGCCAAAGCTAGGCGTTAACCCTAGAGTTTTGTTGAAAATCCTTAGATTTACTTTTTTAACACAGCATGGCACAAGCTCGCCTCTTCTTTGTTAGTTAGTTAAATAAAATGATGATATCATCTAGGTAAGTTTATACATTTTCAACATTGGGTTTTGATTTCGGTCAGACGACGCAGACGCTTCGTTGAATATACAAGCTTCATTTGAATTTCACAGATAGTTAGATACCTAAGCTCGGTCTCTGTTTTATTCATCTGGTCAAAGATCATGATGTCACTTTGCGTTGCGTACTACTAAGTACCAACTGTCGTCAGCGAGAAGAAAAGTATGCCCATTGTCTTAGTACCAACGTACTGCGTGCATATTGGCTAACTGCTTCAATTCAAATAGGGTAATAAATGCAAATACACTCAGCTTTTATGTACTTGTCAATTCAGTTTATGGTCGAATTAATAATCGGCCACATTAAAACCGTCCTGTCCGTTGAATACTGAAACACTCATGACTTGACAACACAAGGAAATTAAGATTCATTTCGGCCGGTATGCGGCATCAACCGGACTGAATGTCAATAAACCAGTTGGGACAAATCGCAGGAGCCCTCGACCACTTGATTTAAAGCGCTTAAAGACAATTAATAATGATTGCCTAAATATAAAATAGGTAACCTGACAATGCCAATGATGATTTTATTGCGGGAAGTGCTCTAAACTTAGAAGATATTTTATTAGGTAGAATTAATTGGCAATACGACTAGCTTGATTGACAAGTCGACACTACACTAACATCTTACTACCAGACGTTTGTTTGGTGTTCATATTATTTATTTATACAATTACCTTACCGATATTTGGTAATATAATTCTCTTGGAAAAATCATACCTTCCAGAGTAAGGTACGATATTTATTTTTAACCTTCAGGTTTGGTGCACCAATAATATCGGCAGCATCAAGACTGCAAATTTTTTCGCTCTCGCTGAAATCTTGATAAATATATTACCTACCTACATGCTTACGCTATCATGAAGTATTATTACCTACATAGTATAAAGCAATGTCGCTTTCCGCTGCCTGTGTCTTTGTATTGTATGCTTAGAACTTGAAAACTACGCAACGTATTTTGATGAGTTTTTTTTAGTAGATAGTGGGATTCAATAGGAAGGTTTATATGAATAACACATTCTGATATTCCCAAGGGATCGGGACTTACGCGGGTGAAACCGCGGGGCGCAGCTATAAAGATATAGGTTGATATATAAGCACATGAAATAAATCTTGAACTTCCATTATGCTTCCATCCATACAACAAACTTCTTATTATGCTACGCTGCGAGAGTAATAAACAGTAAAATGCCTTAAAGAATAAATCCCAGCAACATAATGTGTAAATTACTTATTAAGTATTTTGCATACAACACATCTTAAGCTACGTAATCTACTTAGTGAGTAGCTGTGATATAATTGTTACCTTTACGAGTTCCGTAATTTTTACCTACATTATTTGTTGTGCTTAATTTATTAAAGAAATTAACGTTCATTAACCTTTTAAAAGTAGTGATAACAATTTTATGGTATTACGACACAATATTAAATTGTTTATCAAACGAATCTAACCTTCACCGAAAAAACGTGCTCTATCATGCGTCACGACACGTGTAACGTATATTTTAATGGCTTTTGTATTAAAAATCAATTCGATAGGGTATGTAAAACCAAATACCTACAAAAAGTAATCCACAGAAGGCAATTGATTTTCCTAGTAAGTAATTGCCCATGTAGGTACCTACCTAACCTATCACCAAGGAGGTAAATCACAGTCTAACCTACTTATCAAGGTATAGAGATGTTCCTTCATACTTTCACAGCAGTATGAATTGCAAGGTCGTCACATAAAACGAGATAGTTACAAATGTCTTTTTCAAAATGTGGCTTAACTAAATATACTCTACCTCTCAAGAGGAAGCTACGCCAATAATTCTCAGTAATTAAAGTAATACCTGCCTACTGTTGCGATTGATCACGCACACGTCAACACTGAAACAATTTCATTTACAGTAGTTAGCCTAGTATAATATACCTACATACTTAAAAGCAAGGTCGATAGAATAGGACTAAATGGGACTAGCAGAACAGCCAAAAATAATATCTTCTAAAATAGCCTAGCATTGAAAGTATTGGAAGTCAGCGAGCCGCGAAGGATGCAAGCTATGCGTAGAACTATCAGATCAGTCACGATCCGGGCAGAGCCAAGTCCGAGGCACATTGTTACATCACGCGCACTTTCTAACTCAAACGACGAATACGGCGACGACATACCGAACGATTTATATCGCTATAAACTCATTAAACTAGGTACCTTTCTATCGACTTGATAGGTCGACTGCAGACTACTCGAGAATTGCGGATGAATTACATGCTACGAGATTATACGAACACCACCAGAGTAAGTACTCGAGGACAATGGAGTTGTGCAACAATACTTTCGATTTCCTTTTGATGCTTGTATCTCGTTCGACGAATGATTTAGTACTCATCTGACAATGTGAAAAGTAAAATGAGATGCATTAAACATTTCGTATCAATATTGCGATTAAGCTCAAAGAACAAAGGGTCCCGATGAAGTGAACGTCACGAATCCTAAATAGCAAACGCATCGCAGCACAATCGTAGATGACGCGAAGCTATTGGAATGCTGGCTGATGTAGAATGCATGCGCACCACCACACACACAACGGTAGATAACTGGACCGCTCTCTATGTAGAGAGGGTTCGCATCCGCATCGAACATTCCTAATAGGTATGCCTATGAAATATTTTCTTTGCAATTTGATATGTGAGCGAACTCCGACAGAAAGATGAGAATGGAGGAAAAGTATATCTAATTGGATCGAAATATAGAAAGAAGTTATATGATTCGACTAGTGTTATAGAAAGCACTTTAGAAAGGAATCGAAGGTACGTGTGGCGTCATCGTTGGTGCCCAGCGACGCGACACAGTATCGCTTGCATTGTCACCATGCTGATTTCTCGGTCATTCATGTATCTTTGATTCCAACTAAGTACCTGTCTCAAGTTTGTATATTCAAATTAAAACATTCTTATCCAAATTCAATATTCCTGTTGTTAGACGGTTAAAACCCAAGTCCACCTTAATTTTACGGCGATCGACGGTCTAAACTAACTAAACAACAAGAGTTAAAATTAAAAAAAAGTTTTTATTTATGACTAGATAGCTAGAATTGATGAGATAATTTTCCACAATTACGGTCTGGGTAAACAAATTATGATGAATAGTACTTTTCCACATGGGTTCATATGCAGATATGTTTGAAACCAATATTTTAAATAAAAACATACATTTCTAGTTTTAACAACCAAGCAAACAAATTATAAATACCTAATAAAAATGAATATTCGTAGTTGAAACACGTCAAGAGCTATGTAGTTAAAATGTTCGTAGAGTTTCATCAAGCAGATTGTATGGTTCATGCATAGGTACGTTCCACAACGATTTTCAATCGTGCGCATCAATTGTCGAGAGTGCACGTCTCTAGCGATGGGTTAGCTAAAAACTTCACTCTACGGCACATTCCAAGGTTCGTTTGAGCGATGAACTCAGACTGTGAACGCTTCGCAAGCGCGGGTCGCGAACGCAACTCGTTGTATACGATGAGAGCGAGGCCATGCGGCGACGCTCAGCTGTTACTATCATCATCTGTCTATTGACTCATGTGAACCGACCTAGGTCTGCTGGCTGGCACAGTAATCAAACGCAAAACATATTAACAAATTAAATAAATTGATATGTTAGTCTGTAGTACCAATTCTCATAGTTGTTTAATTAATTTGCCAGAAAACACGAATATCTTTTGATTCGACAGAAACAGCTGCATAATAAGCTTAATAAGCTTCCACGATTGGGTAACTTGATAAATATAGCGAATTTTGTACAAAGACAGGGTGCTGTGATGATGCTGTGTTACCAATCGAACAATCATTATTACTTAATTCTTTTATTGGTTCAACCTTTAAACAGTCTACATGTTACCAAATATGTAACAAATTAAGGCGACTCTTGATTCAATCAGTGAAATATTTTAGGTAGGTATACGGATATAACATGTCCTATAGCTACTAGGTATAGCTTTATCATCTTTGTTATGATAAGAAAAAGTTTGAAAGTATGAAAACAAAATTGATCACCTTGTTTTGTTTATTTTTTCAATAGCAATTACTTAATTAGACGATTCACTTAATTCCATTGATATTGTAGATAAACATTATGTCATAAGTAGTTTGATTATCGAATAAAAATTGCGTCATCTAGAAACAAACATCTAAACAACAATTTCTGTATTCAATTATTAAGTTCATAATAAGGCATGTAAAACTTCCATAAATTTTCAAAGGGAATCATAACACGTGGCACGTGTTGTGACTCGTTTTGTAAGGTAGGTATCGTACATAATGAATTAACAAATGTTTCATGTTCTCAATAATTTACTATTTTGTATTGGAAGTTAGTTTTTATTTTATTTATAAATAACTTGCGCTCTGCTGGTTCTCCTGCGTAAGTCTGGATCCCGCAGGAATATCGGGATAAAATCTGTATACCAACTAGTAGTATTCAAACATCTTGGTTAGTTTCTTTATTGTTTGATTTGGTTCTAAGATAACGGTACGTTTCGTGCCTAAATATACTATATCAAAATGTCTGAAAAGATTATTTATGAATTATGTATGACACGTGGCCAAAGGTTATTTAATTAATAAGTTAATAAAAATGAAACGATAGGTATGAGTTAAAGAATGTAAACTGTAACAAATTTATTGTGGGGCCTAACAATAGCTAAACACGTAACGCACGTAAAATACATATCATGTCTACAGTATTTACTTTACAATTGGACGCGACTATTACTGTTCTATTCACTGAGGTTTTAATTGTTAATGTAGAGAGTTGGAAAAGCACGCGACGTAGATTGGATCTTCTATACGAGTATCTATACAACATTATTATGTCCGTTCCATCGTTGTTTGTGTCACTGAAACCGTCACAGGAAAACATGAGACATCATGATGCGCCTCGCCGCTAACAATGAGGAGTTTTTGAAACAATCTGAGACATTTCAATTGTTGCCTGCCTACACAATGTCCGCTGCTAATCCCCACATATGAAATAGGTGTTTTGTCGTATTGGCCACTTTGATCTTTAATATCTCGTTTTTCGTTAGGACTTCCAATTTACACAGCTATTTACTCATGCTTTTGTGTTTTTAAAACCGTAATTCATTTGTTTCTTCCTCTATTGGTTTTTGCTATGCATCACTCAGTTTACAAAATGGAAAACTTAAAATATCGCGTTATTTACGAATAAGAGTTTCATCGTGGCACCAGTGCTGCAAAAACGGCTCGAAGGATTAATGATATGTATAGCTGCTATGTCGCAAAAGAAAACACAGTGCGTTTTTGGTTCTAACGTTTTCGTTCTGGAAATTTCCGACCTGCAGAACAAGCCCCATGGACGGAGACCAGATACCAAAGTTGATAATGAAGAATTGAAGGCTATTGTGGAAGCGGATCCTTCGCAAACCACGTCCGAGTTAGGTGCAGGCTGCGGTGTTAGTGATAAAACTTATCATTACCTGTGATGAAAAGTGGAATCTAAGTCTAAGATATCCACCGTACTCTCCGGACCTTGCTCCAACAGATTACCATTTTTTTTTAATTTGGAATTTTGGATAACTTCTTGCAAGAAAAAAATATCAAATCCGATGGGGCAGTCTAAAGCGCCTTCAAAGATTTTATTGATCCCCCACGAATGTTTTTTTAAAGGGATCAGTGAACTACCTATGAGATGGCAAAAGTGCATAGAGAGTTTTTAAAAAGATCGAGTTTATTTACCTCCCTTACAAAACACCAATTTCATATGTAAGGACCTAATATTAACCCAAGTGATTCGGCTTCAACACGTTTCGGCATTTTGTATTAAACTGCTTATAAGATTTTATAATAAGCGCCTCGCGGTTAGTATAAATCTTGAAACTGTAGGAACCGGTCCATTAGTTTCAGAGCCTTCTCAGCTATAAACAAAAAAACCCTTTAATTTTAAATGGTACCTACCTATGTATCATGTAATCATTTATCACATAATCTAAGACCTCATAGTTAGTTTTAAGATATATAGCTTATTTTTGAGATTGTCAGTAAAGTAAACATCAAGGGAAACACAGATAGTATTTTTATAGAATAACGATTAGAAAAAAGATTTGGCCTTATCTACGCGCTTTTCTTTAAGCCCGACGATATACGTGATATAATGAACTTTATTTTTTGCACACATTATGACGAACGGTGATTCCGAATTTGTTAACCGGATGCGTTAACGTACTGCCTCCCCTTTAACAGATCAACACATTGCAGGTACCTATTTTAGATATGTTTCATAAATCATAAATCTATATCATAAATCAGCAGTTATCTATTTATTTATAGTTATAGCTATTTACAATGACGGTTCCCGCGAAATTTGGAGACAATTTCGCGTGAAGATGATGTTTTGTACCGGTTTTCCCATTTATTTAATTTCTTCTGTACCTACATCGTCACGTGATTAATATGCCCCCGAGATTAAACAGTTTACAGGCATTTAAACTAGCATTTAACCACTATTGAACTGGCATTTAAATTTATTTATTAAATTTAAAATAATTTTGTTGAAATAACGCGATCTATACCCGAAATCGTGTAAGTTTAAAAAATGCATTTGAACTAGGTTCATGAAAAAAAAAATTACCAACACATCTCTTTAACGCGCTTGCGTTAAAACTCCCCCAAGTGAGTATAGAACTCAATGACTAACTTGACTAAAATGCATTAAATACTTATTTCATGTGAGTTCGCCAACCTCATTTCTTTCAATTATCGCACTGGCCAGCCACAGGTGGCATCACTGGACTGAATAAAAGTGTATAGCACTGAGGTATAGCACCTATTTTTCAAGCTGTAGTGAGGTGAAAAATTGTGTTCGGCAGCAATAGTAGATTGTATACCAAGGGAGAAAAGACTATTTTTACGGCGAGTGTTTTTGAATCCAGAGAGAAGCGAAGGATTCTTGAGTAGAATCCTGAGCGAATCGAAGGATTCAAAGTACCTCACTCGAGCTAAAATTAGTATTTGCTCCTGAGGTAGACATTCTACTTTTCATCGCCCTCATGAGAAAATGAGTAGGTACCTTTGACTTGTTAACCCAATGTTTCAAAGTCCTATTCCTAGTCTATTCCGAGTCTCCTACTCTACTCTTAGGCAAAACGTTTGGCCGGCGAGTTAGCGTGAGCGCCAGCAAAGGGCTAGTTCCAGCTTAGTTTGCAGGGATTGGATTAGCTCTTTTCGAATAGATGTGATGAAAAAATTAATGCGTTTGCGATTTTTGCCTTTTGAGTTTATAACAAAAAAGGTTATGGCAAACGGAGGGGACTCTAGTTAACAATGGTTTTAATATCACAATCAAACGCTTACTTTATAGGTAACGTCTATTTCTGTCGACAATTACTTTTAAAAAAATCTTGTAAAATAAACAAATTAAAACGTCAATTTGTAGAATTCACGCCTTCGGTTGATGTTTCACCGTTTATCAATGTTTGAATATTGATAACGCCTACCAGCAGAGTTCATTTCATGTCAGTAACTCTTATAATCTCTGTTAGCACGATAATATTTTTAAAAAGTAAGTAGCTAAGCATCCAATGTTATCAATATCTCAATGATAAAAACAATGTTGAGAGGAGAACAAATACAGACGTCTTTAGTACATTAGATGTAGATATATCACCGAACCCATGCCCAGCTTTATTTTTATTATAAAAGCTAAATGCAAACATTACTCATGCAGTGACGTTGGTAGCCACTAACGTTAGATTATTATGTAGAATGTAAATATGCGTGTTTTCGTCCATATGTTGAATATAGTTACAAAATTCGCTAGTTTTATTTTACACTGATAAAATATCTACTTATATACCTACTTATTTTAGAAAGGACGAAAATAAAGTGACTTTGAGATTAGAGGTCGCAGGCTCAGACAGTTCACATGTGTCGGATCGAACGAAAAGGTAAGTGTACTTAGGTAACTGAGTACAGTAACTTCTAGTAAGAAGACAGGGCTATTGCGTAATTTAACATTTACGTTTGATAATATTATTGCAATATTTACATTAGTTACTGTTACTATATTCCGAGTTCGTTGAATATTACAGTCTATAAAGCGAAACAAAATAGAGTGATACACAAAATAGAATGGCCCAATTTGAGCTTCACATTGTATCTTGAATTTTTTTTAATGAAGTTAATGCACATAGTATTTGCCCATCAATACAATAGTTCACACTTCAATTGGGAGTTTGAAATTTGCAACGTAAGCAGTGACAGAGACGAGGTTGGCGGTTCCCGGCTGGTCCTATTTGTGTCAGACAGGACGGAGGCTGGCCGGGCTCAGCTGATACGTGGTGGCCTCTTCCCGGCCCACGCGAGCCGACCCCTATTGATCGCGCCCCCTACCCGGTCGCATCGCCCACGATTTCCCGCCCGCGCTGCACCACTTGTTACATCTCTCCGCTTATCACGTGATCCATTATTATATTAGCCTTTTAATCTAATCAAGATGATTTATAAAGCGCGAACGCCAGCAACTCCATGATATTCCTTTCTGAAAATATTAATATGATAGCGTTGGCTTACTCAATGTCCGAATAAGACACTATCTCCAAACGATCATGCCCATCCAAGATATCTAGAACAGTTTGCCTAGGTACCTAATTAGTTGGTTCAGTTTTCTCAAAGTCACAATTCTCTTTAAGAGATTTTACGGAAAAAAATGAGTTCTAGGTAGGTTTAATTTAATTGTATTTAGTACAATATTAAGCTTTGCTCAACTCAGCCTACCCATTAGAAAATCCGATCCTCCTAAAACTAAAATATGATGTGTTATTGTCGTCGATTGAATCCACATGACTGGATATAACAACCGTCTGTAGATAACTTTATGTATGGGTTAATGGTGTAATTTTTTGAAACAGCTTCTTTAATCTTGATAAAAAGTAGCTAGCGTAAGTTTTCTAGATTAAACTTATTATAATAGCTACTAAATCCGTCAGTACCACAGTGGAATAAATGTGTATCTTAAGACTTACGACAGGTTATAATATGAATTTACAAGAATTTTTAAAAAATACAAGCGTCACACACTTAGGCAGCATTATTAACAGCGTTGTTTTTTTGCATAGGTACTAAATTTTATGCATGACAAATTGAGATTACAAGATCATAGCATTATGTTACAGCCGGGGTGAGATCTGAGAAGGTAGTATAATATTAACTAACCTAACTAACTACCAAAATAATTATGTGATCTACTTTAAGAAGGTAAAAGAAGATCGGCGTTTTACCTTAAAGCTTAGACCTAGGGGATAGAGGTCCATCAATGAAATTTTAAAGGCATTCCTATAACACAAGATATGGATTATTCAACAGACCTACGTGATATAAAGCAACGATGTTAGTATTTTCGTTTATTTTCGAAAATTAAAATATATTGTTTATTAAAGTTTCACAGTTAATAGCTCCAGACCTAAAAAATGGCGGCTCAATCTCTCCTTATTTAGGAGAATAGTGTAGTGCTCCTAATTGTGAAACTTTAACATAGGTACAATATATTTTAATTTAGCGGAAATAAAACAAAAAATACTAACACCGTGGCTTTAGATCACGTAAATCTATTGAATAATTGTACTCTGCCTTTTTATAGTCCATTATCTTGAGAATCCGTCTTTTTGAGAATCTGTCTTTTTGAGAATCCGTCTTTATGAGAGCAATCTTTATAATGTATTATCTTCTGTTAGGAATTAAACAATTTCGTATTAAAAGTTGTTTAAAGTGGCAAATTTGATATCTGTGGAACATAGCTGGTCCATTTTGAACGGTCTTCCTTGTTTGAATGCCAATATTTTAGAACATAAGCCCTTACAGGAAAAAATAAGCCCCTCATAAGATGATATCAAATCGCCACGTATCTCGAAGTAATAAAGCACGAGTCGTCTGACATATTTCTGCGAGCAACCGTGCGCGATGAGGAAAATCTTCCAACATCCTGTTTGTATGTACGAAATTATGCCACTAATGCGTTTAGGTTCTTGTATAAAGGTAAAGAAATATTTACAGATAATCAGCTTAACTTTAGAGCTTAATAATGAAGTTGATATTAGTAAAGATGACTAATTGTAGGACGGAGGATGGAGCTAGCTCGCGACCGCTATTTGTGGCTTCGTATGGTCCCCCATACGTTCCTATGGCCTATGTTCAGCAATGGACTTCAAATGGAAGATTAAAATATAGGTAAGAATTCCACTAATTTTAGCCCACAACTGGCACAGGCATAAAATAGGAGTAGGTACCTATCAATTTACCTTGGTGTCTGTCTGTTCGCTCGTTTTAATGGAGCGAGGCGTGTGCACTGTGCGTGCTTGTTCCTGGCTATGTTTTAGCTAATATTCATATGAACGCACAGAAAAGCCGTTTAACATGATTTTGCTACATTTTAGAAAACGACAGTTTCTGTATCTTTTTTATATTAAAAACGTTACTTAGTAGATTTAAAATATTACATAACGTTACTATGGTAATGTGTAGTTAGGTAAGTAAATTTATTGTTTTTTTTTTCCAATAAGTTAATCTTAAAATTGTAAGACAAATCGGCTTCGTTCAAGTTCGAAAGCATAAATGATAGACTTCACTTGCTCGGTTAGATGAGATGTCGCTTTCATTTTTCTCAGCAATAACCAGTTTTACAAGAATTCAGAATTATACTCGAGTACTTACTACGGCTTATTTATTACTTTTTCTGCGTGAGTACGAAGTAGAAAATAATTGCGACGCTCACAGCTGTGATTTTAAATCCAAGTCAGCGAGTGAAGAAAACCTTATAGATAATTAAAAGATATAGATAAATAAACCTTAAAATTAGAATAAAAGAAATATCCACAGGAAAATTACCTGGTCATTTTGCGGTCTTTTACATATCTGGTTGCGCGGTCAATGTTCTGAGAGGCCGAAAGGGGTACGGGCGGCTGCGCCCGTTCAGGCCTCACGCAAAATAATGCATCCAAAACGACATACACCTTGTTTGCGTGTATTTATAGATTAAACCTAATATGCTAGGTTGATTTTTGATGTGACACATCTATAGGTGGGGGTAGGTAAATCTGATTGTTGGCGTGGTGATACAGGCCGTGGCGACGCTTCGCCACGATATAGGATTTAATTACTAAATAGGTAGGTATTCTTTTTGACAAGCAAAGAGGTATTGAATTGACATCAATCGAATGTTCAATTAAAAATTATCAATTTCTTCTTTTTTAGCCTTTTTTGTACTTCGGAATGAACAAAGAACATTATTATTAGCTACATAGGATTATAGTAAGTTATTTTTAAATTAATTTGAAAATGATCAGTCGCAAACGAGTTGGGGAGAGCGGTACCGGTCGGTGTGGTGCGGGCGGAGGCCTACGTTCAACGAACGTCCGCGAGCGCCACGGGCCCAAGGTCGCCGCGTTCACTCGCCACGCCACCATCAACCACCAACCAAACTACGCATTATTTTATACTTCTATTCGTTTTTCCGCAGATTGGTCAAATATTAATGACCTGAAAATCCAAACAGGCATCAGGTAAAACTGATCGGTAGTGTTATTAAATCAATTGATAGGTACACGGCCCATCATGGCTCATGTATACGTATAACTCGATTTAATACCATTAGTGAAGACGTTATCTTTTCGTTACAAGGATCTTAAACAAAGGTAGAAATTTCTAACGTTCGTTACAAAACACGCCTAAGAAGTTAGTGATCGATTATTGTTTAGGAGAACAGGTTACACTAGAAGCTATCTAATATAAATAAATGATAAGACAAATCCAATTAATTAGATAAATTTGCGTAATTGTATTGGATTAGTCGAGAGATACCAATTTTCTCACAGAAAAAGTGAGGTTAGTATTCAGTGTGCAATATAGCACCTAATGCCAATTTCATCGTAAATCGCTTTTTAAAAGTGAATGTTGAATGATGTAACAACTAAGTATTTCAGTGGTAAACTACCAACAAAGCAATAATTCTTGAGTACTAACATCTGGTATTGAAAGTAAATAGATAAGTACCTAAGTTATAATTCAATTACACAACACGAATATTACATAAGCCACTAGTGATAGATTTATATTCGCAAAACCGAATATAATCTAAGACAGATACTCGTGTATAGGGAGACAGGCACCTTTCTCCGCCTTTTGTTACGTCAATAGAGTAGGTAGGTGCCTAAACTAGATAAAATTATTCTGCTTAAAGAACAACTAGGTAGGTACCTACCTATGAATCTTTTGGTTTAATGTGAGTAATTAATGAAATTTATACGGGCCTAGGTGTTTTGTACCCAATTACACCAACCGAAGGGCTATGATTTATTGGATTGCATTATTTGAAAAGTCGATAGTAAATCATATTTACTTCTTTATTTTAATCAGTAGATTAATTTATATGCAAGATATTTTATCCTCAACATTTGCAGCAGGATGCCATAATATGAATGACATAATGCCAGTAGAAGTAGCCGCAGTAAGCCATTCGACGAGCAGTCTTGATGTATCTGTATTCACAATATTTTTTAACAGCGGGAGCTGCTACAGCAAGAACTGAGTCTAGATATGGGCTTCGTTGAAGCTTAGAAACACAGTCTTTTTCACCACTTTTATCTTCTCGTTATTAATGTGATCCGCAGTTTAACATGTTTAATATTAGAAAGTGTGTATTTAATACATTTAGTTTCGATCCATTTAGTAAGAGTTTCTTGGCAATAAACAATTAAAGAGCTAGCATTTTTCCAACATTTATTTGGCATCTTTTAACTTTAAATGACCTGACACCGATGAGGTGTCATTGCATAAAATTGTAAAACTATGTCGTGTTCTATAAAGGTATGTCATTCATTAATGTAAACGGGAATGGTCCTAATTATAGTCCTTGAGAAACTCCATTGATTTCTGTTACCATCGATACACTGATCCCTATTGCTTAGATAGGAGTAGATAACTTTTGAACGCTTTTGAAATATTTGCACTTTTTTTAATACAATTGATAGGTAGGATCACTATGGTGCATATCATTTATAAGTGATGGTATATTTTCACAGATTACATTTAGATATATTGGTCATCGTTTTTTTTTAACAAACTTAAAATCTTACAAACTGCTATGTTGTTGAATTCCAAATCGTAAAGCGACAGGCGACAAGTAACCTAACTTCTTATAAATTATATGATTTGTGTGTTAATTTATTCGTGGTTGGAGAAATATAGACTGACCACACCCTGGTCTGGTATGTCGACTGTTGTAAGATCTAGCAACACACGTGTCTCCGACAAATCACAACCTAGGCCCATGACATGCTACACAAAATGTATCGTACAAAATATATTTTTTTATGTCGAAGTAATCTAACAACACAAATAGTCTTAATTTAATCAAATTTGCTTGAACAATATACTCCTGTCTATTTTGATTTTAACTAACCGCAATGGTAATGGACTCACTTAGTTGTCGAGTAAGAGTTAAGAGTAAGATAAAGCAAAAGAGAAAGAACGTTATAAACAGATTTAAAGTAGCACTGAATTTTTTTAGCAAATCATTTTCAATCATTCATAAGCATCATTTTACTGCATCAGTTTTTCTTAAGATTTTTCTTTTGTAAGGTAAATTTCTTCTACGACTCCTAAGTGACGACGTCACTGCGCATTGGAGAAATTCCTCGAGTATTCGGTTCAATGGCCGCGCAGGCGTGAACATTCTGCGCCTGTGTGTTTGAGTGAACGGCGCGAACGCACACACGGGCCCATACCCAGCCTCTGCAAACACGACAGAACCGTTACCCGGTTTGCTATGCTCCTACACATCACTTACCAAGGCCTCGCCAAATACATACTATCTCTAACGACAATTAGTCACAAACTACCTAGAGTATGTTTTTGGATTGTTGGTAAAATTTATAAAAAGAAGCAAAAATGTTACTCATAGATGCATGGAACTTGTTAAGTAAGAAATGCGATAGAGAAAGACGATTGAATCAACTGCAAAGTGCAGTGTAACTCTGTGCAACCCACTTAGAAGTCATGCGGCAAAGACAGAGAATCGCAATAAGGCCAGAGAGAGGGGACTCACCGCGGAATGCGATTACATCCCCTTGACGTTTCGACACTCAACGATGAGTAGAGTAGGTACCTACTAACCCAACTTCATTTAACTTACGAAATCAAATTAACGAGAACCTTGAGTTCAGCAGTCAGCTGTCAGACCATTATGAAAGTTAAAGTCGTTAGCAAAATCTATACAAATAAGAGTTTAAATATCAAAGCGGCTAAGATGATTTATAATGAAAAAGTTCGAAACGTTCAAGTCAAAAAATTTTTTGATTTCTCACTGGAGTGTAATCTTGAGCGAGAGTCCCCGTAAACAATATCGTAGCTTAAGCAGTGACCTATGGCAGTGACAGTAGCAACTTAAGAAAATACTTGTTAAAAATAATTAAAACAGCAAGACAACATACTTTAGTATCTTCTTACTAGTCTGTGAAGACAACAACAACAGCTACTACTTGCTAAATACAAAACTTTAAATAACAAGGTTTTAAAAGTTTTAGCGACTGCTTGGATACAATGATTAATATGCTTACTAGCTGTGCCCCGCTGTTTCACCCGCGTAAGTCCTGTTCCCGCGGGATTATCGGGATATAAAATAGCCTTTGTTTAATTCCAGGTCTCCTGCTACCTATATTCCTCCAGCTACCTATATATAAGTTTCATCGCAATCGGTTCCATAGTTTAAGCGAGATTGTTACACAAAAAAACATCTATACTTTCGCATTTATAATATTAGTGGGATTCGCAATCGTTGTTGAACAATATAGCGTATGCCATTCACTGAGGCCTTAGTAAGGTTGAATCGTGTCTCATACACGGCTTTTTTCGCTACAGAGAACATTTTATATGGCTACTCGAATATAAAAAGATACAAAGAAAAACACTATTTATGTTAAGGATTAAGGTTATTAATAGTGTACCTATATAATATAGGTTTAACACATACCTACTCGAAGGACTAGTAGCTCAAATAAAAATTACCTATTAAAAGTCAAAGGACTCCACGTCCTGTTTTATGAATAGACTACATAGTAGAAAACCGTAGATGGAATTGGAAACTATTAAATCATGATTTGTGGCTATTAAAACTAATAAACTCAGATTTATACACTCAGGCAATTCAAACATTATTGCATAAAATCTTTAAACTGCTCTATGAAGGAAAACGAAGAGCATTTGAACTCTTCATCTAAGAAGTTAAATAAGACGCAAATACAATCATGGCTGCACAGACGACGTAGAGCTGACATCCTGACCGATTTACTATGTAATTGAATGTGATTCAATTTGAAATAAGTGTTCATTGAGCCTGATAGAGGGCCGTGTTAGAGAAACTAAATCAAAGTGCATCTACTGTAAGAAATTTAGAATTTCAAAACATACAGGTCAATGAAATAACAAAGTCCATGAATATGTCGCCGGCAGACGATTTCAAGCCAAAGAGAGAATTATTAGGTATGTAAAAAACACAAAGCTTATAATGTCTATATAAAACTTGTTTTGAAATGTAGACTGCAATTAACGATAATCAAAATGCATAGTTGATCCGACTGGCATTTTAAAATAAAAGTTGCCCATAATGTCAAGGACCGCTTAAACATGAAGCCTTATTGCCAGCTTCCTTACTTAATCTTCGTCTTATTGAACAAGGAAAGGTTAAATCATACTAGACTTATTCAGCAAAAGCTCGTGTACGATTTATTGGTAAGGTAGAAGATAATAAAGAGATTTCATGAATTTCCAATGCTTAACAAATCATAACCAATAAGACTGATGCTTTACTGGAGGTTATTTAGGTAGGTTTTTATGTTGTAAAAACAAAACAATGTCCACGTAAATGATACTAAAATTATCATCATAACTGTAAATAAACAATAAGATATACAACTAATTCTGAGAACTGACAAAGGAACGTGCTTTAACTATCTAAAACGAGATTAAAGGTCACTGAGATTGTGTGAATTCGACCCAAGACCCGGACACTATGTTCGAATTGTTAGATAAAACGAATTCGGTTACCTAAGCAAAACATATTTGTTCACTTGAATGAAGTATCTGTTGCCGACAACGACAGACGAAGTTCCCAATGTTCAAACAAAGGATAAATACATCTAGCATTCATATTAAACATTGTTTACTTCGATAAAGTTGTCTACTTATAATATGCTATTTATGGCATTTGAATATATGAGAGTTTCTTGATCTAGGATATATTTACAACATAGATCAATCTATTCGTTACACCTAAAGTTTATAATAAATTGTGGGTCACATCACAGAGCGGAAGCGACGACGGACGGACGCGTTTCGAAATATAGCACGCACTATCGAGCTCATTATACTAGTTATGTGAGATCATGAGTAATGTCAACGAGATACGACTAATTTATCAAGAATGTGTGTTGCCCTATGTGTATACCGCACACCGAGAAGCTTCACGTTGGACAAACAAAGATGGAAATTACGCAATAAGTACCTGGTGTACCAACAACATTCACGTTATGTTCAATCATAGAGAGACTGTTAGATTTGTAAAAGTCAAAACTCATTAAATGCCAAAGGATTATAATGGCTTATAAATATTATAGGCATGTATGAACTGGAACACTTTATTATGTAGTGAGTGGGTGTCAGAGTTGCGCTGTTGCTGTCGACAACATCGTTCTCAAGATGAGAACGATATGAATGTAGACAAACAACAACAGTTAAGAGGGTAAGAACGTTGTTGCAAATATGAAGTGTATGCACTACAGCAACGAGCACCACAAGCTGAGAGTCACACTGACATTGCATATAATCCGGCATTCCATATGGAATGCGGTCGCTCGACCGCTTGACCGGCCGCGCGTCGCACACCGCCCGCACCTCTCACCTCCATGTTTTCTTATCCACTCTCTTCCGTCTACCATATGGTATAGTGGGATAGGACCGAATCCAATAAGAATCTAATGAAACGATAGGCCATAATAGCTCAGTAAAGCGGATATTACATCGTCGTTTTTTTAGAACCAACTAAACGTTTGTTTAACAAGTGGAAATTTTATGAACACAAACATTGTTACCAGAGACGTAAATTCTCGAAGCGAAAACGTTAGCTGCATGCATAAAAACAACACGGCGGATTCCCACAATTTTAGCACGCAGTCCCCGGCATTCCGGAGCGTATCAGAGACAGTCGCCACGTAGGTAGCGACTAATCGAACGTCCATCGAGCGAAAATTACCACTCAATATCACAAATTTCACTCACCTTTTTAGGATGGTCGTAGATCGTTAGAAATATCCACTCGGCTCGATCTCACAGATTATACGGTTATCGTCCGTACAACACAAATATGCACCACACCAAAACGATAACATAAATAAACGCGGGCGGAACCACCACAGCGGCCGACGTCCGATCGCTCGCAGTCGAAGTGTACTCCTCGCACTGATCGAAATGCAACTCGGAAAAATGCACAGGGCGGGGTTGTCGAATGTCATAAACGGTCGGTTACAGAGGTCGGACACTTGCCGGTGGAACGCGTGAATGAGTGTTGGCGACACACCAGCGCACGACGCGGCGCCGCTCTTAGGACTGAGTGCGTACAGAGCGCAGCGCGGCGAGCGCTCCCCGCTCCGCGCGGCACCCGGCGGCAGGCGCGCGGCGCGGCGACGGGCGACGTGGCCGCGCCGCGCCGCGCCGCGCCGCGCCGCTTGGCAACGCGACGCATGACGCCCGCCGGCACCCGCCGCCCGCCGCCAGTCGCCGACCTCATCCATCACGGCACGACCAAAGACACTATACTCCACTACACCGTAAACGACTTTAATGACACGCCATACCTACCTCAAATACTGCGTACGTAGTACTGTTAAAGATACAATGCCATAGAATATCTATGTACAATAAACTTGTATTGTTAAGAAATGTAATCAACAATTCATAACGAGTGTAATTGTAAAACTCAGAGGTGATCGGAGGAACTTGTATATTTTCTACATTGTTTGACGATAAACAATATTGCTAAAAGGAATATTGTTTACATGTTAATACATGAAATTAGGTGAAGTCGAATACTTAAGGGGACATACCTACATGACCCTCCCTCTATACAAAAAGAACGTCTATCACCTCGTTAACATTATCCGATGTGATATTTTTGTAAACCGAGAAATCTTAAACCAACTTCTGAGGTACACCTAGCTAGACATATAAAAATATCACTAAAATCGAAAAATGTTGGTATGGTTAAAAACATAACCCTTTCCTTGCAGCCGGGTAAAAAGGTTCCGCTGGGCGTTTTCTGCAGTGTTATTCTCTAATGTGACAGCCTAGAGCTCTACGCTGTTTCAGCGTCGAATCAGAGTGAGCTTCCAATCAGAGCGTCGCATTGCTCAGATTTGGCGCTGAAACAGCGTCGAGCTCTAAGCTGTTATATTAGAGAATACCACTGCTGAACGTAGTCCCATAATTAAGCCGAAACGCAACGTTTTCCTTCACCCATTTTTCTTATAAGAAATTGGTTCGCGTAAGGCCAGGATTCCACGAAACCGCGACCTTCAGAATGAATGTAGGTAGGAGGTGCAAATGCCGTAGCATGCTTGTATGGCTCACCCATTTTTCTATTTGTCTGTGTTATTGTCTATCTCGATAATATAATTTTATGTGACTGGTGTCCGATCTCTAATTTCTCTTGTTTCATCACAACACACCAGTACGAGAGAATTTCAATGATATGCCGTGTTTATGTCAAGTAAAAAGGTATAAATATTGGAAAACATCATAATTAATTACTACAACAATGTAAAAATTGAAATCCTCATATCTTTTTGCCATCGAGTTTATTTTGTAATATTTTTCCTGTTATGTAGGTACTTAGAAGTTCGAAAACCTGTTTATTACTTAAATGAAATAACGTATGGGGATTGGCCTTTGTCTTCGGTAAGTGCATTTTTTTTTTGTATTTTGTGCGTACGTTCAAATTAAAATCTATTCATGTAATGCACAGACTAGTAAGAAGATGCTAAAGTATAGAGAAGTAGTAGATGAAGTGAAGTGTAGTGATGTTGATGTAGTGTAGAGAAAAAGGAAAAAAAAATACTGCTGATGTAATCACCATCCATCCCCTATGTCATTCAAAATAAGCAGCACAAAGACCCTCCTGTAGTGCTTGTAATTAATAGTTGCAAGGGCCTCAATAGACGCACAGCAAAAATAACAAATTCAATATTATTACGAGTATAAACAATCCTAGAGTGTAGCGAACAAATTAGCGACCTCAAGACACATCACGTTTGCACGGCTTACGAGACGGTTCCTGTAGCAAGTACCTTGCAATTATTGCACTTTCTTTCCCATTGTTAGCATGATTAAATCAGTTTTACTATCTCTAGCTAGTGAGATTGGTGCAGCGTCGTCGCTAGAAGGGGCGTAACCTCTGGTTACGGCACGTTCAATACCTACTCTACACTTATATCTACTACTTTCACTTTTTTATACATTTACTTACCTACAGCATTCGACCAATACTAGGTACCTAAGTGACCGATGTATTTGAGATATCGCAAGTGCCCCTATCTAGTAAACTTACGGAGCTAAAAGAGCCCCTTCACTAAATACATAAAACTTTTTTGGGATTCCTTACTTTAAAACTATTAGAAGGAACCCTTATCCAATCCTAATCATGTCACTAGCTTGTCTGTTATTTTTCGAATTACATAACGATTCTTTGACAGTAATAAATAATAAGCATTGTCAATGTCATAAAGGAGCAATTAGGAGCGTATTCCTAAAGAGAGAATAAGGACATTTTCCCATAATCGTAATTCTAGAGTAGTGAATTATACTTACACGCGAGTATTTTTAACCAAGCAAGAGTACGTACTTGCATAGGTATTATGGGATACTCTTTCTGTGTACTCTTTCCAAAATGACTAAGGCTTAGAAAATATGCGCCGAAGAAGTGACGGCTGCCATTAAGATCTGACAGATGACAGCTGTCATATTTGTCAAAGTTTAAGCAGTGAAGAAGTGTTTGCTTTTGGAGAGTCTTGGCGGGAACTCGTTGAGAAGATGTGGTGCTAAATTTTCATTTTTGTGAAACCTAGTTTATATGCGTGCAAATTGTTTAATTTCGGGGGCATATTAATCAATTTAGTTTCGTGAAGGTGTACAAGTGGAATGAAAGTGAAAATCGGTGCAAAACATTGACTTAGTGTTGTCTCCAAGGCTCCGTGAAGATTCATTATTATTTTTCCCGGGTCTTATTCGCGTATAATTATTTTTAAATTCTCTTACCTCGACGTTTCGATCATGTTACAATGATCTTGGTCGCGAGGGGACTCATAATAATGAGTTCAAATCGTGTGAGTTTAAAATGTTTATCCGTGAAGATTGTTTGTAAATGGCCGCCGTGTTTACAAATGATTCCCTAGACTTGACTTTAACTATGACGACTTGACTGTTTCGATGCAAATAACTTGCATAATATATTAAAATACATGACACTGGCTAATTTCCTAATGGCCATAATCGGTTCACAACCGATAAGAAATAAAATAAAGTGTTTGCTTACTGTGAGAATCTTCACTGATAGTAAAAGTTAAAGTAACACAAGTGGCATCTACTACGTATGCATAACTTTTTGTGCCGTCACTTTGACATCTACTATTTAGAAACTTAATATTTTTTTTAAACATGTAGTCAATCATGCATGAAGTACGCAATTTATCGGTAGTAGTACAGTTATATTTTATAAGAATTACACTTTATGTAGATCCTACGTGTAAAACGTTCGATCATAGAGTAAATAGAGCATGGTCGAATCGAAACTGTTTACTCCCGCTCCATGGGATGTAATCTTTGCGTATTAGACGCATTTTTGTACAAGTATCAAAATAAAGGGTGGGTTGTTATGTAAGGGTTTAATGAAATATCAATAAAACAAAGCAATACAACTTATTATAATTATGTTTATTTCTCGAGATCACAGTTCCAACGTCTATAATTCTCACGATTCATTCGCACATGTCATGTTTTTACATTACAATTAAAGATAATTAAAACTAAAACAATTAAAGAAACATTTATGTTAACTAGGTAGGTCGGTGTACATTATTCGTACTGACATTGTTTTAACTTTGCATAAAAAAGGCAGTTTCATCTAGATATTTTCGTTTTCTTACTAAAATGGTTCCAAATTTCTCGATAGATGGATAGTGCTGCGATCAAGTACTCGATTATTCATGATTATTTTTATATTTCAGTTCGACCATTTCACAACCCTGCTATTAAAACAACACCAAGATACAAATTATTAATATCCTTGTATTTTTATACATATTTTCTATTATTTTTTACATTTAAAATGTGCCTGGTCAAAATTCTCCTGGCGGATTTGAATAATATAATTCAAGATCTGCAAAACACGAGTATGTATTTTGTAAGTTATTTTTTTAATGTTAGTTTGTCATGTTGACATCTATCGAGGTATAATGGAACTAGGGCGTTTTGGAAGTGGCTCATTGTGTTTTTTTTTAAATATAGTTAAGATTTACAGCCATGGATGCCACGCAGGGTCCATGCGACAGAGATTGTCACTGGTAGTGGCTGCTGCGACTAAAGTGGCCACCTTACTATCGGGCCCGTCGAACACGGCTAGAGAGTTCAGCCGACTCATGATCACAGTCACCGCTTTATTTACCATATTGATAATAGTCTCGTTGTCCATTTCAACCGGTTTGTTCTCGGCAGAAGTTCCCGCTGTTGGTAGACTAGATTTGTCTTCTAATCGCTTCCTGTATCCGGTCACCATTTCGTCGCGCAGTATTGTTCGTAATATTGACTGTATCTGAAATATTTATCGGTATATATACATGCATTTTGTACTTCAATTACCTCGCTACATTAAAGTTTTAGATGAATAAGAATACAAGAAAGTATTATAAAATAAACAAGTGGCCAAAACAGGTTTAACTGTTATTATTACCATTATTATAACAGATCTCAGATTAATATCATAGACATCTAAAAAAGAACAGTTCTAATTCGATTGATTTAGTAAGGTAGCTTGTATGGAATTCCTGTCAAGAAGTATCCCAAGAGCTTCTGACCGAAACTGATCGACTTGACAAGTTATATTACTATCACTGTCTTTTTAAATCGCGCTGAGCGAGACGGCGATAAGTGTTTCAAGTTTCTAACATCGGTTTCGGACAGAAGCTTTCTTAATATCCAAGTAAAACTACTACACGACTACTATTACTGCTTTTACTTGTGCATAAACACACTTGTTTATGTACTATAAAGCATAGAGACTTACCTTGAAGTTAGGTGTGACGAGACATCTCGCGACTGCGATGGCCGACGCGGTGAGAGGCCCGGTGATGCCGATGTTTGTCAGCAGCTCCGATATATTCGGCGTCAGTCGGAAAGGTACCGGGCGATTGCAGTCCAATTCACCTATTATAAAGTCAATATTACATGAGGTGAAATCGGTGAATCGTGTGATGTTTGGTAATGTAATGAATGAGTTTTCATCGTGCAAGCTGTTTTCACATTCTATTTTTGGGGTTCACATGCAAAGCAAGCCAAAATATGTAAGTGTGTACTTACAAAGTGCGATAGGCAGTCATATTTCAAAGAAGTAGAAATCAAGCTGTTAATAATAAGCAGCGACAAAAAGGAAACAAAATTAACTAGAAATTTAAATGTCCTTAAAAGAGTAAAATAACGCTGCGGGGCCAAACGAGGGGCCACTCAAAAAGTGGGGGCCCATCTTGCTTAGGTGATTTTACTGGCAAGCATAGCATACATAGGTTTCGAGTGTAAATCGTCAAGATGCGTTTTAAGTAGCACTCCGTTTGGCCCCGCAGGGTTACTTTACTATTTTAGGACATTAAAAACATGTTTTTTAGATTTTTTAAATCTATATATTTTATATCTTTTATTTTTTTAGCTTTAGTTTGCATTGTCATCTGGTTCTGACCTATTCCCAAAGTTTCAGCCCGCTAGCTACTCGGGAAGAGCCTAAAATTGAAGTTGCAAGATTCCGCCCCGGGGGCCGGACAGACAAACAAACAAGAAAGGTAAGAGTAGAAAAACGTGGGAAAATAAGAAGTTAGCTGTGGCCCGCGTAAATACAGAACCCGTGGAAATACTGGGGTAAAACGTAACCTATTGTTTGCAGCAGCAATATCTATCTTTCAGGATAACTCTAGTTTGATAGGCACTATGCAGTACAGTGGTGCTTTGCGATAATTACTTGCGATTACGACGTTACGTCAAGGCATTGTTTTACGTCCGTGTTACAATATTTAGTCCTATGCAGCAGCTTAGTAGCAAGGATCGGAATTCGCTTTACCGCCGTCTTTCAAGCTTGTGAGGACGTGCTACAACTTAGACCTTATCTATAATTATATTATACATATAATATAAAGTTTAAGTGAATGTTTGTTTGTTGGAATCTACAGAACTAATGAACCGATTAGGATCGATCTTGCATAGTTACCCACTTAATTAAAAAAAAGCACACGTTTTTTTAATGGGCATGTGAACGTTTTTACTTTACCGATAACACTGAAACTCGGTATAAGAAGATATCTAAAAACTTAGCTAGAATTACAATAACTGCGATACAAAGTATTTGCTTAGTGCAGACTTGATTTCTAATATAATTTGGGAAATGTGTTAAGGCCCCTATACGCGCTTAACTGAAAATGCCTGGTGGATTCATCGATCATTGTTGATTATTTTCTGACGCAATGTTTTAGAATAATGTCGTTTGTAGCGTTTGTAAATGATATTGTTCTTTATATTTTGGTGTAGTTTCAAGACAAAATCTCTTACTCCTTATTGTTTCACCGTATTGGTCGAACCGTTTAGAATCTTCCGAATTGATATCCGTTAGTTTATAAATTTACTACGAGACGTCGTAAGTTTATAAATTTACGAAAATGTGTTCGTAAATTAATATAATTTATATCTCGTTTAGAATCCTACGAAATTTACGTTTCTTATTAATTTAGGGTTACCCCTTATTAAGTTCCTTGTATTTGATTTGATTTTTTATTTTGATAACATCTCGTATTGTTTTTGTCCCAATATTCCAAGACCTTTATGCGGCTATAACCGCGGGACACAGCTAATAAGTTAATCACCTAAAACTAATTAAACCACCGATCCGTGCAGCAGAAATTAAATAAAATAACAAACAACTTATTTTCGTGTTATCCAAGTGCGATATAAGCATTTTTTACAATAAAAACGCAAATCAAAGCTGACCATGAACATTTAAATGGTAGTATTCGGCGTATGTATAAAGTAATTAGATACGAGACGAACAAAAACAGGAAGTATTAGGTACCAGCAACCAAAAATGTGTGGACACGATGCATAGTTGCAAGCTTGACCCTGTAAAACCGGCAGGGAATTCCGAACCGGATGCTCGTCAAATTCGAAAAAAAAAAGTTTATTTTTAGTAGTGAAAAAAGTTTATGTTTAAAACAGTCTAGTTTCAAACTGAAATGAATCATTTCTTAGTAATTCATGGTTTTAGAACATAGCAACCAATCTTTATTAATTTACTAGTTGCACCCTGCGGTTTTACCTGCGTTAGTCCCGATATTTAGCTCTTTTTTTTTATAGGAGTCTTCTCCTGTTCATAACAAATTCAAAGAAGAAGAATTATCGAAATCGGTTCAACCGTTCAAGCGTGATGCCGTGACCAAGCGAAATAGGGATTCATTTTTATAGCAGGGTTATGGGTTTCGAATCCAAAACCGTTCAGGGGGTGATTTTCCACATCAAAACAAATAACTTTTGTTCTACGATTTCTGGATATTCGTTTATTTTTTGAAAATTTTAAGATTGTAGCTCACTCAAAAAAGACCACTGTTTTTGAAAATGAATTCAATTTAAGTTTTTAATTTAGTAGACCAAACTAAAAGAAAGGACATCTTAAGGTCAATGACCTCTAACTCTATGAAACAGCTGATTTTCAAGTAAACTTTTCACTTAAAATTTTCGAAAACTACTTTGAATTTCAAAAAGTCGTAGAACAAAACTTATTCGTTTTGATGTAAAGAATCACCCCTGAACGGTTTTGGATTCGAAACCCATAACCCTGTATAATAATTTACTAGCTGTGCTCCGCGGTTTCCCCCGCATAAATTCCTATCCCGTAACGTATGTGACGCATAACGTATGTAATACCAAGCGTTGCTTATCCCGTATGATTATTCAAACTACCCTATATCGTATTTCAAACACTAAACTAACCCTGTGGCAAATTTCATTCAAATTGGTTTAACCAAAACAAAAAATCAAAAGTAGCCTATAACCTTCTCCGATATATGGACTATAAAAAAATAGGTAATAAATAGTTTTATTCCACGAATATCATTAAAGGATATTATTCAAATATCACAAAAATATTTCGAGCTGATCCAGTTTTACGAATATATTTATTTCAATTTGTCGAGCATCCGGTAAGAAACCGTCCATTGATATTGCGAAGTACATGATTGGAATTGCTAAGCATTACGATTAGATGTTTTAGTAAAAACCATTCAAATTCAAAAAGAAGATACATAAGAAGGTGTTGGAATTAAAAAATTAAGCACAGAGAAATTTGAAGTTGCAGTCACAAATAAACCGCATGCAAAAATCAATCCAATACCAAAAGCATTATTGGCAGCGTAAGCAATCAAATCACAGAAAGAATCCGTTTAATTCTATAGACTATCTGTTTCTCGCCGTTTTACTCGTGTTAAGGGCCTGTTGCAGTACCGAGTAAAATTTCTTGGCCATAGACGACGCCAGACAGCAGAATGCGAGAATATTTGATATTTATATTATCAAATTGTTAAACATATTTTATATATTAGAATTTTTAACCAAACATCTTATAAAAATGTTAATACCAAAGTTTTTTCTTTCATTCTTTAAAAAATTCTAATATTCTCTGAATAAAAACGAGAAAATACAAAAAAATTGTCAGATTTTTTTTATCGAGCGAAGTTGCTTATATCGTGTTTTTAACCAGACGTATTCTCATTAGGTTTTTTGAACTACGACATATATATTTATCCAACCAAAAAAATGAGTTCACTATTACTTACCATTGAATCAAACGAAGGTCTATTTCGGAGATTTCAACGAGAACCTAGCTTTAATATCTTTAGATCTGTGTTAAGTTACATAGACTAAGGTCGGCTTGCATAACGGTTCCTAAACATGTTTAAGCTGTTAAACGTGTTTAAAATCTGTCAGAATGTCAAGAACTGTCCATGTGTGGCAACATATTATCAATCGTCTACTTAATGAAATAGAGTCCAATGTTCGGTTTCCCATAAATAATTTTAAAACTGATTTAGTTAAATATATTTTTAAATACCGTTATGCAAGCCCGCCTAACAATCACAGTGTTATTCTATGTAAGTAAACTCGGAGGTGATGTGTTTTTACACCCGCCCCGCCATTAACCAGCTCGCAAACTGCCAGTGTTATTGATAATAACTTAAAAACTCTTAGATCTCCAAGTTATATACACACACACACGCACACACACCCTCGCACACCCTCTCACACACACACACACACACACACACGCGCGCACACAAGACATATTTTGTTTCAAGCTGGGATATTTCTGCGATACATTTAATTTGATAATTTCTTTAAGGACAACATTTTATGATACTCACCACGTGGCGAAATAAAGAAAGCTAACATAACAGCGGGATACCGAAGCGCTACTTAAAATTTAAGGGGAAAGTACTTAAATAATGGAGGAGCTTCATTTAATTTTTAATTAGTAGAAGACGTACAAAGCTAACAATATTATTATATTTATATTAGGTTATGGAGAGAATTTTAAATGAAATGGAATTATTTATTATCGCTGTAACAAATAATTCCTGAATTTTTAATGAAATGGAGAGAATTTTAAATGAAATGGAATTATTTATTACCGCTGTAATAAATAATTCCTGAATTTTTAATGAAATGGAATTATTTATTACAGAGGTAAATAATTCTATTTCGTTTAAAATTCTCTACATAACCTAATATAAATATAATAATATTGTTACATATTGTAATAATATTGCACATATTTGTTTCTTTAAAAAAAAGACACTGGTGCGTGACCGGGATTCGAAACTACGATGAAAGTCGGGGTATCTAGCACTAGACACGTGTTTGCCAAAGAAATTAGTTTAGTATCTCTGTACTAAACTGGTCACGCACCAGTCTTTTTTTTTTTAAGAAAAAATTATGTGCGCTACTACCATCGCTCTTACGGTGAAGGAAAACATCGTGAGGAAACCTACGGCTCAAAGTCACGCACAAAGGCCCAGTTGTAGGCCTAATTGCGGATACACACAGTTTAAACTTTAACTTTAGTATGGAACTATTGGAGTTTAAGAGCTGCTTTAATTGTTTAAGAAGAGCCTAAATTTTTAGTAGCTTTTCTGTGTTTGACACCATAAGCGTAATCACGCGTTCGGTATCACTTGCTAGCTGATTATGTATTTCTGTTGCTAACAAATCGCTATTGAAACTAATTAAATTGTTGAATTTCATGTCATTTTACGGATATGATTAAATCATGATGAGAGTTCCAGTCGCTGACACATAATCGCGAATGAAGCTAACGATTTCATAGTTTCCCGCGTCTTAGAAATGATTTATATTAGACCGTTTCCCGACCGTGCCGGGTCCGAGCTTCGTTATCCGTTGCTCGCCAGTCGGTTGCAACAGACCGATCGACAGCTCGCCGAGCAATGCACAACGAAGCTCGGCCGAGTGACGGTCTAATATAAATCGTCCCTTAATCGCGTGATTTTTACCTATGAGTTATGGAGTTCCAATCGTGTTAGTTTAAAAAGTTTATTGTATATCCTTTCGCAAAATTACGTGAAATCCACAATCTCAATTTATTCAATCGAGATTTGTTACCAACAGAGTTACGAAATCAGCTAGCTGGCTATAAGACAATACATACCAGTAGTATCGTCGACGTCAAACTTGAAGTAAGACACGTTGAGGAGGCCAGAGTCCTGATGCACATACATCATGTCCGGATTGAGCCGGGTGAGATGTAGCACGTACTCAGCGAAGCTCGCGAGTGATAGTTGCAGGGTCAGCATCTTGCGGAACGTCCAGTAATCCGTCGGGGAGGAAAACGTGGCTGCGGCCCATTCGCGTACCATGCCTTTTGGTACCATTGTTGTTTGGACCTGGGTATTTAAATAAATAATTAATCCGAGATCGGTTTCAGCGATAAGGCCGCACATTGTACCTCCTAAATTTAAGTTGTATTTGTTTCTATCTGTAATTATATTGTATTTTTTATATGGTGTGTACAATAAATAATTTATTCAATCATTTATTCCGTTCATTTGTTCCACTGTAGGGTAATGGCCTCTCCTTAGAGGGGTTAGGCAGTAAGACGCAATGGGAGAATACTCCGGTTTCGCAAATGTCCTATTGCCATTTCTTCTGATCCTGGCGAGTCACAAAACATGTCGATTGTTTTCCTTCACCGGTATATGGAATATGTATGTATGTATAAATATGGAACAAGTATTTAAATTTTTTTCAAGCTCCTCGGCGTTAACTTAAGTCGTTAGGTTAAGTTAGAAGTCTTAGCGCCACCTAAAAACTTTAACACTAGGTGAGCCACCTAGTAGTTGTTGTAGTTAGAAAAAAGAAGAAGAATTATTTTGGGGGGTTTTTTAGTTTCTTACTCCCCGCACCAATGTTTTTTCCTTACGAGAAAGTTATCTGAGCTACTAACATCGCTCTTATGGGTAAAGGAAATCATTCACACGGTAAGGATTATTAAAGTTAAATACCTCTCTAAGGATATCCCGAAGGACTTGCTGCGAAGCCTGCGATCCTCGCGCCTGCACAGCGGCCAAACGTTCGTAGTATCGCGCTATAGGCGCGTCGTATTCCACTCCCCTGTACAACGAACAAATTATTTATTAGTTAGACGTTCTACAAACAGTAACACAAATTTCAGTTCGGTTTACCAAGTAGAATACATCGTTACCTCTTTAAAAATTCTGGTAATTTCAAACGACTTGACTTTTTGGGAAGATATATCTATACTAATATTATAAAGCTGAACAGTTTGTTTGTTTTTTGAACGCGCTAATCTCAGGAACTACTGGTCCGAAATTAAATTCAATTTATTGCGGAAGGTTATATGCTACATAACATCATGAAAAAATGATTTAAAACGGGGGGAAATGCCCCTTTAAAGAGCTTCTGTGTCGTGCACTGAAGTACGACGCAAAGGTAGTTATTATGTTATATTTATCTGTATCCCAAGTTTCGTTTAGATCGGTTCAGAAATACGATCTGTAGAGAAGAACCAACATACCGACAGACTACAGAAAATTTGGCCAGACTTAAAGCAGGGATTTAGAAAGTTCTCGATCTACCCCCTTACTTTTAAACGCTGTGTAACAGCAACATAACTTATTCATTTGTTCATCATCGTTAAGAATAAGTAAGGGGGTTATTGTTTAAGAAAAATTGATAAGATTCGAGTTCGAATATGTTAGACGACACTGTAGTTACAGAACGTAGGTACTTATTGATTTGTGTGCGTGTGTCTTTAGATAAAATAAGTAGGTAAACAAGCCAGATAACCTAGTCAATCAATAAAAAAATAGCATCAACCTCTTACATTGTATTGCAACACATGCTAGAGTAATAAGTAAACCAATTAAACATAAAATAAGCGCGCATGTTGGTTTGCCTCAATTAATTCTTGAGATATAAACTTACTTATGTGCATGAATAATAGACATAAGATGACTTAATACTCGTTATTTCACAAAGAAATAATTACAAAATATATTAATCTCCTAGTTTATTGTGAATAGACACTTTAGAGCCGACTATTATGAAAGAAGATTAGGTCCTAAATTACCAGACTAGATTAGATAGACTAATACCGCAGGCAGGTTTTCGTGAGCTTTTAATTGTCTTTTCTAATTTACGACATAAAATATACTGTGATACATACCTAAATAAAATAAAACAAATATTGTACGAATTACACAGCGCAATCTAGTCCCAAACTAAGCACTAGGCTTGTACTATGGTTACTAGACAAAGGATACATTATTACTACATTATTATACTTTTTTTGAAAATACATAGAAAACACCCAGACCAGATACAAATATTTATTTAATATTTGTTACATGAACTATTCAATAACAAAAACCAAGTTTAAGTTTTTTTCATTATATATGTGTTATGACTTAAAGGCAAGTTTATTTGCCAACAAAAATAATGTCAGATTTTTTTAGGTTTAATGTACCTACAGAGACTATTTTACCCCTTATTTAACCTTGTTTTATACTATAACATCCACAGAATAGAAGATTAAATATGAAATTAATCCATAATGTATTTTTAAATACTTTATAATCACTCGTTATAACAATAAATTATTAATAATTGAACTTGTGACAAAGCTGTCTAATAGGCTATCGATATAGCTCAAGAATAGTTTAATTTGCATTTGATCGCCATTATATCATGCCGCCGGTAACACATTGAAATTTCAACGTAAAAGGTTAACACGGGTGATATTTGAAGCGGATTTTGTGACAAAATGAGTCATCAACATATTATTTGTTGCAGTCGTAAACAAACCGGTTACACGCGAATAGAGAGAATATGAAAAGGCTCTATCGAAAATGTATTTGAGTTGGCAATCAATGTGAATAAATAACTTAGGATACTGAAGTTCTTATCAAAAGATAATAACAACATTCAGATTTTTAAAGTCGCTCTATATAGGAGCCAATCGCGGACAAACAACATGACACATCTTACTTCTTATCTTATTAATATTATAAACGCGAAAGTTTGTATTTATGTTTGTGACTTTGTTACTTAATCACGTAATAACTATATAATATAGACGCTGGAGACCTGGATAACGCACACACGTACAGTTGACTTACGAAATATGATTCCAAGTAATTCATAAAACTTTTATTTAACTTTATTAATATTAAATGAGTAAGGACAACCAACCGCTGAAACAACTCTTTTATAAGCAGTTTTCAAGTCTGTTCCAGTAGGTAGAATTATAGCTACGTAATAACCAAAAGTTTAAGAAAATAAGTTTTGAAATTGTTTGAAAACACGGGACGCTAATTTATTTATCGCCTCTCCCCCTGCCCCCAATTAAAAATGAATGGGACCGTACCTATTCTCAACTTCTATGTAAAATATGTATGTATTTACAAAAAAAACTGTAATATCTAGTATATCCATTGGCTAGTACCCATAGTACAAGCCTAGTGCTAGTCTAGTTTGGGGCTAGATAGCGCTGGGTGTCACGTCGTGCAATATAATATAATGCTCCTCGCTTTTCACAATAATATACATGTAGTAATGGCCCAAATCACCTCATATTGCTGGTAGAAGCCCCTAACTAAGAAAGTAAACTGAATAGAACTGTTGCGAATAGGACGAGTGGTGAATGCGAAGATTTGTGAATAGGCCTAGTTGCAAATGGTCATTTTATCTATACTAATATTCCGTTTTTGATATATTTTTAAGTGTTTCCTACACTTGGATGACTATACTTAAAGAAATGCTTACCAAAAATTTTTGGAAAGCATTTCTTTAAGTATATACTAATATTGTAAAGAGGTAACGTTGGTATGTATGTATTTACTCGTATATTTGGGGTAATCTCCGAAACTACTGGGCCGATTTAAAGAATTCTTTCACCAATAGAAAGCTACATTATCGAGGAGTGACATAGTTATCTATAAACCCTTAATGGGTTCAGGTATACTTTTGCCCATCACAGACTATTTTACGTGGTGTCATTTAAAACGTAAGGAATACCTCCACGTCTTGTTTCCGTTCCTTTTCTTACTGTCATTGTATCCCTTCATGTCTTGTTTCTTGTACTCTACAACACCTTTATAAGGCTTCGGACAACGCTATAAAGGTCGTCAACTACTGGGCTAGACACAAAGTTAAAGGAAACGACACGAAAAAAAGGATAATATCTTACCTGTTAGCGCATTCCGTCCTGTAGATATCAAGCAGCGATATAGAGCTGGGGTTGTCTTCCACGAGGCGCATCTGAGGGGACACCGACACAACTCTCGGCACAGTAAAGTGCAGGAACCTTCGAGAAGTTTCCTTCTGCTTCCCCAAATAGTGGTTTAACATCCTCAAGAGCTGCAATACCCTTTCCTCCCTTCTTGCGTCACCCAGTCCCGAGTCATTGACAACAAGGTACGGGTATATTTTGCCATTATGACCTCTTATGTACAATCTTCTTGCGGAAGTGTTGTGTTTCTGTACGATTTCGACTCTTGGCATGAAACGAGCGATCCGCACGTGATAGTGAGTGTGTTTGGGGAGAAGGAATTCTCCCGGTAGTTCTACTTCAGCAGTTTTGAGACTGAAGTTTGATAGGAACCGGCATTTTTCTTCTATGAGGAACGATCTGGAAGAGGGAATTGTAGTTAGTTGATTTAGCCGCGATAAATGATGAAGGAAGACAGCAGTGGAAAAAGAATTGACGCGCGTCTTCTTTAGTGGCTACACCGTATTGGAACACGGACGAATCCGCTTGGCACTACGACTTACGTCGGTGGGTAACAAGCAGCGGCCGAAGCCTCCCACCAAAGAACCTCGTCAACTTATAGAATAATTATATAAGGTTGACTTGCGCTGCTATACTTAGCCCTAACAAGCTAACTAACGTGCTAACTCTTGTGATTGTTTGTGCACTGACATTTGTGTCGCTAGCTCACTAGCCCGAGGATAAGTATAGCAGCGCAAGTCACCCTAAGATTACCAAATTAAAATGAATTGTGTTTTAAACGCTGTTAGTTGATTTTAATGCATAATTGTAAATAAAAAACCGGCTTTTCGACCTTGCAGAATCAGCCCAAACAAGCAATTGGTGAGCAAACAGCTAATAAAGAAAGATCATGTAAAATATGCGGTATTTTTAATACGTCGTCTGTGTTGTGGAATGCAGTTCTAAGTTATTTACTCTGACCGATTAAAGTCCGGTTTCTGCGCAGGTTTTAAAGTACAGAACAGATATGACGAGGAGACCGGGAGCGTTCCGGGGGCGGGTAAACCGAAGTGACATGGTTACTACGCATCACGGTTACATACGCAGACTGGCCACGTTGCCTTTACGTTCACGGATTCGCTACCGAAACGCGCGTCTGGTGTGTTTTATGCTTTATAGTACGTATTAACAGCAGTTATTTAACGATATAAATAAAATAATGTATTAGAAAAAAAGTGTAACGGGTGTGCCCTTTTAAGTACAAAGGGGGTTGTTCTAGACATCTAGGGGAACAACTTTTGTTCTACGACTTTTGAAAAACCGAACTTTTTTTTGAAAATTTTGAGGTTATGTTTCACTGAAAAACCAGCTGCTTTTGAAAATAAAGGTAATTGAAGTTTTGATGTTAGTAGACCAAACTAAATGAAAGGACAAAATAAGGTCAATGACCTCGAACTCTGAGAAACAGCCGATTTTCAAGTAAACTTTACACTTACAATTTAAATTTAAAAGTACTTCGAATTTTCAAAAGTCGTAGAACAAAATTTGTTCGCCTAGAAGTCCAAAACAACCCCCTTTCGGCTTAAAAGGGCTAACCCGTTCATTTTGTATATAATAAAAGCAATGCAACATCGCGAAAACCGAAGAAAAATCTAATGCTATTTGTTCCAAAATGCAATGTTTCAGCAGAACTTGATCCTGCGTCCTCCCTGTCTGAAGTACTTAAAGGATAATGATTTCCCAAGACGTGTGGATACCACTAAACACTAAAACCTAAACTAATGTTGTCATAAACATTGTCATTGTATAACAATATAAATTAAAATCTATACTTATAATAAAGGAAGAGAGGACGTATGTAAGTATGTACTTGTAAGTAAATTAAAAAAAATGGGGACTTAGGATAAGTAGTAGAACAAAATTATGTAATTTTTAATACTCAAGTCTGTCTGTTTGTTCCTTATACAATTAAAAACTACTAATATTGAATAGTTATATTTTCGAGGTCGAAATCCAATTAAGAGAACCCGAGTAATTAACGAAAAAGTGCAACCACTCGAGAAACGCTCTGCCGCCCGCGCTTACGACACCGCGGGGCGCAGCTAGTAATATAATAAGAACACGTAATTAGTTGTACAAGCTATAGGTACATGTAGTGTAGATAACTGCTGTGTGTACGGTGAGCGTCAAAAGTTGATGAACACAATCAGGTTGTTAGTATATAAATCAAATCAAAATATTTTTATTCTTTTAAATACTACTTATTACATATTTTTTAGAAACGTCAAGTAAACTGACGTTTAGTTGGAAACATTTCCATGCATCATAGTGTTCGGCTTTGATGTTAACCGTACGAACACAATGATTACGATGAGACAGAAACGTCGACTCACTTGGGCAACACTTTAGTTTTGGCCTCCAATATCTTGACCCACTTCCTGAGTTTCTGTATGAGGTTCTGAAGCTTCATAGCGTTCGGCTGCGAGAAGTCAAAGTCAGATGTAAATTGCGTTTTCATTTTCTGGAATACCGGATCCTGCACTGTGGCCTGCGCGCGCCGGGCGAGGCTCTCCGAGGCAGCTGAAGAGAATGTACTACTTGTAACACTTTCTGTTGACATACAAAATGAGAGTGGCCAATGTTATGCATACAGTCGCGGTTGCCTTGCTTTGTATTGTACCATTTAACAATTTTGTTCTCTTTTACTTCGATTTCTATTCACAAGGATATTATACTGTACAGTCGGGCTTCATAATTGCATACTCAGTTTTTGGAAATGTTTGAATTATTTGTAGATTTACGACTTACTTGTATTGGAATTTCATACAGGACACACAATTATAGTATTGCACTGATGGTAAATGCAAGAACTGTACGTACAAGCAACTAGTGAGAATATGGCTATGCAATTATGGAGCCGACCGTACATAGTTTTTAAATTAATGAATATAACCCTCATTTATTTTTAGTCTAGTTTTTAAGAGAAACAAAGTAAAAGAGAACGTATCCATGCACTCATGCATACGTTGCGGTCAGTCGACTACAACCTGAAAATTAAAAAATAAAAATTAATATCATTTTCGCAATGCAAATTATAATTACAATAACAATGCGTAGAATCAAATACAAAAATAAGGATAATATCTACACCAATGTTACAAACCTTCTGTAATGCGTTTAAAAATCGAAAATCAAAACCGGCTTTAAACTGAGCTGTTTTTTTAGAATCATTTTTATTATCTGTGGTGATGTTATTAAGGTCACTAAAGCACAGAATTTAATTTTGCAACATCTCGGAAAATCAAAGCACTTTGACTTGACTTCTAAGATCAATTAAGATGACATTTTTACAAGCTTTAAATTTAACTTGCGCTGTTTGTTAAGGGACAACTCTCAAACGTTGCAATTTCGAGCGATAATATAGTTAGGTTTAACTTTAGTTTGTCCCTGAATATAAAAATCCAAACATGAAAATTTCTTGTTTTTTAATACCGCTATTTTCACGTCTTTTCGCTATATTTTGTGTTTGTAGCATTTGTGTAGATAAAGCAATTTATGTAACTGTTCATAATTGACATTAAGAAACGGTCACAAAGACCACTATTTCAAATTGATATTTACAATTGGAAACATCTCGGCTTCGCACGGGTACCGAATATTTAATAGATTTGAAACAACTAAATTCGACAGAAACTATCTAAATTATAATGAAAATCGTATCAAAATCGGTTTTGTGGTTTAAAAGTTAGCTAAAAAACAAAGAAACACAACCAGCGGCACTACTCTAGAATAAGAGTTCGAAAATATTTACAGAGCTGCACACATATGATTGTAAATACTTCATTGTAAATATTAATTGACGTATTATTTGCATTCAAATGAATTATATACATTTTCTGTAATAAAAACATTTGAAAATATATTGCTCTTATCGTATTTTTGTTTTCAAGATTGTATCTCAAAATTACGATTATTTTCTAAATATAAACTTACACAAAAAAATAAACAATAGATACTAACATTGAGAATAAATAAGAATCAAAAAATCTTCCGTACAGTGCATAAGAACATAATAATGAAGCAACCAGACGATAGTTATAAATTATACTTCTTCCTACTATTATTACAAAAATGTATGTTTGTATGTTCATCGGTCGAATACTAACGCCACTAAGAATATGAGGGCTACTCAAATATTGGAGCAGCTTCAAAATTGGTATGCGATTTTTTGAGTTTTAAAACTGCCTAACTATTTAAGTAGCCTTCAAATTCTGAGTAGCATTTTAGTATTCAGGCGTTACTGTACTACTTGCCAAACTATGTGCATTATTTTATATGAACCTAGTTTAACATGTTTTTTTTTTTCGAAAATCGCAAGGATTCTAAATGACGCGAATGATACCGCGTGATGTTGCTAATTCGATTATAAAGTGACTCAATAGGATATTAAAAGCTTACATAAACACTGAACAAATAGGTATTTTGTAACTTGCAAGTCTATTCATAGAGATCATAGACTCCACATGCGTTTTATTATTTGGTCATGTGTAGAGACGGATGTATATCACATTTAGAACAAACATCGAACAATAAATTTAACATTTTTTTGATATTTTTTGTTCCATAATCACTCGCTCTATCCTAAAGGATGCGATTATTTGTACAAATGGAGCGTTTTCCGCTAATAAAAATCCGATAAAAATGGACGTGTAGGTATGATACCTACACAAATAATGTAAAATATGTAAAACGAGATTATTGACCTTGATAATCGTAATATAAAACCGTATTTAGTAATGACATTTATTTTCTCGTATTTCAATGAAATATTGAAGAGTTCGGTGTTGTCTGAGGCACGTGCGAGATTTTCTTAGAAATATAATGTAATAAGTGACACAAAACAAACTCTTAAAAATTAAATTGAACACCTGTGTGTCGCATCATCTGAGGTTATAATTAGAGATTGAAGGTGAACGCCGATTGATCCGAGCCGAACGAATCGAATTTTTGTCGTTCATGGGAAACGGTACCTTATACAAGATGTAACGGGCATGCCCTTTTAAGCTGAAAGGGGGTTGTTCCAGACATCTAGGCGAACAACTTTTGTTCTACGACTTTTGAAAATTCGAATTTTTTTTTTGAAAATTTCCAATTTATAGTTCACTGAAAAAACAGCTGTTTTTTGAAAATAAAGGTAATTTTAGTTTCGATTGTTGTCGACTAAACTAAATGAAAGGACAAGATAAGTTCAATTACCTCGAACTCTGAGAAACAGCTGATTTTCAAGTAAACTTTAAACTTAAAATTTTCGAAAACTACTTCGAATTTCCAAAAGTTGTAGAACAAAAGTTGTTCGCCTAGACGTCTAGAACAACCCTCTTTCGGCTTAAAAGGGCTTACCTGTTACACCTTGTATAATTAGAGAAAAAGTCCATTACATTTACACTTCAGCAGCGCCGGCCGACTTTGATGACGTCATCGGAAATATAAATGTGTAGATGTAAATGTACTTTATCTCTAATTTCATAAGGTACCGTTTCCTGTGGACGGCAAACATACGATTCGTTCGGCTCGGATCAATCTGCGTTAACCTTAAGCCAGATGTTAAGTAACAATTTATCTTCATCTTTAGGGTTTCGTAACGACTAAAGGCAAAAATTGAACCCCTATAAGATCGCTGGTCTGTTCGTCTGTCTGTCTAAGTATCCCCAACTATTTTTAAAACGGCTGGACCTAGCAAGTTATTAGCATCCACCGCTACTAGTCACTATTTACTGTCAAAAATTGTCATATTCTACTATAATTAGATGATACCACAGCAGATCTGGAGATTGATATTTGACGGATGTGTCATGATTAACATGTTTAAATATCAATCTCAAATGGGACCTATGACGAAATATCTGTAGGACGTAGCTAGCTATAATTATGTCAACTTCAGACAAGGATTTATTGCAAAAAAATGTTGTTATTTGATAGTAGAATGTTTTAATGGGCCTACGTATGCCCAAAAGGAAGTAATGGGAATGGGCACAGCCTTATAAATCACTTATAAATATCTGCCGATTTGAAACAATGATTCATTGCTCGAAAACGCGGTTCTTAGCTCATATTATGGATATTTAGGAAACGCAATTACATGACTCATCGAATAAATTTAGTTTTTAGTCTAAAAGATAACAATCAACGAATTTATAGATAGCGGCAGATCAAATGTTGGCGTAAAAAAAAAACCAAATTACATATTTGTTGCAAATGTTATATCGCGGTATTGATTACAAAGAATATTGGCATAGTACAAGTAATAAATAAGACATATCCTGACAATGTAAACTTCTTGCAACGTTGCCACTGGCCATAATAAATAAATAAGTCTCAAAGACATCATAAGTCTTTTATCTTTTTACCTTTAAGTCTTTGACCTTTTGTCTTTTTTAAAGTTTTGTATTTTGACCTACGGAACCCATTTGGGGGAAATGTTATGTATATGGGCATCTGATTAGTAAATGAAACTACAGATCATTGAAGATAATAAAAATAGACAACTACAACACCAAAATCTAAACGAGAAAAGGCACAACGAATATCACGACTGGTACGGTTAGCAAAGGACTTATGGTACCAGGTGAAGTTTTAATTTTATCAATAGTTAAGTACGTTTTATTTTTTCAGCAGAATTATCAACGTTTAGTGAAACATTATTAACAAAAAAATAAGGGGACCAGTATAAGACTTTTTAAAAATTTAGCTACTAAAGTATAAGTATGCTTAAGTATGTTGACATTTATTATATTTTTGGCACTTATAAATCACTTTGAAGAGCATAAACATGTTTAGGAATTCTTATGCAGGCCGGCCTAAAATACGCATCTGGTACTCGCAGTCCTTGTCTAACTGTACCATTTAAAAAAAAAAATTATATACACATCATTTTCGATAGTTCCCATTTATTCTTTTGATATTGAACTGACGTCAACGGGACAAGAAAAATGCAATTATCTCTTATTTCTTCCATAGAAATACATAATTGCCTTTCCATCCCGATTTACTCATCAATATAAATTGGGAATCAATTTTTCCAAAATGGTTCTAAACAATGTTTGTTAAGAATTTTAGATGTTTGATAATCATCGAGGAATCTTGTTATCTTTTGTTAACGTTATTGTTCAATAAAACGATTTAAGAAAATAGATACTAATGTTACTAAATGTTCTATGGTAAGCAAATTTGGAATGTTTTTCTTTTTGTTATCCCAGAGCGGTATTGGTTTAGTGGTAGATACTCCGACTTTCATTCCGAAGGTCGTGGTTTCGAATCCCGGCACCGCACCAATGTCTTTTTCTTTAAGAAAAAAATATGTGCTCTATTAACATCGCTCTTACGGTGCAGGAAACATCGTGAGGAAATCCACGGCTTAAAATCACGCACAAAGGCCCAATAGTAGGGCAAATTGCGGAAACACACAGTTAAAACTTTAACTTTGAACGTTATACTTCTTTAGAGCAAATGGGAACTATCAAACGTTTCGTTCATTGAGCAAAGCCGTACAAAACGTAAAGACAAGACGTGGCTGGATGAGATGAGAGGAGAGATGATACTGACTGATCCCGATGCCGATGCCGAAAGTGGAGACGACCTTCTTGATGAAGTTGAGCGTGTGGGGGGTGACCGCGGCGGCCGCGACGGCGGCGCGATGATGGAAGGACACCACGTGGCACTTGGCCAGCCCGGCGCGCAGCTGCCGCAGCACCTCCTCGTACCAGTTCTCGCGGAACCACACCATCTACGTACGGACAATACCAAGGTTGACCACACCATCTAATATACTACTAAAACTACATAAACTACTGCATCTAATATACCGTTCCCGCGGGAATATCAGGATAAAATGTAGCCCGAGTTATTCCCGATATCCAACTACTTATATTTCAAGTTTCATCGCAATCGGTTCAGTGGTTTTTGCGTGATTGAGTAACAAACATACAAACATCCACACTTTCACATTTATAATATTAGTAGGATTCTAGTCATATTGTGAAAAATTAAGTCTACTTTTTAAACCGCCTGAGAAGGTACTATCGAAAACTAGTCCACTAGGGTTATATTCGCAAAATAATTAGTTTTTTTCGATTTTTGACAAAGTTGCGTTAGGCGCTCGAGGTGACAAACCATGCTCCGCTAGAAGTATGTATGTGTACCTGATCCACGATGCCCTCTAGCGAGGATAGCACCGTGGGATGTATCTCCCGCTGCAGCTGCATGATCTTGGAGCAGCGCCACATCGGCAGCGTCGCCTTGATGGGGCCCGTCTCGGTGCCTCCGCTTGAAGTCGACGCTTCGCCGGCTTTGCTTGTACCCTACCATCACATTATGGTTGTTAGGAAAAAATAATTCTTATGGAAAACCAAAACTAGACGACGTTATTTTGGAGTCATGGAAAATCGGGACAGAGAGCCCCAAAAAGCCAAAAACACACTTCTGTTAACGAATAAACGACGGAAATAAATCCACGGGGACTGCAATATCAAAGTTATTAAATTATGAAAGTGCACAGCCATGTGATTTCAGAACAACAATGCACATATATACACAATTAGCGAAACCCTTAAGGGAACCATTGTAGCAATATTTATGTTTTCCACAAAAACAGGTCTGCATTTGAATTATTGTTTTGAAAGAGGTAAGGATAAAATTATCTATATTCTTTATGGTTGCTTTCTAACTTTAAATAAAGTAGATATAAGTAGTTACCGCAGAAGTAGTAGGTTGATGTGGGAGATGTCCCGCGGCGATATTCTCGGCAGTCTTGTGCCTCTCGCGCTGTTCTATCTTCAGAGTGAGGTACAACGTCCTGATGGGGAAGTATACCGCTTGAGGGAAGAGTCGACCCACCTATAGCAGCAAATAATACAATCATTGCCGGTTGCCAAACCTTCATTAAATTATGTATTTATCAAACAATGACGAAGCCTAAAAGGAGCATAGGGACCACTAAATAAAGTACAATTTTGCATAAAGTAATAACAATTTATTATTTTATGCAAAATCCTTTTTGTTTAAGACGGTTATAAACTGCCTTTCGATCCGAATTAGAATAAAGAGAGATTAGATTAAATTTATTGCACCAAAAACGCAAATAACAGCAATTATACAAAGAGAAACTTAAAACTAAAGTGGCACCATGGATGGTCCTAAATTCCTGTGCTCAAGATTCGTGGACTCTTAAGGCCGAAACCTCATTAGTCGACGCAGCGTCGTGAATTCCTTTCTGACAATCGACTTATCTGTGGTAGACTTCTATGACACAAAGTGTGACGCTGTGTCGACGCAACGCACCAACGAAGACTCAGCCTTTCAGTTTTTTTTTAGCTCGTTAATTTGTCTCATCATAGGGCAAGTTCCTTCTCTTATGGCCGGTTTCTGAACATCTGACATAAACTCTCACTACCTATCGATCCAATAAAGATATCCTTGAGATAAACTCCAGTTATCTGTCTCCGTTTTTCTATGCATGTGACAAGCCGTCACTATCACTCCGCTGTTCGGAAAAGCATTGACGCTAGTTATCGAACCAATAGCGATATCAAATAGATAAACCAACGACAAACAGACTTCAGAAACCGGGCATTAGAGGGGTTAGGCAGTAAGAGCCCACTCCGGATTAGCGATCCCATGACTGTCCCATGCCTTCGGACCGTAACGAGTCCTGGGACATGTCGGTTTCCTCACGATGTTTTCCTTCACCGTAAGATGCGATGCGAACGTTAACACTTACGTGACTTAAAAGGTTGAGTATAACGTTTCCGTCGTACTGCACTAGACAGGCCAACAGCTGCGGTATCCACGGCAGCCACTGGACGGGCGGGACGCCGACCGAATATTTGTCTAAAGCCTCGGCCAGACTGTTCTTTTCGTCATCAAAGCTGAGCATCCAGAGAACCTGAAAGTGTACAACTTATTTAAACACCAATTGATTTATGGGTTGATTTTGTATTTCGATTGATGTTTATTTATATTTTCTGGGCTATCTATACACATTAAACTTAATGTCCTGACTGACTGACTGACTGAACTATATTATATGAAAGCCTACCTTAAACCGCTGGTCCTAAAGACGTGGTATTTAGATCCCGCGAGATCGGGACTTACTCAGATAAAACCGAGGGACACTGTTAGTACAATAACGGAAAGAAGATTTTTGAAGAAAAATGTTAGTTCCTTTTTAAATGCCAATAAAAGTAACAGCTAAATCAGCTGTGTTATTATCTAATTAGCATCCACCGCTACCAGTTGCTATTTACTGTCAAAAAACATATTTCGTATTCTACATTGCTGCTTTGAAGTAATCACCGATAACAACCACGTTACGTCAAAGCAGCAATGTACTGCAACTTAGCAACTACTAGCGGTGAATGCTTATTAGATTATACCACAGCTGATCAAGTCACGAATTTAATTTTGCTCGAAGATGACACTTTACTGTAAATTTGCGTTTTAAGCCGGGTTTTTTATTACGGAACTGGTTTTACATTACTTTTTTTTTGCACAGTTGACTATAACTATCGCGACACTGCTTTCGTAGTGAAACAGCTCAACGACGAACGACTACTCAACGATAAAACTTGCCGTTGAAATTCCCTTGTAGCCCTCCCGGACTAGGAAAAAAATAGTTATGTGAAAATATGTGTTATTTATAACACTTTATTTACCGGGTTTAATCGCGCTTTATTCATGACTTTTAAATGACCGAGCTATCAACCTTGAAAAAGCCAGCTGTAAAGTTGACGAAAGCTCAGTCGTTTAAAACTCATGAATAAAGCGCGATTAAACCCGGTAAATAAAGTGTTTTATTATGCAAAATCGCGAAAACCATAAAACAAATTATGTTTATTGTGAAAATATCTGACCTTAGCGCAATACTTCCTCGATTTAGACTCGTTCTGGTGTCGACAGGCGTGCAAGAAGCATGTCATGGCTGACACACCGGACGATATCTGTCTCGGGTCTCGTATGAATATCTGCTCCAAGTAATCTCCCCACAATGCCCACGCTTTCACCAACGTATCGTGCAACTGTACCGCTGCAGCGAACGCTTTGTTTGCGTCCTCCGAACGACCGAGTTGGGCTAACAGCAATCCTTTAAAAAAACGAGAAGTTTACAAAGAGTTAAGGGCTAAAACTCTGTAATGTAGGGTATTTGACGCTGTCATTATACACACATGGGTTACAAAGCAATTTGGTTTTCCTGTATATCTTAAAAAAAGCTGGTCGAAAGAACATATTACTTACGTACAATTAAGACTAAGCGGCGCGCACTGAAGCGCATTTTACATCTTTAAAGTGTAGATTTTTATTAGCATGCAAAGCATAGGGATCTGAAGTATGACGTTTTAATTTACTACAGCAATTGTATAACACGTCTCAACGCGCGCTGTTAGGACGAGCTTGACACTAAAAAAAAATATGAGAAACAAACCTTTAAACGCGTAGAACTCCGCCGTCATTTCCTTTGTAAAATACTTGAAGTTTGTCGACTCTATCATATCTAAGCCCTCCTGGAGTTCGTCCTTCCCTTCAGTCCAGGACATTTGGATGTGACATTTGACTTGTTGCCGGATCTTTTGGAAACAGTCCACGATCGGAACACTGGGAATTGTGTATATTCGGTGAAGGGAGTCTAAGCATACTCCGGATAGGTTGTGTTTCCTCGCGATCTTCGCGAAGTGGATAATAGCCTGCAAAGAACATAATAATATATGACATTAAAATAATACGTCAATAAACGATTGAATCATGTAATCGACTCATAACATGATTCAATCGTTTATTGGCGCCCTAGCGCTTTGGTATGTCGCAAACATCCCTAGTTGTAGATGGTAAAATTCAGAAGCAAAGATTCGACGTAAGAGTCACCGACGCCAGTACACTAATCGGTCAAGTCGCTACTCGCGGTTTGAGTTGAGATGCGTTGTTGGTTCGATTCTCGCTCAGCTTCGACCGTGCGTTAACGCTGAGCGAGAATATTTACATTTTTGTCGACAAATTTTGAGTGTATTTTTCTGTAACTATGAACGCCCAGGACAGGCTTAAGCACTAAAAATAAACATAGAACATGTGTGACGTTACCTGTGCAGACGCATGTACGCCGAGCATGCTGTGGTTGTTGGCGTGTTCCGCCTGCGAGTCGTAATGCGAGGCGATGAACTGGTAGTGATGTTGGCGCCACGTGAAGATGGCGCCCCAATGCGACAGCGGGTCGGCCACCACAGGCAGCCGGTTGCGCCACGTCTTCACGATGGCCTTCATGTCGTGCAGGGACGTCGGCCGGCTGTGGAGCAGGCCCTGGGGGAGACGGGGGGAGGTAAGAAATACATGCACATCACACACAAAACGAAAGAAGGCGCGCGCTCCAAGTTTTTTTTGCAAAAAACCTAAGTAACCAACTGCTACGTCGGGCACCTTACCAGAACACATTTGAGCATTCTTACGGCCCATCAAGGGTTATGCTATAGCGTCCACACTAGACGGCTAACCGCAGACTTACCCGGCGTGGCCCGCTGTTTCCGGTAGGACACTCCGAGTAGCGCGGTCGGGGATCAGTTATAGACTGATCAAGTCCCCAATGCTAGATTGGTTCTCTATAAGGAGAATAGACTCGTGCCTAAGAAACACTATCTGATTACTCAGACAGGTAACGGAGCAATAATACCGTTCCCCACTCGCAACTGAGAAAGGAGCTAACGGTCAATCTCGCTAAAGCCGACAACGGCATTGACATTGACATTGACATTGTTTTTTGTTCGTGAGATCCTATAATTGGCTTCCTGGTGATACACGTTAATTTATACTTCTGTAATAGCTGTTGGATTTCCTAAAAAATAAATAAATAAATAAATAAATAAATAAATAAAGCCGGTAGAGTAGCGAACAGGTGGAGGTTACCATCCTTCTACTCGATTTATATCCTTATCCTTATACTCTATTTATATATGTTATAGCGTCGCCACCGACGGCAATATTAGCATTCCGGCAGAGTCGAGTGGAGTATAGTGTCATGTCAACTACTCACGGTGTGTATCTGCGCCGCCTCGCTCAGCTCCATGAGCTGGTGCGCGGCGCGCAGTAGAGGCAGGTGTGCGTGCGACACGAGGCGCGGCAGACGGCGCCACTCGCGCAGTGTGTGTGTGTGTATACTCACGGTGTGTATCTGTGCCGCCTCGCTCAGCTCCATGAGCTGGTGCGCGGCGCGCAGTAGAGGCAGGTGTGCGTGCGACACGAGGCGCGGCAGACGGCGCCACTCGCGCAGTGTGTGTGTGTGTATACTCACGGTGTGTATCTGTGCCGCCTCGCTCAGCTCCATGAGCTGGTGCGCGGCGCGCAGTAGAGGCAGGTGTGCGTGCGACACGAGGCGCGGCAGACGGCGCCACTCGCGCAGTGTGTGTGTGTGTATACTCACGGTGTGTATCTGTGCCGCCTCGCTCAGCTCCATGAGCTGGTGCGCGGCGCGCAGTAGAGGCAGGTGTGCGTGCGACACGAGGCGCGGCAGACGGCGCCACTCGCGCAGTGTGTGTGTGTGTATACTCACGGTGTGTATCTGTGCCGCCTCGCTCAGCTCCATGAGCTGGTGCGCGGCGCGCAGTAGAGGCAGGTGTGCGTGCGACACGAGGCGCGGCAGACGGCGCCACTCGCGCAGTGTGTGTGTGTGTATACTCACGGTGTGTATCTGTGCCGCCTCGCTCAGCTCCATGAGCTGGTGCGCGGCGCGCAGTAGAGGCAGGTGTGCGTGCGACACGAGGCGCGGCAGACGGCGCCACTCGCGCAGTGTGTGTGTGTGTATACTCACGGTGTGTATCTGTGCCGCCTCGCTCAGCTCCATGAGCTGGTGCGCGGCGCGCAGTAGAGGCAGGTGTGCGTGCGACACGAGGCGCGGCAGACGGCGCCACTCGCGCAGTGTGTGTGTGTGTATACTCACGGTGTGTATCTGTGCCGCCTCGCTCAGCTCCATGAGCTGGTGCGCGGCGCGCAGTAGAGGCAGGTGTGCGTGCGACACGAGGCGCGGCAGACGGCGCCACTCGCGCAGACACTGCGCCGCCGCCGCCTCAGCATGCCGCTCGACCCCGCCTAGTTGCTGCTCCCCCGCCGTGCCCGTACCGCCTGCACCGCCCGCGCAGATGCACAGGTAGCCGCGGTACAGGTTTACTAACCACGCTGCATCACACACACGGCAGAACATAAGTAAAAACTGAGCCAATTAAAGCGTCACTAAGATGGGCAGAGTGGAGTACGAACGTGATAAAGTATTTGTTGCTAATAAAACTTGAAATATCGATGCACTTTTTTATTAATACAATAATAGCAGCCCACGATAGGCCAAGAGCTTAAAACGGTTGGGCAGTGAAAGGCTAGTATATGGCATATGTTCTTCTAATGCTGGTGCTGACTGGACGTAATCGGAAGGATGTAAGGGCAAGGAGTATTCGCATGAAACATTTGTTGGTTGTGTGTCATGCTCAGATCATGAAGTCATTTTTTATCATATTGAAATAAAGAATACCCAAAAACAAAGATTTTATAGACTAAAACTTACCCAATTCCTTCGGACAGTTGTACTCAACTTCAGCCAACGCGTCTTTCATGGTGGACCAGTTGGGATTCCTCCACGAACTCTCCAATATAAGGAAAGGATCGCGACCGTTCCTCGTAAGGCCTATATCCAGTAAGGAATCCCACTGGTTCAGCTCTTTAGCGCACTTGAGCCAGTGTTGTGTCCATATCGTGCACTCTTTGTGCATGTTGCCCGATGAGGGACTGGCGGAGTATTCTTGTTTTAATTTAGCCATAGCGACGTCGTAGGCAGCCTAGAAACAACACAGTTGGCAATCTTCACAAAGTTGTCGAGTCAATTTCACTGAATGGAAAAAACCCACAGGTCGCCTACTAATCCAACCAGTGGAAACACCCCAAGCAAGGATGTTAATTTGTGTCTTTAGGTGCGGAACGTTAAAATAGCAAAACGGTACACGATCTTAAAATGGTTAAAGAGCAATTATGGTAAGATTGCAAAACGTCAAAAGCGCATGATGGTTAAAGAGCACCATTATGAGCAAAATGATAAAAGCGCAAATCGAACTTGTAGACACTTTGAGCCATTTTGTTTACGTTAGTAGAGCCGTTATCGCTATTAACTGTAGTAAACAAAAAGGTGTAGCAATCGATTATAATCAACTCCAGGCTGGTAAAGGAGTTGATTTTGGCATGGGGCACTGCATTTGTGTAGTGCATTTAATGCACTTTCTAGTATCTAATTTAAGTAGCGAATCCGTCAAATTTTCAAAAAACTAGTAAGAGCTAAGAGTCTCTAGATAACAGCTTCCATATCATTACTGCCCGGAATTATACTACCTTGGCTAAAAACTGCCCAGCGCACTATAGAAAACGTTAGATTTTTTCCATTATAAAACTGCACTGTTGTGGGCAGTAATGGTATAAAAAGAGGTAATTGGTATGTAAATCCTTACTTGTGCTTGTTCGAAGAAACCTTGTTGTTCATACGCTATCGCCATATTGGTTTCCCGGTAACGCGCATGTTTCTGCCATAAACCAGACCACATGTCCTCTTCTTGAAGAAGTTCATACATATCGCTTAGGGAGTCCAATATTTCCTAAAAAAAACAAATAGTCCAAAATGGTTTATTTATAGGCGAACTTCCAAAAAGCGTCGATCACTCTATTAAGAGAGAAAATTGCGAAATATAAGTGCCGCTTTAGGCAGTCTTCTACGAAAGTTTTCGTAAATGGTTGCTAAACGAATGGTACAAATTGGTTCTAATAAAAACATGTTTTCGAGTGTACAAATTGTATGCATGCTTTCATCATCATTAACAGCCGCACGAAGTCCACTGCTGAACATAAGCCTCCCCCATGGATTTCCAAGAAACGATCGAAAGCTGCCTGCATCCAGCATCTTTGTTTTTTGATGCATGTTTTACTTCCCGCCCAGAGTTTGCAACATTCCCCCAAGTGACTTAAAATTGTGCCAAAACCTAAACATGCTAAATTGACAATTCTAACTAAGTGGGGCTTACCGTAGGTGTGGTTGTTTCAACTTCATAATCGTATATTTCGACTTGTTCACGCGGCGGTCGCCCGCTAGCTTGGTCTATGGCCATCTGTTCGAGGTTTAACGTCATTCGATGCCACAGATTGTGCGTCTTACCTAGATATCTCATCATTGGGCTGGAAACGGAACAAATGCAAATCGTTGACATTTTATGACTATGTATTGTATAAATGATTTTATTTTCAAAAGTAAATGCTCCCAGCAGGACTTTGACTCACAAGCTTCAGTTCACTAGCCAGGCAAAAGTCAAAAGTCAAAAGTTTAGTTTATTTTATTAGTTTAGTTTATTTACTTTAGATTCTTGTACAACATTAAATGCACATGGTCATTTAGCTACGTCTTAGGTGTATTGATTTTAGTGTGGCTTCGGAACGCGCCCTCCGATAAGAAGACGCCACAATAAACTCATGGGATTTTTCTTTTGTGATCATGTGTTAAATTACAATCGCCAAAATACAGATATTATCTATAATTCGAACAGGAGCAATCAATAAATTATGTCCATGGATTTTTTTCATTAAGATTGACGACGTATCATAGTACGCCTTTTTACACAATTTCCACCTATTGATCCACATGGATTAATAGGTGGATCACATCGCCTTATTAGGTTTACATAAACTTTAGTAGACTGGATCGGTATTCTTGCTAGAAGCAATGAATTTTGGAACAATATTTCCAACACATTGTCAAACCATGTCAAGATTGTTTCTGAGCAACCAAAACAAACAGACAAAGTTTTTTCTTGAGTTTTGGCTTGAAATAAAAGTTCTGATAAAATGCTAAAAATAACAAAAGCAACGCGATTACCGAAAAAAAAAGGTAACAGACAAACAGGAATTTAGTAACAAGAAAAAGTAAATAAAATGTAACTTACGGTTTAATATTAACGGGTGGGTTGCACCTTGCGAGCGCTTCGATAAACGTGTTCAAAGCGCTGAGAGGTTGATCTCTCTGTATTACGTGGATCCCTGACATTAAGAACGGCACTATTTCGTTCATTATCGTCTGAAAACAAAGAAAGAAGCGTCCAATGGCTGAACAGTTAAGCTAATGGAATTCTATGTAACTTGGTCATCAAATTTTTTTTACTCAGATATAGCCATGCTCGCTTTCTATCAGGCGAACTATGGTCAAGCATGGTTCGCCTGATGGAAAGCGACAGTATAATCTACGATGGGGTACGGTTACCTATTAAGCACCGATTCACTCTCGATCGCTTAATTTTAGTGCCCGGGGAACAACAACTCAGGCAAGGAATTCCACGATGAATGGAAGCGAATCAGCTTATTTCCTAAATGGACCTGTAGCAAGTTACCGGTAGCTGCCTGTCGTCCAGCGTGGTCCACAGCGCAGGGAACAGAGTCAGCCAGATGTGGTGCGCGAGCGCATCGTCCATGTGTGCGAGCTGCGCCGCGCCCGCCACCAGCTGCTCGGTGCGCACGCGGCGACCCACCTCGAGGAACTCCGACTGCTTGCATACTATTTGGTTCAGCATGCGCTGTCTGCGGAGGTAAATCATGTTGTGGTGTTTCAAATAGCCCTATTTGAAAGATTCCGAAGTGAGGAAATTTATTTGATTGTTTGTTTGTAATGAATAGGCTTTGAACATATTGAATTTCAAAAATTCTTGCACCAATTAGAAATCTGCATTATTGTGACGTAACATAGGCTACTTTTATTCCAGATATTCTCATGGGATCTATGTGGGTTCAACCGCGAGACGCAGCTAGTTAGATAGATAGACCTTATTTGCACAACCAACAAATACAATCAGTATACTTCAGATATACGACAAATATAACACAGAAAGCTTAAAAGTAAAATGTTGTACAAATGGGCGACCTTATCGCTAAACGCGATTTCTTCCAGGCAACCTTTGTATGGAAAGGGTCAGTAGAGTTTATTGGTAGGCAGAGATTAGGTGGAAATCAGAAAACAAACCTAAGGGACACAAATAATTACTAGTTGTATATACAGTTTTACGGTGGGTTTGTTTTTGAATAATACATCACTTAGAATGCGTAACCTCAGGAGCGCTCAGCCGCAGTCACGCTAGCATAAAATATTATGATTTAGTCAATGTGGTGGCATGGACCCTCTTGGCTTGTCTATGAACAAGCATGTATTGCTTGCTCATCGCAGGCAAATGTACTTGAGTATAGCTATTGTGTATTAGTGGTGTACTTACCTATTAGGAACATTTTTAACAAAGTCCTCTTTCTGTGTGGAACTAGAATCCAGATCAATATCCAGTACATCCTCCTTGTCAGTTTCAATGGAGTCACTGAACCCTTCGGAAGACTCTTCTTTAACACTAGAGTAGATGGCGAAAGACTTCCGTTCTTCGCTGTCCGCCGTGTTAATTACTGACGATATGCTTGGTAGGAGGTATTTCGTGTTCGATAGACGGATTTGGGTACCTGAGAATCAAAGTTTTATTTAATTGCCTCATCATATCCCACTTTGAACATAGGCAGTTTAATGCTGAGTCCTGAGAAGAATAGCTATTTCTGCTACCCTAGATGGAGAATGGCGGAAATAATTCGATGCAATAAATTATATTCGTTAATGTTATTATTGTACTTGAACACCCAACAGGTTTTAGATGAAAAAGTGAGGCTTACATAGTATAGATTCAGTTTGGTCTAAGTTCAATTTTATGTAAAATGGATTACACTGTACGATTTGACTGTAGAATCTGATTTGAAATGTATTTTTGTAAAACAAAACTACTGAGCGAACTTTATTCGATATTTTCGTATGAATGGCCAGATGAACAAAATGGATTACTTTTAATTCGAAAAGTCTCAAAAAACCTTTTTATACAAGTCCGGTATATAGGTACGGTAAGTTTCGACTGTATTAAATCATCATACTAAATAAAATAAAATTAATAAATAAATAAAATAATACTAAAAGAGGTTTCTAACTTACTCGAGACACAAGTAACGAGCAGAAGTTCCAAGCACTGCTTGATCCAGAAATGTTGTCCAATATGTTCCCAGTTCTGCGAGCATATGATGTAGAGCAGGCGGTCGAAGATGCGCCGGCGCACGCTCCCGTCAAACACTTCGAAGAATTTTGCGCGAATCTGTGGCTGCGGACAGCGCAGCCCGGCCAGGAACGCGGGCTCTAGCTTCATAGATAGCTCCGTCACTTTTAGATGTTCGTCTCTGTTATATATAAAATTACCTGTAGTTAGTTACATTACTTTTACACAGGATTATATGATGATATAATATTAGGATTGACCGAGCAAGCGAAGTGTTTCTGTTTCATATCTGGCAAATTTTTTTGTCGTCTGTCGGTATGTTGCTTCTCCTCTAAAGGTCGTCACGAAACTTGGTATTACTCGTCATTGAAAATTATTGATTAGGGAGTTAAGTGTATGGAACCAGTAATTCTGCTGTTTGCAAAATTATTATTTGCTAAATACAACATAACAACTTTTGTTCTACAATAACAACATTTTATTACATTCACCCGAAAATTTGTCTATTACTCATTGTAATCGATTTAGTAGATTTGTCAAAACAAAAATCATAAGATACATTCCTGTTTATGGTATTATTAGTATAGTTGCCCCACCTGTATACAAAGTTGATCATCTCCAGGAACATGGCATTGAGCTCCAAGTCGTCGGGGAACCGTTTCTCGACGTACTGCATCAGCTTGGCGAGCAATATAGACTTCTCTCGTAGTGATGGAGCGGACGAATTCGAAGCGGCCCCGCGTTGCTTCACCCATTCTTCCACCATACGGGTTATTGCTTTCATCACCTATACGAAATATAAGTACGCTTTGGTAATAACAAACGAGGAATTAAGAAATAAGCTTCATATTATGTAGATGATAAAAAAACGTTTTGTTTCAAGAAAAATTAATTGAAGTTCAATGTAAAATAATTATTTACCTTAGCATCAGGAGTCTTCTCAATAAGCCCAACCAAAACAGCCCCAATGAAAGTTTTCCTTGTCTCGACTGGCATCACAGATACGCGAGATTTTAGAAGGTCTAATGCGAGAATCTGAAACAAAAAGCGAGACAATCAGCCAGGACCAAACAAACCAGTTAAAACCAGTTGATTGCGTATAACTAATCCCTTCCTCAAGAAAATAGTACGTCTTTTAGTAGCACTCTCGTGCAAGAATAGTCAATCACAGAGTCTAGGTAATAATAGGGGTTAAAGTATGAAATTGCCGTTTTATTGCAATAGGTTCTTTGAATTGACATAGAATCTTCTTGGTTTGGTGATGTTCTTTTTTTAAAAAATGTGAAACATTTGAATATCGACTTTCAATTGTTTTTGTTATTCAATTTAGACAAGAAAGATGGATACTGCGAAAATTCGAGTGATTTTTGAATACGAGTTCCGACGCGGAACTAACGCGGCAGAAACAGCCCGCAATATCAATGCTGCGTTTGGAGAGGGGTCTACTAATGAACGCACCGTGCGATTTTGGTTTAAACGCTTTCGTGATGGAAATTTCGACTTAAAGAACGAGCCACGAGGAAGACCGCCCACACAGGTGAATAACGATGAATTATGAGAGATAGTGGAAGCCGATCCTAGTCAAACTACCCAGGAATTAGCGGCATGGTTTAACGTTACCTTACCCACTTTATTGACTCACTTGCGTCAAATCAATAAAATAAAAAAATACGAAAAATGGGTGCCTCATGATTTGACTGATCTGCAGAAAGAAACGCGTGTTGAAACTTGTGTTGCCTTGTTGAACCGGTACAGAAATGAAGGAATATTGGATCGAATTGTAACATGTGATGAAAAGTGGATTCTTTATGATAACCGGAAAAGAAAAATGCAATGGCTGACCCCAGGTCAAATGCCACAACAGTGTCCTAAAGCAAAACTTACTAATAAAAAGGTAATGGTAACTGTTTGGTGGTCTCAGCATGGTGTTATTCACTATAGTTTTCTTCGATCTGGTCAAGCAATTACGGCAGATGTCTATTGTGTCGAACTCCGAACCATGTTGACAAAACTAGCAGTAAAACAGCCCCGACTCATGAATCGATCTTCACCATTATTGCTCCACGACAACGCGAGACCTCACACAGCACGAGAAACCATTTTGACCCTTCAGGAACTGCACTTAGAAACCATTCGTCATCCTCCGTATTCACCAGACCTTGCTCCAACGGACTACCATTTTTTTCGTGATTTGGACAATTATCTACGTGACAAGAAGTTTTCTTCCCAGGAGGCAGTACAAAATGCTTTCACACAGTTTGTGCAGTCTAGATCGTCGGAGTTCTATCGCAAAGGCATTAATAACCTTCCCATTAGATGGCAGCAATGTATAGATAATAATGGCAACAATTTTGATTAAATAAATTTGTTAAAAAATTTAAAAATAAACAATTAAGATTTTCAGTACAAATCGGCAATTTCATACTTTAACCCCTAATACTAGGTATAGATAGGTAACGCAATAGCCAATCACCCCCTGGCCGTAACTGTGAGTTGTAAAATAATCGCGGTATGAGCAGTCAATTGGCTTTATTGTTTATTGTCTTTGGTCAGGACAAAGCTTTTTATAGATATAAATTTTCTATAAAAAGCTTTGTTTATAAAAAATGTCTCTGTGATAATATATTGTCGCATGTTTCCATTTGTAACATACGTGACACTTACCAAAAGCTCGGAAGTGGCAGCGTCTGGGTTGGGAGCGACGTGGTCTCTCGCCATCCTCTGCAATACCCTCATCAAAGGCAGCAGCAGTCTATCTATATACGCGGGGCTGGAGGTGCAGCAAGCTTTCAGCATCATCAAAGGTCCGAGTAAGGCCCCGGCGCCGCCCGGGGTCGTGGCCCCCGCGGCGCCGGCAGTCGATGACCCCGCGCTGCTGCTTGCGCTCGCTGATTTTTCGTACGTAGCGAGCCCTTCGAACGCGTATTTGCTCACGCAAGCGTATAGGGTTTCTAGTTCTTCGTACTGTTGGGAGAACAGACGTCAAGTTACAAATTGTATTAAGTATAAGTATTTTGGTGATTTTCTTGTCGTATATTGGTCACTAATCTTATCTAATTATCGATTTATTATATGATTTTTTCCCCTTAATTAGACCTTCATCAGCACTGTTTTAAGTACAATTAAAGAAGTTAGATTAGTGGCGCTACAGAGTTGTTTATATTTGTTTAATTTGACTTTGTTCAGTCTTTTGCTGTAATTGTTTAGTTAGGATATATATATTCACTAGCTGTGCCCCACGGTTTTACCCGCATAAATTCCTATCCCGTAACATATGCGACGCATCACGTATGTCATACCAAGCGTTGCTTAACCCGTATGATTATTCAAAGTACCCTATATCTTATTTCAACCACTAAACTATCCCTGTACCAAATTTCATTCAAATCGGTTTAACCATAACAAAAAATCAAAAGTAGTCAACCTTCCGCAATAAATGGACTATCAAACACAAAAATAATTTTTCAAATCGGACCAGCAGTTTTTGAGATTGGCGCGTTCAAACAATCAAACTCTTCAGCTTTATTATATTAGTGTAAACCAGTAATATCGTTTATAATTCAAGAATGGCTCTTTAACTCGGTATGGATACAGCTGGAGACCTGAAATAACATATACTACTACTTCCTTCCAGATACACTCACGGCAGCGGAACATACAGAAATAAATTACGAGAACAAGACAGTAAGTTACCTTAGAAGCTTGAGTAGCTCCGGTAGGTTCAGTAGGGAATATGGCCGTCAGTTTAGCCAATAAGTTATGCGTCAACCGCACTATCTTCGCATTGGTAGAGGAGACGCAAGCAGCGAGGCCGCGCTGCAGCGGCTTCAGTGCCGCGAGGATCTGTTCCTTACGCAGTACTCCCAGCAGGAAGACCAGCAGTTCGAGCGCGGTGCACGCGTTAGCGCATGCAGCGCCGTTCGATTCAGCGCTTGAGAATACCTGGAATGGAGAATGTGTGATATAATTAGTGGGTAATAACTTTATAGTTGAATTGAATTGAATTTTGACTGACGGCGATACTGCGCACAGTACGTTGCAATTCCGCTAATGTCCAGTGGTAAAGATATTAACGAAAGGGATTGTGTCAAACTGTCAATGTTTAGACTTTTACTCATTTACTGCTCTTTCAAGCAATACTTGAGATCTACAAGCGTCTCTTGACTGGTGTAGGAAAACTAGGGCTCACACACAAGCGATGAATGTAGAGGAGGCTAAAATTCAAAAGAGGGGCACCAGTACTTGTAAGTCAGAAGTAAAGAGTTTAACTATCTCACTCACAAGACACAATCGTATATAGCAAAAGTGATAGCACTGAACCAACGAAAGACCAAGAGACTTTCTAGGTCCGTGGTCCTTGTGTGAATATAGCCCTTCAAAAAGAACGTATTTTAATAATAAAATTAATTTGCATTAATCATCTTTACTTTGTATATTAGACACGCGACTCCTAAACTCCTAAGCGTAAAGTAAAGATGAATACACTTAGCGAATGTGACTTGATTACGTAACTCTGTTGCTATCAAATCTCGATTGAAACCATTTAAGAATTTATTTAGCAAACATTGTAACTGTCAAATTGTACGCCCGTAATCGCAAAAATCAACAGTTTTGATTGTGTCAGTCGAAACTTGTTGGCAACAAAGTTACATAATCAGCTAGCAGACTATATAAAAATACTAGCTGCGCCCCGCGGTTTCACCCGCGCAAGTCCCGATCCCGCTGGAATATCGGCCTATGTGTTATTCCAGGTCTCTACCAATATTCCAAGTTTCATCGCAATCGGTCCAGTAGTTGCGTGAAAGAGTAACAAAGACACATACAAATTTTTGCGTTTATTGATCGAGCGAGCGTCAGCGCTTGCTCGATCAGCGACCATGCTTCAGGTTGTAAAAAAATATGTTTTCTGTATGTTGTTTTTCTACAGTTTTCTACTACTCCTCTACATTTTGATGAAACTTGGTATACAAGTTCTATGAGCATATGGTTTTTTTTATTGGTGGGGTATTTTTTCCATACTCCATAGAAAAAATCATTATTTACTTTCTTCTGCAGATATCTCCGCGCTATGAAATCCGATTTAGATGAAACTTTTTATACATACAAGTTCTGTGAACTTATGGGCTTTTTGTTGTCGTGGGGGTTTTTTGATCGGTGGGATATTTCTCCCACAAAGAGGGTATTTAAATACTTGTGTTTTAAACACGTACTAATTGTTTCAAAAAAGTCTGTGTTCGCATGGTGCTCGCGAGGTCTATTATTCGCAAGAACTACTAGTATAATATTAGTAAGAAGTTAGATAAGTAAGTAAATGACGAACTAACCTTGTCCAGCCAGGCTAGTTTAGGTTCGCAGTGGTGCGGCCAGACGTCGGGCTTGAGCGCCGTCTTGAGCAGCAGCACGCAGCGCCGCGACAGCTGCTCGCCCGGCGTCACGCCGCCGCCCGCCGCGCCGCCCGCCGCGCCACCCGCGCCGCCCGCGCCACTCGCGCCGCCCGCCACGCTGCCTTCGTTCACCTACGATGGACATTATATCTAATTACTGTAAAGTTACTTTTAGAAAGCCGTTTTATCGCCAGCTTTTGTAATTGAAGATTTTATATACAAAATCTTTACCTAGGGACCGTCTCCACGAGCGTTAGAATCGCGGCGATATTATCGTCGACCCACTTATTTCTATACAACCTCCACACGGCGATGTTAACGCAGCGGTGCGATGTATAGAAATAAGATAATATCGCCGCGATTCTACCTCTCGTGGAGACGATCCCTTAGTTACAGTTTAATCAACCTTTAAATGTCTCTGAATACGACGGTTTGCCTGATTAACAACCTTGTTGTTGGCAGACAAAAACCGACCTTACTCCACGTTTCTTAATAAAGCTCAGTGTGTTTTAAACGTTGTTTATCCTATATTGACTCATTGAATAACAAGGGTCTATCTCATTCCTTTCCAAGTTTGTCAGTCCAGCTAGGCTAGCATGACAGCACTAGAAACATTTTATCGAATCAACATAACGGTTTCGTCTCTTTCTATCAAACGACGAAAGAAAGAGACGGAGCCTCTATGTCAATTTCCATGAAATGAGATTATCTTTTTTATATCATAGGGACGTTTTTTATTCGGTGGTGTTACATTTTATTTGTTAGATATCTCTATGTGGGGAAATGAGCCCTAGGATGTCACCTGACAGGCGAGTCTCAGTAGCAAGTTGACAACGACGTCGACGTGTTGTCTATCGAGCGGTTTGGCGGCGGCGGCGTCGGGCGGCGCGGGCGCGGGCGCGGGCGCGGGCGGCGGCGCGGACGCGGCACTGGCCTGCGGGCTCGCCCACCCCGTGTTGAGAGCCTTGCGCGGCTCCGCGCCGCTCTCCTCGCACGATACCCGCTTCATGCCACCGGACGGTGACGTGCCGACCTGGAAAGTGATACAGTTTCCATACCACGGCACTAGGAAATTAATGGTTTATGGGATCGATGTGAAATTTAAGAAAATAGGTGGAAAGTTACCGAACAGCAACAGCAATACAGCGCTGAATATAGCAGTGAAGCGGTTTTGGTCTAGTGGTAGATACCCCGACTTTCATTCCGTGTCGTGTCCAGGTCGTGGTTTGGAAGGAATAGACATGAATAGACTAGGAATAGTCTAGGAATTGACTAAGAATAGATAAGGTCACACAAGGAATAAACTTGGAATATAATAAAATAGAAAAGAAAAATGGTAGTTAGCGCGCTACGTGAACATTGGGTTAAAAAGTTAAAGATGCTCATTTTCTCATAGAGGGTGATAAAAAGTAGAATGTCTACCTCGGGAGCAAAAACTATTTTTCACTAGAATCCTTCGCTTCATTTTGGATTTAAAAAACACTCTCGCCGTAAAAATAGTCTTTTCTCCCTTTGTATACAATGAACTATTAGTGTTATCCTACCACAGCTTGTATAGGTTTTACCTATATTACGAATAAGCGATTTGATTTGGACCGCAGGCCTTCACTGGCCGGCCTTGGGTCTTACTGATATCCACTACTAGACTCCAGCTGTGGTATCATCTAATTAGCATCCACCGCTACTATTGGCTAACTTGCTGTACATTGCTGCTTTGACGTAACGTGGTTGTTACCGGTGATTACTTGAAAGCAGCAATGTGGAATACGAAATATGTTTTTTGACAGGAAATAGCAAGTAGTAGCGGTGGATGCTAATTCGATGATACCATAGCTGGCCTTAACTTGTCGACCTCGGCATAGTACACATTGCTACAACAGCATACATACGATGGTATCTGGAGGGGTGTGGTCGCGGATGCGTTGTAGCTCCCACTTCAGAGCCACTTCGGCCAGGTCGATGGCGAGCCGCCGGTGCTCCAGCGACGCCGTCGCGCTAAACCCGAGTCTCTGCATGGCAGACACCATGTGGCCTACCAGCGCATGCCGGACCGGGTAGTACACCTACGGTACAAACGATGTGAACGATTAATTAAATAGGCAGGTACATATACTTCATCTTCTTCAATTTCTTAGTTGCTGGCTTCTGATCGCCACAAAGCAGCAGAAAAGTAGCCAGTGTCAAGTATTATTAATATTTGCAAGTTATTTGAGAGTTTTGGCTGGAAGGCGTTGAGGAGATGTGTTGCTAAATTTCCATTTTTGTGAAACGTAGTTCAAATGCGTGCAAATTGTTTAATTTCGGGGGCATTATACTCAATTTAGTTTTGTGAAAGTGTACAAGTGCAATGAAAGTGAAAATCGGTGCAAAACATGGACTTTAGCGTTGTCTCCAAAGCTCCGTGAACAATCTTTGTAAATGGCCGCCGTATTTACAAATGATTCCCTAGACTTGACTTTAACTATGACTACTCGACTGTTTCGATGCAAATAACTCGCATAAATTAATTGTACTTGATACTGGCTAATTTCCAAATGGCCATAAATCGGTTCCTTACCTTTTCATAATGGCCATAAATCGGCCACAATTCCTTACCTTACGTAGGGACGTATTTTTGGATTTTTAATTTTAATTAATTTTATACAAATAAATAAAGGAATATAATAAAAATAATAAATATAAAGATAAATGTCTAAAATAAATTACCTGTTAATAACATTCAATATTCATACAAGATGTAACAGGTAAGCCCTTTTAATCCGAAAGGGGGTTGTTCTAGACGTCTAGGCGAACACCTTTTGTTCTACGACTTTTGAAAATTCGAACTTTTTTTTTTGAAAAATTTGTGATTATGTTTCACTGGAACAACAGCTGTTTTTGAAAATAAAGGTAATTGAAGGTTTGATTGTAGTAGACCAAACTAAATGAAAGAACAACATAAGGTCAATGACCTCGAACTCTAAGAAACAGCTGATTTTCAAGTAAACTTTACACCTAAATTTTTCGAAAAGTACTTTGAAGTTTCAAAAGTCGTAGAACAAAAGTTGTTCGCCTAAACGTCTAGAACAACCCCCTTTCGGATTAAAAGGGCTTACCCGTTACATCTTGTATATAAATACTAGCTGTGCCCCGCGGTTTCACCCGCATAAATTCCTATCCCGTAACGTATGTGACGCATCACGTATGTCATACCAAGCGTTGCTCAACCCGTATGATTATTCAAAGTAGGTACCCTATATCTTATTTCAACCACTAAACTATCCCTGTACCAAATTTCGTTCAAATCGGTTTAACCGTCATTTTTACCCATCACGTATGTCATACCAAGCGTTGCTTTACCAGTACGATCATTTAAAGTATCGTATTTATCCCTGTACCAAATTTCATTCTAATTGGTGCGATCGTTCCTGTTGACCCATCACTTATGTGTCACGCCAAGCGTTGCTTAACCCGTACGATCATTTAAAGTACCCTATATCGTATTTATACCCATAAACTAACCCTGTACCAAATTTCATTCTAATTGGTGCGATCGTTCATGTTGACCCATCACGTATGTGTCACGCCAAGCGTTGCTTAACCCATACGATCATTAAAAGCACCCTATATCGTATTTATACCCATAAACTAACCCCTTACCAAATGTCATTCTAATTGGTGCGATCGTTCCTGTTGACCCATCACGCATGTGTCACGCCAAGCGTTGCTTAACCCATACGATCATTTAAAGTACCCTGTATCGTATTTATACCCATAAACTAACCCTGTACCAAATTTCATTCTAATTGGTGCGATCGTTCCTGTTGACCCATCACGTATGTGTCACGCCAAGCGTTGCTTAACCCAAACGATCATTTAAAGTACCCCATATTTTATTTAAACTCCTATACTAACCCTGTATAATAAAAAAAAAAAAAAAAAAAAAAAAAAATCTTACAAAGAACTCACTACATCAAAAGATTGGATACCATGTTTAAGAGGAAACACTACTGTCCGCACCGCTAACAATATTGTTTAATAAAATATTGGAATACAAAACAATACCTAAGGAATGGGCCGAGTCGGATATCATCCTGCTTTATAAGAAAGGAGACCCTACTAATATTGGTAACTATAGGCCCATCAGCTTACAACCCTGCTTATATAAAATCTTAGCGACAGGCCTAGAAAGACGACTCTCGAAAATAACCGACAAGCACCAACCATTCGAACAAGCAGGCTTTAGAAAGGGATTTTCAACGACTGACCACATGCACGTACTCGACCAAATTATAGAAAAATTTAAAGAACATAATAGATATTTATACCTAGCGTTTATTGACTATGCCAAAGCGTTCGACTCTATATCACACGACAGTATGTGGGCAGCTCTGCGAGAGTATGGAGTGCCATCTGATATGATACAATTGATTCAAGATATTTACAATAAAAGTGTCAGTAGAGTCAGATTAGACAGAAGCGGACCTAACATAAAAATTAATTGTGGTGTCAGACAGGGAGATCCCCTCTCACCGAGAATATTCATACTGGTACTTCAGTATATCATGAAAAATCTAAACTGGAATAAAAAAGGTATACTTATCAATGGCTCTTACCTGAGTAATTTGCGATTTGCAGATGATATTGTACTGTTCTCTGAATCAGCGACACAACTTGAAAAAATGATTAACGAACTAAACCAGCACAGCAAAAAAATTGGACTAGAATTAAATAAAGACAAAACGAAAGTAATGACGAACCACACAAGAAAACTCATAACAGTTGAAGGGACTATCATAGAGTACGTTGAGAAATATGTGTATCTTGGGAAACAGATGTCATTTAATAATTTTAGACACCGTGAAGACATCGAAAGAAGAGTTCAATTAACATGGAACAAATTCTGGTCTTTCAAAGAAATACTGAAATCAGACACAGATTTATATTACAAAAAGAAAATCATGGACTCTTGCCTTTTGCCCTGCCTCTCATATGGTAGTCAAACCTGGATTTATAATACATACACATCTAACAAAATACAAACAACTCAAAGAGCTATGGAAAGGAGTATCCTGAAGATCAAAAGAAGAGATAAAATAAGAAATACAAATATTAGAAAAAGAACAAAAATTATCGATGCTCTACATCATTGTAAAAAAATTAAAATGGAAGTGGGCAGGACACTTATCAAGAATGCCAGAAGAAAAATGGACTCGAGCAGCTACGGTTTGGAAAGGACCGTTGGGAAAGAGAAACAGAGGTAGACCGGCTGAGAGATGGGAAGATGAAATTAAAGAAATAGCAGGAAAAGACTGGCTAGACAAAGCAAGAGAAAGAGAGAATTGGAGGATTATGGAGGAGGCCTTTACTCAAAAAGAGGTCCTTGAATGAGCGATTTTTTTAAAGTTATTTATATAAGTTATTTTTTCATATTAATATTATCTATACTATTTAGTTATAAACTTATTACATGTTTTATAAGTACAATTTAAGGACAAATAAAAAAAGGCTAAACTAAACTAAACTAAACTAACCCTGTACCAAATTTCATTCCTATCGGTTCCGCTGTTCTTGGGATATAAATAGTGTAACTAACACGACTTTCTTTTTTATAGCTGCGTCCCGCGGGATTTGCCCTCGTAAGTCCCGACCCCGTAAGAATATCGGAATCAAAAGTAGCCTATAACCTTCCTCGATAAATGGACTATCAAACACAGAAATAATTTTTCAAATCGGACCAGCAGTTCCTGAGATTAGCGCGTTCAAACAAACAATCAAACAAACTCTTCAGCTTTATAATATAAGTATAGATGTAACTATTTTGAAATGTAATATCAATGTGGAACAATAAAGGCTTCATTATTAATTATTATTGTACACTATTCTATTTATTACAATTGTTGACCAACCTTATAGTGTCTCACAACGAGCTGCAATATGTGGAAGAGTTGTTGCACAGAATGTCCGTCCTCGACGATGATCTTCTTGGTCCAATGGGTCAGCATCGTGTTGCCGTCTTCCATACGTTGCGGCATCGCCGGCGTCAGGATCTCTAACGCTTGCCGTACGACCGAACGAGCTTCCACTGCATGCGCTTTCAAAAGACTGTGGAATACTGCAGGGAATACGCAAACTGAGTATAACGAATTTAAGAGCATGAATATGTATCTTAACATGAAATTCAATATCCTGACTGATTGGTCGACTGTACCCCTACCATTAGTTGGTACGTAAAAACGTAAACTGCAACCTGAACAAGTTGGGCATGTTCGCAACGCAAAATATCGAGTCGCGTGGTCAGCATGGGACCGAGCGGAGCGGCGACGTCCGCACATATCCAACGAGCGGATATGTGCGGACGGAGCGGCCGGGAACGCGCGGAGCGAGCGCTCTGTTCACAAGGTCAAACTGTTAATATTACAGTGCAGTGTACGTAAAATGTACGTAGCAACTCATGGTAGGGGTACTGATTGAACTATATTTCAACGCAGAATCTAAACCGCTGGTAATAGGGACATGAAATTTTGGTGTAGGTTTTTTCGACTAATCCACTAAGAAAGGATTTTTCAAAATTCCCACAGGACTTACGCGCGTGAAACCACGGGACGCTGCTGGTATTTTATACAAATTATACGTTTGAAAAAAAAAAAAAAGTTTACCTTGTAAAACAATCCTCTTATGGATAGCGAATTTAGCGATGATATGACTGAGTAGTAGATGCCCGTGGTACCTAAAACAGAGACAGAAGAATTAACAATAATGAAGTGCAATTTTTATTCTCTTTTCAGTCGTTTTGTTTTGGGAATATGACTAGTGAACATCTTACTTCTTACTTAATATTATAAAGGCGAAAATTTGTATGTAAGTATGTTTGTGAGTTTGTTACTCTTTCATGCAAAAACTTCTGAACAGATTGCGAGGAAACTTGGAATATAGGTAGCTGGATACCGGGAATAACACATAGGCCACTTTTTATCCCAATATTCCCGCGGGAGAAACCGCGGGGCGTAGCTAGTTAAAAATAAGACTTAGAAGAGAGTGGCACAGGATTGTTTTCAGATTGCAATTTCTGTTACTTTTGGAAACTACGAAACCGTACACTGCGCGTGGCCTGACAAGGCACGCTCGTGCCAAATTCTTTTTTTGGAATTAAATAAGATGTTTGTTTTGTTTTTTTAGCTCTCTTTTCAGTTCATAAAGTGTAGTTGTGTGCTTGTTAGACATAAATAAATAAATAAATCCTGTGACAAACAAACAGCGCCATCTAGCCCTATGGTAAGCTGCTAAGCTTGTGTTACGGTGACTAGACAACTGATGTACTACTTCTATTTATTTTTCTTTTGTAAATACATACATATTATACATAGAAATCTACATATTGATTTGTTTCTTTCTTTAAATCTAAACAGGCGACATTATAAAGTAATTCCAATTTATAATATCCCTAAAGTACAACGCGTAGATTACCCATCCTTTGTGTCGTGACTTACCTAGTAGCAGGATCAACATAATTCTTTCCGAGCAAACACGGCCAAGCGAAGGTCATGAGTCGCCTCAGCTTGTTCCCTTGCTTCTTGTTGTTCGCGTCGTGAATGTGTGCTGAAGCCTGCTCTAGTAGGAGACAAGCGAATTGCAGTAAAGATATGCGCACAGCGTCTGAACATGCGAATGGATTCTCTGGATCTATTACCTGTAACCAAATACGAATTCAGATATATTATAAAAAAAAGATATTGGGAGACCCATAGATAGAACATGAATAGGAAAACAAATACAGCATTCTCGCCAGCTTGCATTTGACAAAAAATACACCAAGTATTTTTAATGTCGCATTGTTGTTGTTACTTATGGTTATGGACCCTGGGGGCTGACCAAAAAACAAAGCATATATTCAGAATGATTGGTTTTAAACGTATAGTAAACTAGCTGCGCCCCGTGGTTTCACCCGCATAAGTCCCGTTCCCCCGGGAATATCGGGATAAAAAGTAGCCTATGTGTTATTCCAGGTCTCCAGCAACCTATATTCCAAATTTCATCGCAATCGGTTCATTAGTTTTTGCGTGAAAGAGTAACAAACTCACATACATACATACATAGAAACTTTCGCGTTTATAATAATAGTAAGATTACCTACTGACGTTCCCGAAGGTTCCGAATACTCGGAAGTTATGTTACGTAACAGACCTCCTGGATTTCATTCGAGACCGATCTGCTCAGTATTGCATACATGATAGTCACAAAAGCGTATACGGTGTGTATATCTAAGTATAATAATTAGTCTATGCTAATACTCACGTTATTAATAAAAACAGACACAACATTGTCTGGATTGTCCTGGTAAGGTGCGGGAGGTCCCCCGACGATCTTCTGTCCCTTCTCGAAGCTGACCGCAAAACACGGTATGAGGATCATTTGTAGCACTTTAGCCTTCAGTTCCTGAGACATGGCGTCGCTGGAGAAATGTTCTACGAAGCGGAAGAACGCTGATCGCTTCCATTCGACCGTGTAGTTCTGAGCTACCGTGTTCTCGAGGAAATCGCGGAGGAACTGAAATAATTAACAAAGCTTAGTTATTGCAGAAGATGTTTGGAACATCAAATTCTCTGAATCGCAACACGTAATTTTAGCCGTTGAAGAGTTTTGGAGTGAAATGGTGGTCCCACGTGCTCAAATTAATTAATAGTAGACTACTTAGTTATTTAACGGCTAACAACATACGACTTTTTAGTTAGCCAGCTCATTTGCCCACTGTAGGGCTAGGGCGCTCATTTAGTGAGGTTAGACAGTAAGACGCCACGGGCGAATGTCCTATGCTTTCATACCGTGGTGAGTCCTAGGCTATGTTAATTCCGCACGTTTTTTATCACTGACAGTTTTTACATTTAATTATAAAATTAGTTCGAAAAAAGACTTTTTATCTAAAAGGAACTTACTTGGAAATCAGGTATAAACCTATCACACAATGCTCGAAGCAGCTGGAACAGTAGATCGATGCTCGATGGATGGTGACAGAAGTAGTGTAGTAGAATCTTTACAATCAGTTTGGGTTCCTTCCAGTGTGTGCAGTCTACTACTTCTACCTTCTTGTGGGTTTCCTGGGGACAAAAGATGGGATGGAACCTTGTCATAAAAATCAACAATCACAAAAGCTTAAAGCAAGCTTCGACACGAATTTGTAGATGCTACGGCTGGCCATCGGACTGCGTGCCTCTCAGTTCCAAAAGGTCGCATTCTATTCTAATCGCGTGCGGATCTAAAATCTAAGAGTTTAGAAAAAGCTTAATGGCGGACCAAGAACTATAAATCAGGGACCCTTACAAAATTACTCGACACTTTGGTAGGCTGTGGGTCAAGCCAATAAGGAAGACGGGGTTATCTGCTTATCCTCAAAGCAGATCATCTACAATAATGATGTTGTAAAGGGGTCAAATGCTTACCTATCAATTACGAACAGAGTATGTAAATTAAGACTTTACTCACATGATACTGATCAGTACACCATATCCTCTTCAGTAACTCGATGAGATCCTGCTGGGTGGACAGCCACTGTTCATCATACTTTATCAGCAGCGATATTACCCTCACAGCTTGGAACTGCATTTCCGCTCGGTCCGCCTGAGGTACATTAGTTGCCGAGTTAGCGGCCAAGAGTTGCATTAGGCGCGGCTTCTTCGCGGTTTGCAGGGCTTCTCTATAGGCAGTGCCAGCGTCAGGATGCTTGATTAGAAAAACTAGGAAGCGGCTCCATTGTTGATCTTTGATGTTGATGTCACTCAGAACGAGGTCTAGTGTTTCTTTTGGATACCTGGAAAAACATTATTTGTATTTTACTGGTATTTTATATGTACTACATCAATACAATATCTATAACTGCAAGAGGCGCCTTCGCAGAACAAACTAAATGTAATGAACTGTATAAAAATCCATACCTTAAAAGGAATTTGACTAAAGGTTCCCTAAATGGGGATCCTGCTTCGATCATCAGAGACTTCTCAGTGTGGAATATCAACCGACACAGCACGTCGATGAACCGCGGCGAAGCGGCTGGTATTTGATGGAATATACCGATCAAGATGATGATTTTCTGTTCGTTCTCTATGTTCTTAGAAACGCTCTGGAGGAAGTTGCCACCTAAGAATAAAACAGCCATATATCAGAGAATGAACTTTTAAAACCTGGATGGTTTAAGTAACAACACGATTCAATGTCTTTCCAATATTTTCGTTAGTTTAGTACTAATGATTCATCATGATTGGTTGTCAAAGACCGCCTTCGGGTAGGTTGAATTATACATCTTACTAATATTATAAACGCGAACGTTTGTATGTATGCATGTATGAATATATGTATGCGACTTTGTTACTCTTTCACGCAAAAAGTACTGAACTGATTTCGATAAAACTTGGAATATAGGTAGCTCGATACTGGGAATAACACATAGGCTACTTTTTATCCCGATATTTCCGTGGGAACGGGACTTACGCCGGTGAAACCGCGGGACGCGGCCGCTTAACCATAATAATAAGCATTTATAGAAATAAACCGTTTTCATTTATTATAATCGCATACAGGGATTACCCTCATGCTGCTATACGTGTTGAGACTACCCTAATGTGGAATAAATGAGCCACAACGCGATTGCTAGTCAAAACGCTAGTATGCCACTTACCTCTATTCGTCTGTATAGAATAATCCAATAGTTTCTTCAACAATTGCAACAGTTGTTCGCACAATTTCTCACTAAACGTCGAGGGGAACAATTGAGTGAGATAGGACAGGCGTTTCGCACCGTTTACACTCAAATGACGGTGGTCACCGAGCGTAAGCAACAGCGGACGCATCACGGGGTGAACCATCTCCATGTCGATTTGGAAACCGGACAAGAACTTCTGCATACACTCAAAGCCAGCCTAAAAATATACCGAAATTATGATCAAAAATCATCATCATCATCATCATAAATGGGACTGGGCGGGACACGTCTGTCGCATGCCGGAGAAGTCTTGAGCAAAAGTCACAACAGACTGGATCCCAAACTCTAAGCGGCGACTCGGCAGACCAAAGCGGAGATGGCGGGATGAATTTAAGCCTGAGTAGCGAACCATAGCCCAAAATAGACCCGAGTTTAATAGTCGGAGGGAGGCCTTTGCCCAGCAGTGGGACAATTCAGGCCAATATGAATAATAAAAAAATATCATTTTGCGTAAGGGTGAGGCCATCCGTGTGACAAGTCAACGTAGCAGAAACTACGATACACGACTGAAAAAACACAAAAAAAGTGTGACCCCTCAGTAGGTGTTTTTTATTAAAATGAGGCTTTTTTATATATTTCACGCTTGTTTAAAAGGACCGTTTCGACTCTAGTAAGTAGAAAATAATTAGTATAAGTCTCACCTGTTGCAATTCTTGATCATTCTTTTCAAGCGACTTGTACAGCACTTGGAATATCTTTTCTCTGCAATGTTTCTCCTGTATGTAATGGCAGGAAGCTAAGGCCCTAAGCGCTGAGGCTCTTAGTGGCACAAGATTTACACCCTTGTAGCACGGAAGTTTACCTAACATGGCATCTTCAGCCTCGCACAGAGACAATAGCTCTCTGAAGAAAACTTTGTGTTCGTTTATGTTTAAATCTGTATTGGAATTAAAGCATTTTATTAGAAAACTCCTTGAATACCGATCACCAAAATCTCTGAATTGTTTATTACTTACCTATAGTAAAAAGCCTTGGTTTTAAAGTTGTACAGAATGTAGTTCCATCCATTAGACCCATTTGAGCATTAGCAGGTTGATGCCGAAGCAGGTGCTTTTTAGGTGGTATTATGTCAGCTAAAACTTCTCTGTGTGGGTCCATTACTTCAGTAACTGTCTTATTTTGGAGTTCTGCTATCAACTCCAGCGATTTCATTGCCTGTTGCCTTACTAGAAGGTGAGGACTAGTCACTTGTAGAACGAGTTCTTGCAATACGTCATGTAGTGCTCTCGCCTTCGCTGCAGCAACTTCAGGCTCTAACTCCACTCCTGGGCCACCAGGAGGCGTCACACAAACCCGCACCAGTTTCTCTAAGTTCAACGTTGCCATATCTATAGCCCCCGAAGATACCTCCCCAGTCAAATCCATCATGACGAATAACACAGCTTTCAAAAAAGCGAAAATGTGCTTGTACACCCACTCGGGAGCCATTTTCTCGCACATAAACTTCACGGCTATACATCCTCCAAGTTTGGCGTACCAAGCACGTTCGTAGCACAAGGCAGACATTCGTTCTGCGAGATATTCCATCAATGGCAAGCGGCAGGCTCGCTCTTTGCTACCTAAAACAGTAGCAGCGGTCTCGATCATAAGCACTAGAGCCAAATGCCCAGGTTTACATAATTCCTTTTCTTCGTGTCCCATTACAACTGCAATCGCGTCGACGAGAACCAAAGCGTCGAGCCCTTCTTTAGGTGCGGCGCTGCCGACAAACGGACCCGCTTCTTGGGCAATAGCCACCATCGTGTAGTGGCGCACCAGTGACACCATGGTCGGTAACACGTGGTGACGCAGTTCTTTGATGGCAGCGGCCACGAACATTCCAGTGAGAGCGGTGCAATGAGTATTTCGGACGATTGTGTTCGTACATTTGTAATAGGGCCCGCTCTGTACCTGAATATTTCCATCCAGGAAACTCGGGTGGTTGAATAGTTTCTGTAATGTCTCTCTGTCGTCATCCAAGTTAAGTGATGCTGCTAAATAGCAACGCAACACTTCCCAGCACTGTCTTCTGTAGAACGGATCGGTGGTACTTGACTTTAGAGCTGAGAAAGCTGTTTCGACGACTTTGTCCACTTCAAAATCGATAGGTTTAGCTTGATCTTGGAAGTAAGCTTGGACGGCAGGCGGAGGCGCGTCGGTTTCGCGATACTCGAGACGCTGCGGTTCGATCATCATCTTGCGATTCCCGCCTCCGAATTTCCCGAGAACCCTGAATGCTATTCGGGCAACTTCACTATTGTGAAGAGTTCTCCACAAAGCTTGCATCAGATCGGCCCGCACCGGTTGAATGTGCTCGTACAAAAAGTCCGGTTGCAGGTTATCGACGCACAACTCTAGCGTTCTCAACCCTTGCGATATGAGAGTATGAGAACCGTTCAATGCCGACACTAATGGGTCCATGAGCATAGGCAAGTAAGGTAGTAAACTGCTAAGTCTGACTGGTACAGTCAAGCACAATTCAACGAACAGATCTTTCATGTGTTGCTTATGAAGACCGCTTTGAAGTCTATTTAATCCTTCCAATAAATTGGGGAGTAATGGCAAAAATTCTTGGTATAACAAATCGTGGCTTCCGCCACCTATCGACCTAAACAAAGCTCGCAGAAGCAGAAAATAATTATAAGGTTCTTTAGCCGTCATAGCGTAATCCATAGCTTTATTGACAATACTGTGGAGATGTGGTCGGAGCATTTGTTCGTTTTCAGAAGGGAATAAGCTGACAGAGCCAAACACTAGCTTAAAGAGTCGTAGATACAAATTGGATCTTTCAACATTGGTGCCCATTTCCTCCATCCTTTTGAGCAGGTACTCCACTAGAACAGTGGCGAATATAGGCGAAGTGGCCGGGTTCGATAAGAAAGTGTTGGCTATAATCTGCAATGTCATATTTTTGTTGATTCTTTCTACCATGTGCGATATTGTAGCTGTGAATATCTCTTGGAATGTTTGGGGATTCATCATTGAGAACTGGAAAAGACAAAAATATCAGATACTCCATACACGTGAACACCAAAACCTTAAAAAAGAGTTATATCTTAAAGGTAACACTTACGACTCCACTGAAATGTTCCAAGACTTCCTTTTCCTCCTTGGACCGCACATGAGGTTGTGCGGGAGGCTGCGCCGGCGCACGCGGAGCGGCCAACGTGTATATATCCAGCGACTGCAGTCCCCAGCGCACGAGTCGGATAAACACTAAAGTTTCGCGAGCTGTGAATTGTTTTTGTCCTGTCGCTGCTGTAGATGATGTGCCTTCCGCAGTTGTGGTAGTCTAAAATAAAACACCATCTTTAAGTAGGAACCTACCTTATCTAAATTTCCACACAAAATCAATTTATCTTACATGTAGTCCATGTAAGATAAATTGATTCCATGTAGTTCCGACATGGAATAGGAATATCTCATATCTTCCCGTGTGTGTCGTAAAGGCGACTAAGGAATATGGTTTAGGCTTATCGAACTTGGAGTTCTTTCAGCTAGTCCCAATGAGGGTTGATGTCAGCCTTAAAAACATTGCTAAACCAATTTGCAGTGGGTGTGGTCAATGATGACTTACCAACTGTGCTCATTTCAAACCATTTGTTTAAGTGGATCCTATGTCAATTAGATAAGAGTTACATCTTACCTTACAAGAAGCGCATCCCCATGTAATAGTCTTTACTCCACACACTAGCGTCTTAACCAAAGTCCTGTAATCCCCTACATTCAGATTATTCATCTGTGACGATGGGAAGCCTATCTTCGACTTCTCGTCTGACTTAGTGTTGATATCGAGAAGGTCAGGCGCAGGTTTCTCCTCTTCCACTTTTATTTCTGGGGTTGGTATCGATGTGGTGGGAGTGCCTGGGGTTGTGCTACCGGCGGCACTGCCGTTGATCGGTGGGGTCAGAGGTTTTGGGTTGCTAAAAAATAAATAAAATCTTTATGTACCTAATCAGTCTACTTTTTTTCTTATGTCTTTGATGTATAGTTGGGTGGTAGATGAATAAACGGATTTACTTTCTTTCTTTTGAAAAAGATGTGAAGCATAGTCCACGTCCAGGAACCGAATTAGAGGTTCTATACACTATGTCATACCATGGAATCGGCAATATCCTTTGTTCCTAGCATGGTTCTGGATGACCTCCTCTGTGGCGAGTTGCAACCCCACAGTCGTGTTGGGCAAATGAATACTCAACGGCACTGAGAAGGTTCTTGAATATGTGTTGCGGTTATAATTTAGTTATGAATAAATATTAGGACTGATACAAAAGGTGTTCGATTCCTTGTAAGGTTTACCTTTTATTGATAAGTGCAGGTAGCTGCAGCTTGGATATGGTCTTGAACTTGAGCACGAAGACCTCCAGTATCCGCATGAGCAGCTGACGGCCCTGCGGCTGCGCACCGCTCGCCCCGCCGCCTCCCCCGCCCCCGCCCGCACCCCCGCCCGCTCCCTCGCTCTCCGACCGCTGTCGGATGCAGTCCACTAGGTTCAGTAGCAGCTTGCAGGACATTGTTTGGATGCTAGAAAAAGATTTTTTTGCAAAATATCTTCATTTAACATAATAAAAACAACTTCAATTAAATGCATTTAGATATTTGATGAAGTTGATTGATTCGTCAAATTGTAATTGTAACATTAGTAATTGAATGTGAACGGAGCCAGCTTTTTTTCTGCTACTTTTCCTAAGTACTCTAGACAACTTTTTTTTTATTTACTTCCAAGTACAGACTTTTTGTCATCTCTTCCTTTATTGTAAGTATAGATTATTGCTACTTACCTAGTAGGCAAAGACTCATCGTGTACGTTCTTAGAGAACAAATGGGCTGCGATAGCCAAATCTGAAAGTGGTAAATGTTGTCGCACGTGGTGTACCAAATCTGCTAGCGTCGAGTATGCCAACGGGCGTAGCGACTCGTGGACCGTCCACCCGCCGCCGAGTAGCACGTCTTCGTCGAACAAACGCTCCATGTACGGTACAAATTCTGATGGAGATAAGGTAATTTAAAAAAATTTACTTCTCAACAATAACAAGATAGAAATAAGTACTTAAAATAGAATTAGTGTCTATTGTTGTTTAGGCTATAGGTTATTGTGAAGACAGGAGCCTGCACTAAGGTTTTTTTTTTAAATTTAGTGCAGGCTTCACTGCCTGTGTTTGTCACTTTATCTAAATAGGGTGTTTACATATGTAGATAAAGTGCCAAAGTTGATATACGTTGGTCAGTGTACTATAGTGCAGTCAGCAAAGAACTAAGGTTCCCTGGAAGATTTTTTTGTTTCAATATGTTTTGTAAGAAATACAAAATTTATCTTTTTCAGTGTTAGTGTTTTTTCTTCAGAACGAGTCTAGTTTGCGTTATTTATAATTCTAGATTTAAATGAACCTCACTTCTACCTAGATAAAGAGATGGAATTACCCCTTTTCCATTCTGCTCGCGACCACATCTGGTGTAACCCGTTGTTAATACGTCGAGGTAATTGAAATCTAGAATTATTTACAACGCGATCTAAGATCTAAGCCCCTTAGATTAATAATAATGGACGAAAATAATGTAAGTTTAAAAAGAGAGTTACTATGTTTGTTACTGCTGCATGCATAAACTACTGAACATTTGTGATAAAACTTGGTATGCAGATAGCTTGAGATCTGGATTAACACATTTGTTACCAATATATATGTTTGCATATAAAAACTTACTTAATCTCAAATCTGTAGCAAGAATGTGTCTCGTAGCAATAACTAGCTCCTTCCTCAAATGTGCCACTTCTGGCGGGCACAATGTTAGCAAGCCTATGATGCCTTTCACCATCAAGTTGGCATGGTTAGCGATCGTATCTTGATATATCCTAATAATGTAAGCTAGAAAAGCTAAAGTCTTTATTTGTGCTCCCATGAAATCAACAAACACTTCTTTATTGAATGATGCTGATTGTCTGAAATAGAATGAGAAATTTTATCGAAAGAATATGCTTGGTATTTATTTATTTATTTTTACATTTTAGGGAAACCAACAGCTATCAATACATACTAATAATAGAATAGAAATAGTAAAGCCAATAGTAGGTATCCACAACTAGAAACAGTGTAAATAACATTGCAGATGCTTACGAGCTAAAATAAGACTTAAATGAATATTAAGTATATTATAACTATGCTTGTATAACAGTTCGAACTATGCACTCAACACTAACTTAGGGATGCCGCTAATGAAGGGATAGTATATTTATTTTAGTCCTCAGTAAAAAACTGGTTGCTCAATAATGTTTTGGTATGAATGATTTAAAGTATTTGCAGAGTTGTGCGCCGCTTGGTGATGGCTGCACAAACACCGTCTCACACACGAAAATCGTAATGAGTACCCAAAGGGCAAAAACGGGATCCTTTTACTAAGACTTCCCAGTCCGTCTGTCTGTCACCAAGCTGTATCTCATGAACTGTAAACTTAAACAGTCGAAGTTTTTACAAGTGATTCCATACAATATGCGAATCGGGCGTGATACCACTGACAAACCTTTATACTCTGTTTCGGAATCTTAAATAAAAAATGTAAGCAAAAACTCATGTAAAACTAAAGCGATGGCTCTTTGTTTACTTTTTCCTTTGGGTATTGTTATTTTACCTGTGTGTAGCTGCAGGCTGTAATGTAATAGTTTCCATGATAAGTGGAATAAAGTTGCTAACTTCTTGATGTACATTTTGTTTGTACAACTGGTACATTAGTACAACTATAATTGGCAGTTCTTGTATTACTTTGAGCGACAACACAGACCGAGGAATCAAATTGTACTGGAAGAAAAATACAAGTATAAGTAGATGTTTGTTTATTTTTATAATCAAAGTTTGCCCACTAGCTTGCATGATAATATGGTCTAAGATTTAGCAAACTCATCTAGAAGAAAGACGGCGGTTGAACAAGATCTGACCCATCTTTCTGCACTGGTCTACATATTGGTTGGTACATGGAAGAGTCTGCTTGGCGCTACATTTTTAGCCAATGGGTAGTAACAAGCCTCAGTTGATCCAAGAAACCCCTTTTCGTTGCCTTTTACGACGGCCAGGGGATACCAATGCCATTTTGTTTAGACACAGGCGACATGGTACAGGGATTAACCCTCTAAGTCAAAATTAGCTAGATTAGATGTCTACAGGACAGCTTATTGCAACATATATGAAAACCTATAACTTACAGTCACAATGCTTCCATCCAAAAGTTTCTTCTCAGTATGTATTGGGGTGGTAGTGTATGTTTCTTGCAAGAGTTGTTCTATGTTAACCTCAGACAGGTCTTTCACCCTGATTGTGGGCTTCGGCTCAAATATCTTTGGGAGATGGTTTGGTAAGTCTGAGTAGATGCCTTTGACCCATTGAAGAAATTTGTGAATCTGAAAAGAAAAGTACAATGTGACATAATAAACAATCCGAATAGAGGTTGTTATAATAATTTCAATTACATAATATTACTCTAAAATTGTACCTGAGCCTTTTTAACCTGCCAAGAGTAAAAGAGGTTACATCTATTTTACGTTTTTATACTCTATCAGAAAATAAGTTTCCCTAGAAACACTCCTTTGTGTCACATAAATTAGTTCAGCCATATTAACTAGATAAATGTTAACCTTAAGAAGTAATTTTAAGACACATAGCCCGATCCCACAGGAATATCAGGATGTGTTATACATAAACCCTTCCTATTTCATTACTATCTATTAAAAAAAACGCACAAAAATCCATAGTGTAGTTTTAAAGATCTAAACAAACATACAAATAAACATCTAGACAGACAGTGGGAAACAACTTTGTTTTATACTATGACTATGTAATGTTAAAAAAGTCAAATATAACTCACATCAACATCAGTGCTATAAACTGGCCGGTATTGTTTGTGTAATTCCATGAAAATCTTCAAACACACAAGGACATTCTCTTCATTTTCAATTTCCATTAATTTAAGCATCAGTATTAGTATGTTCTTGATGTGAGGCCTCAAAGTCTCGCTAATAGGAAGGCGGTGGATCATTTCTAGGATCAATTTGCGAACTTGCTGTATGTTGTACTCGGCTATGAAATGTGGCTCACCTTCTTGTAGAATTTTAAGGAAAATCTTTAAAGAATGGTCAAGGAATTGAGGGTATTGTGGAGAACCGAGGATCACCTGTGAAACAAAAGTCATGTGTGTTGTCATGTTGAGTATTGTTTATACATAGATATGGAAAACACTACATAGGTACTTGAAACTTTATGTAAAGGTCTTGCATTTTATTTTATTGAAGGTAGGATCCAAACATGTTATAACCACATGTTTCCCACGTCCAGTAAGCAGTAGCTGAGGACTACAAACCTACTCCTGCGACTACCCACTTACCTCGAAATTTTCGCTGAGCTCCTGGGCAGCTTTCAGCTTGATTTCATCCTTGGCCCCTGGGTCAGCTAACATGGTCACATAGCTGCGGTATGTGTTCATTTGGGTGTGAGCGTCGGCTGGACCACCCGTAGACATCGTAGCCATCATTTTTACTAGTTTTATTACAACGTATAGTTAGATTTAACAAGAAATTTTACTAAATAAACGAGGAACAAAATAGCATGGTAAAAAATCGAAATACACCGCTACCTACATTGGTGTAGATAAAATTAGAATCTTTATAATTGTGGCAATAGTCATTAGGGTTTAATTTCGACGTAATTAGTTAACGAAATGTCCATTTTAGATGTTTTTTTACTATTTTACGAAATAAAAACACCGCAACAACTCGGAACAACGCCGTCGTCGAATGAACGAATGATTTTTCTTTTTTGTCTGTGGGTGGGTTGTTCAGAATGAGCGGAACTTAGAGATGTCCATTTATAAAAACAGTGTTTGTTTCATTTTGTAGAATCTCACTCGATATTTGTCTATGAATAGAACGGATAATAAAAATAAAAATCTATTGTTTATTCCTATGTCATCGGCATCGATGGATGCTATTACAATTTACAATTTATTTTTGTAATAGAAAAAATGGGTTGAAAATGAATTGAATCAATGTGTTTATCTTGAAAAAGTGTCAAAATACTCGTGTTATACAATCTAAAATGTGATCATGGCCACTTTTACAACAGTGTTAGTCATAACATTTTGGCTTCGATACACAATAGTGCACGGATACGAGTTCATATCACAATATCCCAATCAACAAAATGAGACATTCCACTTTTATCATCTCGCCGTGGATAGAGTTAGCGGTCAAGTATACGCGGGATCATTGAATTGGCTACATCAACTAAGTCCAGATTTGAAGGCCCTTCATGTAGTCAAAACTGGGCCGAAACTCGACAACCCTGCGTGCCATGCGAGTGGATGCACCTCCTCGGATATAAAGACTACATGGGTGGATAATGTGAACAAAATATTAGTGATAGACCAAGAATCTAGGATAGTGATATCGTGTGGATCCATCGCCCAGGGTTCTTGTGTCAAATACAAGCTGGGCGACATATCTGCGGAGCCAGAGTTCGTGCCGGTGAGTGTAGCAGCTAACGATGTCGACGCTTCAACGTATGCCTTCATCGGACCAGAAAGGTACAACTCATGGGACCGCTCTAATGTGCTCTACGTGGGCACCACATTCACCAACAATGGGGAATATAGGCACGACGTCCCCGCCATATCCAGTCGAGATCTTATGACTCTTGAACTTGCACAGTTTACATTTTCAAAACAAAGTTTAATACAGATAGATGTGAAGTACAGAGATAACTTTTTAGTGCAATATGTATACGGTTTCAATGCCAGTGATTATGCTTATTTTTTATTAATACAGAAACATTCCCATTTAGCTGGTAATGAAGAATTAGGATATGTGTCTCGCCTTGCTCGCACCTGTGTCAATGATGATAACTACAATAGTTATACAGAAGTTACTTTAGAATGTCATGTTAGGGAAGAAACTGCTAATGGTAAAAGTGAAATTGTCAATTATAACTTAGTGCAAGATGCTAAGATAGCTAAAGCAGGAGCAAATCTAGCTTCTCAGTTAGGTATTGAAACAGGTGAATCCATTCTGGTAGCTTTATTTAGTCCATCTAAAAGTATATCTAATGAACCTATGTCCAAGTCAGCTATATGTGTATTCTCATTACAAGAAATTGAGATTAAGTTCAATGAAAATGTCCACATGTGTTTTAACGGTAGCACAAAAGCTCGTAACATGGGATACATATCGGGAATGATCTCTGATGGAAAATGTCCTAGTGTTGGTTCAACAGGAAATATTCTTAATTTTTGTGAAGTCGGTCTCAAAATCAGTGGTCTTTATCCAATCAAAACAATGTCAGTAATTTACTGGAATGATACCCTAATAACTTCTGTAACAATGTCTGTGACTGGTTTGCATACTGTGGCATTTTTAGGTACAAGTGATGGGTCATTGAAAAAAGTATTGATTGATGCAGACAAGGCTATTGAGTACTCTAGTGAAGAGTTGTTGCCTGGTCAAAAAATTCTACCGGACACTACTCTATCACCTTATCAAAAGACCCTATATGTGTTGGCCAGGAATTCTATTGTACAAATACCCACAGAAAGGTGTGCTGAACATGGTAATTGTTCTTCATGCTTAGAATCCAATGATCCTCATTGTGGCTGGTGTTCTTTAGAAAAAAGGTGTACTGTACAAAATATGTGCCAAAAAGGCACACAAAGTGCACCTAGGTGGCTATCACAGTACACAGGCCAGCAGTGTATTGATTTTGAACAAATCCTACCAGACAGGATATCTATGAATGATGTCACGACTGTACAACTTGTCATAAGAACTCTACCAGAACTGCCATTTGGTGCCAAATACAAATGTGTTTTTGGAAATGCTCCTCCGATAGATGCTGCTGTGACATCAAATGGCTTAGCATGTCCTACTCCTGATATTAAACATAGACCTAAAATACAAGCAAATCAAGATCACATCTATGTACCCCTATCAGTCCACTCATCCGAGACAAACAAAGATTTTGTTTCAAGGAACTTTGCATTTTATGATTGCTCTAAACATACAACTTGTCATTCTTGCATAATGAGTGAATGGGCTTGTAACTGGTGTATTTATGATAACAAGTGTACACATGAAACATCAACTTGTCAAAGAACAATAATAAGTGGTGAAAATAATCCAACTAAACTACTTAATCATGGTATTGGACATTGTCCTCGAATAAGACAATACAAGAAGCCTATATTGTTACCAAATAATGTTCCAAAAGAACTTGAATTGGAAGTGGAAAATTTACCCCATTTGCAACCTGGACACACTGGATTCCAATGCATAGTTAGTATTGAACTAGCTAACATGATATTACCTGCAAGAGTTGAATCAAACCATTACATAGTATGCGATAAAACAACATATTCTTATGAAGAAGATGTAGGTGAATATAATGTTAGTGTAAAAGTAGTTTGGAATCATAAACATTACATTGATACAATTACAATCACATTATACAAGTGTGAAATATTGGGTTCTCATAGAGAACACGCGGATTGCTCCTTATGTATAACAAGAAACTCCATATATCAGTGTACCTGGTGTGGTAATTCTTGTTCCTATACTGAGTCATGTTTAGAAAATCCAGTAACTGAATGCCCAAAGCCGAGAATCGACATGATCAAGCCATTAAGTGGACCAATAGAGGGAGGAACTATAGTCACCATTGAAGGTAGTAACCTTGGGCTAAGAGTAGAAGAAGTTACGGGAAAAGTTCGCATTGGAGAGGTATTGTGTGATATTGTGGACTTTGAAGTATCAGTCAGCATTACTTGTCGTACAGGTCCTTCCAATGGGTCTGTTGTAGCTCCTGTAATTGTTGAAAACGATTCAGGTTACACAGAATCATCAGTGTTATTCAGTTACAAAAGTATAAAGCTACAAGGCCTATATCCTATATTAGGACCAGTCTCAGGCGGAACTCAGGTGGCTATTGGTGGAGAGCATTTAAATATTGGATCTACTGTTTCCGCGTATTTAGATGAGTTACCATGTTCTGTTAATAAAACACAGACATCCAATAGTAGAATAATATGCATCACGCCTAAAGCTCATCATCCTCGCATTATACAAACTTTAACAGTTTCAGTAGATAACGCTAATAGAACGTTGCATGGTGATTTGTTTAATTATACAGTTGACCCTACTATTATGGAAATAAAACCTCTGAAAAGCTTTGTCTCTGGAGGTAGAATGATTACCGTGCATGGCACCAATTTACAAACTATTCAAAAACCATTTATGAAATTGTATTATGGTAATGAACTTGAACCAGTAAATCATACGGCCTGCACTGTTTTAAATTCTAATCAAATGGAGTGTCCCAGTCCTGCCATAAACAAGAAATATTTCGAAATTTTACAAGCCACTAAATCACAAACAAGTACACCACAAATTGCAATGAAAGTTGGTTTTGTGATGGATAATGTGGAGACAATGCATGATCTAGAAAAGTATTTTAATCCACCTCGTACACATATGGTATTTGTTGAAGATCCTCATGTTTATGAATTTGCAAATAGGATTAAATCTTATAAAGGAGATCCTCTTGTGATAGAAGGTGAAAATTTGATTAGGGCAAGTGACGAAACCGATGTTTTCGTTACTATTGGAACACAACCATGCAATGTTACAAGTCTTACAATGCAACAACTTCTTTGCACACCACCAGAAATTCAACCAGCTAATACAGATGAAAATGGAGTTCAAATAACCGACATAAATTTACCTCTAGTAGTTGTAAAGGTTGGGAGAAATCTCAGATTTCCTATTGGATATTTGCATTATGAACTTCTTAGAAATTATAATTTCCCCCCTGAAGCTATAGCAGGCATTGCAGCCGGAACATTCTTTTTAGTGCTTATTTTTATGATTGTACTAGTTATGTATCGACGTCGAAGCACAAAAGCAGAAAGAGAATATAAAAGGATACAAATACAGATGGATACCCTCGAGAGTAATGTAAGATTGGAATGTAAGTTAGCGTTTGCGGAATTGCAAACTGATATGTCGGATTTGGCAGCAGATTTGGAACATTCAGGTATACCCACTCTCGATCACGTAAATTATGTCATGAAAGTATTTTTTCCGGGTGTTTCAGATCACCCAATATTAAATGTTCAACGTCAATTTATCAATGCGCCGCGAACTAATTACGATGCAGCTATGATTCAGTTTGAGCAACTTTTGAACAATAAATGTTTCCTGCTGTCATTTATAGACACATTGGAATCTCAAAAATCTTTTAACATCAGGGACAAAGTTAATGTGGCTTCGCTGTTAATGATTATTTTGATGGGAAAGATGGAATATGCTACAGATATATTAAAGTCTCTTCTATTGAGACTTATTGATAAATCTGTCTGCAACAAACATCCACAGCTAATGTTGAGAAGAACTGAGAGCGTTGTCGAGAAAATGCTTACCAACTGGATGGCATTATGTATGTATTATTACCTTAAAGATTACGCAGGATCTTCTTTGTTCTTGTTGTTTAAAGCAATTAAACATCAGATTGAGAAAGGAGTTGTAGATGCAATTACTCACGAAGCAAGATATTCTTTATCGGAAGAAAAATTGCTAAAAGAGCAAATCGATTATCAAACTATTACTTTGCATATTGTTCAAGACGATTTTGATGAAAAAGTTCAGTGTAAAGTTCTAGATTGTGATAGTATTTCTCAAGTGAAATCTAAAATCTTAGATGCTCTTTTCAAAAATACCCCATTTTCAATGCGACCATCCGTCCACGAAGTCGATCTTGAATGGCGCCACGGAAGGGGAGGCCATGTCACCTTACAAGATGAAGATCTTACAACGAAAACCCTCAACGGTTGGCGTAAACTTAACACCTTAGCTCATTACGGAGTTAAAGAGTCTGCAATCATGTCACTGATATCACGACAAAACGACAGCTTCAACACACCATACAAAATACCTTGTAAAAATTGTACTGGAATCTATTGCACCAATTCCCACATTAGAGTTTACAACAGTGATATTACAGATCAGAATGTGCATTTCTATCACTTGGTCAAACCAATTGAATATCAGCATATTGTGAATAAAACATCAGAGCATAGTCACAAAGCGATACCAGAGATTTTCCTCACAAGACTCTTGTCCACCAAAGGCACTGTGCATAAATTTGTTGACGACTTCTTTGGTACAATTCTAACAGTTAACGAAGTCTTGCCTCCGGCCGTAAAATGGTTGTTCGATCTTTTCGACGATGCTGCAAGGTCTCATGGTATCATGAATCCAGAAGTCGTCCACGCTTGGAAATCGAATAGTTTGCCCCTAAGATTTTGGGTGAATCTCATCAAAAATCCTGATTTCATTTTCGATATAAACAAAACAGCTACAGTCGATTCGTCGCTCTCTGTAATAGCTCAAACCTTTATGGACGCCTGTTCTTTATCTGAACATCGCCTTTGTAAAGATTCCCCCTCCAATAAGTTACTTTTCGCTAAAGACTTACCTACGTACCGAGATATGGTTATCAGATTTTACCAATCAGTATCTCAATTACCTCAAGTAACCGACCAAGAACTAAGTACTTCTATGCAACAACTCTCCGTGGAACAGTTGAATGAATTTGATACACTGTCTGCCTTAAAAGAGTTGTATATTTATGTCAGTAAATATAGAGAACAAATTATTTTAGGACTAGAGAACAAAATGCACTTAGCTCATAAATTAGATAATATAGCATGCACTATGGAAGGTGACCCGGCAGCTATGTGCTGACTATATGATACCCCCATTGATGACTTAATTGCATTTACGTGAGTTATTTATATTGATGATATGATAACTACAATAAGTATTTTGTAAAAAAGAAGCTTTAATTTATTATGAAAAAATACTCAGATAACCGATTGTAAAAAGACTGTAAGATATCAGTTTCATGGCTCTAGTTATTGTAAAAATAGTTCATTATAAAACGAGATTACTTACGCATAATATTGTATACTGGTATTTCACGGTAGCTCTCTGTACATTCTGGTCATAATTATGAATTAATACTCGTATTGAAACGTATAATGCTGTTTCACTTGATTGAAATATTCCTTCTTCTGTTGGTTCATAATGGAATTCACTTTGGCTGGTCCAAAAGTTTCAAATAATAACTAAAAGGGAAATGTTCCTTTGTGGTCATTATTTCCCATAAAAATTGTTACAACCATCCCAGTTTAAAAAAAAACATTTAAAGGTTTATGTTGTAATGTATGTAAATGAGGTTTAATCTTAATGTTATGTGCATTTTTATTGCATTTACAAGCTCTACAGTGGCCATATTTTGTATCGATGCTACTTTTAATTTAATTATACCTAACTACTTATACATTTATTGCTCTCTAATTTGGGAGACGTAATCTCTTATAGTTTCATGAAACATTTAGATCTGGCACTGAAATTATGATGAATGTAAATTTTCAAATATTTAACTTAAATATTGTAATTGATGTGTAATGTATTGTAAGTTGTATGTGTAAAGAGAGATAAGAGCTAGTTAAGAGAAATGTTGTGATATTTGTATTTGGAATATTGATAATGTTATCGTGTTTTAATTTGTATTATTTTTTATTATATTTTGTCCTGAAACAAAACAATATGAGATCATGTCGTATTACAAAAACTGATGTATTTTTAATTCAATTGTGTTAAGTATGAGTTTTGTAATTGTTCTATGTTCACTATATTTCTTGATCTCATTTAATTTTGTGCTCAAATCGATATTGTTTATTTACAATATAACTACAATCCTTTAACTAAAGTGACGTACTTATTTATTACAGTGTATAGTCAGTATGAACAAAAAAGTAATATTCCATTTACAAAATATTTTAAGCTACTTTTAGATTGTAACTTGCTTAGACCGTAAGCCATCATAAATTCACCCGTCTTTTAAAATTTTATATTATTATTGACTTAGATTTAAATACTTATTTATCAGTCCTTTTGTAATGAATAATTTCAATATGAATGGGATAAAACGAATTGAAAATGCAGTTTTATTTTTTCTATTATTTATTATTCAATTTATCAATAGACCAACAATTAGGCAGCTGATATAATTCTTGCATGGCCTATAATACTACACTCATCTAAAAGTTAACTGGGTTTAGGATAAAATCTAATGATTAGTTTAATGTATAATCTTGTTAGTCAAATTTATTTGTGCCCTTTCACATATGTGCAGTTGGTGCATCTTTGTTTGAATCAAAGACCTATAAATTACTTGGTAACTACAGCTGTATTTAGATAGCAGTGTATGGAAACTTCACAAAGATGTGCAAACCATAATTTTCACCTCATTGAACGAAGTACTTAATACACCTATACTTACCAAAATAACTATTTGGATTTCAGTGCTCTGTGGCCTTAGGCGTTTCTAGTATATATGTATTTTGGACAATAAAATCAGGTGAAAATACAGTTTGCACTTGATTCTAATTAAAGAAAAATAAGTATGTCCTTTGAATAGTCACCATGACACCCGCTTAGTAGCTTACCATGAATGGGGCTACATGGCGTTTTGTGATGTGAGGTACACAGAATTTATTTTATTTCTTTACACTGCTTTCTAAAAGCCTATCTTTATGTAGGTACAATTTATATGTCGTTGGTTTGAATAAAACAGTGAATTTCACATCCAACCAACTGGGGAACTGCATACGTAGCAAAATATTCGAGATACCGTCAATTTCTCCCAACAACCTAACTTATTCGATAAGGACAATCTATTACCGACGTACAAATTCACAAAAACTGAGCATTTATGAAAGGCACTAGACTTATCAAATTGTCGCTAACAATTTTTCATCTCTCAATTCTATAAAAATATATCTATCAATTCATTATGTAGGACGTTATAATTTTAACCGTACAATTACAAGAAGCTACACAAATAAGCACCACGCGATACTAGTAACACTTCCTTATTTTATAATTTGCTCGTTTTCTATAATACCTATAAACATTGAAATCTTTATTACGTCAGCTTATCAAAAATCATAGAAATTGTAGTTGGACCAAACTCGTTGTCAACTTACCTACATTATTATATGTAAAAAATATCCTCATACTAACTCAAAACATTGAAGAATAAAATTAAGCAACAGTTTCGGAATTAACAATAAGAAATGCAAAGTAATTAAAAAAACAGACGCGCACCTTGGAATGCGAAAATAACGTCGCTGTCTAAATCTTAAGACAGATCAAGTATTTTTTTTTTCAAACAGCAGCATTTGAGATCATTTTTTGGAACAGGTACTTTAAATAAGTACATTTTTCTCTTTTTACTCTGCATTGATAAGTGATAATTTACAGTCCTCATTAAAACAATTAAACAATAAATGACATGACAAAAAATAACACAAGTAAAATGAAATCTAGAATAACTAACGGCCGAACTTTAGTATTCAGCCGTGAGTTTATCCCTAAAAATGATCTTTATATTTCGGGCGTAGTTTGAACTCTAAATAGCCGCAAGATAGCCGCCTAAAGATAGGTATTACAATCTAGTAGCTTCATGTGTATTTATTTAGATACCTAAATTACAATAATTTAAAAGGTAGGTACAAAGTACCGAATCTCTATTGTATAATAATCAGTACAATAACGTCCATACCCAGAAACGATCCAAAGTGGAATATTATCACAGACTTCAAAGTAGGTTGACCGTCTTTTATTTAGAAGATCTGCGCGTTTTGTCTAAAGTACAAGTCGCAAAACGCGCCGAATGAAAGTCGCAGAATGTGCCAGTGCTCACTTTGCGACTAGCCTAGCACATGATGCTATGTAGGTATACCTTTAATTATTTTTGAGCTTCAACACTACACGAAAAAAATATTAGATCATGCATGACTTGCTTAGCTTCACTTAGCATCGTTCCTAAGTACAGCCGTAAGCGACATAAAATTATGTAATATTCCTCAATCTAAATACTTGTATATTTATAACAGTATTTCTCACGATTGTGCTAGATATATGGAGGTCGATCTAAATATCAGAATTTCAGATTCACACCATTATACCTTCATTAGGAGCTTAGACGAGCGCTTACGCGAGTTTTTTTTTTTCATAAATTATTGTTTTGCGTTTTGCTTCATTCCAAATTTTTGAAAAAGCATAACGGCCCGACCTTTAGGTACATGCGTATCGCCTAAGCTCTGACTTTGGACTACCAAACGAGCAGAAATTCTGTCGTGCAATTTCTGCTGCATTCGGTTTAAAAACAAACCGACACGGTGAAATGCTAACAGTGGTGGCCTAACGCTGCTCAACGAGTTAACCAGCACGTATTTTAAAACATATTACATAAAAAACATACCTATTTCATAAGTTGTAACTACCACTACAACAAATCAATCATTGCCTTCAATTACATTACAGCCATACCTATTGTGCTTTGTACTATTGAATGGTATGTTTTCTTTCGCTTGAATAAACACAACATAAATAATTGTGATCGTAGTACATACTCCTATAAGATAGAGAGAAGCAATCACGTCGGAGGCTAATTAAATAACTCCCTTTCTTTAAGTTCAGAAAAAGCAAATTCAAAATGCGGATAAAGAAAAAGCAGATTTAATCTGGTCTTTCTTTATCCCCTCTAAATGTCGCTACTGCCCAAGAGCTTAGGTATGGGAAGAGAGTTATAGTCATTTGATTTAAATAGCCGCCAACTCGATTGGCCTCGCTACCTTCCCTACAATAAACAAAAAAAATGTGTAAATAAAATCACTTCTAATTTATCACAACAATATACTTTCAAGGGACCAGAAGCATACAGCAATTTCTCTGTGTGAATTCTTTAATACACACACTAATTATTGTAGGAACTGAAACAGCTAGCATTAGAACAAACGTTACCCTTGAAGGTTACGCTGACGATTTTCCTGCGATTGGGGTCAGCTGCGTGTGTTTGTGTGCGTTTCTAATTTTTCTTAAAAACGGCCGAGCCGATTTTTGCCGCAAGAGTGACACACAAAGAGAATTTATTTTATTACCTAATGTTTTTTTTAATTTTTTACACATCTTATCAACTTGGAATTTTTTGCAGTCTCCTAACAGAACGTTACATCGTAGAACATCTTAAATTTATTTGATATTGGGCTCCTTTTGCCTTTTATAAAAGATAATAGCAGTTAGGTTTTGCTCTGCGAGCACAAAGAATTTGATATTTTATGCTCCGTTCACCTTTCGCGATGATAAATAGTTACGACGCAAAACGGGTTTTATCAAATGTACATTTCGATGTTAGAATCGAACCGGATGGGCGCCAAATTAGAAAAGAAGGATCCATATACAAATTCGCTGTAATAAGTCCAACTGCTTGCGCCACAGATACCTACCGCATTGGGATGAAGTTAAGGACTGCATTTCTACCGTGTTTTCGACTGAGGCAAGTTTTCTTTTTCAACTGTGGGAACCACTATATAATATACTAGCTGCGCCCCGCGGTTTTACCCGCGTAAGTCCCGTTCCCGCGGGAATATCGGGATAAAAAGTAGCCTATGTATTCCCGGTATTCCGCTACCTATATTCCAAATTTCATCGCTATCCGTTCAGTAGTTTTTGCGTGATTGAGTAACAAACACACATACTCACAAACTTTCAGCTTTATAATATTAATAGGATTATATTATCTGCCTGATTAAGAGTGATTTATACTAGACCGTGCCGGCTTCGTTGTTGCTCGACGAGCAGTCGATCGGTCTGTTGCAAACGAGTGGCGGCCGAGCACCTGACACCAAAGCTCGGACCCGACACGGTCTTAGCATAAATCATCCTTTACCTGTGTTTCTAACCGACTTCAAAAAATAAGGTCTCAATTCAGATGCGGCTATTCTTATTCCTGTACATACAAAAGTACAGCAATAAAAACCTTCCTATATTTAAGTATGTATATACTTTTCATTGGGACATTTTTACAATATATCAAGTTTTTCAATTTCGCTCGCATCCGATACGAAATCACCTAAACTAAAACTGATAAACTCACTATAAAAAATAAAACCTAAGTACGTAAGGGAACTTGGGATTGTTTGTCAAGGGGATCACTGTACACTATAGTAGAAGAACGTATTAGGTCCGGTTCTTCATCAGAACTTTTCAAGTCGGCGTCAACAGCGACGTCTTTAGGAGAACACTTGTCGTGTGCCATTAGAAGGCCACCAGCTAGCCCTACAAGGGCTCGATCTAACCAGTTTACAGGGTTTGCGTAAAGTAAACCTCCTTCGTAGAAGCCGAGGTGACCCCCGTGAGCCAGTTCTAAAAACATCGCCTTATCGCGGGAACCTGGAAAAGGAAATATAATTTTTGGTCGAGAATTTTACAAGAATTGTATTAGCCGACAGAAAACTGACCAACTACTAGGTACACTGCGCCTTTTACTACCTTTTAAAGTGATTATCGAAAAAAAATAGCTCTAATTTCCAAAAGCCGTAAAACAAAAGTTATTTGGCTTCGGTTGTATACAGCTAAAATGTCTAAAACAATTGTGGAAGTTACAGCTTTTTTCCCGAAAAACACCTGTTTTGCAAGATAAGGTACAGATTACCTAGTAGTTAGCGCCTTGGCGCTTGTTATTAAAGGCAATTTAAGTTGCAATATTATTCTTAACTACATAATACTTAAACAAATCGAAATCGAGCGAGCTATAGAGCGAACAAAATTTTCGAAAAAAGTTTGAATTTCCAAAAGTTGTAGATAAAAAACTTGTTTGCCTAGACGCCTAGAACAACCACTCATTCCGCTTAATTGCTTTCGCCGAAAGATATTTTTAAATATTAATATAATCTTCCGGTTAAATAACCTATTTGTTATCTTGACGCGAATCCACGTTTCATTGACCTGACCGAGATATGAAAATTGCGTAATATAAACCAAACATTACACTAAAAATTTTCCAGACATTTTGAAATGAAAAATCTGTACGTACGTACATCATTTAAGTAATATTTCCTTTTTATGAAATTAAACTCATGTTTCAGTTAAGTTTTAATCCTGTTGCTTTAATTGTTTAAAGCATTATTTTTAAATAAGTTAAGTTCCATACTATATGGATAGCGTTGCGAAATTCGAAGAAAAATCGAAGTATGTTATTTTGACTTTACTATCGATCGGTGAATAAATTTGCGGCAAAAGTCGGTGAGATGTAGTGCAAAGGCTGATCAAGATACTCACTGACGTATTCCCTGATGATAGGCAGCAGTGGTTCCGGTACAATAGGATCGTCTCGTGCGTTTATGAATATCATCGGTGTTTTAATATTATTGAGATAGAAAGCACAGGAACTCCATTTGTATAGGTCGGCTACGGTCTCGAAGCCGTGTACTTTTCTGAAATTGATAAATAAACGAAATGAATACACCGATTATGTCAGCCGTTATGCCCGTGAAATATCGTGACGTAAACTTGCTATCCACTATCTAATCAAAGAAATTACTATACGGATGTGAATTTTATGACAGTTGGAAGTTTTTTTAAACTGATAAAAATTGTTTATAAGGGTTATAATAAGTGTCTTGTTACTTGAAGTTGCGACGCAGATTTGGTGGGAATCCTGCTTCCTACTAATATTATAAATGTGAAAGTGTGTGTGTTTGGATGTTTGTCCAAACATCCAAACTCGTTTGTTATATAAGTATAAAAGTATTGAGTATAAAAGTTTGTTTTATACTCAATCACGGAAAAACTACTGAACTGATTGCGATGAAACTTGAAATATAAGTAGTTGGATACCGGGAATAACACATAGGCTACATTTTATCTCGATGTTTCCGCGGGAACGGGACTTACGCGGGTGAAACCGCGGGGCGCAGCTAGTACTTGAATAATAATTATTATTTTATGGCTACTGCAGACTGAGCTTAGCAAAAACTAAGCATAAACTTTGAATTTAAATAACTTTAATAGACTCATTGTTTAGGTCATTATTTTTGATAAGTTTACATTCTAAATTTGAAAAACTTCGACTTTAGTAAGCAAAAACTTTGGATAGTTGCGAAGATCGTTTTATAAATACCAAAATGTCTTAAGTCAAAGATTTTGCTTAGCAAAGTTAAAGTACGGACTATAGATTTCAGCCTAAGACTCCGGTCAATAAGCAAATTGTATTGCAAAAGAAACAATCTATACTTATAATAAAATAAAAAATATAATAAATCACAACCAATTTAAGAAAAACATCACTTGTAATATTATGTAGCGCTCACCTGCGTAAGTCCCGTTCCCAAGGGAATATCGGGATAAAAAGTAGGCTACTTATATGTTATTCTAGGTCTCCAGCTACCTATATTTTTCAAAGTTTTATCGCAATCGGTTCAGTAGTTTCTGCGTGAAAGAGTAACAAAAGGCACATACGTGCATACATACAAACTTTCGCGTTTATAATATTAGTAAGATATTAGGCTACATAGTTTCGTCTTTATATTTTCGCGATTTTTCATTATAATAAAACACAATATTTATCGTTTTAATAGAAAAGAAATAAAAATTCGTGTTTTATTTGTTAACGGCATTGTTACAATGTACCGACGTTTCGCTAACTTTACAGTTAGCTTTATCGAGATAGATAAGCCGGTAAATATTGTGTTTTATTACTAGGCTACATTTCAATCTTAGCAACATAATGAAAACAGTATTTAATCCCATAAAACATAGAAAGAAGCCTATCCAGATATTGGCTATATTCCAACAGAAAAGGTCAAAGTCTCTGCCTGCACTACACCCACTCTTAAATTGCCAATTAAATTGACATTTAGGACGTAGGCGAAGATGGGTCCTCTTAATCTTGACTTTTGATGTCAATCAATCTTCCCGTGATGAGAAAATTCATGAAAATCATTTAATTTTCCGAGAGCAAGGGCTGTTCAATAAAATTTAACACCACCAAATAAAAAAGTCACAATCGTTTAAAAAAAAACAAACAATAGAAGGCTTTTTTAATTTGGTTGCATTCTATTTTGGTCTCAACAGATTTATTTTGCGACTGAAAAATCAGATCTAAATAAACTGAAAGTTATATTAGGTAATTCTTTTAGAAATTATTGCAACAAGCACTGCAATTATTGCAATTGTTTGATGGAGTACCACTTAGCCTAGAATATGAATAGTTCCCCAGCTCAGACTACGTTCCCCTAGCTACACTTATCAGATAAATTAGTTCTACTAACCTTGAGTACGCCTCGTCTAAATCAGGTAGAGTACCAGCGGACACAATCATTTTCTCGTCCAGCGAGAATCTGTTCTTAATGTCCTGATTCAGTAGCATTCGCTTGTGTCTCGTTATGATGTTGCGATAGTTGTCAGTCATGATGTAAAGGTAGAAACGTCGGAAGTTCTGCCATTGTAGCAGATACACCATGGTGCTGGAAAATTGTTGGACGCGTTAGAGCGTTGATTTGATGCGCTCAGTGAAAGTATACCTAATGTGCTAGAAAGCCGATTGTTGGTAATGTTTATATGGATTCGAATGTTCTAGGTTCAACGTCATAGTTGCCTAGGTACATCCTTATGGCGTAGGGAAATGATGAAAATTGGGAAAGTGTTGTTTACCGCTCATACTTTATGATGATGATCTTTTACTAAAACGAGTCAGGGATTTGACGAACCTATTTATTTATTTTACCATTGTTAAAGTGAAACCTGAACAATCTTAAATAATACAAATTAGACGAAAATTATGGATGTTCACACTTATCAAATAACATTAGAAATCGGTTTTAGGTACACTAAGCTCAACATTGGAATGAAGAAAAATACTTAGCATTCGATTTTATTGATATTTAATAATCACAAACAAAAATTCGTATGCATTGCAGATTCATAGTCTTCATAGAAATTACAGGTCTTAATTTTAATTAATGTCTCAAATTAACTTAAACGAATTAAATCATCCATTAATGTTTTAATCCAAATACCTACCAACCATTTATTGGACTTCATCAATTAAATAACAAAAAGTGAAATAAATTATAAATGTGTTTTTGAGTTAGGTAGGTATTTTAGAAACTACACGAGTCCTTGCATGTCCACATGCCAATCAAAGGGATGTCTGTCCATATTCCCACACAAGTTCACCGCGTAATTTAGATAAATTTCACAAGATCGATATTATAGATTATAGCAGAAGGTCGAGTCTGCAACACGTCATTTACTATAAAACCGTGGGAATTCACATTGATCATTTTCAACCTTTTTTTTCTTAATAAGACGGTTTTATAATATTTTAACTTGCTAATACGAAAGGCGTTACGTTTGTCTTTACCTTATGTTGTCCTTAACTTGTATTTGAGATGTTTTACAAAATATGACGGTCAAGGTGACTCGTATTTGAAGGGTATAATTGGGGCATTATGTAGCATCATCATTGCATGTATACATTTTTTTGAGACGGTTGACAGTCTGACAGTCATATTACAAAATTTTAGAAAAGGTATTGTATTTTTATTTTAAGCGGTCAAACGGTCAAACGCTTACATACCTACCAATTATAAAAATAGTAAAGCTTGTACTAGGCGCTCATATAAATATTTGGAAGAAAAAATACATCCACAAAAACAGAACGCATGGCCTAGTGAGCGAGATTCGAACCACGCATCTTTTCTCAATGAAACTACTTCATAATATCCAGTTAGCCTATCGGTGGCTCAGTTTTGTTTTTTAAAGGGAAGATAATTTTAACCAATTTCAAAACTAGGAGAAAATTCTTAATATCGTTGTGGATAATTTACTTTTTTTTTAATCAAATTATTCATGCGGATCACGAATAGCTTAAGAATAGGTACTGAACTAATTTCGAATTAATTGAATTCTATACGTACTTAGTTAACCTAAGTAATTGTTTGTAAAATAAGTAGGTATGTTCAACTTACTCAATAGCATTGTATCCCTGACATATGGATATTCCTCCAATGATATTCTTTGGTCTCTTCCTGTCTTCACCTAAGTACTTCGTTATCAAATTTCCGCCTAAACTGAAACCGACTAGAATCAATCTGGTGTTCGGATAACGTTCTAGAAGATTCTCCACCATGTAGTTGAAATCGTCTGTGTGACCTGAAATACAATAATACAAGGTATAATTTAAAGGATCTTTATCTTTTGAAACCCTAAAATTGGTATAATTTTCCAAAATCTATTAGTCGTGATGATGTTTTAAAATTTTATTAGCGAGCAAGGGTTTAATTTTATTTTTTTCGGCATGATGTATCTAGTGCACGAATTTGTAACTGAATTCCATTTTTAGCCTGTACCATGTACCGTCCCACTGCAGTACACTTAGTGTGAGTTTTTTCGTAAAAAAAAACGACAACGTGATGGTTAAGTTAACGCGTATTTTGTATGGAAACTGGTAACTTCGATATCGTCCGCTAGGGGCGCTTTTTGAGTTTCCATACAAAATACACGTTAACTTAACCATTACTTTCGCGTTTTTTTACGAAAAACTCACACTAAGGGTTCTGGGCAAAAGCCTCCTTTTTTTTTCCACTGGTCTTTATCTAGTGCCAGTCGGGTCCAGTCCCTACGGTACGCGTCTAGCTCGTACCGCCCTCTCCTTCAGGGTCTACTAAGGGGTCGCCTGCGGTCGGTGGTATAGTGGTATAACCGGCAAGTTCCATTTGAGCTAAGCGTCAGTGGGGTCTGCATCTTTTATTTTTGTTTGTTTACATTTTCATGTAACAAACTTTTAAACTGAAACTTTTTTGTCTTACTTGACGTTAAGATTAACATTGTCCTGTTTTATCAAATGCAATGAGATTTGAGAACAAAATCCTTTTATTACATTTTAACGATCTCAACGATTAACATTATTTTCTTAATCTACTAGATATCAGTACCTACACATAGTCCAATACATACAGTCATTACTGCCTATTGGGGTTAACAATACATTTAATAGGGTTTCTTTGACAACAAATATGTTTACAAACAAATACAAATACAAATATGTTTATTTCCAAAAAATGAAACATATAAAAATTAGAAATAGCAGTGGAGCTCGCACTAGGTCTACTAGCCTGTGACGCGAGTCTCCTTTTTACCAGAATAACAAAAAATAATAATTACTAGTTCGGAAAGCATTATTGTGTACGAGGATAATATGGGTACATGTATGTACTCTGAGGTCTGAGGACAAATAATAGGTTGACTATATGGACAAGATCACGTGTTAATAATTCTATGAAGTAAGGCAAATGTAAGTAAAAATAAAAAACCCTAGAGGATACGAGGGCGAGACGGTGTCGGTAAGACCCATCTCGATCTCAGTAAGTGTGGAGGAGGATGGCCGTTAGTATGGTTAGGTTAGGTTGAGGTTATGTATTGGGTGAGTTCTAAAAGAACACAAAATGCAGTGCAATAGTTATGGACGTGAGCGTGGCTGTCACACAAGTTTTTCCAAAATGGACTCCGTCGCGTCGTAGTCAAGCGAAAGAAGCCAGTTTCTTATTTTGACTTTAGCACTAAAAAGTGAACAAGATGATATATCGCACTTAGCTATAATTCGCCTGTAGATAAATTGAAAAGAGAAATATCTGAACCGATGTGCAAAAGCGGTTTTAACAGAGTGCGAGGGGATTTTAAGGCATCGTCGGTTTTTGGAAGATTCAATGGCTTTTGAGAGATCCGGTGATCTATGATAATTGATATTGCAACGCTACCATTTTGATGTACAGTTGTCTCACAGAGAGAGTGTTGGTTTCCTTATGAAGTTCTGCGGTGGGGAATCTAAATCCGAAACATAACCTTTAAAACCGAGTGCTGAGCTCTCTCCAGTTTCAACATAAAAGTTTTTGCTGAACCGCCCCATACAGAGATGCAGTAAGTGATTATTGACTGGCACAACGCGTTATACAGTCAAAAGTAGTTCCTTATCAGCTCCTTCACGAAGGAGCTTTATGACGTGAATAATTTTACGAACACGGCTTGACAAGGAATCAATATGAGGCTTGAAGGTCAGTCTCTCATCAATTATTATACCAAGATATTTGATCTTATCTACCCGGTCTATAGAAATACAAGAACAGTCTTCTAGGTTCGAGAGATTACACTTATGGATTTTTATATTTGGGTCCACATCCGGCGCCGAGGGCGCAGTTTTGTAAAAACATAGATACTTCGTTTTACAACAAAAACCCCATGTCTCTCCGCGGTTTAGCTCAGAGACGCTTGCTTAGTATTAGGAAGCTGTATGTATACCTTCACTCTACATAATTATTGATCACACCGACAAAGTCGTACAATATTTTTAATAATTCTTAATTAGAGTATTAATCAAATAAATTTCACATTCGATTTCATATAGTTAGAACTTGTGGCTCGAAAGTAAACAAATGTAATTAAAATTCATCAGCCGACAGATTCCGACAACAAATTACCATATTTTCACATTGCAACGGATTTCGTCATCTCTAGTTCTATATGTCACCAGCGCCGTAAGTAAATCAGTCATTGTTATGAATTATCAGATATGTATTGTGAACTCACTTTAAACTACAATAATGGTTTTATATACTAGCTAAACAATAATATGTATCTCCTAGGCTGCGTTCGTAAAGCTTGTCCGACGACGGATCATCACTCCAAGGCGCGCGAACGTTCGTCATCGGACGTTTACGAACGACACTGCATAACTGTCACTATCACAATCGATTTGACATAATTTTTGCTAACTGTGAAACTTTAACATACAATATCTTTTAATTTACCGAAAATAAAACGAAAATAACTGACAGAGTGGCTTAAGATCACGTTAATCTTTTGAATAATCTATATTTCTTTATTAGTATTAGTTGTTTGAAGTGCGAAATGTGTTATCTGTGGAACATAGCTGGTCCATTTTGAACGGTCTTCTTAGAAAATGTAAACAAACAAGACGTGTCAACTGTCAAATAAACGTCAGGGCGATTTTCGTCCACCAATTTCATGGGGTGACCGGTGCGTCGTCGGGCGACGTTTACGAACGGCCATTACTGTTCGTCGGGTGATCACCCTGGTGGTTTTCGAACGCGTTCTATGTTACCGAGCGTCGTCCGACGACGTTTACGAACGCAGCCCTAGACAATGCATTCAAATTGTTCTGTTTACTGTCAACTTTGACCGTTACCTATCACGTCTTTGTCTAGATTACCTTGACTTAGTTAACACCAGTCAGTCGTAGTGATCAGTTTTTATCTCGACATGGTCGACTAAGCTAAGAAGGTGCTGGGCTAGTCTACTACATCTAATGTTATCTTGTAGTTACTATAGAGCCATGAATAGTATGGATTGAAAGATGCTGGTGCTTTGTAACGGTCGTAAAAATGTTTAAAGGCCTATGATCCTACAAATATTATAAACGCGAAAGTTTGTATATATGCATGTATGTATGTATATGATTGTGACTTGTGTTATTCTTTTTCTGAACCGATTGCAATGAAACTTAGAATATACGTAGCTGGAGACCTGGAATAACACATAGGCTACTTTTTACCCCGATATTCCTACGGGAACGGGACTTACGCGGGTGAAACTGCGGAGTGCAGCTATAGTATTTTTTATAATTCCCTTAGCAGATAGCATTTTTCCGACGTCCCATCGAAACGAGTAAAAATATTTTACACATTCCCTTACTGAATAAAAGTTCAGGCACTTGGGCATTTTATTCAATGCCGGATTATACATATTGTCGGTAACATTTACATACAGATTTCATGTTCATAAAACAGTATTAATATTTGAAGGACAATAACAACAGGCTTTTTTGCATATTTCGTTTCATCGCCCTATGTTATTAGGGTCGCAATATACTGCTTTTGAATATTTATGAAATAATAAAAAAGCTGTTTTACGAGTATAATTACAAAGTTATGGTATTTAATATACGATTTGGGTTCTATTTCACGGTCAGATTAACAAAATTGATAAGTACCTGCTTTCTTTAACAAGATGTAATGGAAAAACTAGTGCAAATTTTACATTGTGCACAGCGCAAAAGCGCTTTGCTCACTTTGCTTCTTCCCTGCCGCTCAGTTTCCGATTTTTCTGCCGCGCAATCCAATATTTACAATTACGTACTGTACATGCCTAAACTGTTAATGTTTTAGTAATGTACGAAGGTATTTATTTATTATACCATCTCATGGTAACAGTACCTACTAATGCACAATGTAACATGCCTGTAGATACCTATTTGCTATTGACTTGAAAGACTCCAAGGTTGAATAGTTAAGCTAGAATAACAAAGCAGGCAGTTAGTTCCATTTCATTGCAGTTCTCACGAGAAAGGTTAATTTTGTTTTTTAAAGACAATCACAAATTACAACCTAGTTATAACATCCCGGCATTCAAGACCTGATAGCTGAACGACAATTTTCAATATCCATAAACATCCTCTAGGTCTAGCCACTATGTTTCAAAATCTCCATTTGGACATTAGCCAGCGTCAAGTTTGCATCGAAACAGTAAAGTAAATCGAGAGAATCATTGTAAAACGGCGGCCATTTACAATTATTGTTAACGGAGCTTTGGAGACAGCGGTAAAGTCCATGTTTTGCACTACAGACTTGTACACCTTCACGAAACTAAATTGATTAATATGCCCCCGAAATTAAACATTTTACACGCATTTGAACTAAGTTTCACAAAAATGAAAATTTAGCAACACATCTCCTCAACGCATTCCCGCCAAAACTCCGAATCTTAGATCAAAAACCTAAACAAAAACTCATACATTTATCGAAGGTGACAGCTCTTTGTTTACTTTTTTCTTTGATAATTGACAGGTCTATGTTTACATTTTTTGATCTAAGTTCTGAAAGAGGGTATAGGTATACATACTCTATACATTGTTTTGTTTAGAAAAAATGTCACATTACAAAGAACCAAAACGTCAAATTATAGTCTGAAATTAAAAAACGTACCTACTAATACTTTTTTTTTAAGTTACGTAAAAGGAGTTTTGGCGGGAATGCGTTAAGGAGATGTGTTGCTAAATTTTCATTTTTGTGAAACTTAGTTCTTCAAATGCGTGTAAAATGTTTAATTTCGGAGGCATATTAATCAATTTAGTTTCGTAAAAGTGTACAAGTGTAAATAAAAGTGAAAATCGGTGCAAAACATGAACTTTAGCTTAGTGTTGTCTCCGAAGCTCCGTGCACAAACATTGTAAAAAATGGCCCCCTTTTTACAATGATTCCCTCGACTTGACTCTAACTATGACGACTTGACTGTTTCGTTCAATGCAAATAACTTGCAAATATTGATAATACTCGACACTGGCAGATGTCCGAAAGGAAAAGTCATTTTAAAGAAGAAGAAGTTACGTAAAAAAATACCGCGATGGTTACTGTTGTGATTTATATTGCCTACTCAAGCTCTAACATAATATATCCAACCGGTTACCGATGTAACATTATGTGAAGTGTGACGAGTTCACTGAAATTCCATGTTATTTGCACTGTGATTTCAGTCACAGCTTGCATTTTACTACATTTAGCCTTGAGCTGTACTTTCTTTATTAACAATTTTATTATCCTTCGTAAAACAGATTAGCATCAACTCCATGTGTACGGTTTGTTCTAGTGGTAAGAAAGATATTTTTACTAGAAATATTTTTAAAGGAAAACAACATCTTCAAAAATTCTTGTATTATTTTATTATATCGATCGATGCCTACAATTGACACATTTATGAAGGCAGGTACTTACCTATTCCATGAGTCATTTACAAACATTAGGTAAGTTTCCTATCTATACATTACTGTTTTGCCGTAACATTGATCGACTCGACCGACACCTCTCGAAACACTATGTTATCTTTGATTATCTCAGTGAATTAATGATAATTACTCTAGGTATTGTTTCTTTGTTTGCTGTGGAAAATATAGAAGCTTTACTATTTCGATCTAGTTCGTTATACAAGCATTCGTTTATATGTATGTATATTAATACAAGCACTAAGTGTTTATAAGTATAGTATATGTCTATCTCTTTCTAACAAACTTGCCTAAACTTCTGCCCAAGATTCCAAGAATGATCTTTGAATAATTTCGGATAGATTATTATCAATTATCAAGACCATTGACTTATTAATTACCATTAATCGATGATGATAACCAATAACAAATTTCCATTAAGATTTTATCCAAACTGACGTTGATCAAGGATTAATTTTGGTTAGTAACAATATCATCCACATATCAAAACCAAAAGTGTTACCTACACAACATTACAGCTAAATGAATCATCAAACCGACCAATACCGATACAAAACCTTTGGATTTAGCGAAGGTACAGATTATTCAGCAGTTAACAAATGACTCACCGTACGAAAATATTCGGTTGCCTGTAACCGGTACACTGTTGAGTGCTCCTATGTGGTTCAATACGGCGCATCTGTAGCCGTGACATTGAGAGTAATGCACGTAGGTACGGATGTATACGCTTTCTGAGGTGTTGCCGATGCCGGGACAGATGGCCACAGTCACGTCATCTGAGAAAGGAAAATCATAGTTTATAGTATTTAACTAGTTTGACGGCCTTTGTGGCGCGTCGGGCGAAGGCTTGTCTGCAGCAAGTTGCGGGTTCGATTCCCGCGGAGTTATTCTTAAAAATAATTATTTTTGTTTCCTATGAATAAGAATAATTTATTATTCTGTGTAGGTACATTGGTCTTAAATATGTACTATATTAGCGCACAGTCATTTCACTGATATGTATGTATGATGATGAGTATGATGACGTATGATATACAAGATGTAACGGGTAAGCCCTTTTAAGCCGTAAGGCGGTTGTTCTAGACGTCTAGGCAAACAACTTTTGTTCTACGACTTTTGAAAATTCAAATTTTTTTTGAAAATTTGAGATTATGTTTCACTGAAAAAAAAAACAGCTGCTTTTGAAAATAAAGATAATTGAAGTTTTGATTGTAAACCATCAAACTAAATCAAAGGACAACATAAGGTCAATGACCTCGAACTCTCAGAAACAGCTGATTTTCAAGTAAACTTTACACCTAAATTTTTCGAAAAAGTTCTTCGAATTTCCAAGTCGTAAAACAAAAGTTGTTCGCCTAGACGTCTAGAACAACCCCCTTTCGGATTAAAAGGGCTTACCCGTTACATTTGTATATGTACCTTAGAGTTTAATTTACCTAATTAATACTCTAAGGTACTCACAAAAGAAACATAAATATAAGTATTATATCCGTTGTCTAGTCACCGTAACACAAGCTTTAGTTCACTATGAGGCTAGAGGGCGCTGTGTGTTGTTCACAGAATTTATTTATCTATAGTATAGTAGGTATGTACTTATTTAGAAAATAAACTTCCTGATCTATGGACGATTTTATAAACTTGTATAAGCCCACTATTTATTTTCTCAGGTTTCCGTTGCAATTAACGTCGAATGGTTTCCACGTGGAAGACTAACAAACTTCAAACAAAACAATATCCCATTTTTTATTATTAGTTATGTTAAGTGCTTAAGGCTGCACTAGGCGTTAATTAATAGAAATATTTTAATGGAAAAAAAAAGAAATTTTCCACAAAAGCGCGCAAACAACGCACTGTTGACGCGGAGCGAGATTCGAACAAAGTCCTCCCAATCCGGGAGTAACGAATCAACCAATCAACGAATCTTTGCTTCTGTATTTACTATAGATCTACTACAACTTAGGCATGTTGTTGTTGTGGCATACAATACATTCACTACAATCGCATTTATAATTAGCTTTCTGTCTGAGTTAAGTAGGATATCTAATAACGGTAGAGTCAAGACACCTCGTTTCGCCAAAGTTGAATAACATTTCTGAATAGGTATTTTGCAAAGTTCTTGGTGGATAAGTGATATTGCTCCTTTTATCAGCCACAACAATGGAAAACAACAGAATGTTACTAAGGTATTAAAGGTAAAGCTGTTATTGTCTAAGGAAAGTCGGAAACTATAGAAATAACGCGATATCACGTTCCAAGGGAGTTTTCGGGAGTAATAAACTGCGAGGGCCTTAACCTCACAAATCTATAGCTGGAGCGTTCCATTCAACAAACTTTTTCAGGATTATTTTTGCTGCAATCTTGATAATTAATTGTCGTCTTATTTTAGGAGCTTTCTTAACAATATAGGTATATATTGCTAAAATATATGTAGATATTTCTTCATATATTTTAGCATTCTAGATATTGTAGATATTTCCAATTTTGCCTTTTTACAATATAGGAAACATGAATTCCGAATTATTCGCTAGTTTACCGGAGCAAAAATGGATATAGAGCGCTAATATATTAATTAATTATCGTCTTATTTTACGAGCTCTCTTAAGAATATAGGTATAATAATATATTGCTAAAATATATGTTTTACACGCATTGAATTACTAACCTTACACGTTTCAATTTCCATCTATTTTACAACTGTATTTTGAATAACCCCGTATAAAAGTTAAGTGTATTGGTTACAAATAATATTTTTACTTTATTTTATAACCATGTCTAAATTCACTTTAGTGCCTTTTGATTCTTTATAATACTAACTTAGTGATTCTTCTATCTATTTAATTAAACATTGTATACAGAATAAACAATGGAGAATAATATTCTACCATCTTGTTGAATTGTTTTAACTAAAAGGCGATGCGGGTTCCGAGAGCAATAAATTCTACAAAACTACTGATAAAAATCTCAGAAGGTTTTCTAATTTCAGTAAGTATAGGAATACATACATATTGAAATACCTCACTCTTCATAACTCATGTTCTTTCTAAGCAAGTTTTCGATATTATTTTACGCGAAAGGGGAGTTCGAGGATCTGGAACTTTCCATTACAATATTACAAAACTTTTGACTTCGACATTGAGCACGTGCTAAATTAAATTATACCGGCGGCAGGTCAACGCCAGCTATTTGCAGCTAAGCTAAAATATTGGGCTCACAATATAAGGTTATTGTAGTGTGTAAACAATTATTTTTATAGATTTAAGGGCGTATCAAAACGTCTAATTAAGTTTTTTTTTTAGATGTGTACAAGAAGGAAGTAAGATGCAACTATGCGAAATTTTAGAGCAAAAAGACAAAAAATTCCAAATTACAAGTATAATAAAATAATTTATAACTAGGCAGTTTATCAAAAAAATATGTTTAGCATTTTCAAAGAAATATTAATCTCTCTCTATAATATAATTAAAAAAAACATGAAATATGCTGCATGGCCGGTTTCAAAGTTATTTAACAAAACATTTCTGAAAGACGTGTTTTTCATACTTATTTTCTATCTTTCCTTTAATTATCGTTTTTTCAAGCTTATTAGATACGCATTTATATTCAAATTTCAGATTTTCCAATTTAGTACTATATAGGTAACATGAATGCCGATATACAGCGCTCTCAACAAATATATAGAGTACATTAATTAATTGAAGAAGTAGGAGCTAGATATTGGCAGTAATGTGTCTAAACACCAGAGCCCTTAGTATGAGTTTTGATACTTTATCGTCTCGATGAAACTGGCAGTTAACTTCCATACATTATTTTAGTTCATAATAGTTACCGCTAGGGGCGCTGATGGAAAATGTATGAAGTAAACTGCCAGTTTCATCGAAACGATAAACTATCAAAACTCGTACTAAGGGGACTGCAATTAGTCATACAAAACATGTTGAAGTAGTTCGAGTAGCTATACATTTCGGGCGAATGTTTAACTAAGTTGTTATTGTAATTACATGTTGTCGATGTAAGCTAAGTTTTGTAAGTGTAACTCTAACTATTGATTTATGAACATGTGTAAGCAAGCTTAATAAATATGAATCCAACAAAGCTTCGAAAGAAATCTAAACTAATCTACCTATAACAATATTATAAAGAGGAATTATCTGTTTGTTACTTTTGATTTATTCTCACGATATTTAGACTCACGCGAGTGAAACGCGGGACGCAGCTAGTAATATTTAAAAAAAAAAAAAATTGTTTGTAAGACTCCGAAACTACTGGACCGATTTTAAAAATTCTTTCACCAATAAAGAGCTACATTATCAAGCCGTAACATAGGCTACTTTTATTCCCGATATTCCCACGGGTTCGATACTTAAGCGGGTGAAACCGCGGGACGCAGCTAGTGCTTAATAAATATGAATTCAACGAAGCTTCGTAATAAATAAATATAGTATACTAATAGTGATAAATAATCAATTATAAAAAGAAAAGACTTACTAATCTGTTTGTAATGAATATTCTCCAAAACTACCGGACCGATTTTCACGTATTGAAAGCTACATTATCAAAGAGTAATACTTTGATTCCGATATTCCCACGGGATCCGGACATAAGTGTGTGAATTCACCGGGGCGAAGCTAGTATGTATGAATATCCTACTAATATTATAAATGTGATAGTGTGTGTGTTTGGATGTTTGTTACTCATCACGCAAAAACTACTGAACCGATTGCGATGAAACTTAGAATATAGGTAGCTGGATACCGGGAATAACACATAGGCTTTTATCCCGATATTCCCGCGGGAACGGGACTTACGCGGGTGAAACCGCGGGGCGCAGCTAGTAGATAAATATATAACTGTATGATTCTGTGTTAGTTAGATTCTGTTTAAAAGCTAGTGTTGCTATAATTCGAGGACGATGTTACTATAATTTCTGTACATATATTTTGACGTATTGTTGTTTGTCACGATATAGTTTATAAAGGGGGAGATCTCGAGGCGATAAGACTACGTTTTAGGTGCCATAAAGGTGAAAGTTTAAAAACACCATAGCGACATTGGTAACAGGTTTGTTGTTTAGATCTTTGGAAACTCAAACGATTGGTTCTCGGGTTTCAACCGCTAAGTCCCGTTCCCGCGGGAATATCGGGATACAAAGTAGCCTATGTGTTAATCCAGGTCCCCAGCTACCTATATTCCAAGTTTAATCGCAATCGGTTCAGTAGTTTTTTGTGTGAAAGAGTAACAACATACATACATACAAACTTTCGCGTTTATAATATTAAAGTATGATTGAATTGACTGGCTCGTTACAGAAGAATGGCCAAATCATTTTATAACAAATACATTTTTGTGCCTTTTGTTGACTATATTACTAACTCTATTGACTCTACCAAATATTGGCTAATATCTATGTCTCTATTGCCACATACAGAAACACCTACCTTTAAGTTACTGGACTATATATTAGGAAACCAAGGACGGGCTTACTTCAGTTGTTTATGACTAGGTAAGTAGGTATAAGAAATTGAGGTAATAGATTGCCGCATTTTTTGTATTTATACACGACAGCTGTAATAATGTATGGATAAAATAATAGTTCTGGTGACCAATTCATAATTTTGGTACACAAATTATTTTAAATAGATTTCCTATATACTAATACTAGCTGCGCCTCGCGGTTTCACCCGCTAAATTCCGTTTCCGCGGGAATATCGGGATAAAAAGTAGCCTATGTGTTGATCCAGGTCCCCAGCTACCAATATTCCAAGTTTCATCGCAATCGGTTCAGTAGTTTTTGCGTGAAAGAGTAACAACCTCACATACATACAAACAAACTTTCGCGTTTATAATATTAGTAAGAAGTAAGATATTAATTATTTTGTTCTGGATTTATGTATTTTTCTATATGTTAATTATTTAAATAACATTTAGAAATGTATTTGTAAATATTTACATTATCCAAAAAATGATAAAATTATTCTTCTTACTTAAATCTGGTCCTAAAAGGAAACAAATCAGATAAAGTCTCTTACAATTTCATGCTAAAACAATCATCAAGGTCAACCCATTAGATGAAGCTGGCTCATGCATGACTAATAAAAAGGTTAAATCATTTCGCAACTGATGTCATTCATAAATACCTACTTACCTACTGTTTATTATTACTATTACTTGATTTACTCATAGGAGAAATTACAGGAAATTCCTTATGAGAAATACTGAATGAATAGTTATTATAATAGAAAATTAAATTACACAATAATTATTTATTAAGGGAAGTTCTAATTTTAGTTAGATACTTATATGCGCACACGCCATCTAGCCCTAAAGCAACAAGGCTTGTAATATGGGTGTGAGACAACTGTCAAATAGTAGGTAAATATAGATTTTTCTCCAGTTTTTATGATGTTGTTTTTTTTCTTTCTTTTATTGTAATGAGCATTTTTAATACCCAACGTTTTTAGTCTTTCCAGACCTCTTGGTCACATACATTGAGATGTAATTTTCAATATGTTACTGATATTGTAAACGCAAGTTCGTATCTCTGTCTGTATGGGCCTTTGTAGAGTAACAAAGGCACATACAGACGGATACTTGCGTTCAGGCAAAAAACTGCAGAACCGATTGCAATAAAACATGCAATATAGATAGCTGGAGACCTGGAATAACATAGTAACTATACTTTTTATCCCAGCATTCCCGCGGGAACGAGACTTACGCTAATACTCCACAAGTTATATCAAATTTTATATTTTTAATTTAATTTTATAATATAATAAAAGCAACATAATTAAAACCAAAAAGATTAGTTTAAATATGTTAATTGATTGTATTAGGCGTTACTTTTCGGAACTCCATATCAACTATATTAAAAATTAATATTTAGTTTTTAGTCCCGATACCTGACTAGTATCACTACGTATCATGCGGTTCTTTGCACGCGGCAGACCGCATGATACGTAGTGATACTAGTCAGGTATCGGGACTAAAAACTAAATATTAATTTTTAATATAGTTTAAATATGTTGTTTATTTACCTTCATGCTCAGTACCGACAGGCTCATACAGGTCATAGGTGAGTGTGGACTTATCAGGCAGAGTTAGTGATACGCGGCCACCGATGGGCCAAGGACAGCGAACTCGGCCAATCAGGCTGTGCAGGATGGTTTGGACGTGTCCACTGAAGCCCCATAACCGGGTTGGTATGTACCTACAAATAGAAACAAGTTTATTTTAAAGATAACTACCTACTAGAAATATGCATCTTTCTGTATACAATAAAAGAAATAATACTAAAATTACTTATTAACGGGGTGTTTACCATGTTTAATAATTTATTCGCGGAGCTCGATATTCCGCTAGTAATTTCAACCAGCTTGTTCACGTGAAAATAACCATGTTAGTTTATAATCGTAAAAGAAATAATTGTTAAAATAAAAGTACACATAAAATTCAAAGTCCTGACTGACTGAACTATATTTCAACGCACAGCCTAGGCTGCTGGTTGTAAAAACATTACATTTTAGAAGTGTGTTTGTAGGTTTCCACTGTTTTTTGAAATACCCGTGTGACCATAAATGTGATGTGAGAAGCCAAGGTGAGAAAGGAAAAGGAGTGGTACCGAGTTCCCTCTCTACCTACCCAATTCAACGGAAGAATGTAGTACTGCCTCTCCACTTTTCCATCTTCCTCATCCTTATTAGATTTATAAGGGAGTAGAATTGGAGGAGTCACAACATAGGATAGGAAGTGAGGGGCCACTTTCCCTCCTAACCTCATTTTCCTCCTTGAGTTGAAGGCATTCCAAGCCACCCCAAAATGTGAAAGTAACTGCTACACAGCCATTCATATATTTCGCTGAACCAGTTTTGGTGAATTTTGAGACGGTTAGAACTATTCATGACTGCATTTCTAATTATTACTTTCACCTACTTGCTTTAGTTCTGTTATATAGCATATCTTTACTGATGTTATCTATATATTATTACTTGAGCCTTGAAGTTCTTACTAGATTACAAAGTTTACCTTACCTTTCTTATTAGAGCTAGGTAACAATGTATCATATTTAGTAATACCTATTCATGTTTCTTAATAGTTTTTAACCAATTTAAAAAAAGGAGGAGGTTCTCAATTCATCGGGTATATATTTTTTATATTCAAATTAATTTTTCTAATTTTTTATGGTATTACCTATATTTTAAACCTTATTTTGTCCTAGCAGCGCCCCGCGGTTTCACCCGCGAAAGTCCCGTTCCCGCGGAAAAATCGGTATATTTGCATAGGTATGTGTTTGTTATTCCCGGTATCCAGCTATCTATATTCGATGATTACTAGCAATTGGTTCAGTAGTTTTAGCATGAAAGCGTAACAAAGGCACATACTACATACATACAAACTTTCGCGTTTATAACATTACTGCGCCCCGCAGTTTCACCCGCGGAAGTCCCGTTCCCGCGGGAATATCGGGATAAAAAGTAGCCTATGTGTTATTCCAGGTCTCCAGCTACCTATATTCAAAGTTTCATCGCAATCGATTTAGTAGCTTTTGCGTGAAAGAGTAACAAGCTCACATACATACATACAAACTTTCGAGTTTATAATATTAGTAAGAAAGTAAGATTTAGGTAGGTTAAAACATCTGTGAAAGCTTTAATTTTAGGGAGAAATAGGCATTCATGTAGGTACCTAGGTATGTCATGTTTGGAGGCTATAAAGTAGGCATAGCCTATATAGCTGTATATCTACCTATTGCTTACAAACAATCTAATGTGTTTCTTAGGTACATATGATAGTGGTCTTAAACATATATATAAAACATTATATAAACAAAGATTTGTACAAGTAAATACATGAACCTCTACAAGTACTCAGGATCTTAGAGATCGCGATAATAAAACAGTAGTCAAAATAAGCGTCTACAGTTTCCCCTTAGATTCCAAGAAGATTATGACATCATCTTGAAATGATGTAGTCGAAATTCAATGGTTTTAATATATAGGTATTTTACTTACGGTTCGCTTAAGAAAGGTGAAATAAATAAAACGTTTTCGATAAAGCTTCTATCTCTCCCGTAAATCACAGGTTTTTGAGGCTGGCTGTTAACGTTCAGTATCCTAAAGAGCACACACAGTATCACTGCGATTACTGCTAATAAAACTGTTGACATTGTTACTAGTTTGTTGTAAAAGATAGTAGTTGCAAAATGTTAAAGAAAATCTACATTATTAGCCGATTTATTTATTTATGAAAGAACACACCCGACGCACACCCGCCCACCACGAAACGCGAAAACAGACTATTTTTTTTATGTCATTCTCATTCATACGTCAAATTGTTTTTTTTTGTTTGAGTGAACAAATGAACGAACCATGGATGGAATTAACTGAACGTAACGACCCATATTATTAACTATCTATCATGGAATCTAGTTCCTGAGTTTGATAGGCACTTTGGTGTTTTGCGTTTACCTGGTTTGGGTACTTTAAGGCGCCTACAGACCTTCAGATTTACAGGTCCAAAGCCTACTTATGGCTGATTTACATTGATCCAGTTACAGAGGCAATCCAGGAATGAAAGAATCCACCTGAAATTTTGAATCTAGCACTGCACTGGCAAGACAGCGCTGAAATGGCTTCGATTAGTTTTATTATGCCATGCCTGCCAGTATCATTCCAGCACTGGATTGCCTCGTCACTGGATAAATGAAAATCTGCTAGCTTCCTTATTCTTATGACTTATCACCCGAATACAGAAACGTCATTTAAAATTTGAAAAGTACTTAAGTACATTGTTGAGCAGCTTCTAAATTCAAAATTAGTATGACATTTTTTAAGTTTAAGAGCTGCTTCTTTAGTTCTCAAATGTTGACTACCTAGCGTTTCTGTATTCGGTCGTAAGGCTGCTTTTCCACCAGAGATTTGCTATGCTACGAGGCTATGGATGCGTTGGATATCCACCAATCATATTCATTAGTGCACATAGCTTAGCGTAATTTCGTAGCGTAGATTTCACATCTTTGCAGCATAGTACATCTCTGGTGGAAAAGCAGCCTAAACCTCCGCTATAAGGATGTAGGTATATTGTTATGGTGCTCTACACGGTTATGAGATCGGTGGCTCTACCTACACTGTTAATCACGCGCCGAGGCATGAAGACGACGATTTAACATGTCTCTGCGCCATTGATTTTGATTTGCTGTAGGATCGGTTGGCATTGTTGTCTAGAAGTAATAGTGTTCTGTGATTGTTGTATTGCATGCATGAAATACAAGCATGCATGTTAATATTATACTACTCTTTGATGTTAATCTTCATTTTCAAAATTCATTATTATTAGTCTGAAATTTAAAAAAAACGTATGGCCAGCAAAGGAGTTAGGGTACCAGATGCATATTTTAAAGTTTTAATTTTATCAATAGCAGTCTAATATTTTTTGGATATTCTACATGAAATTACTAATAATTAGGACGCTTTACTGATATCAAGCAGAATTATCAACAATTACTGAACCATTATTAAAAATCATAAAACTTGTAAATGTGCACCTGGTACCCTCAGTCCTTTTCTGACTACCATAGAACAATATGGAGGTTTGTTTCCGAAGACTACATTTACTAAAGAGAATAAAATCACTACATTTTATACTACTAATATTGTAAATGTGAAAGTAAAGCTTAGATGATTCTATCAACCTCACCAAAACTACTGAACCGATTGCGATGAAACTTGTTACTGGAGATCTGGATTAATAGTGTTGTGAAGAGGATGAAAGATAAGTATACGAGTATTATAAGTCAAATGTAAAATAAAATACAATGGTATGCATAGAACATTTTTTTATTCATAGTGAAAGTCCTTGATCCTAAACAAATTAATCAATATATACCAATAAATAACAGTACAATTTAGTATGTACCTATTTGATTAATTTTTATTGCAGAATACATACAGGTGTAGTTACATTTGTCATTGTATTTGTAATAATATCTTCATTTTTATAATTCATGCGCAATGTCCATAGAAAATAGTATATTTAGTATTTAGTTCGTACAGACATATAATTATATAACTGTACAGAAGGTACCTTCTTATTTTGCAAGTTAAAAGCCGAACACAGAAAATACACCTAAAATTTGAGAGGTACTCAAATAATTGAGCAGCTTCTAAATTTAAGATTAGTTTTGGGAATTGGGAATTCTCGAGTTTATGAGCTGCTTAATTGTTTAAGCAGTACTCAAATTTCGAATAGCTTTTCAGCATTCGGCTGTAAACATACATTTTACTATTTCTTGTCAAGTCGTTTTTTGCTATAGGTATTCTACCCATTGCTGAAGAAATTAAAAATAAGATGTGTTTCACTTTAGCGGTACGGAGTTAGTAAAAAGTAATCTTGATAAAGTATAAAAATGTGTTTATCTTTATTCTTTAGCTACAATTCAGTAATTTTTATATTCAATGAATACCTACGTATCATTAAGGCAATTCTATCAAGATAAAACGCGTATATATTCGACATAGGACAATTTTCTACCTAATTTTACACTGGTAGGGTCACTATTATCTTCTGCAGGAAGTATAAATATAGTACCTATACATTATACTTTTTGTCCGTAGTGTTTAAGGGATTTTACTTTGCAGACAATAAATATAGTTGTGGGTTATTTAACTGGAACTGAAATATACAACTAGGCTTGTATTATACTGCCACTTGACCAGACGAAAATTATGATTTATGAAAGGTACATCGACATTGTCAACATAAAAATGTTTTTTGATATCTGCAGACTACAGATATTCGTCACGAAAATGAAACCTACAAACATTGAGTAGCAGTTTATTTTTAATATTAAATCCACTGTATAAATAAAACTTGCTTTCCCCCCCAAACATTTTCGATACACCGACCGCGGCATATCCCCAGTTCTAGTTAAATGCCGCACAAGCTACACTATATTATAAAGAGGAAAGAAAGATTTATTTGTTTTTAATACTCAGATTCTACTAGACCGATTTGAAAAATTCTTTCATTTTATAAAGCTTCATTATCGAGGAGTAACATAGTACACTTTTGATTCCGATACTTCCACAGGATCGGGATTTACGCGGGTGAAACCGCGGGACGCAGCTATGATCAATAGAAATATATAGAAAAACCGTCGGTAAAATTATTTAGCAATAATTCCCTGTCATTAGGACATTGAGCCAGGTAGCAGTAGCAGCCACGCCGCACGCTTTTCTTAAATAAATACGTCTCATATAAGTTAAGTTACGATTACACTTTCTACAATAACTTAAAACTGCAACAAAGTTTTCAATGAACGTCAGTTAGAGCGCTGGCACACAACCGTCTGTTTTAAAATGTTATGAATAATAATTTATAACATTGCTACGAGAAATAAATAGAATGGAAATCTAATTTCCTTATTAAATTCGAAAAAAAAAACATGTTCCACGGTCACACAGCAGCAGATGCACACCCGTAGGTACAGTAGTACAGTATTACGTATGATCGACCTTTGAATCGACCAATGGCGGACGATCTTTAGTGACAGATTGGCTGTCGAATCATCGTTCTAGGCCCGGCAACCACCGTTTGCGTGGAACATTTTTTCAAAGGATTGCTACTTCCATATATATTCCAGTTCGTTGTAACATTGTAATAACCACAATGTAACATTTTGGCGCACTTAGACGGTCGCCATCTTGAAAAATGTGTTTGTGTGCATGACATGATTGTCAAAAAATGTGCGGTAAGGAAATATCCGCGCGCCCTATCAAACATTCCAGCCCGTCTTAAAAATACATCATTATAACAAAACCAAATCAAACAAGTCTTTCCAATATGTGGTCACGTGGTGATCCACATCTGCGTTCCAGTATGCTGTGGAGTTGCAGGTGATTTAAATTCACAGCAATAAGTCACTGGTTACTTTAAAATGTTTCAGCTCTGTTTAATTTTGTTCCACAGTGGTTGTCTAATTTTTGATAAATTTCAAAATTTAGCTTTCTTGCAAAATTAACAATAATCACCAACCGTTTTCAAAAACAAATTGAACACAGCTGAGACACCTGACGGTTTAATTATTTGAAAATCCGTCTTGATCAAAAATAAAAATATGATACCGACTGATATAATTAGCTCGGACTGATGGAATCAGACCGCTAGCTCTGGTTACTGTGAACGCTTCGAATCGCCAAATACTCTATGTTTAATTTTAAATTAAACAAATACTTAACAAAAAAGTTAACTTACAACTTAGTGTCATAAAAGAGCAAGAAAAACGGTAGGCGGTCACGCTTCAAAAAATTACGGTTCAAGGCTTGCGATATAGAGTGGCGGAAAATTAAAATATGTATTTAAAATAATATTCTTTAAAAGAATGGCTGTGTTTGTGACATAGGTACAGAACTCAATTTCACTCGAGTTATGGGTTGGCTTCTGTCTATGTAACTATTGACAAATTAATTTCTAAAATCCAGCCACACCACTCTCCCTTGCCTTCAAAGAAACAAATTAAATAACATGCTTAAACATTACTAATCTAATAGCTTATTAAATACTCAGCATATCAGCCTTATATTAAACATATTTACATTACACTTATAATTTTTATAAATATAGATACAAAACAGATGGTGCTAAAAGCTACATTATTGGTAGTAATAATTATTTACGGGAAGAAATTAAATATTCTCAAAATTAAATTAAAATGTAGTATAGCTTAATTATTAAATTATCGAAATAATGGCAAATATATTTATAGCTTAGTAACTACATACTACATTTTAGACACTCGAGCCCTTCTCTCTATCTATATTTCGAGATTTACAAAAATAAAGTAGACTTATTAATTTAAAAACTTAGTACTACGCACTTAAATACTGGTACTTAAATAGCAAATAAATGTTCAACACCGCTGTAAAAACACGACATATGACAGCTGTGTGATGATGAGCTCTTTGTAAAAATTACATAGCTTTATTAATAAACGTGGAGTAAGGTCGGAGTAAGTTAACCACTTTTTGTTTCTGCCCGTCAACTTTGAAAGACAAAGCATGTTCTCACTCTTCGACTGTACTCCACGTTTATGAATAAGGCTAAGTGTTTTTTAAAACCGACCTTCAAGGCAAAATCTCCGCAATGAGAGAGCGAAAAAATAAAGGAGTTACAAAAGTATAAAAATACAACTCCTTTCAGAATTTTACGCTTTCCTTGAAAGCTGGTCTAAAAAAATCACCTTTTACTTATATGATTAATTTATCATACATAATTATAACAATTTCGGTGTATTCGTTATAATTATATACGAATAATCCGATTATAAATTATATAAAGTGCAATAAATCGATACCAAAAAAATTACATATACCGTTTTTGATACAGAAACAGTTACAGTAACTATTTGAAATGAAAATAACGATTAATGATTCGACACGTCTAGAGTTATACAAGTTACAATCATACATATAGCACCACCATTCCTAGACAACCATTTACCACTCATATCTATGATAATTTCATTCAACTTACAATATAATATAGATTTTACACATTATGTGAACCAACTAAAGAGCAGAGCTATGCAAAACGATCGCCAAACTCTAATGGTAATAAGACTCTATAGCTTATGTAGTCAGAGCAATCCAAGCTGACTCGTTCTTGGAACCTTTTCAAAGTAAATAAAAAATGACAAATGCTTAAAAGCAAAGAAAATACGTGAGCATTTATCATTTTTATGTACTTTGAAAAGGTTCCATTAACGAATCATCGTGGATTGCTACTACTATAGGCGCAACGCTCATTGACTTGTGACGAATTGCTGAGAAGCCCTGTGACTTTTCTCTATTCTGTAGGTAGGTACCTCAAGGTAATGTTCCACAGAATAGAAAATAGTTACAAAGGAATCGCGACTTCGCCACGATTTTAGTGTCAGTAAACGAAGTGCCTTACAGTCGGCTTCTTTAAAAGTAACGATCAAAGTGAATAACATCACCTTGACTGTAACTTTTAACGAATAATTGGCCGTTATAGTCACACTCAAAAGTCTTTTACATCCCATTATAATATTTGTTTAAATAATGCACTATATCCATAGGTACACAAATTTTGCGAGTTATTTAGTAGTAGATGTAGCACTTTTTAGATGTCCCAGTTCGAAATAATTATTTGTATTATATTACACACAGCACAACTATAATGTAGTTCGAAATGCAAACTTGAAATGAAAGCCGCTCGTTGTCTGGCAGTCTTTTGAATCGTTGCGTTACCACTTGGCCACCATGCACTTCTTAATTACTCGAGAGATTTTTGCAATGTCAACTACAAAAACATTCATAATAACATCGTTTTAGAACAAATTCCTTTTTAGCTCAGTTATTTCTCATGTTGCTATACTCTATTTGAAAAAAAAACGAACTAAAATAGACTTCAAGCGCTGAACGTCATTTGTCAAAGATAAGGGATATAAAATAAATAAATCCTGAGACGAAGACCCAGCGCCATCTAGTCCCGTGGTAAGCTGCTAAGCTTATGTTACGGTGATTAGACAACGGATATACTACTTATATTACTTATATACGGATATTTTACGGATATATATTACTTATATACGGATATTTTACGGATATATTACTTATATAATCTATCATTGACAAAAAACGCCCAAACCCCGATTTCTCTATTAACCGTTACATGACTTTCTTCAGTATAACATGACCAATGACTAGTCTGATAGAAAATAGAGCATCAATGACTGGACTGTATATTCAATATGAGAAGGATTTGTCAGAAATAGTAAGGTTCAGAGTTGTTGCAATCATAATAGTCAGCGTATGAAGTTCAGAGCTGTTGCAATCATAATTCCCTTTCGTTTTACAAAGACTCGCATGAAGCATCAGTGAGACAAACGAGTCGAATGAGACGAGTAGTCAGCGTATGAGGCAAGTGAGGCACAGTTCAGCGGAGCCAATGCAGTCGTCGTGACAGAAGGCGCCGCATTTCTTGCAGAGTATCATCGCGCGGAGGTTGCACACGCACGCGTCGTCCGCTCCCACGCTCCGACATCGGGCCACGCTCTGAATAGACAATGGAATAGCATTGTCAATGAATAACGTTAATAGGTAAGCCAAATCTGGTGAAAGTTTGTTACAATAAACGATTTTAAACTAACATGGTTATTTTCACTAATAAAATTACTTATATTATACTTATGAAGTTAGTGACAACATACCGATAACCAGACGTTTAACTTGTGTCAGGAAGCAGGTAGTAGGAAGCTGATATGGACGCCTCTAACTGTCATCACCTACCCGCATTCTACACTCTCGTGAACAAGCTGGTTGAAATTACTAGCGAAATATCGACCTCCGCGAATAAATTATTAAACATGGTAAATAATTTCTAATTTTAGAAGTTTGTTACAGTAAAGCTTGTAGGTATACAAATACACTAGTTTTTGTTGTAGGCAAAAATATCTATTAGTTTTGATTTTACAGGCATTTAAACTTACGATAAATATTGAGTCTCGCTAACAGTCACGTGACGTCATTTACAACGCTCCCCTTATCGAAACGTTAGACGATATGTACTGTGAAATCGACAAATAAAGCACGAGCGGACTAGGCGAGTGTGAGATGACGTCACACCCGAGTACGTTAAATCGAAAACGAATTAACGAACACCTATCGAAATAATTCTTTCACTTGAAATTTGAATATGTGATTCACCATAATAATATGCAAAAAGCTAGTTTGCTGTGATATGGGAGTATATGACATAGTTGGCCGCTCCAGTCATTTTAGACAAAATTGAGGGTTGGTTCCTTTTGTTTTCCATTTCCATTCAAGGGTGAGTGATACTAGAAAATAGATATAGGTACCTTATGTAATTCATTTTTGTAAAGACATACATCAGGATAAGTAAATATAGAAATCACCAAAAATCTATTTTTTAAAGTCACCATGTTACGCTTGTCCCCGGCTGGAATCAAACCCGCAATCTTTTGTATCGTAGCTCCACGCGCCACAGAGGCCCTCGATGTTATATATTAGTTTGTTTTTATACTCACAACGTTAGAGTTCTGGTTGGCAGGAGGCGCGCTAGAGGCTCGAGGCGCCACGTTAGGCGTTCTCTGTACCAGGATGTATTGACCGACGTTGTTAGATCTATTCTCGTTTATCTGGAATAGTAATAATAATTTAAAATTAATACTTAGCGCAAATGATAGTCGGGCTACGCGTGGTGTTTGACGCCTTTGGCATGACTTATATTGGACCGTCACGAGCACGATTCGAGCTTCGTTTTCCATTGCTCGGCGAGCAGTCGATCGGTCTGTTGCAACCGAGTGGACAACGAAACTCGGACCCGGCCGGGCGCTCGTGACGGTCTAATATAGATCATCCCATAGCCATCAGTAATTTATTGGCTGACTGGGTAATGTAGGGCGAGTGCTTAAAGCTTTGGAACTACCTTAGATGTGAACGGCCATATTGTGGCGGCAGACATCTTGGATTTACGATAATATTGAACACACATAGTAATAAAAAGTAGTAAGACTTTTTAAACGTACATGTTTTATGTAAACCAGAAACATTTGAGAGCCACAAACAATTTGGCACAAACATATGAATGTGTCAAATTTTTGGTCCCGGGAAACAAATATGTATAAAAGTTGAGCCACTGAAAGGCGCCAACTATTTGGTATACTTCGATATACCAAGTAGTTGGCGGTAGTTGGTAATATTGAAATCAGAACAAATGTGGGTCCCACACACTTTAGCTCTGGCTTCAGATCCATCAGGTATTTCAATTCCCTACCAATTTTCCTTCCAAAACAGTAAAGCTTATGCGTATGTGAGACAGTAACCTCATTATGCTGCATGACGGAGACCGGCACCTGCCTCAACAGTACGGGCGGCGGGTGCGGGTGGGGGTGGGGGTGCGGACGCGGCGGACGCGCGGCGCGGGAGAGCAGCGCGGGCGGCGGCCGCAGCTGGCCGCGCAGCGCGTCGCGGTTGGGACTGTTCTGGATCACCGCCTGGCAGATCTGGTAGCTGCGCTCGAGGTTCACCGCGCCGGGAGGGACTTTGTTCGAGCTGCGACTCCTGTTGCAAACATATTTATACACTAGCTGCGCCCTGCAGTTTTACCCGCGTAAGTCCCGTTCCCGCGGGAATATCGAGATAAAAAGTAGCCTATGTGTTATTCTCGGTATCCAACTACTTATATTCCAAGTTTTATTGCAATCGGTTCAGTAGTTTTTACGTATTTGAGTAACAAACATCTAAACATCCAAACACACACTTTCACTTTTATAATATTAGTAGGATTTACACATTTTCCCGGATCTCAATCGTCGAGTCCCCTCGAGACCGAGATCATTGACATGATCGAAACGTCGAGGTAAGGAAAATTTAAAAAGTCAAAGCTTATGTGTATAAATGTGTAAATAAGAGTTCCAATCGTGATAGTTTAAAAAATATTTATACACGTGTCTCATAACAATAATAGGCTATTTATCAGGGACTGCACATCGGTATAAAATATTTTTTCATCTCTCCTGTTCGGAAAGTTTAACTTTCATGGGTAGATAGCCGGGTTGAGAGTGGCTCATTTCATCCCTAAGGTGGAAAGTAAACTTTATTTTTTTAATTATTGCAACCATTTGACATTTCTTTCTAAAACCGCTGGTTCTAGGGACAGGAATTTGGAGAGTGAAATCTGTGCGGTGTGTAAGTCGTTATAAATTATAATGTTCTACGAGTGAGGCTGGTAACTTAATTAGAGCATTTTAAATAAGAACAGAAGGGATTCATAGCCTTTCGGTCTGATACTGATAATCGACATTCTGTCACTATAATTTGATGGCCTCTGTGGCGCGTCGGGCGGACGCTCGACTGCAATGCAGAAGGCTGCGGGTTCGATTCCCGCTGGGTACAAATATTAATGCTTAAAAATAATGTATTCGGTCTTTCATGTATATTATGTATGTCTTTAGAAAAAAAAGTATAATATGTAGTATATCCGTTGTCCAGTACCCATAGTCCAAGCCTAGAGCTTAGTTTGGTCGCGGTGTGAGCAATGTCGTGCAATATTGATTTATTTATAATTTTGAGTGATATCAGATTAAAAGGCTGTGAGTTACCTTTCGTCACACTACTGTTGATGTCAACAAGAGTCCTGCCAAATACAAGGGCTCTAAAAACAAGCTTTTAGTTAAACTAACTTAAACTAAAGATGAATTTTTCCTTTAAAATATTTATAGTAGATATGCCTTGAGCAATATAAAAATTTACGAAATAAGCTTTTAGTTTTTTAACAGACGAGTTACCTGTTTGACTCCTTCCCAAGTTTAGATTTCTTTCCAGCAGGCCGCACACTTTGAGCCATCGTAGCCGAATTCACAGGTGGGTTAGTAACCGTCGTACTGGATACCAAACTAGTCACAGGCTCAATCTCTTGCTTGATGACTTCCTTCATCGACTGGCTGCTTTCCGAAGAGTTTGATGACTCCATATTGTAATTAGCATCTCTATCTTCCTTGTAAAGATTTTCATCATTCATATTCATGTCGTCCATACTAGTTTTTGAATCGTCGCTCACATATTTAGTGCTATCTGTGTTTATTGTTGAGAATGTGTGTAGAATTACATTGTCGGTAGTCGTCCACTCGTTTTCAGTTTTCCATGTCACAGCTGAGGTTTTGGGTTTCGCTGGATCTTCCATATTGTCGTCTGGGTATGATACCATCTGTAATTTTATGGTTATTTTATTCTAACTACAATAATCAAATGGTTACAAACGTTTGAATATTCAAATAAACAATGTTATATTTCCTGATATTTATTTTCCTTAAAACAATGCTATCTCTATTTTTAGAAAATATCCTGAAATTGAAAACACATTACACTTCCGAAACATAATTTGATTTCTTATTATTTTAATCTACTTATAATGGAGAAGTTCCATAATTCGATGCGGATTTTTAAATACCTACAAAAAATATATGTGAAATTCTATTTGAATGGGTGAAAATGAGTGTTTTAAAATGTAATATTAAAGAACAACATGAATGACAAATTACATTTCAGTACACCCTGAGGAAATATTCTGCAAAGGCTCCCACAAGTAGGAACGGCATTGCAACAATGCTAAAAATAATAAAAGCAATGCGAAAATGAGTTTTATTTCAATGTAATATTAATACTTTATTTATTTTCCGGCGGGCACATTGCAAGCTAAGTTGGTTAGGTTTGAGCTAGTCCACTCTGTTTATTTTTCCTGTGGTCAAATTTAGAAGGATACGAAACGCGATTTTGAAATCGGAAAATATGATTAACTTATAACAAGTATATAATAGACTTTGCAGTATTTAAACTTGTTCTTGACTATATTAAAAAAAGATGAATAAAACATACCCTTAACACATTACCCATCCCCTTCATCAAGTCTTATCCATTCATTGGTTGCCAGTAAGAGATCGCCCATTGTGCTATTTCAGTTTTTAAGTTTATCTATGTCTAATTTGTGTTTTTGGTACAATAAAGTGTTAATAAATCAATCAATAAAAATAATGTTCGACCCTAAATAATTAGAATGGGGGCAGGAACAAAATGAAGATACGAATGAAGTGAATAAAAAATATACTTACAGATGTGTTAGTCACTTCCATCATTGGTATTGAAGAATTTTGTGTCAGAGGCATTGTAACGACAGCGGTAACATCTGGAAATTAATGGGTAATTTAACTTATAAGCGTGTATTATCCTGAATTTACCCTGCTTATTTAAAGTTGTTCCTTACTTATAGTAAAACTAGCTACGTCCTCGTTTCACCCGAATATGTACCGATCCCGTGGGAATATCGGGGTCAAAAGTATGTGTTACTCCTTGATAATGTAGCTTTTGAAATAGAATTTTGAAAATTGGTCCAGTAGTTTCGAAGCCTGGCAAAGTAAACTGGACTGGAAAGGACCCCTTTTTAAAGTTTTACTACTTTTACTATTAGGCACTTTGTGGTATTACTATATGCTGTTATGGAGGCAGGTTTAATATCGCATTATTATCTTCTGTTTTCTAGTGCTCCAGCTATCTACGTATCAAGTTTCACTGCAATTAGCTCAGTAGTTTTACTTGTCAAAGTAACAAACATCGACAAATAATAAACACACAAAACAATTGCTCACACAGTTAAATTTGTGAGGCACACCTGATTATAAATATTTCAAACAGTATATTTACCAAGTTTTTCACTATTTATATTTTGAGCACGATATTTTAAAGCTGTTGCGAGCGCCATGATTGCAAGACTGGAATTTTTGGGTCAGTTATAAAAATATAGTAACAGTTTTAGACCTACCCTCAAAGTTAAAATCGAAGTTTATACTCACTAGCTTCACTGATGTATGAAGATAGTTCCATGAGATTTGGATGTGGTACATATTTGGTATCTTCATTTTCTGTAATTGGTAAAATATGATGAACATGTATAAAGAAAATAATGATATAAAATATAATAAATTGTGTTTTAGTATTCTGTCAAACCAAGTGTGACGTATTCGCCAAACACCTATTCATATTAGGCTTCACTCCCAACAATACAGGGTTATGGGATTCCAATCCAAAACTGTACAGAGGGTTGTCAACATCAAACAAATAACTTTTGTTCTACGAACTTTGGAAATTCCAGTATTTTTTTTAAATTTCTGTGGTTTCACTGTGTTTCACTGAAAATATAGCTGTTTTTGAAAATAAAAGCAAAGGTTTGATTGTAGTAGACCAAACTAAATGACAAGGCAACATAAGGTCAATGACCTCGAACTCTAAGAAACAGCTGATTTTCAAGTGAACTTTACACTAAATATTTCGAAAATTAAGTACTCGTATTTCTAAAAGTCTTAGAACAAAAGTTATTAGTTTTGATGTGGACAACCCTCTGTACAGTTTTGGATTGGAATCCCATAACCCTGTATAGATGACATAGGCTGTTAGATCTGTACCTACATGGAAAAGTTCTTAAAGACCACCTGCAACTTGACTTGCTGCCGAATCACCCCGTAACACCAGAAGAGATTCGAAAGTTGATTCGTTCATCGGCATTCCTTGACATTCAGCAGGCCTTCGATAAAGTCTAGCACAACAGTCTGCTAAGTAAACTAAAATGGTGCTAAAAGTAGTTATGTGGAAGACCACATTCCTACATCCTGCTACTGAAGTCTTATCTCCTTTTAACCCAAGACGTCATCACGGCAACATTACCGCCATACTGGCGAACCATGAGGTCCCGGAGGTTGCTATGAGAAAACTGCAAAAAGGACGTAACGAAATCAACAAACGGTCCAGGTTACCTTCGCATAAAGGAAGGAAAATTGTCCACCTGTTCAACTTGGCGATAATACCCTACCACACGCAGATAGTGTAAAATACCTGGGTCTACACTTCGATCGTAGACTAACCTAGAAACAACACATCCAAACAAAAAAAGAGGAGATGAACTTCAAGCACTAGAATTTGTATTGGCTCCTAGACTGGAACTCAAGGCTGTCTCTGGACAATAAGCTCCTATTGTACAAAATGATTATCAAACCTGTCTGGACCTATGGCATACAACTGTGGGGTACTGCAAGCTACACAAATATTGCCATTTTGAAAAGACAACAAATAAATATTAAAAACAATAGCTACATCATCAGCCACTCCATGCTTACAAAAAAACTCGGAAATTCACAAACAACTAGCTATGGAAACTGTGAAAGAGAAAATAGGGAAAGCTCCGAGAAGATACCAAGACCAGCTTACCACCCAAACAGTTTAGCTCGGCAGTAGATGGATAGACAACAACCCGCCGCGTCTAAAATGCAAAAATATACTAGAGTTGAGAGACAACTGACTCCTACACTATGAAAAGACAGCCTCGATGGAGATCTCGCTCAACATCAACACACAGAATACAACTGCTCAAAGTCCAAGAACTGATGATTGAAGAGAAGTCAAAAGAAAAAATAAAGTACACTTACGAGGTGTCAGTATCGACGAGAGCCCAGTCTCCAAAATCAATGATTCTGCATCTTTGAATCGTTCATCATAATAATTTTGAGTTACAATTGGTATTCTATCTTTATCATCAATTTTTATTGTGTTATTTATATTTACATCAGATTCTTTGAAGGTGGTGTTATCAGGCTCTTTTACAGTAAAACTCTCATCTTCTTTATCAACAATAGTTCCTTTGTTATCTTTTTCTTCAACTATTTCATTTTCAAGTTCAGATTTGTATGAAGTGTAGTCATTTCCAATATTTATAACAGTTGCTTCTCTTCCTTCATCTTCTATACTTTGTTTGTCAACATTTACAGTTGTATTTAATGGTTCATCTACAATAGGTACCTCCAAAGGTACATTGACATCCATTTTTATACTTGATACAGATGATTCGCTTCTTTCATCATATTCATAAACAGAAAGACCAGGTTTCCCGTCTTCACTGTTAGTGTCCCCCTGTTCAGGCCCTGAGTAAACTTCATCATTAGGACAAACTTGTTCAGTCTCATAGTTTATGTCTGTATCTGAAAAAGTGACATTTGTGGCTTCTGTCGTATGTTCTAGGAAATTACCTCTATATCCATCATCTTCCTCTTCATATTTAATTCGTTTTGCATAAGAATAACTGTCAATATTATCACTTATTCTTTTATAAGTGTCCTGCTCTATTTCTGGTTTTAAAGTCTTATCTTCATTATGATCTTTTGACATATTTTCTTCTATTATAATTTCACTGATGTCTAATTCTGGTTTCATTTCACTAGATTCTGATTCTCCATCTGGTAATAATAGAGGATCAACAGGTGTTGTTGTAACAGAATCGTCCATTCTCAGAATGGAAGATGAATCGGAAAAGTTGCAATCTACTTGACACTCTTCATATGTCTGGTTATTGTGATGTTTTACATGTTTTAGAGGCAAAAGATCTGGTACAGGTGCACAAGGTTTTGTACTTATACAGGATGTGTCTTGTTCATCAACATCATCTGTCTTTGTTGAAGATCTAGTGACAGCCCCAACTGATCTCATTCTCTTACTATTGCTAGATGATTTACTCTTCTTTATTTTTGGTACAGTACTGCTACTTGTGATGGAAGCTGTAGGTCTTAATTTTATAGTAGTTTTAAGTGAAGGCCTTTCTGTATTCAGGCCTAAAGATGCTTTTTCTCTTCTCAACTTTTCTCCCCAAATAGGTTCGAAATGTTTTAATTTCCATGGATCTATTTTACTTTTCTCTTTTTCAGCTTCAGTCTTCATTTTTTGTTGACTTTCCGGTGTAAGTTCACCACCCGACAGGCTCTCCTGCCATTCTAAACAAGCTCTCGCAAAGAATTCATTATTGAGACTAGAAGAATTCAATCTACCTGATGGACTTAACCGATCTACACTAGGTAAGAGCTGCCCAAGCTTGTACTGATACAGAGGTGGTAAGAGGGAGAATGTGTGCTTGTTTAGCAACTGCCTAATGTTTGTGTTTACTAGTATAGAGTCTGGTGTTTCCAAGTCGATACATCCTTCCCTTGTTTGCTGAAGTTGAGCAGCGGTAGATAATTTTTTACCGCTTCTTTTTCGTGGCTTTAAATTGAACCCAGGAATACTGGCGAGCACTTCTCGCATGGTTGACGGTTTGCTGGTGGTGGGGCTCGACTCTATGTACGAGAGTGCTGCCGTCCATTCTCTGTTCTCAGGAGGTGGGGGGGGCGGTAGTGGTTTTACTATTATTCTAGGCAGCGGTCGGGAATGATTCGAACTCTTTTTTCTTCGTTTTGATTGCTTTCTCGACTTCTCGCTATCCTCAGGAATACGAATGACAGAAAATTGGTCAGAGCTACATGGTGTTAGCAATTTACTGTCTACGGTAGTCTCAGGATATTCGAAAGCACTTGCCGTTGATTTAGAGTTTATTTCCATTGTTTTATGATGTCTAGTGCAAATGAAAATTACGAAAATTGTATGCCGCTAGTGACCACAATTTTCAACCCATCATGTGTGAGTTCACAGCACAAAAAACGATCGATGGTAAGATAAAAATATTGTGTAAATGTTTTTCATCACTGAACCAACGAATTATAAGCTAAAATCGTAATAAAATTCAAGTAAAATAAAAAATGTCACAACAACGCAGAAAATGGATCCTGCCCACAGATAAAAACAATCAAACAGTTTACTATTTAGTTCATTCTTATGCTTGCTAAATATGGTTTGCTTACGCACAACACTAGAGCAACAGTTTTAATTTGATTGGCAACACTTGTCAATTATTATTATCATGTTGGCTACAGGCAGTGCGGCGCGCTGATTGGTCAGCTAAGCTACAATGCCGAAGAATAGCTAACGTCATGTCAGTCATTGTGCGACGCAGAAATTCGCCATTTTGTTGGTTCTTGTGTGTTCTAGAGAATTTAGAAAACCTACTAGTTAAATTTTCCTAATTTGTTTATTATTTTCTCGTCAATATAAAATAATTGTGTTTTGTGATAACTACTGAAAATGGGACGCGGAAGGTGAGTATTCACACGTATTACCAAAGTGAAAATCACAACATGCATGCATGGCAAATTTTATGATATTAGAATGTTATTTTAACGGTATTATTTTATAAGGGATCGCTCCCGTGACAGACGCCGTAGTCGTAGCAGAAGTAGAAGTAGAAGCCGCAGCAGAAGCCCACGCTACGGCCTCGGTGGAGGTGGAGGTGGAGGCGGAGGCTATGGCGGCGGTAGACGCAGCAACCCCGGTGCCAACCTACGCAAACCCAAATGGGACCTCAGCAGACTCAAGCCGTTCAAAAAAGAATTCTACATACCACACTCCGATGTAGATAAGCGCCCAGATTCAGAAGTCGAAAGCTGGAGAAGTGATAATGAAATAACTCTAAAAGGCCGAAACATTCCCAAACCTACACTCACATTTGACGAAGCAGGATTTCCAGACTATGTTATGGATGAGATTGATAAGATGGGGTTCTCTAAGCCCACTCCAATCCAGGCCCAGGGCTGGCCTATAGCTCTCAGTGGACATGACATGGTGGGTATTGCTTCCACTGGTTCCGGCAAGACACTGTCATACATACTCCCTGCCATTGTTCACATCAACCACCAGCCAAAATCAAGTCGTGGTGATGGTCCTATAGCATTGGTATTAGCTCCGACAAGAGAACTGGCACAGCAGATACAAGAAGTCTGTGATAAGTTTGCAAATACTTCAAAAATTCACAATACTTGTCTATTTGGAGGAGCGCCTAAAGGGCCTCAAGCTCGAGATCTCGATGCGGGAGTTGAGATTGTCATTGCAACACCTGGCAGACTTTTGGACTTCTTAGAAAGTGGGAGAACAAATTTAAAAAGAACAACATACTTAGTACTAGATGAAGCTGATAGAATGTTGGACATGGGGTTTGAACCTCAAATTAGAAAAATCATTGAACAAATCAGACCTGATCGTCAGACTCTTATGTGGTCTGCAACTTGGCCTCGAGAAGTTCAATCATTAGCATCAGAGTTCCTGAAGGACTACCAACAGATCAATGTGGGTTCACTGTCACTGGCAGCCAACCATAATATCTTGCAAATAATTGATGTTTGTATGGAGTATGAAAAGGAAACCAAATTGAGTACTCTACTGAAAGAGATCATGGCTGAAAAGGAAAACAAAACCATAATTTTCATAGAAACAAAGCGACGAGTTGATGACATTACTAGGAAAATGAAAAGAGATGGGTAAGTAGTTATAAAGTAAACTCATAAAAAAATACATAACTTCAAGTCTACTTTACATTGATGATATTTTCTTTTATAGTTGGCCAGCTGTCTGCATCCACGGAGATAAATCTCAAAATGAGCGAGACTGGGTTTTGCAAGGTAAGATTGGTCACAAATTGCAAAATAAAATTTTCTTGCATTTCTGAGCTAGGAGGTATGAAAGTGAAAATATTTTTACAATTGTTTTTTGCTTTGAACAATAAGGATTAAATATTTTCCTAAAAAAATACGTAACAAATACAGTAAAATATTGATTCCAGCCACTCTCAAGAGACAATAGCTGTAGTTCACAAAAATTTAATTATCAAAGCTATCAATTTGACTTCTAACATAGCATATAAATTGTCAAACATCGAACTTAACAACTGGATTCTAATAAGAGTTAAATAAAGTTATGTCTCTGAGTAGTATGGTGGTGTAGGTGTCAATGTGAGGATGTTATCGGCGAGAAGCGGTGGCAGACTGTCGAGGGTCGCTATACTGTGTAGATAAACACTTCACACGTAGTATGGCGAGAGAAGAGTGGTGGCTAACTGGCTATACGTAACGTAAGTGTAATGATGTGCAGGCGATGTGGGCTGCGGCGCGGCCGGGAGGCGGCCGGCGCGCGCTCCCCTCGCGGCATGTCTCGCTCTCGCCTGCGGCCCGCCCAGTCTCACCCGCTTCTCGCTGTGAGCGAGCTGCGTCGCGACCGCCGCACCGCGCGGTGTGGCACGGCTACCGCGCCCGCGCCGCGCACTGCGCGCCAAGTGTGTCCAACACGCACCTTGTCTGTGCGTGGGAGCGAGCACGCACGCTCTCTCTCGCATTCTTTAATTTTACTGTGCGCTATTCATCACGGTATCCCCGGTACTCGGTGATGGAAAACAATATCATTAGTAAGTTTAATGAGATTAAGTTAGAGACGAATCCATCTACCTTCCCTATCGTTAGGAAAAACAGTATCATCTAGGAAACACTTGTTTTTGTCGTACGTAAGTATATTTGTAATGCTTTTGACATGTTTTGTAAAGGTTCGTTCGGCAAAAAGTAAGTATGAATCGCAATAACACGGATCAACCTAAAGCAAATTCCATCTTAAAATATACTAAAACAAGAATGTTTGAGATCTAAAATTTGCTAAGAGTTTTGTGAAATCTATGTATATCATCAAACCACATTTTCACATTTATGTTTGTGCTAAATCTCAGTAATAACATGTAAAATTATTTACAGATTTTCGTAGTGGCAAAGCCCCTATACTTGTAGCTACAGACGTAGCAGCCAGAGGGTTAGGTATGTATTGTTAAGAATTTTGTTAAAATTCTTCATTAGGAACTTAAATAGATATTTACTAATTATACTTTTGCAGATGTTGACGACGTAAAGTTTGTTATAAATTTTGACTACCCGAGCAATTCAGAGGACTACGTGCATCGTATTGGAAGAACCGGTAGAACAAATAAGACGGGAACAGCCTACACATTTTTCACACCATCTAATGCTGCCAAAGCGGGAGACTTAATTTCCGTGTTAAAAGAAGCCAAGCAAGTTGTCAATCCGAAACTGCAAGAGCTATCTGAAAGGGGTAGCGGTGGAGGCCGACGTAAGTTTCTTAATGTTCTCGTGAGACTTAGGCGTGTCACACACATGAGTCAAGGGTACGGAAAGTGCCTATTGCCTATTCTTTGACTTTGAAGAGCATAATAGGCAATAGTCATAATTATAAGGGGCTGTACTTCGTCTCGACTCTGCTTCGACTTTAGAGCATGTGCTAAGGCGGGGTAGCATCACCATTATATAAGAATAGTACAAGTTTATTTGTGGTTGCAGGTCACCGAGGTCGCGGCGGCAACAGATACCGCCGCGGCGGGCGTCGGTCGCGGACCCGCTCCCGTTCCCGCGGCGACCGACGGCGCCGCTCCCGCTCCCGCTCCCGCCGCCGCCGCCGCCACAGCTCGTCGCGCTCCTCCCGCAGCCGCTCGTCCCGTTCGTCGCGCAGCCGCTCGCGCTCCCGCTCTCGCTCGCGAAGTCGCTCACGTTCAGGCAAGTGCAGCCCTCCGAAGCAATCCGATGCGGCGCCGCAACCCGCGCCCCCTGCGTTGTTGCCGACGCCGAAGCCGCTCTTGCCCACCCCGATCGGTCCTCAGCTCCCCACCCCGGCCGACAAGCAGAACGGCCGAGGTCCGACCACCCCTCCTCCTAAACCCCCTCAACCGGCAAAGTATGAACCTAACGCCAGCGTCGTTAAGATGGCAAACCAGACTTACGTTCAGCCACCTCAGCCCAATCAGATACCGCCGTTGATGGCGCTCACTCCTCAGATGAATATGTGCGTGCCTCCTCCCGTGGCTAATCCCGGTTTCGTGATGCCCCCCTACTTCCCCGCCGACCAGTACGGCATGATGATGCCCCGGTTCGGGCCGGGCGCGCTAATGACCGCGGGCGCCGTGGCAGCCGCAGCCGGCGGCTGGACGGCGCCGCCCCCGCCCCCGCCCCCTCCTCCCCCCGCATCCGACAGTACTCACGCGAGGGGCTCGGGACAGAGCGGCCTCGACTCAGATTCCAGAAAACGCGAGAGTCGCCCCGGCGGACTCGGTAGCTCTAGCGGCTACGGGCCCGGTATGAGCTCGGGCGGGCTCGGCTCGTCTAACGGCGGCCTAGGCTCGGGCGCGAGCGGTGGGCTCGGCTCTGGCGGACTCGGCGGCGGTCTCGGCTCGGGCGGAGGCCTCGGTTCTGGCGGCGGACTCGGCTCGGGCGAGGGCCCGTCCGGCGGCGGAAGCGGCGGGGGCCGCTCCAGAGGCCGGGACCGACGCCGCCGCGGCCGAGGCCGTGACCACGACGACTATGACTCTGGCGCCGGCGGGCTCGGCTCGGACGGGCTGGGCGCGGGCGACGGGCCCGGCCTGGGCCAACTCCCCCCCTCTGGCGGCCCCGGACTGCCCCACGGAACCCTCCTGCCGCGCATGCTGCCCCAGACCAGTGTCGACACTCTAGGACCGACGGGTGCCAATTTCACAGCATTCGGCTCCTACGCAGATAACAAACGAGTCAATCAAGTGGGAAACTCGAACAATGAGATGTACAATAATGGCTATAACGGCGGTTTCGACTACGGTAGCCAGCAAGGGCTCGGACTCGGTCCGGGCCGGCCGTACGGCGTCATGGAGCAGGCTGGTCTGGGCGGCGGCGGCGCGCCCGCTAACGGCTCCGTGGGGTACAGTAACGGCCGCCAGAGGAACCGCCGACGGTGAACGCCGAGGTTTGTTACAACTGAACCAATGAAACTCACACATTATCAATCCCATATTGCTAGGTTACTGTTACGGGGATTATGTTCGTTGTGCTCTTCCTACACTTAACAAATAGATGTCTTTTTAACACCACTTACCTTCATATTTGCTGTACATTTTGTTATATAGTTTTAGAGGATCTCATTTTATAACTGAGTTTTTCTCTTTTACAGAAAATGGACTCAATGGAGATTCTCGTCGGCGCAGAAGACGTTAGACGCCTTCGTGCCGTGTTGATGCTAGCTGTATTTTAAAACATTGGCAATTTAGATTAGGTACCTACCTACATATTATGTATAATATAAACCACTTAAATTCCATTCTGAAATTTAGATTATAAGTTCTTACTTTCATGGGGCAGTGAGTAATTTATGTATGTTCATGATTTGTCTAAAAATTTAGTATCTGTTTTGTCATTATTTTATTTACAATTTGAATATTAGTATAATATTGTCCATGTTCAACCCCCTCTAACAGTATAACATAGACGTTAGCCATACATAAGTAGCAAGAAATGCCTGCAAGAACTAAGTACATCCTTAATTTAGGTATTATTTTGCTAATTAATAGACTCCATTCATGATTGATTAGATTACTTTTATATTTAGTAGATACTGTGTTTATGTCAATACCTAGCACTTAGGTACCTACATGTTTTCAATCTTATAAAAGATTTGATTGTATGTTTACTGGACTTGTATGTATGTGACGGACGACCGGCGCATGATTATAAAATAAAGAGTTTTCAGTCTACAATGCTTTTTTTTTATTCATTTCCTTCCGCAATACAGCAGAGTGTAATAGATAATGAATTATGAAATATAAATTCGCTAAAGTAGTGATCCATTATCTAGACAAGAATCGTAATCTTTTAGTAATCATATTGATCTTGATATTAAAATGTTTATGATATTGATCTTCTGAATTAGAATCCAAAAGTACTAGGTCCTTGCCTTATATCCTTGCCAGCGAATTTTCATGTAGTCATGATATCAATATGCAGGATCAAGGCCATGCAATCCTTAGGCAGGACTGATACTTTATATCTATACAAGATGTAACGGGCATGCCCTTTTAAGCCGAAAGAGAGTTGTTCCAGACATCTAGGCGAACAACTTTTGTTCTACAACTTTTGAAAATACGAACTTTTTTTTTGAAAATTTTGAAGTTATAGTTCACTGAAAAAACAGCTGTTTTTGAAAATAAAGGTAATTGTAGTTTCGATTGTTGTCGACTAAACTAAATGAAAGGACAAGATAAGTTCAATGACCTCGAACTCTGAGAAACAGCTGATTTTCAAGTAAACTTTAAACTTAAAATTTTCGAAAACTACTTCGAATTTCCAAAAGTTGTAGAACAAAAGTTGTTCGCCTAGACGTCTAGAACAACCCCCTTTCGGCTTAAAAGGGCTTACCTGTTACGATGCCGGCAAACAACTTGGAAACAAATGGCCGAATGCGCAGAAGGTGTTTTTTAGATACCTGCTGAGGTAGGGATAGGTGAAGCGCGGGGAGTGTCGAACGTTGATTATCGTTGTTCTCTCTCGCGCTTGCGGTTATTCGGTCCGCTCGTCTCGTTCCGTGTTGACGTATCGTTCTCTCTCGAGTACACTTGCGTGCATCGATTTAGGATTGTTTTGTTATTTGTTTTTGGTTGAGTTTTGTTAAAGTTTTTGTTAATTATTTGTAAGTGTTATTTGTTTTGTTGTTAAGTTTGTTATAAACTGTTGTAAAATGCCGCGTAGCAACAAAGTTTTGAAAAGACAGGCCAGAAAAATGGTTTATGACGTTTACTGTTATTTTAAACGAGAGTCATCAAGTGAGATGGATATCATACAAAAGACTGCGGACGCAACAAAAACATCTACTAGTACTGTAAGAAGAATATTATCAGAGGCTAAAAACTCTGATCTTCTTACAGTTTTTCGGACACCGGGAAAGAAAAGGACGGGCCAAAAGAAAGTAACAGGTATTGACGACTTCGACCAAACTATTATTAGAAGGACAATCCACAATTTCCATATAACGGAAAAAGAGCTTTCAACAGTTGAAAAACTGCGTAAAAAATTAAAGACCGACATTAATTTTAATGGATCCGAGCGCAGTCTTCGTCGCATTTTAAAAGAATTAAAATTCAGATGGAAAAGGAGTGAAAATAATAGGAAAGTCTTAATAGAAAAAACGAATATAAGACTAATGAGAATTGAATATCTAAAAAAAATTAAAAGATATAGAGAAGAGGGTAGACCTATTGTATACACAGACGAATCCTATGTGGATTCGTCACATACTTCTACTAAGGCATGGACAGATGGGTCAACTTCAGGACTTAAAGCGCCAATTTCAAAAGGTAAGTGAGTAGTGATAGTACACGCCGGATCAGAAGCCGGATTCGTTGACAATGCTTTATTATTATTCCAAGCTGGCACGAAATCAGGAGACTATCATGATAACATGAACTATAACAACTATGAAAAATGGTTGCGCACTCAACTCGTACCGAACCTACCACCTAACTCTGTGGTGATAGTTGACAACGCGTCATATCATAATAAACAATATGATCGCGATCCTAATGCTAATTCAAAAAAATCTGATATGCATAAATGGTTGTCGGAGAAGGGCATCCCATTTGATAACGGAATGCTGAAACCGGAACTTTATAAGTTAGTAAAGATACATAAAGAACGTCACAAAAAATACAACATTGACCAAATACTATTAGAAAATAACCATGTGGTACTTCGGCTGCCACCATATCACCCAGATCTCAACCCAATAGAGATGGCGTGGGCTGCAATTAAAGGGTATGTTAGTAGTAAAAACGTCACCTGGAGTATAAAATCAGTAATGAATCTTATAAAGGAAAAAGTGGCTGCAATGGGTACCAGCGAATGGCATAAATTATGTCACAAAGTCAAAGAAATAGAGGAGGAATATATTAAAAATGACCATGTCGCAGACATGTTTACCGAAGAAATTATAATTAATGTTACTGAAGATACTGACTCTGACAGCGACGACGACAGCGAAAGCGATGAGGAAGAAGATGTGGATACGGTGACATGGAGTCACGAAAATAGGGATGAACCAATTCCGAGTTCGAGCTATGACAGAGATGAATCAGCTCCTGGCACAAGTACTGCAGTTATAAGGGAAGACGACTTAATGGAAGGGGTTTCATTTTTACGAAACTGATTGTAAATAATATGTAGACTGATGTAATATTATTACTTGTTCTATGTGCGACAAATAAAAACAATGGTTAAATTTCATCCAATTTTTATTGACTCCTAACTTCTAGTTTGACTGTGAAAGTCACTATTACAATAGAAAGGGATCGCGACGCTTGAACATAATAAATTAATAATGGTAACATTCTTGTAAGCCCTTACTTGTTGATTAGCCTACTCGGAGGAGGATCGTGAAAGAGGCCCTAATTATAGTAAATAAAACTAAAGTAGGTACCTACTTTTAATTAAGTACTTAGAATTTTAATTTGAAATTTATATAAACAAGACAAAAGCTTAGTACGAAGGATGATACTAATTTATTTTGCTCGTAAGTACACTGCGCGAACTTACCCCTTCCACGTCAAATATTTTTCAAGTTGTTTGCCGGCATCTGTACACCTTGTATAACCTATATTGTATGGTGCAATGCACTAGCTGCGCCCCGCGGCTTCACCCACGTAACTTCCGTTCCCCAGGGAAAGATCGGGATAAAAAGTAGCCTATGTGTTATTTCCGGTATCCAGCTACCTAAATTTCAAGTTTCATCGCAATCGGTTCAGCGGCTTTTATGTGATTATACTATACAAACACATACTCACTTTACTTTATAATTTCAGCTCACTTCAGCTTTATAATTTTAGTAGGATTAAAAATCCACCTATCAATAGAACTTATTCTGCAACCTACTCTATGTGCATGGGCATAGTGACAATGAGTATATTGCGGAAATAAGTTCTAAGTTAGTTGAAAATTTAACTTATTAGAACTTCATATGTATATTTATATTATTATAGTAAAACAGTTCTAGTTCATTTAGGCTACAGGGATTAGAACACAGACTAGTAAGAAGATACTAAAGTGATTAGAGATGGTCCCGCCTTTGGCTGGTTAGGGAGACAACAATTTTGAAGTTACCATGACAACCAAACCAAAATTTTGTTATGTATTGTCAATAATGATAACAAATTGCTGTTTTGTATTTTAACCAAATTAGACGCTCTTAGACATGACTTTCTGTGTGGATTTAGTTTCTGAAGATTCCTTCTATGAAAATATAACTTTGGGTGTAACTAAGCTATTGGGTAAGTTTTGAAATCAAACATTCAATAGGTATGTCAATTCATTTATTGATTATTTACATGTTAAACCATTTGTACATAAAATAGGCACTTATTTAAGTGTACTAACTAATATGAATTTGCTCGGTGCTTTGGTAAAAATTGAAATCCCTCTGGTGTAGGCCCCAATAACATTTCACTTATTTTGACCCAGTCAGCACAGTTACCTGATGCCATCAAGGTCTCTAAATCATTTCTTCCGAAGTAAATTGGTGGCCTTTCATTTATTTTCTGTGGAGGTCTTTCTAAAAGACCCACTGGTACATATCTGTACAAAAAGGACAGCCATTCCAATAAGAAACGGCGTGTGTTTTCAACTCCCTGTGTATCAGAACCCCAGTGTTCAAGACCATAATTTGTATATTTTTTAAGAATTTCAAATCTCTCTTTACTGCTGATATCCCATACCCTTTGTTCTTTTATTTCAGTGAATATCCATGGTTTGATTAATGAACCACGGCCTATCATTACACCCTGGATAGATGGCGCAATTTTTCTTCTTTCAACATAATCTTCATAACTTAAGATATCTCCATTGCCATAAACAGTACAAGGTGCAGCTGCTTTAGCACAAGTTTCTATGTATTCCCAGTCAGATTCCCTAGTGTATCTTGCTTCCCTTGATCTGCCATGGATAGTTATGAGCGAGGCTCCCCATTCTGCCATTTTTGGTACTATTGTGTGTGTTATCTTTTTGTCTTGATATACTCCTGTTCTCATTTTTACAGTAAATGGAATATCTAGTAATTTAGATGCACATGTTACAGATGTTTCTAAGGCTGACATTCTATGCATCATTCCACAACCTCCTCCTTTTTTATAGACTAAATCAATTGGGCAGCCTAAATTAAGGTCTATGAAATTGAGGTCAGTATTTTCTTTCAACAGTTGAGCTACTTTGGCAATAATATAGGCATTATTTCCACATATCTGAGCTCCAAATAAGTCTTCAGATTCATGTCTTTTGACTAATGCCCATTCTTGTTGCATTCCTTTTAACATTGATTCGCAGAGAGCCATTTCCCCACAAGTTATGTCTGCACCATATTCTTTGCAGATTCTTCTGAATGGCAAGTTGCCAACTGTTGTCAAGGGGCTGAGATACAGTTTATCTTTCCAATCAATAACTTTTTTCTCTCGTGGTAAAAGTTTGATGATATCTTCATCTGTGATAGCCCCACTGGTTGTGACAGGGGGGTTTTTATCAGTCAATTCATTTTCTTGGCTATTTTCATTTTGTTTTTTATTTCTTGTGTCTAACAATTTGACAAGTTTTTCAGACAAGTTGAAATTATATTTCTTCTTCTGAAGTTGTGTCTGTAATGCTGGTTTTATGGCATTTCGTGTGTCGTCCTGCCATTGACTCGCTTTCTCTGCGTTCACTATGTTCAGGCCATCTTCTTTACTGATATGGCTAGATCCAAATCTGCATGATATGCCTCTGGGGCATCTACCGCGGATATCAAATAAGCGACAAGTATTACCAATGTCAGCGGGCTTTAATTTCAAATAATCTAATGGATTATGAATGTATTTACAATTATTAAAAGAGCAAGACTTTTTTTCATCGGTGGCTGCAACATTTACGATTGAAGGACATGGTTTATCTTCTTTATTATCTCTAAATGTTTTCGGTCTAGCTTTGTTTTGGCCCCGCTTTTTACTTTTTGGTTCTTTTTCGTCAGTTTTCTGTTTCTTATTGTCTGCATCTTCGTTATCCTTATCATCATCATCGAGTTTGTGTTTTCGAGAATTTGAGTCTTCTGAACTTTGGTCTGACTTTTGTACGATATACTCTGGTTTGATGTTACAAACGCCTGCGTTTATTTTAGTCATTTTTAACATTGATTTACATTTAATTGTAGAAAATGGGATTTTTATACATTAGGTTACAATTTCTAACCTGTAAATACTATTGACAGACAACCCTTGGTCGGAAATGAATGAAACTGCCAACATTAAAAATCCAACTTTTGACACTAATGCAGTGGGACCAACGTTACGAATAAAATAAGGCTACTCGCACAATTATACAATGCATGCTAACGCGAAGTCGGCCGATGATACCGATAGATAAAAACTTGACAAAAAACAGGAACTCAGGAACTACAACTCATTTACTGTTCTAGAATCTGACCCTAGGATATGCAACGTGAACGTGGAACGTCGAGTGCCTTGCGACAGAGTTGCTCTCTCGACTTGGGAACAGAGACATTCTGCTGTGCTGCCAGAGGATCTGCGCAATTTCTATGCCTCCACTGACGGTTTTCAGCTTACTTGGCATTATAAGTATTCGGGAAAGTATTCTTGAGGGCCACTATTATTTTTATGGATTGTAGGTCTTTATTTGGTGGGTTCCTTACTTACGTCTTTTTTTTTTACCACAGCCGACGACATCCTGCCAGTAGGATCAATAAAAATAAACTGCCTGAACGACCTTTGCCTGACACCAACGCTAAAGGATCTTCTCGATTTCTCTTTGACTAGAACACCGACCGGACCTCGCCCGGTTCTGAATACGAAGAGCAAAGTTTTTGAGTTGGACACTTGTCGTACTATTGGAAAGGTAAAAATATTGTAGCGACGAATTGAGAATATTTCTTATTTGCTGCGCCCCGCGGTTTAACCCGCGCAAGTTGCGATCCCGCGTTGTTCTTACACCTACCTACCGCAATGTAACTCGGTTTGAACGTCATCTACCACAACAGTTTTACAACTATTGACTGGCTCGGGTGGTTAACTTTACAGCAGAAGTGCTTCATATTAGGCTAGCTATCGTTTAGAGGGACCTTGGGGACAAGCGGATAAGCTGTCTCTGCTCTGGCTAAGCAGCTGGGCGTTTTAAGCTTAGTGTATCGGATTTCTTAATTATTAAGGGGCGACAAAGCCGACACTTCTAGATTACGTAGGTATACTACGTCCTAGATATGGTACCTATACTGCGACCGGCGGACGGTTCATTAAAACCCCAACACTTTTTGGTTAAAATTATTACGTAGGTACTTCATTCTCAGATATGCCTGGTATACACCGGCGGTTCATGGTCAGTGTGGCTGGCCACACGTGAAGGCGTATGGGGCTGGCTTGCGGATGATTTCACTCATTACTTCCGAATGGCGCTCGTGCATCTCGGCCTTCCGGGCTGGCAAGCTGCCTTCGCTAACTTACCCTTGATACCTTGGGCTGAGGTAAGAAAATTATAAATAACTTTTTAGGTGGAGAAAATGAGTTTTGTATCATATCGCCGCGTCTGAGGAAGCAGCATGGGAATACCATATAGTTTGTGCCCTATATAATAGGCTACCCACTAAAACTTCACCAGTATATCGCTTGCCAGTCTTATGCAATCTGTTATACCTACCACATTTCAATGTCGATAAAAGAAGACATGCTTATTATCTACTGCATCTCGCGGTTTCACCCGCGCAAGTCCCGATTGGTTTTAAGCATCGGGATAAAAATTAGCCTATGTTACTCCAAAGGTGCAATGTATCGTTTCGGAGATTAACCCCGCATACATGTTACCAAACAATGTGACCTCTGTATTTTTATAAATATACGTATTTATTTACTAGGTAGGTAACTAGATTTTTTATTATTTTTTGCAGCAACTGTTTCTATTACTAGCGCCGCATCTGTTGGAAAAAACTGATTCGGATAATACATCTTTAACAGTCGGCACCGAGACTGGACTGAACCACATCGACCCTAACATATTCAAGTCGTCAGTACGCCATCACAAGAACACTACACGACAACAAAACCAGTAGAAATTTACCAATTAAAATATCCAACATTAAATCCGTAGCATTTTTATTTTGCAACTAAAAAAGTTAAGCGATATTACACAATGTATTCAAAGTATATTCGACAAAATAAAATCCGTAGATTAACTAACAAAAAATGGACGGAATGTGAGATTCTTACAATAGCTAGTTACATAAGACATAACATAATACAGCTTAAAATAAACATGCAAGTATAAGTTGCTGTATTAAATATGTGAAAAATAAATGTAAAATATATAGTGTGTAAATATAAAACAATCAAATAATACTCGTACATAAGTACTTGATTGTTATTGCAATAATATTTTTTTTGTGATAGTTTGAAGTGATGTAAATATTAACTTATATTTCTAATATAAAATAAGAGCAGTTATATAAATTCATTTGATAACTACACACACAACTTATAAACTTAGACGTCACAATAGTCACAATTTGAACCAACCAAAACTGAATTACTAGATCTACATAAAAATTTAAGTTATTCCCATCCGTACCCAACATAACATTGTCACTGGGTACAGCTGGGAAAAAAACACATTTGTACCCATGGGTAACAAATGAGTGTTTGAATTTTATTTGTAGGTGTAGTAATCTGTCCAATGGACATTAGGTTACAGCATAGAGGTTTAAAAAGGTTCTTTTAAAACTATTCTATTTAACAGGGTTACAACAGCCGGCTATAAAAGTAGAATTGCACGATCAATTAAAATAGCCTTTTTAACCCCCTTGGTCCTATGGCCTACGAATAATACACAATATCAAATACTTTTAAAATCATTCGTCGTATAAAACATTCAATTAGTCGATAATTAATTAGGCCTAAATAAGCTTCTATATCATTTTCATTTATAATTAAAATTTACTAGTGACATTCGGAGGTGGGATAATAAAGAGTTGCAGAGTCGAAGATCAAGGTAAAATAGATTTAGGTAAGTATATTTTGTATTTCATACAGTAAATTTAGTTAGGTATTGGTACTAGTGAACTTTTTATAGATATGTACTGAGTAAAAACATTACGCTTTGCTGTAATTTAGGCCCAGCATAATAATCTATAATCTAAAAGGCTAGAGAGTATATAAAACACTTTTGAACATTCCAGTACCAAGTCGATGCCTTAGTACCGATACCTAACTAGTTTTTCCTATTAGTTACCAGCGTGTACCGTTGGGAATAACTGCTCTACGTTCGGTCGAGCCCTCGTGCTTGAATTAATCGTAATTCATTGGTGACTTGGTTTCGGCACTAAGTTTACACAGTTTTAAAAACAAATTGAGGCTATGGTTAGTTAAAGGATTGTTTTACTCAGTAGAAGAATGTTTTTTACTATAAAATGTAGCTTAGTATAACTTTGAAAATCAATTAAATGTTATTGATTTAATTTTTGTAAAATGTTACCTAGAAATGAGTATTTGAGTATTAAATCATGAATGCTTTAATTAGAATGGCTATAACAGAAGGGGAGAACCACTAAGTAGCCGTTTTTCCAAAGAACCTACTGTTTAAAATAATTTACTGTACGAAATAACAATAAAGATTTTTTCTAGATAGCTTTAAACTAGTAAGTATAATCGAAAAGAAATCAAATAAAGAGTTAAGCTAGACAATAGATTTAAACTTACTAGCAAGTAGGCAATGCAATATCGAAATGCACTCGTGTTTTTTTTTTCAACAATAATTGAAAGATACATTTTTGTAGTTAAAAGAAAGCAAGTGGCACGTTTTGTTTTATATCTTTTAATCTTAATTAACTAATTTTAGAACACTTGCGCTCTTCTCCGTTAAAATACGATATTATCTAAAAAGTTGCAAGCTTTTCCATACAGTCGTGTGATGTTTGTTTCATAATTTATATCTAGATACTAAAATAGCATTTTGATGACCTTTTTTTAAATATTGTGATTTTCGTTTTTATTTTTACGCAAAATTACATATTTTGTGAATGTAGGAAGACTTTAAAAATACTAGTTCTATGTTGTTACTTTTTCTGATTTTGATTGACGTTTCGTTTGTGTAAATAAAAGTAGTCACCCACAGTAGAAATTTAAAGTTAATTATCAAAAAGAAAAGAATCTAAAATAACTTCACAGTTTCATATCTTACGCAGACCTTTCAAGTCCTTTCAACATAGGCTATTTTAGGAAACCAATTTTAAAACTCTTCGATGGATATCCAATTTTCTTCTACCACGTTGAAGACGTTCTTATAAATTCTGATTGCCTGGTACATTAGCACAATAATTACCAAATAGCAGGTAGTAAATGCCTGAAATCTATAAATAACCTATGCGATTCCATTGCCATCTTTGCTAGGTACAGAGGGATTTTTCCCATCTGTTCCCAGTGGGACAGTGGCCAGTGTACCACTGGGAATAACTAATTGATCGAGGCACCTGTTGTTAATGTTTGTAAAATTATCCCACAGTAAAGAAATGTATCAGACACTTCTTTATCGTAAGATACAGTAGCTAAGCTAACTTTGAATTAAATACCTATTGAAGTCAGACAGGTTTCAACTAATCAGAGATCTCTGCTTCACTCCAATATTTAAAAATGAAATGATATCTCATACTCACTACATCTTTAGAGCTATGAAAGACTTTGGTCCAAACCTATGATGGTAGAGAGCTCAGTGTCCCTTATGTGATGTTGGGATCCAAAAAGAAAGAATTATTGAACATTTGCCCCTTACTTATAAACGATGATTAACAGATGACCAAGATATGTAACGTCTGTCAACTTTGAAACTTCATGTCACAGTAAAAAACATATACATAATTATGCAGCTGTTAACCAGTGTTTATAATTAAGGGGGTTGAAGATCAGGACTTATGCGCGTTTTCTTCGTATCGATGACCGCAAATAAAAAATGTTCACGCTACATTTTCCCGGCCCAATATCAGCCATAATCAAAGCAGAATTTGTAGCGTTCACGAGATCCAGTGAAACCGCTGGACACAGCTATTAAAAAGTAAAGCAAAGGATCTTGACTTGGAGCGGATTTTTCATACCACGGATAAAAGATATCTATCGAATAAGTTCGAACCGAACTAAATTTGACAGCCTTCAAATTTTGATTCTTTTTAATATCTGACGTTTTTTGTTCGGTGGCGTTACATTTTATTTGTCTATAGATTTCTATGTCTAGGGATTTGAAAAATCGACCCTTAGACTGGTATTAAATTCAAACGCCGCGTACCTTCTGTATTTTTACCGTGATTATCCTAAACTGGTATGCAATATCAAATATCTAAAGAGTTAATTAAGGGGCATATACGAGCTAAATCGAAAATACCTGTCGGATTCATCGTTAATTGTTGATTATTTTCTGACATGTTTTGGAAATATTCCAAAACATTGCGTCAGAAAATAATCAACAATTTTCGATGAATCCGATAGAGATTTTCAGTTTAGGTCGTATAGAGGGCCTTAAGGCAGCATTTTATCTACCTAGTTTAGAGACGTCGTTAATATATCCAACTGACGGGCACCCACTGGTGGTCGGTGGAGAGAGAATGCAGCGCGTCCAGTATCTTGGAGTACGTCGTGTCCATGTTGTTGTTCGTGATCACAAAGTCGATGTACTTCTCGTACTGGCGTTGGATCCGCGCGCTGTCCTCCAGTGTTTGCTTCATGTCTTCTTCCTGCGTTTGGAAATTCAATCATATAATTTTGTCTAAGGTTTTCACGGTTTTCCTATTCTTTTAGAATGTTAAAATAGACGAATAACATCTCAGTCAACCTTGAAAAAGCTAACTGTAAAGGTAGCGGAAGCTCGGTCTTTAGAAATGATACCGATATAAAACACTTTATTTAACGGGTTTAATCGTGTTATATTCATGATTTTTAAACGACCGAGCGAAACTCAAGTTAGTGTAAGCTCGGTCGTTTATAAAAAACCATGAATAAAACGTGATTAAACCTGGTAAATAAAGTGTTTTATTATGCAAAATCGCGAAAACCATAGAAGAAAATAATGATGCCGTTCTTAAATAAAACGCGTAAACGGTAAATATTGTGGTATTAATTCAATAATATTTCATAAACTTATTAAGCGTCAGCGTCTCGTAGGGGACGTTGTGATATTTCTCTTGTGTAGAATGATAAGCGTTATTTACATTCCTCTTACGGTGAAGGAAACACTGTCAGAAAACCCGGGTCTGTGATTTTTCACGTGATTTTAACGTACAATATCCCATTTATGTACCCAAACAAAGTGTTTCGTATCGTCATTCTTTATACGTACTGCGAGGGAACGGAATCAGTTGCCTGCATAAGTGTGTCTTCCCGGATGTCTACAACTTGGGGGTCTTCAAGTCACGAGAGAACAGGTATCTCCTAGGTAAGCGTGCAACATCTTAGACCACATCGAGGTGTACAAGTGTAATGAAAGTGAAAATCGGGGCAAAACATGGACTTTCGCGTTGTCTCCTAAGCTCGCGTAAACCGTCATTGTAAATAGCCACCATTTACAATGACTTTCTTTACTTAGCATTTACGACGACGACGACTTGACTGTTTTGATGCAAATTGCAAATGACTGGCAACATTAATAATATTTGACACTGGCTACTTTCCAAACGACCATAATCGGTTAACAACCGATAAGACATAAAAGTAACCAGTGACGTCTTACCTCATACAGCGAGGCCAGCGACTCGAGAGTGCGCGCGCGCCGCGAGCTGTAGCGGATGGAGCTCTGTCTGTCGAACTACGCAACGCATGCCACAATACACCATACATATTATGCAACAATATTAAAAAAACAACTTAATAAAATAAAAAAATCCATGCTTAGAACTCATTCACATAGATAGATAGAGGCTCCATAGTTACCACGATGCAATAAAATGCTACGCCTGCGGCCCTAGCCAAAATTCTTATCGAATAACGAAAACGCCAATCGACAGATTTTTTGTATGAAATTGACGTAAGGTCACGCTTGATTTTTCGCGAGCTTATGTGAATTTCATACAAAAAAATCTGTCGATTGGCATTTTCGTTATTCGATAAGAATTTTGGCTAGGGCCGCTGATATGACATTCTCATTGTCAACAGAAGACGTCATCGTCACAATGTTAGAGAATTTACTTTCTTTATTGTGATGATGACGTCATCTGTTGACACCGGAGTGGCAGCTTACTTTGAACTTGAACTTAAAGCGATTAAAGGTGAACGCAGATTGATCCGAGCCGAACGAATCGAATTTTTTGTCGTCCATGGAAAACGGATTCGTTTCGATTCGATTCGGAAACGGATTCGTTCGGCTCGGATCAATCTGCGTTCACCTTAAGGCATAAGGTATAACGAGCAATAAACGACTGTAAATGGGTTCTATTTCGTTTATAATATTTAAGCCAATCCAGTCAATAACATAGGCGTAAATATAATTTGAAAAAAAAAAAAAAAAAAAAAACGGCGGTTCTCAATTTAGGTAAGCTACTCATTACATAGGCTTCTGTTTTGACACGTGTACGTGTATTATTGAAGTCATAAGTGCATACCACGCAGATATTTTTAATCATATAGTATGTACTGTGATGTGACATCGACACATAGAGCGCCAGCGGACTGGGCGAGTGTGAGATGACGTCACACCCGAGTACGAGTCCGCATCGCACGTTTCCTTCTATAAATCGGAAACGAATTTATGTATCGAAGTAATTCTTTCGCTTGTATTTTTTTATTTTTGACAAAGAATAGAGGGCTAATATTCAAAATTAGTTAATTTTCCTCATTGGGACTCAGTGGTAACCTGACAAATTGACAATCTAAAACTCTACACTGGATATACACTTATGGGTTCAACAGCCTAGTATTAAACTATTTCTCTCGTACTACAAAAGAAATACATATATTGGCAGAACATAATCAACAATTTTCGATGAATTCGACAGGGATTTTCAGTTCAGCTCGTATTGGGGCCCTCATCAAATAAACTATTTGACTTTTGACTCTGTTACGGAAGACATACGTTACGTAACAGAGTCAAAAGTTAAATAATTTCTTCAGTTTAATTACGTTGAGTTTATTTTTAATTCGAGGCACAGTGCCTGTGAAACCGTGTTGGCCACTAGATGAGACCACTAAAGTATCCATGTTATCTATCTGTTGACATCTGACAACAGTGGAAAATGACAAGTACCTGTTGTCAGACGGTACCAGACAGTGGAAAATGACAAGCAATAAGCAGTACTTGCTGCTTTAAGGTGATCACCGGTAACAACCACGTTACGTCAAAGCAGCAATGTACTGTTGTCAGACGTCCACTGGATATGTGATGAGGACACGTGGGCAGTAGCCTCACCGTGAGGTTCCGGTTGGAGGCATGCGTCAGGTTCCGCAGCTGGTCGATGCCGGGCGCGGCGACCAGCACCACGTACGGCAGGAACTCACTGCTCGTGTGCAGCAGCTTCAGGGACTGCGGCGCGCAGTCCAGGATGCACATCTTGCCTGGACACAGTACATCGTACATGCATTAGGGTAAACTTTATGCATGAGGTTTCCACCCGCGTAAGATTTTCCAAAATCGGTTCAGCAGTTTTTCTTTCATAGGGACCTTCTCTTGATATAGGCAAACTCGACAAAAAAATAATTAGCTAAATCGGTCCAGCCGTTCACGCGTGAGGCCGTGACCGAGAGAAATAGGGATACATTTTTATTTATAAGGATTTATAAACATGATTTGGCAATTGCACTCCACAATAAAGGCAAAGGGACTCCAAAATGCCATAAATTAGTTCCTATAAATGATAGTACGCCAGAAGCATTCCTATTAATATTATAAAGGTGAAAGTTTGTGAGTATGTATATTATTATGTACATGACGTGTGCGTGTGCGTGTATGTGTGTTTGTTACTCAATCACGTAAAAACCGCTAAACCGATTACCATCAAACTTGGAATATAGGTAGCTTTTTATCCTGATAACCTCGTGGGTAGGGGACTTACGCGGGTGAAACCGCGGGGCGCAGCTAGTTAAACAATAAAACGCGAGCAAAACCTAGTATATAATGGGTTTTATTATCACTAACCTTCTTTAATAACCGCCCTGATGGAGTCGAGATGTGTCCCGTACAGATGGTTGTTGTGTTCCCCGTACTCCAGGAACTTGCCGGCGTGCGCGTCGCGGTCCATCTCCTCGCGGGACACGAACCAGTACGACTGGCCGCTCTCCTCCATCGGTCGCGGGGGCCGGGACGTGTCTGGGTAGAGTGGTTTGTTGTTATACTGACTGATATCCCAGGTTACGTTATAGTTTAGGTATCAATGTCGTAGAATACACGATAGTTGCTTTGGAGATACAAAGCTACTGCCTTTGTGGAGGAATTTATCTCAAGAAGAATGTTGTATGTGCGATTCAGGATATCATACTAGTAACGCCATCAATGGTGTGATTAATGAACACATTCTCCCTGCTAATGTGCTCCCGATATTAAACATTTTTCACGCATTTGAACTAGGTTACACAAAATGAAAATTTAGCACCACATCTCCTCAACGCGTTCCTGCCGAAACTCGTAACCCTATATGATTAGTGGTGATGAGATGAGACTCACGCGGGATGACAGCCCCGAACCGGTCCGGATACTCCTGTATCAGCCTGTTCTTCAGCGTGCGTCTCCCGACGCCCTTCGTGCCGACGAGTGCCAGCGTGCGTCGCAGGAAGGGCGGCGTGCGAGCTACCTCCTCGTACAGAGCTAGCTCCGCGCCCTCGAGTTGTACGCTCGACCGGGACTCGTACACGAACTTCTTCTTTTTTCGGGATATCTAAACAAAATATTTAAAACTAGCTGTTATCCGCTACTTCGTCTGCGAAGAAATAACGCATAACCGACTTTGTCGTTCATTACTCGGGTTCTACTAATTGGATTTCGATGCAAAGTATACCACGCACGACGTTACTCGAAAATAGAACTATCCGGTGAACGGTGTTTTTTTTACTAATTTCTGCCGTATGCAAGGAGCGGGAGGAGGGAGATGTTCTTTGTACGCGGCAGACCGCATGATACGCAGTGATACTAGTCAGGTATCGGGACTAAAAACTAAGTATTAATTTGATATAGAGCTCCGAAAAGCAACGCCTAATACAATCAATTGTCATAGTCATAAGTAACCTACGACATTGTGGCGGTTGGGGGAGGCCTATGTTCAGCAGTGGACGGTTAAGGGCTGAGATGATGGTGATGAATCATAAATTCATAAGTGAACCATATACTATGCATACATGTTCCATTAAATTAATTATCAGCACGTCGATCTTGATAAGGCATTTCAACTAATTATATTTCATAATATTCGTAATAAACAAAAGGAAACCGGCACGTATGAATCACAGTGAAAAATTCGCGGTATCATCAATTAGTTTTAATTGATGGATAATTATGCATTGTTTACAAAGTTTTGATGCATCTGCATTTTACGTAGTTATGCTAATCATCAATGAATAAAGCTAAAGAAATGTACGAGCTTATTATAAAAAGTAGTTTCTGTAGTATGTTTATTATGTAATTAGATTCCCACTAAAACTATTATGTTTCAAGTTTATTTACTATTTCTGTGTATATATCCTAAACTGATGTATAAAATACTAGTAGGAGGTTTGAATTTTGAAATATTCCGCTTTCTAGACCATATGATTGTTTGTTTATTTAATAAAATCTATAAAGTGCGTTGGCCTGATGGATGAACGTACAGACTAAATCGCTAAACAAAGAGACCTGAAATTTGGAGTGTTCTATACAATCTAGGCAGGCATACAGTAAGAGGGTTTTGAAAATTACCACTGGATCGAGCTTCTTCACACATACAACTACACCACATGGCTGTGGGTGGAAGCCCTTATGAGGGTGATACCGCAGAACACATCTAGTTCAGACACATTGTGCTGAAGTTTTACTACTGAGACTTGATGATCCCGAATGGTAGGTACCAGTTTACGGCGAACTTAACTAAAAATTTATAAACACTTACCCTAGCTCCACAAATGCTGATCTTATGAACAAAATCAGCTTCCGGAGGTACATAGGCCTTCCTTCTCTCCTCCAGCTCTGGAGATGGTACAAGTCCTACTACATCGGGACTCTCCACGTGAGCAGCTTGCCACCAATTTGGATCCTTTCTATCTGATACCTGGGACAATATAGATACTGGCTAGGTATTTATTCTTCAAGAAGCCCAATTTGGGATATAATATCTTATTATACTTTTTAAATTCACATGATTTGTTAACATAGTTACATTTTACCGGGTTTTAACCGCGTATTATTATTTGTTTTCTTACCTCGACGTTTCAATCATGTTCCAATGATCATGATCCCTTGAGACAAAAATCATTGTATGATAATATCTTATTGTTCTGTGTAGTTTTGGTAGTAAAGAGTGATGGGTGGCTAATTAAAAGTGACGTAAATCTGTCTATTACATATACAAAAAAAACATAACACTTTCCTTGCAACCGGATAAAATATTTACTATTTTTTTAAATTTTGATGATCATTAAGTTAGGTAAGTAGATAACAAGTGGTTATTATGGTATGTTGCCTCTACGTCGAGCACTTTTACGTCGATACCCGCTACGTCGATATTTTTAGAAAATCTTTGGTACTATCGCGGCTCATGCCTCGATGGCTGGTTGATAAGTACAGTCAGAAAAATAAAGTCAAAGTCATAGTATCATTTAAATATTGTTTGATCAGTTATTGTTTAGTGACCATGTTTTTTGCCTGGCTGTGAGGACTGAGAAGTAATTATCCTGTTTCATACGACTATCACTTGTGTTATGTTTGATAGTATTTAATTGCTGTATTAGTTCTTAGGTACAGGGCCATGAATCACCAGAGAAGGTCATCATATTTTCGTTCTCATCTCTTTCAACGGCTCGCGTTGCAAAGGCTGGTTGATAAAGACAGTGAGTATTTATAATTTGTAATAGTAGGTATTAAAAATATTTTTTTATTATTTTGTATGATTCTTATTAAATAATTATTTTCCTTAGTAACAGTTGTTCATTCTTAAGGTCTAATATCAGGTAAGTTTTAGATGTCACTACTCTTTTGCACGTAAACCGTAAAACGTAAACGTAGGCGCAGCGCACAAGATACTGAAAATATAGACAATTTGAACTAAACCTTAAGTTAAAATATAATTTAAGTTCTGTAGTGGTTTGGAAACACCTTGATAACTGTCAAACAAGTAACATTCTTTTTGTAAACTCTGCATTATGCAATACATACATATACATAAGTACAATAAACGCGAAGACTGTCACATTTTCGGGGCCAGGGCCCTGTGAAAAAACGAAAGCAATTTGTGTAAGGTACTTAAAAAATTAATATTTATTAATGTAAAAGTTCCTGCTGATAATTATTAGACGGTGATTAAGCTTAATTGAATAACAGTTTAAGAAAGTAATTCTAATACATAATTCAACTATCTTAATCCGTTATTTAATAAAGTTAGACACTGATTAAGAACGTTCAATTTTAGATCAGTTATTGCGTATTAAAACAATATTTCAATGAAACTGAGTTTTAATTTAAATTCTACCTACCTATACTTTTTGTAAGCCACAGTCTGTGTTACAGTAATAGAAAGCGTAAATTCAAGTAGTTTTACACACACATTACTTATGTAGGTGAACCACACACTATAGGCAAACCAGATCACTAGCGTGATGCCTGCGGGGAAAAATTAGGTGGGGGCGGGTATCGATACACACATTCACGTCGTTCCGAGATAGATCCCGAGATATATTATTCGAATGCAAAATAGATAATGAACTTTATCATTTCGTTTGGTATCTAAATGTTTTTGTAACATTTTTATTTTCAAAGTAAAGTAACCATACATTACTTCACATTTATTAGTAAGAATTAATTTATCCCTTGTTTATAATGCATTATTTAAAAAATAAATAAATAATGATTTATCTAAAAGCGTTCATCTTCGGATATATCTCAGGAAAATGAATGCCGTGTGGATATCGTTCTGAGCGTCCGTAACCAATTAGCTGACTGCAAAAATGTCACTTGTGCTCCCTGCCGCGCGCCCGCACTTTTCATCTTTGCACCACCTGAGAGTACCTCCGCCACCACCTACTTCTTGCCCCGCAGGCGTCCCGCGAGTAATCTGGTTTGCCTATGGGGGGCGTGGAATTCTATGACCACGCCCACTTTAACACAAAGGTGTGTTTGTGTGACCATGAATCAATATAAAGTTGCGTGGTTGTGATCATGACCACACCCATTTTGACCTAACCAAGCGAAAATAAATATCATTGAGAGAAAAGAGAACGAAATTATCACAACCTACTATCAAACATTCTACACACGTAAAATCGTATGGAATGATTTATGTTCTGACTGTACCGACTGTTCTGTTCTGACCGCCTTGATGGCTCAACCAACCATTGACACTTGAGCCGGGAAAGTACCAAAACAATTCAATAAAAGTCGACGTAGCGGGTATCGCCGTAAAAGTGCTCGACGTAGAGGGAACATATCGTTATTATTTATTTATCAGGCAGGCAGTTAGTACAACTGATAGGTGCCTGTATCCTGCTATTCTAAGTTCGTTTCAATTTGGTTGGTTAAAGTATTAATTTGTCAAGTTTGTAATAGTAATGTAAGATAAATGGTAATAGTTCATCTGTACTTTATTTGCACACATGATTGTACAAATATATGTAGATAAAATAAATCCGAATATTCCTCAAGTATAGAACTATTTAAGAAAGAAAGTTTAAGGGTTTATTTACCTGCAATATGTCTCCTTTTTTAAACTCTAAGCCAATTTCTTTACACGGTATTAGGGTATCTTCTTTAGGGTCGTAGTCAAACAGGGTTCTCATGTAACACTGAAATTGATAAATACAATTAGGTGCACATATAAACTGAGAATTACAACAACTTTTTTTTGCCAATCTAATAGGTATTTTAGATTTAAAGTTTTCTGGAACTTCTAGACTGATTCTGATGGGATTAATTATGAGGAAAGTAAAATAGGCTAATTTTTATCCTAGGATATCCTATCATAGGATTGGAACTTGTGTGGGGTAAACCGCAAGGTGCAGATAGTATTAAATAAATACTTACACTAAGTTTATTAGGAAGAAGAGAGCTCTTCTCCTTCAAATTAGGCCCCACTTTTAGCGTCACCCGGTCATTAGGTTTAGCCACAGCCTCCTTCAGTTGATCTTCCGAGTCAATGTTGACTCCATCTACCTCTAGAAGCACATCACCTACTGACAGTAGGGCTTGCTTGGCCGCTGCACTGCCCGCTAATATCCGAGCTACTATAAGTTGGCCATGCTCATCTGTTGTCACCTAAAATTAATTATTACAAAACATAGGTTAGTAATTATACTGTCTTTTTTTTAAAACATTGATTCACTGCAGGAAAAGGTCTAACCTATGTTCTCATTTATTTAAGTAGACTACAATAATTTATTTACTTTTTCTTAATTAAATTAAGCTATTTCCGTTCCACAACCTAGCCAAGGTTAATAGAACACTTAGATGCACTTAGAAAGCGATTGGCTATGAAAATTAAATAGAACTATCAATATCAAAGGGAAAAGTAAATAATGAGTTGTTCACTTTCAAATCATGTATAATTTTTTGTTGACAGAGTATAGATAGATTTAGAGTCAAATAAAAAAACCAAATCAAATATTTATTTTTTAGTCTATGACACTTATTAGACATTTCTCACATTACATATATCAGACATTGATTCTTACCTTTCTTCTTTCTATTTCTTCAGAGTAGAGCATGCTAGTAATTAATATAATGATATGAAAGCCATGTGCAGTCCTACATATTTGATTTAGTTACCGTTAATCCTAAAGGCTGTCCCGGCACCTTCCTCAGGCCGACAACCTTCACCGTCTCCACCGGCATGTCTCCGTTCTCCCCGGGGCTCTCGTCCAGGTTTGTTTCTGTCGCCGCCACCTTCTCATCAACTCCAGACCCTCGTTCTAACCAGATAGCTCCTATTTTATCGTGAGCATCTATTAACGCCTACAAAACAAAAGTTTTTTAATATTTAATGTAGTGTGGCTAGAATTAAGATGGCTTGACAATTTTAGACGGACCAAAATCTATTATGAATATGGGCAGTTGAGGGACTACTTACTGTTCTAAACATAGTTTGTTGAATAATTTCAATACTTGCAGTATTGTACGTATGTAGATACCATTCTTGACCCAAATTGCGACAATTAATCAGTGTGTGTGTAACTATTGGAAAACTCAGTCAAGCATGAAAGAGGTTGAAATATCCATCAGAATCCAATTGGAACTTTAGCAAGAGAAAATTTAAATGCTAGGTTTATGGGATATCATGGAAGTGAATTAAAGGACACGTACCTTGAAATGCACCCTGGATACAATAATAGCGAGTTCGGCTTGCTCGATAGTCCTTATATTGTTTCCGCGATACTCGCTTAGTAACCGAATAATGTTTACATTGCCCAACGACACAGGCTTCACCAGCAAATCCTCTTCTGACTCAGACGTCTGGAATTTATCATCAAAGGTAGTTTTAAAACCAAAACAAGGCACGTATAGGCGTGGCACTCGATGCCGTTATTTGTAAGCTGAATGTAGGCGTATTTAGTGAGCGTATGAATTATAACAATAGGGAAATTGGGTGTTAATTCAGTTTTTATTTATACTTGAACGAAACAATGAATATATGTTTAATTAAAACAATAGAAGGTGAAGTAACTAACACACACCTCAGCGACCACAACAACAAAGCTACTTTCTTTCCCTCTCCCTCCCACCCGGTGTTCCTCCCGCTCAGTCAATCAACCTGTTCAGTGTTGCTATTATTTAGAAAAAATAGAAATTATTCAATCATTCAATTGTATATTACCGGAAACTTGAATCAAACGGATACGGAAAAATTATATTTATTTTTATGACTCTGGACCATTGAGGTTGGAAATCACTATTTAGTCTATGGTCTGCAGGACCATATTTCAAATAAAAAAAAAACTTAACCGCGGTAAATTCAAACTTCAAAAAGATGGAAAATTCAATCAAATGTCCCCTAATCATGGTAAACCCGACTGCGAAGGAAGAGTTTTGTTTTATTTTTACTTTTTTACTAATAGACGTTAATTATTATTTTATTTATTATGTTAGGAAACTAAACGTGTACGGTTGAATGTTGAATCGCCATACTGCGCATACGAATTTTGAATTTAGTACCTCAAATATTTATTAGCCCCCAGTAAGAATTTGGACTTAATTCGACGGTCGAACGTTTCAGCCGAATGACTCTACTTTGGTCGAAATAGCTGTCTTAAAATATAAAATGAATGAAATAATAATTTAAAAACAATGTTGTAATGTCTTTGGAAGTAAATATTATGAATTGCATCGGTTCTATGAACCGAGTATTACTTAGAGCAAAGACCATAACCCTAATAATTTATCTATGCCTATAGCAAGTATTATTTATACTTCTGTAATTTGCAAACGAACGAAAGGAACTTAAAATGTCATTTAAACTAAAATAGGATTTATAGATATATAATAATGAAACGGAGGAAAGATGAATAGGTACTACATTACGTCATTAAGAATTGTGCATTACCTCACATCTTCTCCCAAAGTCTGGACTTTCAACTATACTCTTCAAAAAAATTACGTCATGATTAGATAAATCCTCTTCTGGTTTTTTTTCTTCTTTTTCTGAAAATATTAGATTTTAAAAGAGTGGGTTTAGGTTCACACAACCGGTTAAAGAAGCTTATTGCCGTTTATTAACCGAATTCAAACAAAGGAGAAGGTTTTTTAATTGGATCCTAATCTTGTTTATTTATTGTACTGCTGCATATGAAATCCGATTTCGACAGATCTTTTTTATTCGGAAGGTATTTGTACCATGAACAACATTTTGGCAAGGCAAAAAATCAACCTGTCCAAGAGCTTTGTCGTTTTTGTAAATGTTGATAGTACTCGGCAACTGTCTTACAGTTCAGACAAACAATTCAAAGGCAGGCTAGTCTATTTCAACAAAGTAAAAGCCAAGTAAGGGCTTTCATGAAGGTTAAGTGCCAAGGCGGGTAGGTACTTCGTTATTGGTACGTACTTCACTTGATGAATTACTTTCAATAAATAGTAAAACCCAGTTACTCAAAGTAGATATGGGTACCTATTATTGTACCAAACCGTGCACTAAAGTCTTGTACTTTAAGAAAAACTATATGCGCCATTGAATTCGCATTTACGGAGAAGGAAAACGATTGCGAAGAAAGCCGCGTCTTGATAAAATCACGAACAATGGCCAAATTACGAGACTAAGTATAAGGAAAAGCGTAACCCTTTTTAGGTACCCAAGTTTAGTAGGTAATTCAAGCAATAACTTTTATGGATCCTCCAATGAGTCTATTAAATTTTAAAACTATTAAATAGCAACGTTAGAAGCAAAGCAAGACCAAGATGGTCCGTAATACCCAAAGTGTAATAACAGAACACTTTTTCTCTCTACTAGGTATCTGTCTATTATACGAATGATAGACAAACATTTGACCACTAACTCAACTGATAGTACAAGAACAAGATCTAACGTCTTCGTCAGGGCTGCACCGGTTTACGTATCGGAACGTAGATGACTTGGGGATAGGGTTGCCAACCATGTTTTAAACAGTATTATACTGTATTTCACTAAATTTTACTTTTTACTGTTGAATAAAAATAAAGTATACAAAATACTGTTTTCAGCATAAAAATGAAAACACATTATTATGTATGACAATGTGTTATACTTAGACGCTCGCTCACAAAAATTTATTTTTATTTAGTCGGAGGGCGGGAGGCGCTCACTGCCTAGAGCAGCCACAAACAAATCACACTGAGTTTTTGAATGAATCTGTCAATTTCAAATATTTAAGACTGTCACTCACTAACTGGATGGATGGGCTGAAGATACCGCAAGCATATTCTTATAGAGCTGGGCTATAGCACATACCCTGGCTAAAAGGTATACTATATCTACCTACCTATAACTATTTATAATACGTACCTATACATTAAACTCGTAAACCACTATTACCTAAGTTTTCGGTTCAACCCCTAAAGCTTTGCAGTTATTCGTAGGTACTTATAGTTAGTGAAAACTTTCTTCAGATATTATTATTAAAGTTGGTTAGTTGGTGGTTAACTAGGTATTTAACATTATTAAATTGGATATCGGATACATGAGGGGTTTGTTAGTGTATCTGTCTATGGCATCGTAGGTAGCTCATAAACAGATGGACCGATTTTGACACTTTTTTTAATACCTTATGTAATAGATATTTTAGAAATGTTAATCGGTATAGGTAGCTTTACATTTTTGGACTTTAGTAGGATTATAATTTGATTACAAATTATAATCTTACAAATATTGTTAAGGTGAAAGTTTGTAAGTGTGTTTTCATTGCTTCTTCATGCAAAAACCGCTGAACCGATTGAGATGGTAGGTATGGAGATAGCTGGAGACCTGGAATACATTTGTTTCGATATTCCCACGGGACCGGTACTTAGACGGGAGTTAACGGGAGAGACCGCAGGGCGCAGCTAGTTTTCTTTTAAATTTATTTTACATAAAAGTAAAGGAAATAAATATCTTCATTTTTTAAAGGTGCAACAAAAACTCTTACGAGTTTTTCCATGTACCAACTTACGAGTTTTTCCGTGCACCAGATAATATTGATAAAGCTTAGAGACAGATCTGACCGAAATTGACTAAAATAATTATAAAGATAACTCATAGGCGTGTACTTACTATCTACCATCCAGCTGAAATGTATAAGTTAAGATTTATTAAACAAATAAACCCGAAATCTGTAACATATTTATACAATAAACATTCATAATAGCACACACGTCTTGCGTGACTTGTATTCATAAACGTTCCGTGATAGCCGCGATCCCTCGACAATACGGAATAAGCTTCGTCAATTTACTCTATGCGGATATTACTCAGCCGCAAATCTGAAAGTTTAGGTTAAACTGATTGCGGAGAGTCACTCACCTTCATCCGGCGGTTTGTTACCGAATGCGAAATCTCTGAATCCTCGCCAGTTGACCGTGTAGCGGCCGCTTCGTCGCACCATCATTTGGATCACTAGTTTACTAAGCCGTAGGTAGATAGGTACTGTTATACAATGTTCAGTAAATGGCAATCACTGGCATTTTACGGTGAATTTTGCTGAGTCGCGTCTCGGCGCGTGGTGTGGTAGCGATGCGTGGTGTCAGACGCGTGACGCGGCCCGCGCCCTTTGCCGTCAGCTGAGCCGGCGCGGCGCGGCACGTCACCGCCCGCCCACTCGCGCATGCGCTCTTCAAACCTTACGTCATCTCCACTGAATTTCCTACTGCCCTGATGCTATATTCACTCCACTATAGAAAGAGACGCATGCCTGTTTTGCCGATATCGAGAGCACGACAGCAACAAAACTTTGATGGTGAATTGTAGTAGACAGAAATTCAAGCTTTCGTAATCGCCGACGACGGTGTGATGGCGACCTTGTCTCGAATAGTCAATTAAACATTGCAATCGTCATGTCTGGACGTCATTCTATTATAGAGCAGCCAAATTATAAACGCGATTGCTACAACAAAGAAATAACTACTATGGAAATAATGTACAGTCTCATAAATAGGTAAATGTAGGTAGGTACTTTCGTACATGAATGTGTTTCATTGACTTATCTAGTTTCCCGCGATGATATTAAAGGTTTTAAAATTAATTTATCAGTCGGTACCTATTTAGATTAATTACGGTTATAGTCAGCAAAGTCCTTAGGCTACCAGGTGCATATTTTATCTAAGTTTTAATAAGTTTTAATTTTATCAGTAGCTGATTGGTAATTTTTGGTTATTTTGCATGAAATTACTAATTTAAATACTTTAGACGCTTTAGTGATCAAGCAGAATTATCAACTATTGCTAAAGCATTAAAAAAATAAGAATTAAAAATATGCACCGGTACCCTAACTCCTTTTCCGACTAAGTATACGAATAAGTACCTTATATAAATAACGACTTATAAAATAAATTAATAATACTTATTGAATTTAATTACTACTTACTTAATTACAAGGTACTTGCTGCCAGCCTCACTCAGTGGAGTAAGGTCCCGAAGATGAAGAAAATTAGTTGATCTATATCGAGTAGGTAGGTAACTAGTTTGACGAAGTTAACTAAGTATATTGAGATATTAATTAAGTAGTAAGTATTTATTAGAAATATTTTTAAAGGAAAAGTAAGTAGTAAGTAAAGTAGTAAGAATTTATTTATATAAAACTATAAGTAAGTAGGTATCATTACACAACAATATTTGCTTAAATGGTACGTAATTAATTTATTAATTAACATCGCTCTTACAGTGAAGGAAAACATCGTGAGGAAACCTACGGCTTAAAATCACGCACAAAGGCCCAATAGTAGGGCTAATTGCGGAAACACACAGTTAAAAAACTTTAACGTATACGTACAAACAAACGATTGAGATTGAGTTTTAGGTTTGTTTGAACCCACGACCCGTGGGTTGATAGGGCAGATATGTTACTTATGTGTCGGTCCATAGCTTCTATTTAGATGTCTTATTTAGAGCAATGAAAATGTAATCATAAAGTGAACCCATAAAAATGTTACGATCGTCTATAAAAATTGCGCGCCACTCACATTCGAATGTTGCTTTTACATTTAAATGTTGATATTACCTTGTTTTTGTTTTGCACGTGTCGGACTGTCGGAATTTCGTAAATGTTTTATATGTTTCACGGAAAACACGGCGGGGCGCGGCCGCGGGCTTCTTGACGATATCATTTCACAATTTACTCAGAAAAGTTATTTACGATTTGGTAGATAACTTAAATTGTGTTATTGTATTTTTTAGGGATTTGGTATCGATATGTTAAATAATTGTGGTGTTCAAGTGGTATTATTATCAAACTTCTTGGACAAGTAAAGGTTCATTACCAATATCCTCTAATTTCTTTATAAAAATAAAACAATGACTTTAACCTACGCACCGACAACAGACACAATCAATTATGATTTTAATTTTTCTTGGTGGGAGGCGACATTAAAAAAGAAACCATAATTTTTTTTTTAGTTTCAATATTAATACGATAAACACATTAATAATTATAATCGATATGACGCTGTTTAGAAATAGAAACCCGATCCAAAATCTGTTACACTGATTCTTAGTAGTTTCCACTATACTTAGCCTACGGAACACCAAACTGCGTGTATTCCACCATACTTAGTCAATTCTTTATCTCCATCCCCTTTAAGGCCTTTTGATAAATCACAAATAAAAATTAAAGTTATCTGTGTCTCTGCGTCACATTAGCAATAAATATATTTTCATGTTTTGCACATTTTTTAAGGAAACACCGACAGCTTTTTCATCACTTTATCTTGAATTTGTTATTTATATAGTTATGATAATTTGTTGGTACCTTAAGCACGCACTTAGTTTTTTAATACAATGACGAATCTCACTTTAGGAATTAGCAATAAGTAGATAAGTATAGGTCAGTAGGTATCATTTGTGCGTCAAAGATGATGTTATGAAATATGCTGAGTGAGAAGTGATACTTTAAAAGGTGTAGCGTTTTTAATCAACTACGAGTACAACAGCATTAAAAACACTTTTAGGCCAGGTTTTTATTTACTGACAGGCACCGTCAAAGCTGCTATGGGAAAAGATCCTCATTTCTTTTGAAAATAAAACATACAATCGATCGAGACTTTAAAATTTTAATCAAAATCAAAAAATCCATATAATGCATATTCTAATTCGAAGGATTTTTTAAATTTTGATTAAAATTTTAAAGTCTCGATCGATTCAAATTTCATCGATCAAATATATAGATAGACAACTTATCAAATAAACCAAGTGAGCTTTAATATTTTTTAAAGTTTTTTTATGGATTACTAACTAATATCTAATATTCTCGCTAAGTTTAACTAATTTAGATATCCATAATATGCATTATTATTTATTAAACAGTGCAGTACCTTCAAATTACTGTTTCTAAAATATTAGGTGGGTACCATAAATTTGCAGACCAATTTAAGATATTTTCAAAATATGTCCGCGTAACAGCACAGCTGATAACCTGCTTATGTTAGCAAGTCATATATAGATAAGTCTAATTGTTTTTATACGTTTGAGTTACAAATCAGTTTGTTGGTCGCGTGCTCTATAACTCCGATAACGCGGTGACCCGCGGGGTACACTTATAAAGTGACGGTTCTACTCGTCGTAATCACATTAGGAGACTGTCCGCTCGATGCGCCGACGCAGTTTCCTACACACACTCAAAATAAAGTGATTTAATTTATCTTTAAACATGCCTTGGACAAGTATTAACAGGTAGTTGATTTTAATTATTTTTTACATAAATTTCAGTGACGCTGTTGATGTTTGGCATTTGTTATTATAAACTGATTACTTTCAGAATTTACGCGAAACCCTCGAACACGAGTGCCAATTCCAACGAACCACCTATGAATTCCGGAGGAACTAGAACGGCGCTGACGGCCGCTGAAGAATCCGGTGGTCGCTTCGAACTGAGCGACCACGGCTATGGCAAGGGGGCTATCAAGCTCCTACACGTACACCGCGACGGAGACTTCCACAGCATCAGAGAATTCGAAGTGTTTACAGAATTGAAACTCGCATCCGAATCAGCTTACGTATTGGGTGACAACAAAGAAGTTGTAGCGACAGATTCGCAGAAAAATACAGTGTATCTACTCGCTAAGAAACATGGAATTAAGACGCCCGAGGAGTTCGGAGCTTTGGTCGTCAATCACTTCCTTTACATGTACAAACAAGTGGTGGAAGCTAGATGTCGCATCATGGAATATCCGTGGGAACGGCTACAGGCCGGGGCGCCTCATAACCACGCATTTTTATTCTCATCAACGGCAACGAGATGGTGCCAAGTGTCACAAGCCAGACACGGTGAGAAAAATTACATATCCTAGATATACTTATGTGAAGTTATTTATTGTTTGCAACAGTGGTTCATTTTTCTTTATTATTTTGTGCAGAGGCCGTTTGTGTGAAATCAGGATTGAGTGGGCTTAGAGTTTTGAAGACGACTCAGTCTGCATTTGTGGACTTCGTTCAAGATGAATATACGACGCTTAGTGACGCAGCCGAGAGGATATTCAGGTTAGAACAGAAATAACTTGATACTCACATAATTTCCTTAATGTTTTAACTTAGCATGGCTTATTTAAAACATGGGTACCTAATATGATTTCGGTATAGGTTGAACTTTTTTATGTTTTGTAAACTTATGTATACATACTTTAAACCTACTTATACTTATGCATTTTCCCGAATACATGGGATTTTCTAGTGCATAGTGGTTAGTATCTATTTTCAAAGGCTACCTAGTAATTGTACATACAAAATTATAAGGAAAAACAATACTTTTCATTATTTCAACAAGTACTATTTTTATCTAATGTCGCATTGTCCGAACACCTGTTATAATTTGATGTGTAATTAACTAGTATTTAGTGGGATTTAATTTTAAACTCAATGACTTAGATAGAGCGTTTGATCATTAGTTAATTGGCTAATTCGGTTGGCTTTGAATTCCTTTTTTGTGTTATCTAAAGGCGAAAATACGAGGACATAGGCTTTTAAAACGAATCAGTAGCTGGCAATTAAATATATCGGTGTACTAACTGTAGATACAGCCATGCCAGTTAACTCTTTGATTGCTGACGTTGAAATCGCAAATCGCTGAATAAAAATCGCAAATACAGCGTGTGTGTTTTCTGCAGTCAAAGGGTTTAAGTATAAATTAGATTATATACTAGTATGTGCAATGCAAGCATGTGGATTGTTGCCTTTATTCAGATTTATATTTTCTTTTACACAGTACGGTGGTGGAAGCAGAATGGATTTACGACAGCATGAGGACAGCTGACTTCGACAACGCTTGGCTTACCGTGAAGGACGCCATATTGGACAAGTTCGCAGGACCTCCTGATACGGGAGTGTATTCGCCGTCCGTACAACACACCTTGTATCAAGCCGAGAAAGTTGTCTTGGAAAAAGTGCCAGAGGTAAATAAAAGTGATTAAATCTTTATACAGGATAATCTCTTTAGTTAGATGGTGGATTATTGATAATGATTGTAGAGGACCGGCCTAGTTTCTTCTATTTAATTTTAAAAACTTGACGTTAATTCGCACTTAAAAATCAGCTGTATTTTGAGCAAAGGGGGTTCGTCACTTTATTTATTTACAAGCTGCATCCCGCATTTTCACCGGCGTAAGTCCTGTTCACGCTAGAATATCGGGATAAATAGTAGCCTATGTGTTATTCCAGGTCTCCACCTATTCCAAGTTTCATTGCTATAGGTTCAGTAGTTTTTGCGTGATTGAATAACAAACTCACATACAGACATACATACATACATACATACAAACTTTCGCGTTTATAATATTAGTAAGAAGTACCCATGTTAGATGTTAAAAAATCCTGTGCATTTATAACTTTAACATTCTACCCAATTGAAGAACAAGTCTAGATACTGTTACTGTTTTTTTTGTGGTACTTTTAGAAGAGTTTACAATCCCTAAAATTACTCGAAACACTAATTTTGATTACACCAAAATTCACATTTCTTCTCTCAGTATATTTTGTGTTAATAAACGTAAATATTATAATCAAAGCATAACATAGATAGGTGTTACATAACAATACGTCCCCTATAAATAAACGGTCAGATCAATACATTAATTGTAAACAAATACAGACAAAACCAGTTACATTTGTCAACAAATATAATTTACTTGGTCCACCCATAACTAGGATAACAAATTGATCAAATAGTTGGTCCCTATTTACTGTTCGCATAGCAACATTTGTTTATTAGAACAAGCACGTGGTATTCTTTTTTCGCATAGAATATCGAATCCCACTCGTTTCATATCGTTTTTAAGGTTGTGTACCTCAAAAGGTAAAAAAGGAACCTTTATAAGACCAGTTGCTTATTCGTCAATTTTATGATAATCAGATTTTTCGAGATTGTAGTGTTAGTGTACCGAAATATTCATAAATATATTGATTATACATTAAAATATATGCTTAATAATTAAAGTGATTAAATCTTTTTTTTTTAATTACGACAGATTATTTGATCTCGTTTGCTTTGCATGCCATATTTAACTTAAGTGCGATATTTACACAGAAGCCATAGATACATACATATAAATTAATCTACAATCTATCTCGTGCAAAGTTTTACCAATCTTTCTAACATATTTGTATTAAATTCAATTTTAATTTGTCCACAGATAAACTGGATTAAGATGACGATGCCTAACAAACACTATCTAAACATAGACATGTCCAAATTCCCCGCTAACGTCACGAAAGGTGACCCCAGACATCAAATCTACCAACCTATAGATAAACCTTCAGGTCTAATCTACGCACAGCTACGTCGTAGACCCAAGAGTCGCTTGTGACGCTACGACGGCTACGAGCCGTAGCATGACTACGATTTAGCTCTACGTTATTTATTTTATTATTGAAGGAAGACGCTTAAATAAGACATTGTTTCTCTATTATTATTGAAGGCAGATGCTAAGAGGTCCACGTTCCTACTTACGGAGTTCCGGACGGAATATTCCGAACGGAATACTGTATTACGTTACTCATTGAAAAAATACGATGTTTACGTGCGTTTTTTGGCGTGTGCTGTTTTTAATATTCCGTCTGGGAAACCGTAATATGTGTCTGCTTCAAGTAATGTATTGTTTTTCGTTATTATTATTGAAGGTAGACGCGTAATTTGGACAATGTCATTCATCATTAAGAAGACGAAAAAACAATGTCACTAACGTTTATATTGTTATCGGACCGAAAAATTACAAGTGATTACTTTAACCGACTTCAAAAAAGAAGGAGGTTCTCATTTTGTAGGGTTATCAAACTAGTCAAGTTTTCGAAATATTGTAGGAATAAAAAGTATCACTTGTGATTTTTCAACCAACCATTGTCACTTTGTATTATACTTAGTTGGCGAATTACGATTGCACGATGAAATGTTACTCAGTGAAACTTTAGTTATATCACCACTAAGAATGAGACAAAACATTCCTTAACTAAAGTTTTACTGAATACATTTCTTAGTGCGATTATTAAAGTCTACGCTCACCGTACCGTATCGTAATAAAAATATTGTGTTAATTTTGTTCTAAATACTTAAGTAAACTTACTTAAGTACAGTAGAATTCGTTTACATTGACATTGAAGTAGAATGGCAAAATATATAAAAAAATCGAACAGATTACTGAAAAGGTTCTAGATATGAGAACCAAACTAAGCTTTGTAATAATGTTACATCTAGCGGTTGGTCAATATAAACGAAGTCATAATAAACGGGTTCTATTTGTTACGAAAAAAATAACTCGATAATTGAAGGGACCGGGCATTGAGAACGGTTCTTAGGCGGAAATCTATAGTCCGTTTGACTTTGCTAAGCAAAAACTTAAGACAATTTTTGGTATTTATAAAGCGATCTTTGCAAAAAGTTTTTGCTTAGTTGAGTTAAAGTTTTTCAAATTTAGAATGTAAACCAATCAAAAATAATGACCTAAACTTTGCTTACGACTATGAAGTTTCTTTTATTGTATTCGTAAATTACAAAATGAATTTTGACCATAAATTCCTATTAAAAGTTTATGCTTAGTTTTTGCTAAGCTAAGCTAAGTCCGAGCAAAGGCAAAGTACGCACTATAGATTTCAGTCTTAGAGCGCAGACCTTTAGATTTAAGTGTTATATTTCATGTTCTCAGTTTGTACGGAGTAGATAAGTATTAATTATAATTATAAATAATAAAATTAGATTATAACTAGTTTATGATTTTGTTTTTTTTCTGACGTACTCAGAATGTTTACTGTACAAGTTTTTCCTTGGCTACACCTTGGGCCCTACCATGATGTATTATAAGTCGTCGCATTGTCGTTCTGCTAAAAAAATAAAAATTAAAAACACATCAAATACTTAATTAAAAAAAAAATAAGAACAAACTTAAAAAAAAAAGAAAGTTTTTTTTAAAATGTCTGTTGTTTTTAAAAGTAGTCGGGGTATTTTTTATTTAAATTTTACATTCTTTTTTTGAACGACAAAAAGGACGACATAGCAACGACAAACGAGCATGGTAGTGCGGATTATCTCTGCTCTTAAACCATCCACTGCTGAACACAGGCCTCCCTCATAAAACCCCACAAACAGCGATCACCCCAGCCACACCCATCCAACGACTCCCCGCGACCGCCACAATGTCGTCGGACCACCGAGTAGATGGTCTTTCAACACTCCGTCTCGCATTACATCGTAGTCGCCACTCGAGAACTTTTTCTCCCTATTGGTTATCTGTCCTTTAAGCTATATGGCCTGCCCATTGCCACTTAAGTCTACTAATTTTGAGAGCTATGTCGGTGACTTTTCCTACAAATTTCCGTATTTCGGACTTCCTTAGCTAAGGTCTAATTAAATTTAATGATGTCCCTGATTAAAAAATAAGTAATATTTCTTTGTTTTTATTGCTCAAGGCATAATAAACTAACAAATATTTTTCGCATGGAAATTTATTGTCAAAAAATCTCCATGGCAGGATTGTGAACCTGCGCACTCGCGCAGGTTCGTATCGTGGTAATTATTTAATTTAAAATTTTCACAACGTAGTTTTTTCTTAAATCAATTAAGAGCTTTTTTACCGTATAAACGCTAATGTCGGTCTCTGGGACATCAGTAAGAAGAAAATAGATCGTTTTGAAACCTTAGCCTAAAATTTCGGATCTGTGTCTTCGAACCGCGCCTTCGAACGAAAGAATTAAATACATTTAGTTTGACTGCTTCTTACTTTAGATTACGAGTATAAGGTACATCTTTAGGTATAGATAAAATACCTGAATACCTGACCTCGATGTGACTTTTATGACGCGCAGCTCATCCCATTTATCGAGATGATAATATTTTTCGAATGTAGATACACTATACCTACGTCAAAATTTCATATGCAACATCCATTCTTACATTACATAAGCTGAACCGCGGACAGACGGACATGACGAAACTATAAGGATTTCTTGTTGCTACAAAACCTTAAAAAATAATTATCTTAAACGATCAAGCCATCTTCGAATAATCGGTGAACAAACATAAAAACGCTATACTCTATGGCTGGGTATAAGCTATACAAAGTGTAACGGGTATGCCCTTTTAATCCGAAAGGGGGTTGTTCTAGACGTCTAGGCGAACAACTTTTGTTCTACGACTTTTGGAAATTCATACATTATTTTGAATATTTTGAGATTATGTTTCACTGAAAAAACAGCTGCTTTTGAAAATAAAGGTAATTGAAGTTTTGATTGTAAACCATCAAACCAAACAAAAGGACAACATAAGGTCAATGACCTCGAACTCTCAGAAACAGCTGATTTAACTAGGTACTTTTATTTTAGTGTTTAGGTACATACACTTCAAGTTCACGTGCCTATTTCCAATAACGACTTCCTTATTTGATCTAGAAACTGTTGACTCTATTATATAATATTAGTTTTTAATTGCTTACGTTGTAAACTCGCGTGGCGATTACAATTAAATTACAATTAGGTTAATGTACCTATAATCCAATTACGGCGAACGAATCCAACGTAGTGCAAATGAATACGAATGCACTAATAAAATTAGTGCAGTAATATTTGTACCTTTAATATGTAGGTATGTTAATAAAACACTTTATTTATCCGCGCAATGAATAAAAACGCGATAAAGTGAATGAAAGTGAATAAAAACGCGATAAAACCGGATAAATAAAGTGTTTTATTATGCAAAATCGCGAAAACCACAGAAGAAATTATGTAGGTATGTTATCTGAATAATAAATAATGTAGTAGAACCATGAAAAAAAAAGAATTGTTCTATGGCCACTTAAAACAATTAGTGAAGTTCTAGTATCCCAGAAATTAATCTAGAATAGAATATTGAATATCGACAAAATCAGCTCAGTGGTTATGTGAATTCAGACGTCTAATGTGGTGTGTAAAAACTAAACTGTACTTATCGTTTTTTTTTTTTCAATTTATTTATGTTAAGACAAGACCAATTTTGTAAGCTAATTCAGTATGTAGATAAATTATAACATATAAATTTTTTTCGCCACAGTATGTAGGAATAATAGTTTTTTTAGGTATATTGAGTAAGATTTTGTGTTGCAAATCATTGTTATGTAAAAAAATTGTTTATTGGAGTCGTGAACTTATGATTGGGAAATTATCTAAAGGATATAAAATAGATACGTGTTTACAAAGTTAGGTGAAGCTAATAATACTAATTAAAGAGACTTCATGTAACTAATGTACAGGGTAATCCGGTGACGGCCATTTAAACCGAAAGGGTCTAGTTTGGCGAACAACTAGTGTTATACAACTTTTGTAAATTCATAGATATTTCAAAAATTTTAGCTTTAATGTTGTTTCTTGAAAATCAGCTGTTTTAGAGTTAGAGGTCATTGAGCATAAGTTGTCATTTAATCTAGTTTGGTCTAATACATTCTAAATTTTGATTGCCTCTATTTATAAAAATAGCTGCTTTATTTGTGAAAATGATCTAAAATTTGCAAAAAACGTTTGAATTTCTTAAAGTTTTAAACCGGAAGTAGAGTGGATGGAGTGGAATTCTGAATCTGGAACAACCCCCTTTCATTTTTTTTAAATCTTTTAAAAAAATGCTGAACTAACTACTTTGTAAACTTGATACAGCTCTGACCCTACATCATCATTAATTTTCACTATCACATAAACATAGTACTCAGCGTTTTGCTACCCATATTCTACCCATAGGGTGCGCAAGTATTCCGATAAAGAAATAGGATTAGAAATAACACAGATGAAGGACTACAAGGACCTAGCTTATAAAGAAATGGGAACGTTAATGCACATACAATAATTTCTTTTTTAGAACAAGACCTACCACATAAATAAAGTACGTGAGGTTGATTTTTCATTCCACGGATAAAAGATATCTGTCGAATGACTTCGAACCCAACCAAATTTAAAAGCCTTAAAATTTTGATATTCTTCTTTTTCTTTTCTTTTTAAATATCATAGTTTTCTATTCGGTGGTGTTACATTTTTATTTGTCAGATATCTCTATCTAGGGACATGAAAAATCAGCCCGAAGACCCGGTAAAAGGTATTTCACTATGAATTCTGTCTTGTGACCGCCGGATAAATTTTAAAATTATCGTTGTACACAATGGGCCCTACCATGATGTCTTATAAGTCGTCGCGAAAACGTCGCGTTGTCGTTCAGGTAAAAAAAATAGGTTTTTAAAAGTAGTCGGGGTATTTTTTATTTAGAATTCACTTTATTTTTTTGAACGACAAAGCAACGACAAAGGTCAACGGCAACGACAAATTCGACAAACGACTACGAGCATGGTAGTGCGGAATATAGGACGAGTTTATCTCGTCGTATATACAGAATATAGTTTAATATTGCTGATATTCATATCAACATAGTTCTAGGTATAGTTCGTACTTAGCTGAGGCCATGAAGATGTTTTCAATTGATTACGAGTAAGTAGTAAATAAAGCTGATACACTATAAAGTTAGGTAAATGTTTACAAAAATATTTCATTGATTATAATTGATGTTTAATTTTTGATTACGCTGGCTATTGAAAATATCAGAATACCCTTGAGTTTGTTAATCATATTTTTATAACACGATATCACTACCGGTTCAAATATATACTAATGGGATATAAAAATCTTACAATATATTAATAACTAGCTACCCGCGACTTCGTCTGCGTAGAAATAGTGCATAGCCGACTTTTTCGTTCATTACTCGGGTTCAATTGGATTTCCTATCATTCCATACTATCCAATATTGAAAACCAGATTTCAATCGGATAAGTAGATTTTAATTGTATAAGGAACAAACAAAGAAACATACAGACAGACATGTTTTTTTAAAAATGATTTATGTTTGTTCTACTACTTTACTTTTCCTAAGTCCCCTAGACATTTTTTTTAAATGTTCTTCAATTTACTTCCAAGTACAGACTTTTTGTCTTCTCTTCCTTTATTATAAGTATAGATAACAAAACTAATCGGTACTAACCTATGTATTTTTAATTGACATTTGCTCAATTGAAAAAGCAAGATAATTTTTTACTAGGTTTCCACGACGAATAAAAACGTAAGTTAAGAGAAAAACAAATGCTACATAACACAGTTTAATACAAAAATAATATTATTGCTTATTTAAACTACATTTAGTTAAACAGTTTTTCATTAATACCACTTTTTGTCAATTAAATAAAGTAAAGTTGTAAATTAAGTATTTTTTGATTTCACGTAAACTCTACTTTTGAAATTTAAAAAATCTTACAGACGTTTTGTTCCTATAATTTTGTCAGCCAATGCGTACAGTTCTTCCACAGTCTGAAACAAAAATAATATACATATATGGGTTTAATTAATAAACTGACCGCCCACAAACAGTAATGACGAGGGTTCCTTTGGCCGGGATTCAGGCTTATACAATTTAGGTTATTGTTTTTGTAGTTTTTTGTGTAGAAAAAAGTATTAAACCGAATCGAATCGATCATTAAAAAACAAAGTATAGAATTCAGTTTGACTATTTAACGTTGTGAAATGGAAATACAGGAAATTACGTTCGCAGTTCGATAGAAAGGTGAAAGTTCTACTAGGCTATTTTACAATTTTTCCCTCGCTGTGTCATCATAAATTATAGTATGGTTTTAACTTTAAGGATTTAGCATAGATATCGCTTATCGATAGTCATAATGTGCAGCACTGGGCACGCCTATTAGACCCATGGGTGGGAGAAAGAGCGAAGTCTTTTCTGCACATATGTGCCACAAGTGAACAATTGAAGTATAGCAACTTAACGGATAATAACCACGAAGATTCTAACAATGTTGTAATACCTATGTTTCGATACCTATGGCCTGATTGCGCTGTCATCTGTACTACCACTAGACACTAGATAGCGAGGTTAGGTCATTATCTATCTTACATATAGTTAATGGTTCGATTAATGTCCACTTCGTATCCAGTCGGAACCGGTTCATTGAAACAAAGCGACGATATTAAAACACGGACATCGAGTACAGATTCCGTTGGAAATCACGTACACCATTTTGGAGGTAGAGTCCATTGTAGGAAACAAGTTTCGCGACTTGCAGAAATTGAAATGATAAGTAGATAGTCTAATCTAAGAGGGGTGATAGACGTACGAACTTTAAGTACCTACGTGGTTTATAAGACACGAGAACAAATTTTCAAAGATTTCAAACCGGTTGGGTCGACGGCAGTTTATAAGATCGCGAACTTTCTTGGCTCCATGACACGCAGGCGAAAAAAGTCGTCGAGCCAAAAGTCCGCGTATTTACACGCACGTCTATCACCCTTTTAACAGCCGTGATTTTAAAGTTTAGTGCATATGACTATACTTTAAAATGTAAAAGTTCAAGTTTTTATACTGTTTGTTTCCGCACTAGCCCTGCAACTAGACCTTTTTGAAACTAGCCGTGGGTTTCCTGACGATGATTCCCTTCATCGTAACTCCGATGTTAATAGCCCACATAATTGTTTCAGGAATGTCCTTTGACTGACAACCCCCTTTCGGATTAAAAGGACTTACCCGTTACAAATTGTATATTCAACTAGCTGTAACCCGCGATCTCGTCTGCGTAGAAATAGTGCATAGCCGACTTTTTGTTCATTACTCGAGTTCTAATAATTGGATTACGATGTAAAGTATACTACGAGGTTCCTCGAAAATAGAACTATCCAATATTAAAAATCAGATTTCAATCGGATAAGTAGTTTTTAATTGTATGAGGAACTAACAGAGACAAAAAGTCCCTTAAACAACTTTTTTTTAATTTACAACCAAGTACAGGATTTTTGTCCCCTCTTCCTTTATTATAAATATAGAAGAAGATAGGAGAGAAGAAAGGTTTTCGACATTCCACCTCGTTAGGGGGGAAAAGGGGGTTAATTTTTTTTATGATTTTTTCATTCTTTTAGTCGATAGTCATGAAAATTATTATACTCATCGAGTAGGGGGCGGGAACATTCTAATTCTATCCCAATTTTATCCTAATTATGTTTTCTGTAGTACATTCGGGCAAACCCGCGGGCATAAGCTAGTTTATTATATATCTCCGCTTAGTAACAAAATAGTTTGTTTCTGAGTACAATCATTGAATAGATAGTTAGGTGCGTATGTACTTACCTATCTATGTACGTAGGTACTTACATATTTCATTTTAAATATAACGGCTACATATTATTGAGAATTATTGTTATGACTTTCGACAATCATTATACTTATTTCTTTGTTTGGGCTTAAAGCTTAAAGTTGAGATTTCTATTAATTTATTAACACCCGACGGTATATGAAAGTTTAATTTACCTAAGTAATAAAAATATCATATTTATGGTATTTATATTTTAACATGAAATTACATTTTAGTTTACCGATAATGTACTTAGTGATATGCGAGATTTAAATATAATCTGCACTTATGACGACGCGACGGGGTAGAATGTTCATGATAACTATCGCAGTTTGAAATAGCTGACGCAGGTATATCGTGACTGGCAGACTGCTCGACACGCACGGGTGGTGCAGTTACGTTTACAAACATCATGATCACTGTCTGACACTCTGCAGATATTGAAACCAAACACGGACTAACCTGTACCCTTACCATCGTGTAAATACCTGAATCTTACTTCTTACTTTAATATTATAAACGCGAAAGTTTGTATGTATGTAAATTTGTTACTCTTTCACGCAAAAACTAATGAATCGATTGCGATGAAACTTGGAATATACGTAGCTAGCTAGCTAGAGACCTTAAAATATCGGGTTGCGTAGCTGACAATTAGCGTACGGTGCGGCAGAAACAGACTAAACAGTCAACTTGTTACCCCTTTACTCATAAACGCTGGTTAACAGCTGCTTAACTATGTATCGTATGTCTTTTACTGTGACATGAAGTTGACAGACAGAGACAAACGTCACATAACTTCTAAGGGGGTTAAAGTTACAGTGTGTGTATGTATATTTACGTATCAACTCATGGCAAGGGTACGGATATTGAAACTAAACACGGACTAACCTGTGACAACGTTGTTATCTACGAGCATACGACCCAAGGGTTTACAACAATCTAGTTTGATTTAGTTTGCCACGAGCGCAGCCACTGTCTTATGAACTATTGCATAAATTGTGATAGGGATCCTAACACTGATTAAGGTGGCTATGGCTATTTATTTACGCCTACTTTGGTTTAGAGCACTTCTGTGGATCATACGACGTTATGTAGCTACTACACACCTTTGACTGAAAGTTTAGAAAACTAGAATTTTAAGAAACTTATTCAACAAAATCCTAACTTTATGGCGTTGCTTGGTTTAAAGTAAAACTTCCAGGCACTGACGAGGTTTCTAGTCTTTGGTTTCAGAGTTTGTTAACTTCAACGTATTTGCAAACATTTTTGACTTTTTTGAAATGTGCCTTAATTTAAAAATAATAAAGAATAATAGTTAATTCTGTCTGTGACAAAGTGGCGTTCAAGAACCAATTTTTTTTAATAATGACCTTGTAGAGTAGGGTTACCTCACCTCTTCCTATCTAGGATCTAGGCGTTTGCTCTGCGTGATTGCGGATAATCTTCTTGGTCCTTAGGAGGGTTTGGGCCAGGTAGACGGCCGACCGTAAACATATTGCCAAACTTATTTGCAGCAGGTACGGTCCATGATGAATTAGATACCTACTGAGCCGACTCCAAAAAAATTGATGTTAAAGAGGGATGGGACCGAAAACATCGCTCAGATGAGAATTTTCTACAGTTCACACTACAGAACTAGGTATTCTTTCTTGTATTATGGTAGCTCTCTAAGTACATATTCAGTGCAATTAATTAACATGATTTAATACCAGAACATTCTCCTGAAAGATAATGCACTTTGACCGGTCGTGTAGATATGAATTCGTTTAAACTAGATATAGTTAGTTTGGTTTCCCTAGTTGGTATTGAGTAAGATAAGGTTTCTATTGGACACGTGGATTTCATAAACGGTGAATGGACTTCAAAGCTTAAATACCTAGGTCTTTTACTATAGATAAGATTCAAAAGATTAGCTTAATCACTTAAAACATAATCAAGGACCAAGGCGGTCGAAAAAATATTAAACAAAAATATTCTTCTAGAAACATTTTAAAGGAAAAATAAATCTTCAATAATCCACTCGCGACGAGATTTGAACTAGCGTTTTTGCGTCAGTACCGCAGCGCCTTAACCAACTAGGCCACACGAGTCCTCATCTCGAGCGGCGAATTTAAGAGTATAAATGTTTCCCTGTCTACTATTTTTCGAGTAAGCACCATCTACAGGATCACTTTCCAGTGATTTACCTGTGGTAATGATTAACTTTACAGTTAAAACGTTTGCCAAGACATGTCGCTCTTTTTTCCTATTAAATATTTCGTAATTTGTTTTTATTGCTCAAGAGGCATATCTACTAGAAATATAAAAAAAAATCATCTTCAAAAATACACTCTCGACGAGATTTAAACTCGCGTCTCTGCGTCAGTACCGTAGCACATTAACCAACTCGACCATCAAAAGTATTATTGTTCTAAAGAGTTCAATTTATGTGATTTCAATATCTTACCGTTAGGTTTTTCAGTGTCTTAACATCATTGGTTTCGTATTTGAGAAGCGCAAACTGTTCATCAGTGAACCGCACGCCCTTTTCAATGTCCAGCTGCTTCTGCTCATCGAGGTCATCTTGACATTTCTTCAGAATCTGTTCCGGCGTCAGTTGTTCGCCTTCTTCTTCCATTGCTTCGTCTGCTGCCTCTTCATCTTGAGACTGTGTTTAGATTTGAAAAATGAATGTAACAACTTAAATATTAACTCGTTCTATACAATGTGTAACGAAGATACCCTTTTATGCCGAAAGGGGGTTATTCTAGATGTCCAGGCGAACAACTTTTGTTGTAGGATTTTTTTTTAAAGTTTTGAAGTTATGTTTCACTGAAAAAACAGCTGTTTTCGAAAATAAATGCAATCAAAGTTTTGATTGCAGTAAACCAAACTAAATTAACGAAAAACTTAAGATCAATGACTTCTAATTCTAATTCTATTCTATTTAAAACTTAAAAATTTAGATTAACATACTAAAAATAAGTTCGCCTTATAAGAAGCACCAGTTCGGCACGAAAAAATCTGAAGATTAGCAATGACGTCAAGAATTATCATAAGAAATACCTGATCAAACTTCTGTGATGCCTTCAGCTTTCTATAGTAAGCATCAGCTCGTTTCTTCGACGCTCGCGCCACCTCCCTGTTCACCATCCTCCAGAACACAAACACCGGGTGATGGAACAACTCTGGCGGACATTCTTTCAGTGGTGTCTTCCCTACTAGAATGAGTCGCTTCAGTCTCTCCATTTCATCCAGCTGTAGAAAACAAATTATATTTCGTAATTCGATTTTTAATGTTCTAGGCATTTCTACTAGAAATATTTTAAAGGAAAAATTCACTTGCGGCGCGGATTGAAGTTTGGGGTTTGCGAAATAGGAAGGTTTCATATTGTTATAATCATTTATTGTGTGTCGTGCTGTTGGTGTTCCTAAATAATAAATAAATATAATTAAATAAAAAACCCAGCGACACGAGTTCAAAGATTTTATTTTATTTATTTATATTAGCCTTGATCGTCCCACTGCTGGGCAAAGGGAGTTCAAAGATAGCTATCTATATTCCAAGTTTCACCACAATCGCTTCAGTAGCTCGCGTGATTGAATAACAAACAAAGTCACAACCTTTAAGCCTTATAACATAAGTAGGATTGCAAAGGCACATTGAAACAAAAGCTGATAGGGTGAGTTGCTTAAGCACCTATTAATATTTGATCGCCATTTTATTAGTCAAGTTTTATGTTGAGTCATTTATTATCTAATCCAGTGTTTCGATTCGCGATATCTGTCAGTTTAATATCGACATTTACCCTCTTCGAGTCATAAAATGTAAATGAAAGTTGGAGTTGATAAACAAAGCAGTTTCGGCACGAGTAGATACGTGACGGACAGCTAATTGGTTTCACGTCAAATATCGTCTAACAGTCTAGCGGCAGACACGAAACGAGTACAAAAGTTTTAAACAAGCGTTTAATGATACTAATTTTCCAGTTTTAATTACTGACGTTGTTTTTTTTTTAATATTTTCTGCATTGTTGCAATGTCGTTACTATATTTTATAGTCCTTTACAGATTTCTTCCTCATGTTTTATTATAGCTACTACTAGTAACTAGGTCTATCTTAAAAATAATAAAAACGTGGCGGTTAATATCGCAAAATGAGTTTCATTTCAATGGACCATTTCAATGGACGCGAAAACAGAAGAAAAAACTAAGATTTAATTTTCTGAATTTTAGTATATGTAAATAAATATTGCACTACATTGCTCACAGCGCAAACTAAGCACTAGGCTTGTACTATGTTTTTTTTTGTAAATACATACATATTATACACGTAGTAGTATTCATCATATTTCTTAGCTAACTCATGTAGTCCCATACAAATCTGCTGAATTGTAATATCTTCCTTACATGCATATAAATAAATGTCATGCAAAGAGTAAAATAACCCTGCGGGGCCAATCCAGGGGCGCTTCAAAAGTAGGGGCGCATCTCACTTGGGTGATTTTATTCTCATGCATAGCACACGTAAGTTTTGAGTGTAAATCGTCAAGATGCGGCCCCACGTTTTGAGTGGAGTGAATCCCTATTTCGCGTGGTCACGGCATCACGGCTGGACCGATTTCGCTAATTCTTTTTTGTTGTGTTTACTACTGTGAATATAAACAGCGATATTCCTGCAGGATCGGGACTCACGCGGGTGAAACCGCGGGGCGCAGCAGTTACTTAGAATCGCAGCACTCCGCCAAGTTTCACCCGCGTACTTTCCCGTCCCGTGGAAAACCGGAATATGTTCTTATGTGTTAATCCAGACACAAACATCACATTTATATTATTACTTGAAAAACTATACTATGATATATTTGTCTGTTTGTAACGAATAAGCACCTATCCTATATACTAATATTATAAAGCTTAAAGTTTGTGAGTATTTGTATGTACGTGTGTATGTGTGTTTGTTACTCAATCATGTAAAAAACCGCTGAACCGATTGCGATGAAACTTGGAATATAGGTAGCTGGATATTAGGAATAACACATAGGCTACTTTTTATCCCGATATTCCCGCGGGAAAGGGGCTTACGCGGGTGAAACCGCGGGACGCAGCTAGTTTAATATATGTTTGACTGTAAATAATACTCACAACTCTAGTAGATATCCTCTTATTGAGGTTTTCCTCGTTGACGGCGCGGATCCGGTCTTCGAGTTCTGTCATGTAAGACTTGTCCGTGAGTCGCACCAAGTTAGACCCCATATGTTTCTCGAGGCGAGCGCGGACGTGCGGGTGCGCGAAGCTAGAACAAGGAATATAAAACGCAAGTTAAAAAAACTCGGAATAAAAATCTTATTGAAAACTAGCTGCGCCCCGCGGTTTCACCCGCGGAAGTAAAAGACACGTTATCACAGGCGCGGGCGGCCGAGCGGTTGCACTTTTTCGTTCATTACTCGGGTGCTACTAATTGGATTTCGATGCAAAGTATACCACGACGTTCCTCGAAAATAGAAGTATCCAATATTGAAAAACCAGATTTCGATCGGATTAGTAGTTTTTAATTGTATAAGGAACAGACAGAGAAACAGACAAACAAGCATGAATTTTAAAAAATTATAAAATTTTGTTCTACTACTTATCCTAAGTCCCCTAGACCACTTTTTTTATATTTTACTCCCAAGTACAGACTTTTTGTCCTGTCTCCCTTTATTATAAGTAGTACAGATTAATATAGTTTTAAAATAAACGATCAGAAAGCGACATTGATCTCAACCAGGAGGGTTACCGCGGATCTATCGGCATCGAAATCCGCAATTGAGGAATGCTCTGCGAGCGATATTTATTGCAATTAACTGCCTCAGATTGAAGTCGATGCCGTCGATTTGAACTGTCATTTCAACCGGCAGCTCAAGAGACCTCGATTACAAAATTTGATGACCTCTGTGGCGCGTCGGGCGAACGCTTGGCTGTAATACAGAAGGTTGCGGGTTCGATTCCAGCTGGGTGCAAATATTTATGCTTAAAAATAAATATTGGTTATAATATAATATTATATTAAAATAAAATAAATATCTGGGCTGGGTGTATTTCTATGTATAATATGTATGTATTTACAAAAGAAAAATAAATATAAGTAGTATATCCGTTGTCTAGTCACCGTAACACAAGCTTAGCAGCTTACCATGGGGCTCGATGGCGCTGTGTGTTCGTCACAGGATTTATTTATTTATTTTTAAATAATGATAGTTCAAATCGACGGCGTCGGCTTAAAATGCATGCAAATTAACGTCGCGCGGGTTGCACTGCTGATGCTGATTTTGTACCTACCAAGATATGACATTAGGTTAGGAATTAGACATTAGGACAATGAGTTTATTAAAGTTATAGAGACGCCATTGCAGAACAAATCATTATTGAAAAGCAGCACACAGTATGCTATACAACCTCATTATTTATATTCATTTACAAATTTAAAGAAGAAATAGACGAAACTATTGTTATCTCTTTCTAAAACAAGACTCAATGCTAATTGCATGACGTAAGAAAGAGATGTCATAATATTATTATTAAAGCGTTTAGGAGAGAATGATAAAACGTCAAAGTCAAAAATTTCGTTGAGTTTCTGGAAAAAAACTTTTAAAAAATAAACTAAAATAAAAATACAGCTTTACTTACGTGTAAAATAAAATATTTTTATCAGTTTTTGATGTATAATTCGTGCATCGCTTATATACGCACGAAGGCATTGTTGTCTGTGAATAATGTTGTGAAAGTGAACTAAATGTACTGTGTGATAGATAACAAGCGGGTGATCGTGACGTGAGCTGGGATGGAACTAAGACTTCTCTGGCTAGTTAGCTTGGATTTGTGTTGCCAAGAAATTTGCCCTATTACGTATCTAGAAGTTTTTACATATCTCTGCATTAAGATAAGGAAAACAGACAGCAGTAACACTACAACAGACAATGATACGTGGCAATCGTCATTCATCGACTGCATCGTAGCGCTCGCAGGAATGCCAATTTCATTTTTACCGTAAACGTGATACCAGCAGTGTAGTATCAGTTTTAATATTTAATTCGCGTAAAAGGAACCTGAAGTTTGAGACGTTTCGTAAAGTTTGGCTGTGATGTAAGACGGTCTGTCTGTATCCACCTATTTACTTGTATTTTACTTGTACTGATATTCTATTCAAATGGAAATTCAATCCAATTCCAATTGCCTAGCCTATAGAAAACTCAATTCTTATGTGTCACAGTAAAAAAATACTATTTCCTTCAAGTTTGTACCTTTGCACCGGAATACCTAAGCATCGCATTTGTGTATTGTGTATCCAGATAATGAAACACAATATTTACCGGGTTTTACTCGCGTTTTATTTATGGATGGCATTGTTACAATGTACCGAACTTTCGCTAACTTTACTGATAGCTTTTTCAAGGTTTTTCAAGCTAACTGTAAAGTTAGCGTAAGCTCGGTACTATTCTATTAATGTCATTTATAAATAAAACGCGAGCGGTAAATATTGTGTTACATTGTACAAAATCGAGAATTTCTAAGACAATACTGTGTATTCAGATTCTAGAGATATGATATAATAACATGAAAGTAGTTGTTGAGTTAGATATAGAAGAAAGTTCAAGGGTATGCAAGTGATGGTTTGCAAACATTTAGTGATATTCGAAGTATAGTTAACAACTGCTGAGTAAATGCTTTATATTACGAAACTTCCAGTAACTGATGCGAGACTGTATTTGTGAAACCCTTTAGTGGATGAGACTAGTTTCGTAATGTAAATTAGTTTTTACCACAGAAACAGTGGCACCAGCATCATAGTTAACAATAGCTGAAAAAATGCGTCCAGCTACAGTTTTATAGTGCCTACTATGAATATGATTTTTTTGGGTTATTCATTAACTAGCTGCGCCCCGCGGTTTCACCCGCGCAAGTCGCGATCCCACGTTGTTCGAACACCTACCTGCCGCAATGCAAAAATCCATACTTTAACGGTCGCCCATTGAAGTAATGTTGAAGCCAGGCGCGGCAACGTCCTCAGTACTTCCCTGGTCGTCCGTTTAAGTGTGGATTTTTGCACTGCAATAGGTAGGTGAAGTAAGGTAAAGCTTGTATGTCAGTATCCTGCAGGATTTTTAGGATCAAAAGTAACCTATGTTACTTTCCATCATTTAAAGTATCTCTATGCAAATTTTCATCCAATAAATAGTTATCACTCGCGTAAGTCCCGATCCCGCGGAATTTTCGGGATCAAAAGTATCCTATGTTACTCTCCATCATTTAAACTATCCCTATGCAAATTTTTATCCAAATCGGTCAAGCCGTTTGACCGTGAAGAGGGAACAAGCAAACAAACAAACAAACAGACTTTCGGATTTATAATATTAATAGTAAGATGTAAGTTTATTGCTTCTTCACGCACAAACTACAGAAATTGGCTCGGTTGTGCAATGGCGATATGAAACTTTGGTATGATTTAAAATGTTAAGAATATCGATAGATTCTCGATTTTCCTAACATTTTATACAATTTAAACACATAATAAAACATAGTCAGACGGAAGCAAACATTTTAAGTGGAAATAAAATGAGTTTTAAGTAACATATTACAATACCAAGTATTGCATTGAAAATACCTAAACAACACAAATTCAGAAATTACACAACCCAAACAATGCTCGAATTGCGATGATTTGCATGATAAGATGGAAATGTGAAAGCGATTGCATTCATTTAGGTAAATAAGCCTCTAAGTTTATGCACAATCAACAAGTATCTAGTATATTTTTGTCAAGAGTTTACTAAAGCCTAATTAGACAAGGCATGTAACTTACCACTGCCGCGAGGAGCCATTAGAACGCTTTTGTCTATTCGTTTTGAACAAGAATTTTGACACGTTGGCGAAGGCGAGCGAAGCGCTTCGTCAGACAGACAGTTCTCAGGGTAAAGTTTTAGTGGGTTTGACGCTAGGTGCTCGTGTTATAGTTGAGACCTTTATCGCCGCGTGCCATGGCCTGGCACGGTATGGCACGACCCCACCGACACCACATATTCCTATAACTTACTTCTAAAGAACATTACACATTTGACCTACACAATTTCACAATATGTCGAATAATTCTGTATAAACTGACCTCATTTTCTGAGATGTAACAGTTTATTACTACGTGTATTAGCACCTGCTTAACGTAAAAATTGCTTAAAATAGCAATTGAAATTCAGAAACATTTCAATGATTTCAATAGAGAATAGGGAAGGAAAGACTTAGAATGATTGGAAATATCACCAGATTGGAACTCTGTTTCTATAAAACATTTAAACAAGTCTGAAATAGAAAGCTGCAAGCTTGCAGATGCTAAACACTGTCAGTTAATTATGCATACAACTTATTTTGTTTCTGTTTCGATTATTTTAATCATTTATAAGACAAATGCATTACGAGGGCCAACGGGTGCGCATTTTACCTTTAAAACATACAGGTTCAAACATTAAAAAAGATAAACGCGTTAATTGTGTGCACGCAACTTAATTTTGCGTGTCTACGATTATTTTTCGTGAATGTCATATATGTCTCCAGTACGAATTCGGCAAAAATATTACCCTTCAGTGCAATAGGATGCAGTAATATTTCATTTCTAATAAGGTCAATAAATTACTAACAAATACTATTGTTTTCTTATTTATCAGGAAAGAATGAAATAAGAGGAAAAACGACGGAAATACTACTAGTTTATTTTTATTGCCTTGTTTGTGTAATGTGACACCATGAAAGGGTGTAAATCACAGAACACAAATTGGGGGAGCCTAGTGGAGTGCTAATATTGTATCAAGCATTATGAATCTCATAGACATTCCTATCCACTAACATTTTTATATAATTAACCTACTCTACAAAAACATAGTCGCGAAATTTATTTTCTTTAAAGAGGCAGAAGCCGTTAACATACCAAACCGCTGCCCTTAACTATCCGCCCGCAAGCTTTTTCTTTCGAAACAGTCGTATAATTTTATTTTACAGAGCACTTGAAAACTTTAGAGACGTAGGTAGTCGTAAAACCGATGTACTGCTCTAAAACTTTTACAAGCTCTATGTTCCTGCAAACACAAAGCTTTAGGCGTGTTTGCTATCAACTATATCACACCGCAAGGTCGACTCAAAAACGTTATAAATTACAAAATATTTCATTTTTTTAAGAACTGTTAACAACAACTTAAAATAGTTAATAAAAACTCTAAATTTATTACCATCTACTAGAAAAGATTAACATAAAAGTTTAATAGGCTTTTGAACAGTTTTTAAGTAAGTAATTTTATCAATTTTTGTTTCTGTCTGTCAACTTTGAAAGTTTTTGTCACGTTTAAAAGGAAAGCATGTCTCACTGCTCCACCCTTACACCGTGTTTATTAAGTCTAAGCAGAAGAAAAATATTGTTTGTTGCGAAGCATATTCTGCATCAGCCACAAGTTTGGCGAATGTGAAATTCAAATACATGTTTTATTGAACCTTCTTCTAAGGTCTGCAAATAACAGAATCACGATTCATTAAGTTTTGTTCGATACTTTTTTACTTTGAAAATTGTGCTGTATTTTCTATATTTTACTCTTTTCTTCTCTATTATACTATATATCGAAACAATTTTTTATTTAATACAAAGGAAATAATCAATACTTTAAACTGCTTATGTGATGATTTTTAATATTGCTTAATTTCCGTAAAATTATTGAAAAATGATTTGAGACTTACGCCTTTTCAGTTTCGTGTTAAAAGCATGAAAACCTTCAATCTAAAATCAACTGTATTACAACGCATCTAAGTAGACGTTGCGCCAACCTCAGTCCGCCGTCTGGCGCCGTCGAAGGTGGACCTATGTCAGTTTTCGCTCCCAAATAATTACGTAATCTATTTTAATTATATTTCGTATAGATTCGAACTTTTTACATTTTTTCCGGCCAATATGAAAATAATTGTTATGTTATGACAGTCATGTCAAATCATACCTACTGTCATAAAACTGTCTAGCATTGTTGTGATTGTTGGTAAAACGTAGTGATTATTTATCTTTGATATTTGATTGTTGTTGTACTAAAAAAAGAAAGACTTAATAATTACACAAGAAATAAATACTACAAAGATAATAAAAAATATAAATAATCTAAGGTGAATGACCATTGAGTCCAAAAATGCCCATCACACTGGTGGCATTACCCCGTTGAATCGCCAACGATACTATTTGTACTTAGTGTTGCAATCAGAGTAACTGTATTTACTAGCAATTTGCAATAAAAAAAGCTTTTTCCAAATGAAAGCTTGCTAAAACATCAAAAAGAAATCTAAATATCGTAAGAGAGGCGAAAAAATAAATCTATTTACCTTTTCCATTGTCAAAATGAAAATTGAGATAGGTACTTACCTACAAGGATTTTGCGGAATTAATATAATAAGTATCTACACTTCATCAAGGTAATGCAAGCTAATAATCGACCATTACAAATGAGAAAGTAACTCTACCAGGCTGTGGTTCATTTTCTCGCCCAAGCCGCTAAACCGATTTTGATAAATTTCGATTCAAAGATAGATGGTACTTTGGCGAAGGTTACTTTTGAAATTGATATTCCCGCGGGTTCGGGACTTACACGTGTAAATTATCTATTATATTATATTATATTTTATATTTTATTTTCTATTATCTATACTTCTGTAATCTATCTATATCTATAAAACTCTTTGTCCTGACTGACTTACTCACTGACTGAACCGCTGGTAGAGAGAGATGAAATTTGGAAGGTGTGTTCTTTGTGATCTAGGCATCTGATAATAATATTATTACAAGTGATTCAACGAACAGTGGACCTCGTGGGAACTAATTATTGAAAGGGCTCTTTATATCATCATAATAGAGCAGAAAAATCGGATCACATAATGTTTAGATATCTAGTACATCCTTTTGTGGGGGAATTACCCCAAAAATTAAAATCCCCCACAACAAATAAAATCTATTTACTCATAGAACTTGTATACCTTTCAAGTTTCATTAAAATCGGATCTCATAGTGCGGAGATAGCTGTTACCGCTTTTAGTGGGAGAATCACCCCACCAATCAAAAAACCCCCACGACAAAAATAGTAAGTTTACACATCTACGGCTCAACAAAGTAATTTTACACACCTACTGCTCTACAAAGTAATTTTATTTGACCACTAGCTGCGCCCCGCGGTTTCACTCGCGGAAGTGAACGCGTTATCACGGGCGCGGGCGGCCAAGCGGTTGCACTTTTTCGTTCATACTCGGATTCTACTAATTGGATGTCGATGCAAAGTATACCACGACCTTCCTCGAAAATTGAACTATCCAATATTGAAAACCAGATTTCAATCGGATCAGTAGTTTTTAATTGTATAAGAAACAAAGAAACAAACAGACAGAAATGAATTTTAAAAATTATATAATTTTGTTCTATTATTTTTCCTAAGTCCACTAGACCACTTTTTTTTTTAATTACTTCCAAGTACAGACTTTTTGTTCTCTCTTTCTTTATTATAAGTATAGATAGATATAGATAAGAAAAGGTCAACGTAAAGCGAGCCTTTATTCCCTAGGTGCATAAAGTGCCATTATACACCTAAGTAGGGCATAATAGTAGTATATGCACCGAGGTACTAAAGCCCTGTCTTATATAGCGGGCGTCATGTTGAATCCAAAGCGTACGTATCTTGAGCGAAGCGAAGGAGTAATGTACCTAGAGTCCTGAGTGAAGCGTGGGATTCAAGCGCCCAAGATAAAGACAGGCTTTATTACCGAGGTGAATATTCTACTTTACACATCTACTGCGAGACAATAAAGAGGCTACAAAAATAAGAATTTAATTAACAACAAAATAATAGATTAATGCTACGTGTATGAAATATATTTACAGCTCTATTTTAGCAATATTTTAAAGGACAAATTTATCTTCAAAAATTCACTCGCGACGAGATTTGAACTCGCGTCTCTACGTGAGTGAATTTTTGAAGATAAATTTTCCCTTTAAAATATTTCTAGTAGATATGCCTTGTGCAATAAAAACAAATTATGAAATAGCTCTATATTAATTAAATTTAACAATGATACATCAAAATGACAAAACCAAGCATCGGCTTTAGTCGATGAAATAAGTTGGGGCTTTATATTAACTAAAACTTTTTGCCTTACCCTTCCGTCGAAATAAAAATAGAAGAATAATAGCCCAGTTTTTATTTTTTTATGTGTTATGTCTAGGTGGCCAGTTCCAAGTGGACGTATGCTACCTGAACCTTAGTTCTAAATTTAAATTACTTTATGCCCTAGGTGTATAATATCGCTTTACGCTGACCTTTTTGGTCAAATAAAGTAACTTTGTTGAGCAGTTATAGGTGTGTAAAGTAATTTAAATTTGGAACTAAGGTTCTGGTAGCATACGGCCATTTTGAACTGGCCACCTAGACAAAACACATAAAAAAATAAAAACTGGGCTATTTTTCTTCTATTTTATTTCGACGGAAGGGTAAGGCAAAAGTTTTAGTTAATATAAAGTAAAGTAGAGTATTCACCTCGGTAATTAAGCCTTTATCTTGAAAAAGATAAAGACAGGCTTAATTAATTAATAATTGCGCTTGATTCCCACGCTTCACTCAGGACTCTAGGTACATAACTCCTTCGCTTCGCTCAGAAGTAAGTTTTTGAAACCCTCGCTGCGCTTGGGAGTTAACTCTAGAGTCTTTCGTATGCTTTGGATTCAATATGACGCCCGGTATATAAGACAGGGCTTTAGTACCTCGGTGCATAAACTTATATTATTTGACCAAAGAGGTCAACGTAAAACGAGTAATGACTCGCTAAATATCTAATGTGATATCTGGGAAGTAAAATGCGCGTTTAAGCCCTAGGGAATAAAGTAATTTAAATTTGGAACATTAACATTTGCTTGTATTACAGGTATTTAATAATAAAAATCAGACTGGTACATTCAGGCTCTGGGCCAAATGCACATTGCAAACAAAAATAATTGTCTTTTGGCCGCATGGTAAGGTGATAATAAAATGAAAATAGAAATACCGGAAAAAGACGATCAATTTTGGAAAAAAGAGATGGAACCGAAGTTAACAAGTTTTTACATGGAATGCTTACTGCCTGAGTTGATAGATCCACGCCATCCCAGAAAAAGAACAATTCTCGATCCAGATTACATAACCGTCAAAAAGAGTGTTTGTCAAACCTCTTAATCTGAAATTCCATCGAAAAAACGACTACTTCCGCCTATTGAAAACCATTCAATAATTGTTACACCACCAGTTCAACGTAGGAAATTGGAATTTCATGAAATGTAAATACTTAATTATTTGTAAATAAAAAGGAGTCAGTTTTGTTTACAAATGAAACTTTTAATGCAAGAGTAAATAGTAATAATATTAAAAACCTATTTGTGAAAACTGTAAAATGAAAAAAATAAGAATAACTCCATAGTTTTTCTGTTCGTTGCGCTGATATTTTTGTATCACAACATTTTTGATGAAGTTGCAACAAAACCAATTTTTCATCTCTCCCGTTCGGAAAGTTTAATTTTCATGGGTAGATATCCGGGTTGAAAGTAGCTCATTTCATCCCTAGGGTGGAAATATAAAAATATTTTTTAATTATTGCAACTATTTGACAAATTTTAAGGGGTATTTAAATAATTAAGTAGCTCTCAAATTTTGAAAGGCCTCAAATTTAAAGTAGATTTAAAATTGATTAAAATTTGAGGCCACTTAAAATTTGAGGGAAACTTAAATTATTAAGTAGCTTTTAAATTTTGAATGCCTCAAATTTGAATTGGATTTAAAACTGATTAAAATTTGAGGCCACTTAAGACTTGAGGGCTACTTAAATAATAAAGTAGCTCTCAAATTATAAATATGAGGCGCCTTCTATTTTCTCATAGAGGGTAATAAAAAGTAGAGTGTATCACACTACTCTAGAATCCCTCACTTCGCTCTGGATTCAAAAAACCACCCTCACCGTAAAAATATTATTTTGCTTCATTGTAATACAATCTACTAACTATTCTCAGTGGGCGATGAATATTTTTCATTCGAAAATAGTATTCGCTCCCGAGGTAGACATTCTAGTATTACGGTATGAATCGCGTTTGTTGCCTCAGATGAGGGAGGCCGGAAGGGCTCCGAAACGTCGGGCTTGTATTATAAAGCCAACAAAACAAACGCGATTCAAACCGAAACACAGTTTCAGCACGCTAGCTAATTGGAAAGTGTATCAAATTGAATTTGCAAGATTCCGCCCGGACTCCGGACAGACAAACTAACAAGAAAAGTGAGAATGGCACGACAATGGTCAAGTCTGTAATAAGTCAAATAGGTAATTGGTCAAGTCCACTATCGACAAGTTATGAATTTTTCCAAACATGCCATTAGCCTGGTCCACACTGTACGATCCACATGCTCCAGAATCTTTTATCCTATTTTCTCCCTCTCCGCTGCTTGAGCGCGAATAAGATAAAATATTCTTTAGCGCGGGGATCGTCCGGTGTGGATGCGGCCGATTATTCCCAGCTGTCCCCTCTAGCCCTGTCCCCGGGGTGACAATTCGTGGCGACTGTCCCCTTTGAAAGCTGGCTAAAGGGGACAAATGGAATTATGTTTCTCAGTTGTCACGGTGGGGGGGGGACAGATGGGAATCTGTTCTCCCATTTCTACCCCGCATGTGTGTGTTATAATAAAACTAGCTGCGCCCCGCGGTTTCACCCGTGTTCGTAATAAGTACCCTAATGTACCATTATTATTTTAATGAACTTTATAAACGCATACCACTTGCATTCATAGTACAAAATATTACTATGAATGCAAGTCGTAAGGGGTTCGTCGGTTAGGGGTGAAGTTTGTAATGAAGATGTCGAGAAGCTCTATAACTTATGCTAAGAAACTAGTGGTCTAGTGTCAATAGTTTCCGAGATATTGACGGCTCAAGTTTGACAGCTGTCAACCAAACTGATGATCTCGAGGAGCTATATAACTTAGGCTGAGAAACTAGTGGTCTAGTGTCAATAGTTTCGGAGTTAGGTTAGATCGTTTTTTGTTTTTACTTCGATCGTCTTTTGTTTTCCACTAATCTCTTCTATTAACTTTTTTTTTCCAAAAATTTACAGTCTTTTTAGTATCTTCTTAGTGGGACTACTTCACCTCTAGAGTATATTAATATGTATGTAGTCGACTCGTCCCAATGTCTAAACTACCGTCCCTGGTCCCAGTTTCGAAGGGGACGACTTCACCCCTAATCCAAAATATTGCTATAAATGCAAGTCGTATGCGTTTATAAAGTTCATTAAAATAATAATGGTACATTAGGGTACTTATTACGAACACGGATGAAACCGCTGGGCGCAGCTAGTTCTATTATAACACCAACATGCGGGGTAGAAATGGGAGAACAGATTCCCATCTGTTCCCCCCGCCCGCCGTGACAACTGAGAAACATAATTCCCATTTGTCCCCTTTAGCCAGCTTTCAAAGGGACAGTCGCCACGAATTGTCGCCCCGGGGACAACTGGGGAAAAATTCCTAGTTGTCCCTCCGGGGAACAGGGCTAGAGGGGACAACTAGGAATAATCGGACTATACAAGTTTTGAAGATACAAAACAAACAACTTGCAAATTATTAAATAAATATTATTGCACGACATATACAGACAGCGCAATCTAGCTCCAAACTAAGCACTGGGCTTGTACTAGGGGTATTAGACCACGAATATAATACATATTATACCTCATTTTTTTTTGTAAATACATACATATTATACATAGAAAGACACCCAGATCAGATACAAATATTTATTTTTAAGCATAAATATTTGCACCCGACGGGAATCGAATCCGCAGCCTTCCGTATTGCAGCCAGGCCCGCTAGGAGTAATAGTGTTCCGTGAGCCAGGCGGTCGCCCGACGCACCAATGAGGTCGTATTATAAAATACTTGACACTGGCTACTTTCCAAACGACCATAATCGGTTTACAACCTATGAAAAAATAAATAACAGTTTTGATTTCGCGCGCTTGGGCGCTAGATCAAAAAAGTTGCGATGTTCGAAAGTGCATACGTGTGCGTGTGACTCGTGGATGTAGGGGTAAGTGGGCGGGCCGTTCATGACATATTTTTTATTGGAGCTTCGTCTTAATAAGGCTAAAAATGATTTAAGTAATTACTAAAGATTTATTAGTTTGTTTGTTTGTAACGAACAGGCTCCGAAACTACTGGACCGATTTTAAAACTTCTTTCATCAATAGAAAGCTAGGAATATAGACTGCTTTTGTCCCGATATTCCCATGGCAACGGGAGTAAGACCGCGGGACAAAGTATCTAATATACACGACTCTACAGATTTCAGTAAATGGGACCAATCCTTCGGCCACACGTAACCCTCATTGTACGCATAGTATTTTTTACATCATTGCCAGATTAATATTAAAACTCAAAAAAATAGGTCAAACCTTAATAAGTAATCCAAAGTAAATTGTGAAGTTAAGGTAGGTACCTATCATAAATAAAAATAAAAATGAGTTTAATTTTAATCCAACATTGCGAAAACAGAATAAAAATATTTGTACTACTTAATTTAGACTGAGAACTCCAAACTATTCAATTTGATAAAAAAAAACTGCCATTTTGCTCTTCCGCTGCAAACATTTTAGGAGGTTTACATCTAAAATTTAAAAACGTCAACTTAGTTTTAGTTTATTCAGCGTAACAACACCCGTCCTTACTCAACCTATCTATATATGTTATAGCGTCTCCACCGACCAACCTTTCGGCATAGAAGCAGGGGCCGCTGTACCCGAGCGAACACCCCTAAGGGCGACGTCAGGGATCGAGTTTAAGACGGATCTAGTCCCCAATGCTAGACTGGTCTGCGTAACAAGAGGATAGGTAGCTTTTTAGAATTTCTAAAACTAAAATTTAAAAATTAGGTTTAGTTTAGGTTAGGTAGGTGAACAACAGAATTGCGGACATTGTTTCAATAGTAGATTCTCTGTAAAAGTACGCGAAAACCGAGAACATAATGTTTTAAAGTAAAGGCAAATCATGTTAAGAGTAGTTACTTCAAACTAATAAAGGGGTGATATATGTATACGTGCGAGTAAGTAGGTACGCGGACTGGTAAATATAATGACCTTTTATTGAGATACAACTGATTTTCGAGTACGTAAACATAACCTCAAAATAAAAAAAAACTTGAATTTCCAAAAGTCATTGTACAAAAGATAGTCGTCTACAACACAATACATAATTTAACAACCTTTTGGCGTAGATTACGAGTAGGTATTCACGTACTGTATAAAATCTGTGATAATCAATCTCTATCACATTCCTTAACATATTATGCATATTCTCTAATATTACATTTTCTAGTCTAGAGCTTCCAATTTGCCAATTTTACTTAGGGTGTATTCGAGTAACTCTGAATGAAAAAAGTGGGCTAAATTCACTAAATCGCTAAACCCCAGAGTAATATAAAAACGGTTTTGAATTGACGACATTAAATTAGTATATCATATTTACCAGACTACACCTAAACATGTTTTGTTTAGCTAGACATATATACTATATCCATTTGTGGGTTTGAATTTAGGCAAAGAAAACTGCGGGTTATAAGCTACTGCCGTTAATGTATTTAATTAATATTTGTATGAAGTCGAAATATGTACCATGTAAATCGTCAAAAAATAAATTTCAATTAATAAATGTCTGAAAGACGATAGCACGGTATTAGATGTAAAACAGTCATTGACGACAAACAACGCTGCTTGTTAGTGATGATTAGGTATGTCTTATCGCTAAATTGGGAAGTCAAATAAATATAGGTAACATCTAGTTAATGGAATGAAATGGTAAACCTTTACAAATTGATTACGTGTTTTTGTTAACAAACTGTGACAATATGGTAATTGTAAATTGTTATAGTACATTGACTTCTATGTATATTAATCAAAGCTTTTTAATTTGTAATTGCACCATTATTAGTGCAGGTACTTTCCAACTACCAAAGTACCTGCACTTAATATTTTCAATATATTTCAGCAATATTATTACCAGATTTTTTTCAATGCTTAACGTTTACAGACATTTATTTTACAGATACCTCCTAAAATGAAGGTTTTAGTAGAGTTCTTAGCCTTTCTTTAATTACTTAGTTCAATCAATTTGTTTGTTTGTAAATTATCCTTGTTTGTCATTGGCTATAAATAGGTACGTAAAAGATACAACACAAATAATAATCATGTGACCGGATATTTTGCTGATATCATAAAGCAGTCCATCAAACGAGAGCGAATCGGCACGCGCCGTTTATCGCTCGAGACAATGTAATGAAAATTCTTGATATCACCCAATTAGGGACGAAATTCTTGGAAGTGTTTGTTTAGTTGACAGCTTTTAGTCAAGCTTCGCTATTCCGTGCTACTATCACCTCCATTGTGGTCTGATGGACAGTTCGCGTATTAAAATTATCTAAAATTAAATTTTATTGTCATTGCAATCAACCTTAAATTTCAAAGAGATTTATCGATAAAAAATCAAATAGTATTTAACATTTATCGATAACAAATCTTTCAGGAATCCCCATTATCCAAACAATATTTTGCTCCAATAAAGTTTCGACTGAAGTAAAATTGCAAGTAATAACATAGTAGGAAAACTGCAAATTAGATAAATTGAGGTTATAGTTTCGTTTTGAGCGTATTGTTTGCAATTGAAATGACGTGGAAATGACAGTTTGGACAATTCTAATACAGAATTACCCCCTGAGTACGAAACATTTCTATGATATGGTAAGGCAAACAAAATGCCTACTATTTGTTTAACATACATGTCGAGGGATGATTCAGCGCCCGTAAAATGTGTGTGAAAAATTCAATGAAAATCGTGTAAAGTTTACGTTAGCAAATTCACACGTGATGATGTATTTAGTTTCGGTTTCGTCAATTTATCTGAAACCATTCATTAGTCGCTCAGTACGAAAGCGCTTTCGATTTACGAGAATGTAAGTAGGTATTTATAAATAGCGGGGCACTGACTTCCCGGATGACTAATGATAAACGCAGTAATGACTAAATTTTCTTTTGTACTTTCAAAGGACATACTTATGAAATTGGACTGTAATTTGTAATTTTTTTTACAAAAAAGTCATCATCATCTGAGCGGTGTTCCCGATTACATTTCTTTGGGAGGCCGGAGTCCGCTTTCTTGCTTTTGCGTCTCCACTTCGCAGGGAAACAATACGCAACATTAAGCCGCTTAGTCAATTATCTTGACTTTTTTTGTAAAAATGATAGACGAGCGTTGACTACAATCCCACTTGCTGATATGACGATAATGATCTAAAATGTCTACAAAAAGGAAAACGCACATCTACAAAAAGAAAAACGCCAGTGGAACAAGAATAATAGTTTAAGACACTGACTGAACATCAGGTCCCCAGTTTTTATTATTTATGAATACATCGTCTAACAGAAACTTGTGGAATCAAATAGATTTTTTGGTTTTTATCGCGATTCTTTTATTATAAATTAAGCATTTTCCAACCTCCTCTGTCCTGTTCACAGGTAGACTGAAACTTGTGTTTTAAACATAAGGTAAGTAGATACAACTTTAGTCGTGGAAGCTGGGGCCGATCACTAATGCCTCGATGGTGTGGAAAGCGACATCAATGCAATAGGTGTGAAGAGTTGGAAGGCCAAGGCCAAAAACTGACCCAACTGTAAAATAATACTGGACCCTACCGCGTAACACCCGTTGAGTTCAACTCGACATAAGTTTTGGGTATTCCCAAAACTTATGTCGAGTTGAACTCATATCCCGTTATCGACAGCATCGTATTCTGCTGCTGTCGATAACGGGATAACTCGACGGGAGTTACCTTCGCGGTAGGGGGGCAGGCCAAGGCCCCGCGACTGTAGCGCCTTAGATGATATACATCTTTGCTTAGAGATGGTAGATGTACGGAATCTATATTTTTTCTCCTGAATTGATCTACTAGATATTATTATACGTGACATCTTCCAATAACTTTTTAAAAACAAACTGAAATCCGGAACTCTTTTAAATGAATGACGTGGGTAAGTATAGTAAAATATGATAATAAGTAAGTACCCTAATATAAACTATTGGCAATTATTTAGAAGAATTTTAAGTTGATAACGAAGTAAAATAGTTATCAAATTTTTCGGGTCACTCAACTTGGATAACAAACACGCGTTTTGAATAAAGTCACATGACAAATATATATATGTTTATACGAATTGTATTATGCATTGATAATTAAAGTGATTTTGGGTATTTTAATCTACAAACGTAATGTTTTCGTATAATGTACTTATTATACGTTATCGCCTATTCCTTATACCACTACAAACTCTAAATAACAACGGAGATCTTTATAATGAGCTGTAGATAAAGATGTGTAGTATATTATTTACTAATTTTATTTATTATACTATTTATTTAAAGCTTCTGAAGCTAAAGTTTAAACTTCCACAATTAAAGACATGAATGCTCTAAAGAACAGTTTTAAGTATTTTTTGTAACTTTTATAAATATCTATTATTAATGTAAAGTTTGAAACACAAGTAAATACTTTGCAATATAATAATGTAGGTTACATTAAGTATGAGTAATAAATAATGTAATCTAACCTTAGAGTATACAAGCTATAGAGCGCGCCTATGGGTATTTGCCTGCTACGCAAAGTGTAAGCAGATGCTCTATACATAGATATTCAGATTTTGGGGTTAAATAGTGATCCACGAATCATTTTTACACCGCCGCACTATATAATCATTATAAACATTTCACCATAATTATTACTAGAATCAGAAAAAGTCAATACGCGTAACCCTAGGTGACTGATGACATCGTTTTTGCCATTTTTCGACTGTTAATACTGCTTACAGTTCATACTCGCATACCAGCACTCTATAGCTTGCTTATGTATATTCAAAGAATCTAACCCTATTAGTCATAGGGCTTACCACGGCCCAAAGTCATGGGATATTCGATAATCTGAAGTATTGCCCTACAGTGGAAAAAATCAACGGGCTAACAAAAGTTACAAAAAATAAAAAATATATTAGATTAATCTACGTCTTGGCAAAATTTGGCTCACCCGCTCTTGAGAAAATGACAGATAGGCAAACGGATGAGCGAGTGACCCAAATTTTTACCCGTTGCGGGTTCCTTTTAAGGGTTTCTATATTTTACCCATTGAGGTACGGAGCCCCAAACATTACATAATCTAAATCTGTATCGTAAATGCGTATAAGAGCAAACTCTAAGAAGTGATAACGGCTCTGGCACGAGCTTGCAGCAAAATATTTATGTTAAAACGATTAGATGGGAGTGTGAATGACGCAAAATGGCGGCAGATACGAGATGTTATCAAGCGAGCACTTTGAACTGGAACAAAAGCGTGTCCCGGACTGTTTATTATCCTTAAACAAGTAATTGTCAATACGTTTATTTACGAACATATTAATAGCTCTTTAATTATTTTGCCGATAATAATACGAAAGTCCATGCAATAATATAGAGAGATTGCTCAAAATAAAAGAGATAAGAAGACACCTCACAAAGTAAACGAAGAGTGGTCGTTTAGATATGCAGTAGTTAAGATAACGAGATCTATGACATAGATAAGTGCGAGTAAAGGGTAGAGCAACAGGCACCTGAGAGACGAGTTTCCCCTCGTCGGTAGTTCGGTGACCGCATGGTCTTCGATATCGGTCGTGGACCGCCTTCGGTCGCGGCCGGCGAGCAGTTCTATAGTCGTCCAGAAGGAGCCTTCGGAAGTGCTAGAGTCGGTGCGCTGCATCTCGATGCATGTGGCCAGGTGGACGGTTGGAGGTGCAATGACTGCCGCCGCCATTATGGGCGCCCGTGGAACCTGGCGCCGCGCCGACACCCCGACACGTGCTCGACACGCGAACATTAATCTATTGCCTGATATGACCGGCTGGCGGTTCACACCCTTCTTGTATACCTCTGCGCTTTCTTAAAGACATCGACACGACGATATTCAGTTTTAATTGCTGTTAATTCTTCGCCTTTGAAATACGCTTGCACTTCGATTTACCAACACAATACCTTTTACTAAAAAAAATATGACAAATCATGGGCGTGAAAAGCTACCGTTGAGGCAGGTTTGATAAATATACAACGTTACGAGGCATGATTTTGGAAGGGTTATGACTCAAATAATCGAACATAATATTTGGATAAGTACCTTTCTACTAATATTTGTTTTAGAAAATCGCTATATACGAATCTAAGATATGATTGACCTTTAACTTTTAACATTTCTGTGTATTTGTCTTACTTATAAATGACTATGTGTTATTTCCGGTATCCAGCTACCTATATTCCAAATTTCATCGCAATCAGTTCAGTAGTTTTTGCGTGATTGAGTAACAAACATCCCAACACAGACTCTTTCACATTTATAATATTAGTAGGATAATGTAAACTGGAATGCTCGGTTCGTTTAAAAACATGAATAAAACGCGATTAAACCCGATAAATAAAGTGTTTTATAATGTAAACTGATTGTAATTTTTGATGGTTGTGCGAATAAAGTGTTAAATTTATCTATCTACCTTTATTAGGTGATAAAATCCATAAGTGTCACAAAAATGTCTAGAAAATACCAAGACTTAGATTATGCTATAATGTCAAACGATTTTTATTTGATTTTAGCATAAAGCTATTAAGATGAATCAGTAGGTTTAAGCAAGTCAAACATAAATAAAATGACACCACTGGGATAAAGCAAATATAACGTGCAAACAGGGGCCTAATTCTGTAAGAAAAAAACCGCGTAGCTCCGCTGTAGACTCCAGTCAAATTCCTAAACCATGTGGAAACTTGTTTGAAACCTGTGAATCTATAGAAGCTATGTATAAAGAAGCCAAGTCGATAGGTACTATGTTAAAACTTTAAAACTTCTGACAATCCGTGTGGATGTTGTGTAGATTCTTCACGGTTTTTCTTACAGAATATGGCTCCAGGTACGATTATTTCGTTCAACTGGGTTGGTCCAAAGGTGACCTGGATAGCGCCAACGTCGCCACTCGCGACCGGGTCAGCCGGATGCCATGGCGTTGTCCTTCGCGAAACTTCCGAATAATTATATACCTACATTGAAACTTTTATGTCATAAATCGAAATGTTCTACTTCAGTCATATTAGGTTGGAACTGCAGTTTATAGAACCTTCGTTTCAATATTGCATGAGGTGGGTTTGTATAGGTAGGTAACTTGTATTCAAATTAGGCTAAATTGATAAACGCGATGGAATTTATGATTGAATGAAGTGTTTCAGACTGCAAATGCACGTTCTCACTTCATCATCATATAGTTTGAACTACATGGCACCGACGACGCGTCGCGTCTTGCCATGTATGTACTTCGGCGCCGGATTCAATTCAAAGGATCACTTAAAGACTGTCAGCATTATCATTCGTGATAATTTTACAACAATAGGAGCTTGCAAGCTAAGTAACATCTTTAGTAATTCTATTTTTATTTTAAGTGCTTAAACCTACACGGCAAACATACCTAAGTTGTAGTAGATGGTATAATACAGAAGCAAGAATACAACGTACGTTTTGTTGATATATTTTTATTTTATCCTCGACTTTAACATAGTACCTACCTCTAGTAGTAATTTGTCAATAATCGCACTGTACAAAATAAACAAAAGTTCCAAAGATGACCCTAACTCTAATGAATTTCCAATATAAAAAACTAAACAAGTAAAGGTTTCAAAGACCCTGAATTTATCATTTCAGAACCTTTACTACGAAAAAGACAAACAACCTTATTGATAACTTGGGGTCGAGCTGGCACGAGTTCGTAATATTTTGTAAATGTTATTTTGAAATATCAAGTATTATCTTGGATTAGTAACCCAATTAGTGACGTCAGTCCTTGATAGCTCAATTCTGAAGAGGTTCCGTAAATAATTATGTTTACAATAAAATCGAGGTTATATTTAGTCTACGTTTAAAAATAACTTGTTTCATTTACGAAATGTATTAGGTAGATGCTATGAGTATATCTGTAAGTGTTTAAATTCAAGCAGTTGCGCTGGTGCAAGCCCACTAAGCTCTCTCGTCCTTACGAACACACGCCAGAAGATGACCAGCTGTGGTATAATCTAATTAGCATCCATCGCTAGTGGCTAACTTGCAGTACATTGCTGCTTTGACGTAACATAGTTGTTACCGGTGATTACCTCAAAGCAGCAATATAAATACGAAATATGTTTTTTGACAGTACCTAAATAGCAACTAGTAGCGGTGGATGCTAATTAGATGATACCACAGCTGGAGGGTTAATACGAAACAACTTCGGTCGAAACTTCGAACCCGACCACACATCAGTAGGTAGAGTTATCATTGGTTCTGGACCAATAATTCTAAATACATTTTTGTTTTTTTTTGTCTTGAACGTATGGTAATTATTGGTCCAGAAGGAACGTTAAGTACCTACGTTTAGTCGGGTCCGACCGAAGTTTCGGTCGAAGTTGTTTCGTAATAGCTCTCCAGGATTGCCATCGTCGGATACCTACGACTAGGACGACATCAGGCTATTAAACAATTAGATGCTTTTGAACGCTCTGCTGTCTCGGCATTTCTACATAATATTAAATTATCTTATATTAGTCTATAATGGCCACCACGATGTCTTATAAGTCGTCGCGAAGTCGTCGCGTTGTCGTTCAGCTAAAAAAATAAAATTAAAATCACATCATATCAAAAACTAAAAAAAAAAAAGAAAAACAAACTTCAAAAAAAAAAGAATATTTTAAATTGTCTGTGGTTTTTAAAAGTAGTCAGGGTATTTTTTATTTAAAATTTACTTTATTTTTTTGAACGACAAAAGGACGACATAGCAACGACAAAAGATCATGGTAAGGCGCGGATTATCTTTGCTATAAAGTTAAAAGCAAAGATCAGTTTATTAGTATAAACTGATGCTGATGAATGCTGAAGGCTTATTTTTGAATCGCTCGTTGCTCGTTAGGCGATTTCAATATCTGATGATTTTCGTCCAAAGTCGGACTTCTGCTGCAAGTGGTTTATACCACTCGTTGCGGTTGTGCTATTCATAACGAAAAATTAATGAAAACGAACGAAAATCAGCAGAAAGAGAGGTTTTAAAATCACTCGAAGTGGCGTTAATAATTCTAAAATAGAGCCTCTGAAACATTATTCATATAGTACTGAGAAGGACAGGAGTCCTGTATTAGCGTCACTACTATTACTACTATTCCTCCACCAGAAATAAAAGATCTAAAGGTAAACTTTTTAATATTACACGATTTGTATATACTTACTTACCTATTTACATTTTTCCGGGCTCTTACTTTCGCCTATTCTTATTTTTAAATTATCTTACCTCGACGTTTCGATTAATATTACAATAGTCTTGGCCCCGGGCTGTACGCAAGAGAATTTACAAATAACTACGCGAATAAGACCCGGGACAAAATGTAAAAAGATCTAGTCTAGAGGTTTTAAGTCATCATCATTCCCCTGGCGCATTCCCTATTTGGGGTCGGCCCTCCTGATACTAGATCGCCATTTATTACGATCTTCGGTCATTGCTGGCGTTAGGCCCAGCGTCGTCAAATCCTTGATCTAGAGGTTTTAAGTATTTAAGAATATTATTTTTTTATTTGTACGTATTATATATGTATGAATTTACAAAAAAATATGTAATATTATGTAGTATATCCGTTGTCTAATACCCATACTACAAGCCCAGTGCTTAGTTTGGGGCTAGATGGGGGTGTGTGCTATGTCGTGCAATATTTATTTATTTATTTCTCAACTTACGCATATTGTATGATCTTGGCCTGCCACCATCTAGGTAGGTTTGGAGGCAACTGGAAACGCTTCATTTTTTTGCGACCCACTTCACCTTCGCCGATCTCATCTTCACCTTCGACCTGTTACAGTTAGTTACAAAGTATCAATTAAGTGGGATTTACATTACAAAACTAGTGGCATGCAATTTATAAACATTTACTCAAAAAATGCGTAAACACAGTGGTACTATTAATATAAACTTTTTCACACGATTTATTGTTAACATAGTTACATACAGCTGCGCCCCGCGGTTTCACCCGTTCCTGCGGGAATACCGGGATAAAAAGTAGAGTATGTGTTATTCCAGGTCCCCAGCTACCTATATTCCAAGTTTCATCGCAAACGGTTCAGTAGTTTTTGCGTGCAACAGTAACAACCTCACATACATACATACAAACTTTTGCGTTTATAATATTAGTAAGATAAGATTTATATTATACTAGCTGCGCTCCGCGGTTTCACCCGCGCAAGTTACGATCCCGCGTTGTTCGAACACCTACCTACCGCAAAGCAAAAATCCACACTTAAACGGTCGCCCATTGAAGTACTGTTTAAGTGTGGATTTTTGCACTGCAGTAGGTAGGTGAAGTAAGGTAAAGATTGTATGTCAGTATCCTGCAGGATTTTTAGGATCAAAAGTAACCTATGTTACGCTCCATCATTTAAAGTATCTCTATGCAAATTTTCATCCAATAAGTAGTTATCACCCGCGTAAGTCCCGATCCCGCGGAATTTTCGGGATCAAAAGTATCCTATGTTACTCTCTATCATTTAAACTATCCCTCTGCAAATTTTCATCCAATAAATAGTTATCACCTGCGTAAGTCCCGATTACGCGGGATTTTCGGAATCAAAATTATCGTAAGTTACTCTCCATCATTTAAACTATCCCTTTGCAAATTTCATCCAATAAATAGTTATCACCCGCGTAAGTCCCGATCCCGCGAGATTTTCGGGATCAAAAGTACCCTATGTTACTCTCCATCATTTAAACTATCCCTATGCAAATTTTCATCCAAATCGGTCAAGCCGTTTGACCGTGAAGAGGGAACAAACAAACAAACAAATAAACAAACAAACAAACAGACTTTCGGATTTATAATATTAGTAAGTGTAAGATTTGATTGCTTCGAGTAAACTGCGGAGACTGATTTTGTGAAATTCACTATAATTTAGAATTCTGGTTTCAATTTCGTAAAGAAAATTAGGCTTTACAGTCAGTTAAAAAGTATCCTTTTGTTATAAATGAAAAACAGTCTCTTACCTTGATTTGTACTCTTTTATCTTTATCGTCGCTTTTATCACCCATTTTTGTAACTTTTAGTTTTTCGCTATTTAGAACTTAAAATGTTTGGATTAAAACACTTTAGAATTTAGAAGATTTAAATTTTATAGTAATTAATTCTAAGTATTATAAATTAAAACATTACTAAAATTTTGAAGAAAAATAAAACTTACAAAAAGTTCACTGTAATTTTTTTAATGCCATTGCCATATGGAATATGGATTACTTGATTATGACATGGATTATGATGACGAATCTGTCATTTTAATTTTATATGGTATTGTGTACCGTCAATAGTTATCGGAAAAAGGATAGGTTCTATAGTAGTTACTGTATAGTATAGATGGAAAACTATTGTTCAATCTAACACTATATTTATTTATAGATAAGCCGACTAAAGAAGTTATATTACTAGAACTTGAATGTTCACGCAGAACTAAAAAGTGTTCCGCTACTTTGAGCATGCTGTCCCTTTCTAATAACACTATTTGTAACATCGTAGTAACAATACGTCTACAGACTAGTAAGAAGATACTAAAGAATACGTCGAATTAATAAAGCGTCGCAGTATAGAGATATCGATGAAAAGTTATCAAAGAAACAAAATTCGATGAAACATTTTTCCCACGTAAATAGGATTTAAATAAATTTACTAGTGAGTGGTATACCATTAGAGGTCCTATTCTATTTCGTATTGACCACAAACTGAATTGAATTTAATATTTGCTGAATATTTTTTGAAGACCTCTGTGGCGCGTCGGGCGAACGCTTGGCTGCAATAGAGAAGATTGCGGGTTGTTTGCGGGTTTGATTCCCGCTGGGTGCAAATTTTATACTTAAAAATTAAAAATAGATATTTCTATCTGGTCTGGGTGTGTATTTCTATGTATAATATGTAATATGTTTTTAAAAAAGAAAAATAAAATATAAGTAATATTAGGGGTTAAAGTATGAAATTGCCGATTTGTACTGAAAATCTTAATTGTTTATTTTTTAAATTTTTAACAAATTTATTTAATCAAAATAGTTGCCATTATTATCTATACATTGCTGCCATCTAATGGGAAGGTTATTAATGCCTTTGCGATAGAACTCCGACGATCTAGACTGCACAAACTGTGTGAAAGCATTTTGTACTGCCTCCTGGGAAGAAAACTTCTTGTCACGTAGATAATTGTCCAAATCACGAAAAAAATGTTAGTCCGTTGGAGCAAGGTCTGGTGAATACGGAGGATGACGAATGGTTTCTAAGTGCAGTTCCCGAAGGGTCAAAATGGTTTCTCGTGCTGTGTGAGGTCTCGCGTTGTCGTGGAGCAATAATGGTGAAGATCGATTCATGAGTCGGGGCTGTTTTACTGCTAGTTTTGTCAACATGGTTCGGAGTTCGGCACAATATACATCTGCCGTAATTGCTTGACCAGATCGAAGAAAACTATAGTGAATAACACCATGCTGAGACCACCAAACAGTTACCATTACCTTTTTATTGGTAAGTTTTGCTTTAGGACACTGTTGTGGCATTTCACCTGGGGTCAGCCATTGCATTTTTCTTTTCCGGTTATCATAAAGAATCCACTTTTCATCACATGTTACAATTCGATCCAATATTCCTTCATTTCTGTACCGGTTCAACAAGGCAACACAAGTTTCAACACGCGTTTCTTTCTGCAGATCAGTCAAATCATGAGGCACCCATTTTTCGTATTTTTTTATTTTATTGATTTGACGCAAGTGAGTCAATAAAGTGGGTATGGTAACGTTAAACCATGCCGCTAATACCTGGGTAGTTTGACTAGGATCGGCTTCCACTATCTCTCTTAATTCATCGTTATTCACCTGTGTGGGCGGTCTTCCTCGTGGCTCGTTCTTTAAGTCGAAATTTCCATCACGAAAGCGTTTAAAATCGCACGGTGCGTTCATTAGTAGACCCCTCTCCAAACGCAGCATTGATATTGCGGGCTGTTTCTGTATTCAAAAATCACTCGATTTTTTGCAGTATCCATCTTTCTTGTCTAAATTGAATAACAAAAACAATTGAAAGTCGATATTCAAATGTTTCACATTTTTTAAAAAAAGAACATCACAGAAACCATTTGAAAAAAGTTTCATTCGAAAACCTCAAACCATGAAGATTCTATGTCAATTCAAAGAACCTATTGCAATAAAACGGCAATTTCATACTTAAACCCCTATTATAAGAAGTATCCGTTGTCTAGTCATCGTAACACAAGCTTAGCAGCTTACTATGGGGCTAGATGACGCTGTGTGTTCGTCACAGGATTTATATATTTATTTATTTTATTTAATATATTATGTTCGTTTAATTAAACAACAGCAAGATTTTATCAAAAAGTTTTTAATTCCTATATTAAAATTGATCAAGATCGTAATGTTTTATTTCGTTTTTCTCTTTCTCCAGGTTCCATCGATGGCGGACGTGAGCCTCTGCGGGACCCCAATCAGGACTCGGTTTACAACTCTCTTTTACTCTCTGAAAAATATATAAATTAATATTGTATTTAGGTATGTATGGATAGGTACTTATTTGTGGTAGTAGCACCCGTATTATCTATCTAAATGGTAACTCAGTTCCATAGGCGCTATGCAGTTTATTGTTGCTTTCAGGTAGGTAATCACTGGTAATTTTTTACCAAGCACTTGCATTACCATATATGTTGCAGTGCCCACATTTCTGCTTTGATGTAAGTAAAGTTACTTACATACTTAAATATGGGCACTGCAAAAACTAAGTTATCAACTAGATAGATAATACGGGTTTTTTATAAATTACATGTAGGTAGCCTTATATCAGGTTTTTTTTTTGTAAAAAGTAGTACTTTACTACGAATTATTTAATACTAGCGTTCCCGCAGCTTCTATCGTCTGGGGATATCTGAGCAAAAATGCCTTATTCCAGGCCCATATTAGATATTTAGCCGATTTGCCATGAACAATTGAACAAGTCACAAATTTTCAATTTTTCGCTTTTATAATATCGGTATGACTGATTGATTACAAATAAATTTTACATTTGCTTGTATCTACTTGTAAATTTATTTTAATTTATTTAAATATGTCACCCATGTTGCACTTCTGCAAGTGAGTCTGTTACTGAGGCAAAGAAAACTTATTTTAACGAAGTAAGATTTATTAAACGTTTCAGTTTCATTGCAAGCCGGGAAGGTGTGTAGGAATGAAAAATGACGTTTAATTCCTACACTTTTTACTACTACATAAATTACAAGGCATTTAAACTTTAAAGTTTATAGAGTTCCGTAAGCCGTCCGTCAGTTTATCTGTCTGTCTGTAAGCAGGTTATATCTCGTGAATTGCGATAGCTATTTTTCTCTACTTACCTCTGTTATGGTGCCTTCCGCTCTATACAGCACTTTAACCGCATGAATAGGTATCCACATTATGGAGACCAGCGCAACGAACCAGCCCATACCTGCGGTTTCACGAAGCGAAAAACCCGCTATAGCCTGGAACGCAGTACAACAGTAAGGAACTTATTAGTTTTCTTTACGAAACAAATATACAATATTTTTGGACTTGAGGGTTCTAAATAATCAAGTTTCGAATTATCGCTCTTAGTTCAAAGACACTATGCTGGGGTGTAAAGGGTTAAAATAGTTTATTTTGATTTCAGCTTGGCAGTATGTGTATTCTGACATTTTTTAAATGTGCCGTCACCATCAGAACTTTCTACCTAGTGCACCTTTACAGCTCCATTTAGTGGTCTCATAGGGGTAATAGGAAATACTTTACCTATATAAGAACGTTAAGCAGGTCTTGGTGTTTATCTCAGATAGCAGTGGTCAGGTCAAGTGAGAGCCCTTGAAAACTCTAACAATAGATGAGCCACTCCACTTCATGAAAAGAAGACGTAGAACCAACATTGAGCTATATTATAAATGGATAATCTCTATCTCCTCGTGTCTATAGATTGTGTGTGTCACAATAACATTACTTTATATATAGCAAGGATTCAAGGAATGAAAATCATACCACCAAAATAACAGGAATGACGTATCTCCATAGTACGATCCAGAATTTATGGAGTGGTTCTCCTGTCATGAACAGGACGTCTCTGCAGAGGTTCTTGGTGCCGTAGGTATAGACTGCGGCGATCAGCTCCAGAAGGCAGACTAGGGGTATTGTCACTACTGCGACGTTGGCGTCGAGCAGGCCGACCACGTGAAGACCACCCTTGAAACAAATAATTTCGTATACAAATTAATACACAGAGAGGGTATATTTTGGATCTATGTTAGGTTGAATATTTGTTGGAGGATCGGAACTTCTTCGTGTGGATGGCACATTTGACCATGTTAAGCCAGCTAACTCCAGCATAAGGCTTTGATATTTGTTGCAACTAAATCAGCCAGCGTACAAGTATTGGGGCATAAGGGGCAGATCAAAAAATTACAACTAATGAATTGATATTGATATAATTTAATATGAGGATCAGCGCATCTTTGGAAGTGTCATGGATCCACTTCTGTGGATAAAACCGTAGGCAAGAATATTTAATATTATTGACTGATTGAAGGTCGCAAGGTAATTATTTATCATACATAATTTTATTGATTTAGTTGATATTTTTTTAATTATTTTCTTTTGTTATGTACTAGTATTTAAAGTGAAAGACGTAACAGAAACAAATCTTAGTCACCTACCCTACCTATACTTTTTCAGTTCATGTGATTTGTTTGTTTTAACTCAGTTGTTGATTTACGACGGTATATTTAAAAGTTAGCGCTGAAAAAGCTATTACATTGGAGGATCAATTCACGAAAACGCAAATCAACTTCAATTGTGTTTCCATCTACCTAGTTTCAGCCATACATGCACACCGTATTCAGGGCTTTTAGTCACGCATACCTTAACAGACTTGGTAGTATTCGAACTTTATGACGTGATATCAATTTTGTATTGAATTTAACATCAACGGCGAATAAATATGTAGGTGTAGGTTCGGTATCTTTTCGATATATTTTTAGTAAATTAAAAATAAAAGGCCCAAATTAACGGCCTTTAATTTTCTAATTCCAATTCTATATTCCACTGTAAGACAACGTCCTCCTTTAGAAGGTAACCTTTCCCACTCTTCACTTTATTTCACTAAGGCTGAAGCCGGATTGGCGAATGTCACATGTCTTCGGTCCGTTTGAGTTCTAGGACATGTTGGTTTTCTCATGATGTTTTCCTTCACCGAAAAAGCGATATTATTAGCACAAAAAACTTTTTCTCAAAGAAAAATACATTGGTCACTCGCGTAAGTCTCGATTTCGCTGAAGAATTTCAGAAATCCTTTCTGTGAAATGGGTACCTAGACCTACACACCATAAAGGACACTCTCCAAATAACATGTCTCTAGGACCAGCAGTTAGGGTTTAGGTACATGATACAGTTCATTAAGTTAGTCAGTCAGTCAGAATTTAGAATTCTGAATGCACTTAAAATTTGTCGTCTCGCATTCGGGGACTCTATGAACAAAAACGTATAACATTAATCAACTATTAAGTCTAGACTGTTTCGTCATTCTTCAACACTATTGTTAGAAGTTACAGCTGAAAATGTTTACTACTGTAAACAACAAATGACTCTATAAATATTAGACTCTATAAACTTTAGCCTTTGTACGAGCATGTTGAAATAAGAGTATACGCTGAAAGTTTACTGGAGGAATATATCGATTTGGCAGTCTACCAGATCAGAGTTCATATTTTATTACCACTATTACTCGTACTCACTGTCTCAATTTAACAGGTAATGGATGAATTTATAACATTGTGATTTTGGTTGCTAGATAGTTTGCCGTGAATACAAGAGTTTAACAAAAGAACAACAAATTTTAAACAGCTCAATTAAAATACTGTATTATGTTACTGCGAACTGTTTTACACACTAAAATCAATACACCTAAGACATAGCCAAATGATCATGTGCATTTCATGTTGTACAAGAATCTAAAGGAAATAAACTATTTTGACTATTGACTATTGAGGATACTGTCATTGCGAAACACGTTACTGCGAAAACCAAAGACCGCGAACGAACATTAAAATAAAAACAGTGATGAGTGATGAATTATATATGTATACTTAACACCATTTTATATGCGCCTCCTTTGATTCTTTAAGGTTACAAAAAGTAAGAGTAAACTACCTTGAGTTTAAAGCAAGAGCGAGATATACTTACTTAATTGTCATTTTAAGTCAGAGCGAGTTGCAATTTTAATATTACATATTATTTTTAACATTAGGTATGTTAGAACAAGGCGTTTCTATTGTTACATATCTCTGTAGTAAAATAAGTGAACTTACTTCTGTGTTACAAATAATTGAGAGCAGAAACAAAACCACACACGTAACGAATGTCGCGAGTCTCTTGCGAGGTTTCCACGATGGAACCTCATCTAATATTCCAGCAATCACAGCTTCGATTGTCACGAACTGTGCGAACAAACATTTTTTGTCTTCAGGTTTAGGTAGGTAACGGTCAAATACAGACACGCCACTTAAATTTTGAGTTCTACTTGAACAATTAAGTAGCTATCAAACTCAAAAATTTCCATATCAATTATACATTTAAAAGCTGCTCAATTATTTAAATACCCCTCAAATTTTAAGTGGAATTTCTGTATTCGCCTGTACCTAAATTAAAACTTCGGGTGAAAAACTATATATTGGAAACCTTATTGTGAGGTCACTTTGAATATCTTTATTAGATCACTAAATGTTTATGGGACCAATCAAGACAAAATGACAATTGAATGAAATGAAAATTCATTGAAAATGTTATACCTAAATTGACAGAAATGGAAGAACTCTTTATTTTATTTGTATCTGCATTATTTGTAAAGCATTAAGGTTAAATGCACTAAAAAGTTGACCATTTACTTACCATAGAATCGATACCCAGGAAGAATAGCATCACGAAAAACATAATAGCCCAAACATTAGAAGCTGGCATCATTGTAACAGCTGCTGGGTAAGTGACAAAGGCCAATCCTGGGCCAGCTGTGGCGACCTGCCCCACAGGGACATTAGTCCTTTCTGCTGCAAATCCCAGAACCGAAAATACCACGAATCCAGCCCAAATACTAGTTCCACTATTGACTAGTGGAATTATCACCGATGACCTGCGAAATTCATATTTTTGTAAAACCTTATCTGTGATTTAAGTTACATAATAAAGATTTATTATGAGGGAATGAAAGAAATGAAAAATTGTTTATTCATTCTATTACTATTATAAACCAGATGCGCCTTGCGTTTTCAACCGCGTAAGTCCCGTTCTCGCGGGAATATCGAGATAAAAAGTCAATATATTATTCCTGGTATTCAGCTCCCTATATAGTATATATCCAAGTTTCATCGAAATCGTTTCAGTCGTTTTTGCGTGAAAGAGTAACAAAGTCACTTAAAGACATACATACATACATATTAGAGCGTTTATAATATTAGTAAGATGTAAAAGTTTAGAAAGAAAGAAAGTAAGTACCTATATGTAAATAAACGAGTGTATATTTGTTACTCCTTCACGCAAAGACTATTGAACATATTGCAATGAGACTTGGTATGCAGAGGAGAGGAGATCTGGATTAATAGATATACTACGTTATATCTAAATACCCTAATATGTCTGCGGGATCGGGACTCACGCCGACGCGGTGTAACCACGGGGCGCTACTAGTAATTTATGAATACTTACTTAAAATTCTTGAAATGAAACCTGTTGAAGCTCGCCATGCCAACCAGTCCCCCCCAACCTGGGCCCAAGGAATAAAGCAATTGTGAGGCGGCGTCTGCCCATACCTAAAAGCCAGACAAACGATTAAAGGATTTTCCTTGAAAGATAATACTAATATGAGTTCTATTTACCACCTATTAGATACATTAATTCTTTATTGTAACCATAATTAAATAACAACAATAGAAGAAGAGAGATAAACAAGTTAAATTTAGGTGGCATAATGGGCAGCTTTATCGCTTAAAATAATCTCTCCCAGGCAATCTTCGGTTGAATAAGATGTGAAGAAAGATGAAACTGTTTACTTGTTTAGAAAGGAGAAAATGGGTTCCCTAAACGATACCGAAAGTTGCAACATCTAACGCCGCAACAGCGAAAACTGCGTCGACTGGTCGCCAAAGCGATGGTACGCCACATCGAATGTCACGACAGCAAATGTCTCGATGTCTGACAATTACTGCATCGAATGGTTAACACAAATATTGTCTTGACATCTAAAGGTGACACTAACGATTAACCAAAATAAATTCGAAATTTATAAGGTTAGGTATGAGTTTTGTTTATTTGTGTTTTAGGGTTTTTTTAATTTAGTTTTTTTTTTGTTTAGATAAAAAAAATGTATAGACCATTAATCATTTTTTGTAACATTGTTAAATTTAATTAATTTGTAATGAATACATATTATAATATAAAAATATGGAAGGGTGTGAAAGTCAGAAAATTCACTCACCTTCGGTTTAGCCAGCTGTCCCCAATCAGGTAAAATGTAGAACTTGATTCCATTCCAGGCGCCGGGTAGAGTTATTCCACGAATAAACAAAATGCACAACACTACGTACGGAAACAGCACAGTAAAGTAAACTATCTGAAATTATTTTCATTTTAGCTTCATAATACGTTTGAGTTAATGACGATAAGTAAGAAACTCAAGGTTGTTATCGCTAATAATAATAAATAGTATATTTCATCTAAAACATAGTCGTTTACACGTTTGAGGTAGGAACTACCTTTTAGGTATAAGAAAACGCCTGTGCCAGGTAGTCCCATAATATAAATTCTCAGTTGACTACAAGTTAAAAGCGGTACGATATAAAAAAAAGATGTTAAGCTCTTTCTCTTTTGCACGTTTACATTAGTAGCAACAGAGACCATGCACCGAAATAATTTTTGTATGGCGATGACCCTTCATTTATATATTTAACATTTTGTGATTAGATTTGATTGCGATAAGCATGTTCTCACCTTACCGACACTCTTCACACCGTTACATATGCACAAGTAAACAAGGATCCAACAGATGACATTGGCCCAAAACACTGGCCATACGATGCCCCCGATGTGTTCTATGCTTGGCGACATTCGAAGCAAACGTAGGCTGAACATTAAAAAAAGACATAAAAAACAGATAAAAAAAAACTCGTGTATTTCTTGACAAATCTTTCCTCAGGCTAAATATTCGTGTTTCGCTACTTAATACGCCCTTAACTTAATTGTGCCAATATTTTCATCTCATTTATTTGTACGAGATTATTTATTGGAACAACTGTAGTCGTCAATTTGTCAACAACGTTTATTATAGTTGTTTAACACGGAATCACCCAATTGGTTCAATAGGGGATACCTTTTATATTTCACAAAGAAAATGTCATTGACATGATAATAGTAGGCCGTCACAACAAATACTGGACTCACATGGTTTTTTGCTATTTTAGAATTACATACTAGCTGCACTCCGCGGTTTCACTCGCGTAAGTCTGCTTCCGGAGGAATATCGAGATACAAAATAGCCTATGTGTTATTACAGGTCTCTAGATACCTATATTCCAAGTTTCACCGCAATCAGTTCAGTAGTTTTTGCGTGATTGAGTAACAAACTTACATAGACATATTATACCTACAAACTTTCAGCTTCAAGATATTACTATAGCTGCACTTCGCGGTTTCACCCGCGTAAGTCCCGATCCGCCGGGAATATCGGGATGAAAAATCGCCTATGGTCTTCAGCTGACATTGACCTATATTCCAAGTTTCATTGCAATCGGTTCAGTCGTTTTTGCGTGATTGGGAACAAAGTCACATACATACATACAAACTTTCGCGTTTATAATATTAGTAGGAAGTAAGTCGAACATCTAATTCAAAAGGGTTTTATTTGTACTCACTGAAAGAATTCATCTTCAGGAGTTGTCACAGATTCGTTTGAAGAAAACATACTCCCATTCCCCGAAAGCTAAAATAAAAAACACTGCGTTATAAAAAGGAATGACTAAATATACATCGAATTCCAAATTTAGTTTTACCTCAGTACATTTGTCAGTATTCCAGTAATTGCCACAGTGTTGCCAGGGCAGAGGCGATTGGAACGAATGGTATATGTAGAGTACAGGGTACGACATTATCGAAGCGAAATATATAATGGCTATTATGTTAACCATGACTGCTGCATAACCTGCCCCTATTGAAAAGATGTTCATTATTAGCACTTTTAAATTTACTAAGTAAAGAAAAAAGTAAACACCTACAATACAAATTAAACAAAAGGTTACCTTTTAATAGAGGATTTATTTTGAAGAACGAAATGCATCCCACACTAGCAAATTGTCCAAGTGTCGTCTCCAAGTATACAAGTGGAATGCCACAAATAAGTAATGTCAAGAAATACGGAATCAAAAATGCTCCTGTAAAAATAAAATTGAGATTTAAGACAAGAATTCAGTGGGTAGTTTTAAGCTGCTGTCAAACTTCAAATATGTCAAAATAGAGAGCATTTTAAATGGACATAATATTACCTCCACCATTCCTATAACACATGTAAGGAAACCTCCAAAGGTTTCCAATACCGACAGCATATCCAAGACATGAGAGAAGATACTCTCTCTGATGACCCCATCGCTCCTGTTCGATCGCCATTTACGAAATCAACCGGCTGAGACCCGAGCAGACCTTTGACTGGATTCATTGAGGATATGAACACTTAGATATTTATTACCGTTATATTGTTGCTACGTTAAATCGGTGTACGGTTTGAAATAACTACTCTAGTACCTAACTAAAGTGGACACCTACTAACTGTCTTACTGCCACACTCAGAGACGTTTTATGATAACTTAAATTATCGCCAAGTAATGATTTTCTTTCTGAAATCTTTACATAGTGATAGTTTAAGGAACCATTAAATATCTATGACTGTGCCGATTACTCTTAAAATGATTATGAAACGATTGTAACTTCAGTGAGGCCTAAATAAATATCGTAGGGGATCAGAAGCAATATTCGGTTTATTTATGACATCATCTATGTACCAGGAACTCTTTAGATTGAATCACGTTTAGGATCCAGGAAGGTCCACATAAAAGTTATGGCCGAACCACTTAGTAGGAAGCGTTTTCATGTAAGTAGGCTTTGATTCGTGGGAATATCGGGATGACAAATGTATATTTGTTTTTCCTTATGTAATCGCACGCTTCCTTGAGAGATATGAATAATTTCAAGTTTTAGGTTAATACAGTATAACCAACGGCAGTTTTGCTCTTCAATATACTTGGTAAGAAGTGGTGTTGGTCTAGTGGTAGATACCACGACTTTCATTCGTCATGGTTTCGAATCCCGGCCGCGCACCAATGTCTTTATCTTTAAGAAAAATATATGTGTGCTATTAACATCGCTCTTACGGTAAAGGAAAACATCGTGAGGAAACCCACGGCTTAAAATCACGCACAAACGCCCTATAGTAGGGCTAATTGCGGAAACACATAGTTAAAACTTTAACTTTAACTCGGTAAGAACGGCTCTCACTATATTACCATTTCAGGAACCCACCTTCAGGAATTGGTAATAATTAGATCAACGATTCGTGTCGACGAAACATAAGGAATTGTCTTCGCTTCGAATCAATTAAAGACAGTTCTACTTTATCATGGAATGATGTAGTGGCACCCTAAAGACAGGGAGTATATCGCGATAACCATAGAAGAAATTATGTCAGGGGAAATCCTAAACTATAAGAGTAAGCAAAAAATGTTGAAAGGATTTGTGCCCCCGATTTTAACAAAACCGAAAATGTCATTATTAGATCTTTCAACTCTTGTCTTTTTACAAAAAAAAAAACCTGTATTATTGTTCTGACTGATAGTGTTCCGGAGCCAGGCTTTCCTTTCCTTTTCCATCGGAGGTGTCTAAAAGCATTTAGGTACCTTATCTGCTTTAGGCGACTCTACCGCGGATATTGCATGGAATATATTAAAAGTGAAGTAAGCTGCTCTCAAGTTGTCATGATGAGGAAGTTTAAAATGATCTCTCGATGTATGTGTGGATAGAACTTGACGAGAGTCGAGCGATTTCAACCGTGGCATTCTCAACAATGTTGTACGTAACCTGCACAAAGCTATAAGGAGAAAACAATACAGATGAATCTTTAAAAAGTGTGATTCGGAGACGGTAGTTCAAGCCGAGAGAGGATTATTCCATCCTCAAAACACGCCGTATATCTGTGTATATTTCTCGTATAAAATGCTACAGATTGCGACCGTTTATTTTATAGGTAAGCATAAAGATAACGTCATGTTTATCAATTTCGATAATAATTGAAAACAACGACATCTACGCAAAATGTACGACATTAAAACGTTATAGTTCCGAGCATGGGTTTCCAGTTAGCGATGGTGCTTAGTGACGGGAACCGAACCTAGTACGTGGTATAAACTATAGATGTCGTTATCTGATAGTTCAAGTACACTACAGTAATACTACATGGAAGATGACCGAGGCTTTTTGTCCCTTTTGAATAAAAGATTACCTAGGTAGGTGTATACTGTATAGGTTCTAATTTTACTGCTATTCTATGGTAGGTATTAGTTAATACTTTGCTATACCCATGATTTAAAAGTGAAAGTACATTACACCTATAAACGTCTATTTTTTAATCCATATTTTTTCATAGCAATGTATTATTAAAATAATACTTACCTTTTAATAAAATAAAAATAATAAATCTATAATTTTTTTAAATAATTTTTCAAAGCCCTAAGTACAGTAGGTAAATTGAGAAGGTATCAGAGTAATCCTTGATGTCTTCAAATGCATTGCCTTGCATTAGGACGATAAAGTTGCCTTACTACTCTGTCGTCCTAATGCTTGGTGAAAGCATTATTGCGTAAAATATTTTATAAAATTGTAACACAAGTTCAATGTCACTAACTTAAATCTTTATCTAGTTCAGTCATCAGCAAAAAAAACGGACCCCGTTGCGGCCCGTAACTTAGCACTATAATACTAACACTATATTTAAACTTTTGAACGTCACAGAGTTTCAATGAATCATTGACATCTAAACATCCAAACACACACTTTCACATTTATAATATTAGTAGGGTTATTTTCACATGCTCAGTTATGTGACGTTTGTCTCTGTCTGTCAACTTTGAAAGTTCGTGTGAGAGTAAAAGACAAACGATGCTAGTTATGCAGCGCATTTATTAGCGTTTATAAGTAAGGGAGTTGATTGTTAAAGAAACGGTATCTGTAACTATTAGGTAGGTATATCTGTGGCAGCAACTTACTAGATTGGCTCAAAGTTCGTTTGAGCTTGGTATGAAATAATCATTATACTTTATACTAAACGTTTGAGAAAATAAAAATAAAAACCTTGTTTTATTTTTTACCAGGAGGTGGTTTTATTTCATGAACGACAGTCAATGTATTAATTCCAAATCCGAAGTGGCATGTAAGATTCTCCGGCGTTATTTGTCTTGTAGCTGAACTGGAGTCTATATCAACTTTGCCTTTCACAGGTTTAGTAGCCGCTAGACTGTATTGCAGTATCTTAAAATAAGAACAAAGATTTATTAATATAATTAAATATATACATTAATGTATACAAAATACCATTGAAGTATGAATTCTGTTCCATTATGCACTGTACGTGTATAGTGTGAACGAACACTACACGAATTGCGAAAATGTCCAGTTGGAAAAATAACCAGTTGCGAAGGTGACGAGACGCGAAAGTGACCAGTTGTGAAAATGACCAGTTGCGAAAATGACGAGTTGAACAAGCGTGACGACTTGCTACTAATCCCCTAAATCTTCAGTCAGTAAGTGACTGACTGACAGTGTGGATAAAATGTTTAAATTACTCTTGGCATTACGAGCTATTCAAATAGCTCTATTTCAAGTGATGGAAAGGGTAAAGTAATCCAATTTCCAATTTCGTGGTTTTTTCTATGTAAATGGCACGAGCTATTCAAAAATAAGGCTTCAGACATTTTAGGTAGGTACCGATAAATCGCCATCTCCCCAATGCAGAGCGTCGTTAGTGTTCAAAGTGTCGTCCCAGTGGAAGTGCTGCGTCGGTTTGCTCCAATCCACCGCCTTAAGGTGGCATTTAATGGCCGCTAACGTCACACGTTGCTCTCCAGCAGGTGGCTTAAACGCCATAGCGCTCTTCTTGTCAGGTTTACCTGTTTTTGCTGTTGTCGTCTATAATAATATAATCAAACATGATGTACAACCAAAAATAGGAAAAACAAATTTTCAAAAACTCACTCGAGGCAAGGTTTGAACTCGCCGCTATTTCTAGCAGATACGCATAGAGCATTAAAAATCAAATTGCGGGATTTTTATGAAAAACGGTTTTATCACACTGCAGTGTGCAAGTATTATAAGTGAATAAGAGTGACATGGTGTTTAAAAACTCAAGCTTGACATTATTTTCTCCTGCGATACATTTATTTTCCCTCGAAACCCACATGATATTCTGGCTTTGGGTAGATATGGTGAACGACCTAATGGTGTCGCAAGCGCGACAGCAAATTTCTGAAGTTGTTTGAAATTAAAACAATAACAAATGATTAACTATCTAGTACAGTACCATAGTGTTCATTTCTTTTAGATGCAAATTCAAGATGTAACGGGTAAGCCCTTTTAAGCCGAAAGGGGGTTGTTCTAGACGTCTAGGCGAACAACTTTTGTTCTATGACTTTTGGAAATTCGAAGTACTTTTCGAAAATTTTAAGTGTAAAGTTTACTTGAAGATCAGCTGTTTCTTAGAGTTCGAGGTCATTGACCTTATATTGTCCTTTCATTTAGCTTGGTCTACTACAATCAAACCTTCAATTACCTTTATTTTCAAAAACAGCTGGTTTTTCAGTGAAACATAATCTAAAAATTTTCAAAACAAAAGTTCGAATTTTCAAAATTTGTAGAACAAAAGGTGTTCGCCTAGACGTCTAGAACAACCCCCTTTCGGATTAAAAGGACTTGCCTGTTACATCTTGTATAGTAAATCTGATGTGATCATCACTGATTACGGAAACATACGTATTTAAAACTAGAGCGCACTTACCAAAGAATATATCAGTCGAATCGTAATAATAGATCTGAAAGTGTCCCTAAGAGCGAAGAGATCTGGACAAAATATCCTGATGGTGGGCTCTTGGAAGTTGATAATCTTATTCCATTGAACCCTATTGCTTTCGAAGATAGTGTAATTGATGATAAGCCGAGATTCTTGAGAAGTTAAGACTTTGTAGATGTCTGAAGGATGTGGAGATTGTTCCTCACCTAAAATAACAAACGTAAAACATAAAATTAAACATCACACCATACATTGACACAATCGATTTCCCTAATCTAAAATTTTACACTCCCCATGAAAATGTGACATATGACGACCTCTGTGGCGCGTCGGGCGAACGCTTGACTGCAATGCAGAAGGTTGCAGAAGGCTGGTCTGGGTGTCTTTCTATGTATGTATTTACAAAAAAAAAGTATAATATGTAGTATATAGATCCGTTTTCTGGTGCCCATAGTATAAGCCTAGTGCTTAGTTTGGGGCTAGATTGCGCTGTGTGTGCAATATTTATATATTATTTACTTTTCTACTATACAGACTAAAGACCAGAAAACGAGAAATTTATGATGGGCTAAAAGCTCTTCTGGCTCATCTTGGTAGGGGACCAAGATGAACCAGACGGATCTATTTAAACTATCGTGCACGGATAAATTTTGAGGAATAGACAGTAGTCTAATGTTTTGTTATTTCATTTTATTGCTCAAGGCATATCTACTAGAAATATTTTAACTTTCTAGTCTCTACGCAGAGACGCGAGTTCAAATCTCGTCGCGAGTGAATTTTTGAAGATGAAATGTCTTTTAAAATATTTCTAGTAGTCTAATGTTGTTAAAAATAAATATAGTTAGAACTGTGTCTAACAGGCAAGACATATAAGTAATATGTACTCATACTACTAACCAACGGCTGATTGGCTCTTCTGATCTGCTGTTGTTGTATTAGTACGGCTCTTAGAATAAGTCCATACATCATCTTCAGGAATTGGTAATAATTCGATCAAAGATTCGTGTCGACGAAACATAAGAAATTGTCTTCGCTTCGAATCAAGCAGAGGCAGTTCTACTTCAACATGGAACGATGTGGTGGCACCCTAATAAGTTAATGACATAGGTAAGTAAAGATAAGTAGGTAAACTAAGTCCAAATACGTCATTCCACTCAGACAAACGAAATTGTCTAAAACGGCCAACTATTTCTTTCTTTCTCAACGATACAACGATATTTCCTATCATGATCGGTGATTTCATAACTGTAATTACTAATTTCGGGTAAATTAGCCCCGTTTACCTTATTTGCCCCATTTTGCCTCGTTTACATTATTTGATATGGTAAGAAAAAGAAGTATAATTTACTTACCTTTTCCGTTTTAGGCGGTTGCAACGTAGACATAACACGGAATACATTAAAGGTGAAATATGCAGATCTTAAGTCATCGGGATGTGGATCGAAATGTTCCTCGGACCTATCTGAGGGTAGAACTTTGCGAGAGTCCAGCCATTTTAACCGCCGTAATCTAGATAATGTTGTACGGGCATATGCAGCGCACACCTTAGACAAAAACAATAAAAATAGAACAAGAAAACATTTATATTTGCCTAAAATTGAGTTGTATGTAGTACTTATATTATAATTCTCATGAAATTACAGACAGTAACCTAAATTGAAGTTCCGTAACTAAGTTACTGCCTGTACTTAGTTAAGCAGCTATTAATCTATGAAGAACAAGCTATCTGGATTCTGATCCTACTAATCATATCCTACTATTCCTACTAATATTATAAAGCTGAAAGTTTGTGAGTATGTGTGTAGGTATGTGTGTGTTTGTTACTTAATCACGCAAAAACTACTGAACCGATTGCGATGAAACTTGGAATATAGGTACCTAGTTGAATACCGGGAATAACACAAGCTATATTTTATGGAACGAGACTTACGCGGGTGAAACCGCGGGGCGCAGCTAGTATTTAAATAAAACAACCCCGCTTAAATGGAGTTATTTAAGAAGTTAAATTCAAGCGACAAGTCAAGTTGGTGATCTTTTCAATGCCTATTATTCAAAATAATGTGATGACTGAAAACATTAATAATATTAAAAACAGTGACATCTATGTGAAATATATGAAAACAGAACTTTATCGTACCGAACATGGGTTTCCAGACAGCGAGAGGGATACTAGTGACGGAAGCCGAACCACTGCATCTAATACTTCTTCTAAATCACAGATGTCATTGTCTGATAGATCTAGTACAGTAATACTTCGAGGAAGATGACAGAAGCCTTCACATGCCTCTGAAAACAAATAAGCCCCAAGTTTTTTTTTTAAGTCTATACAATAAATTTTCGGATGACTGCTTAAACTTTCCACATAATTATATGCCTTTTATCATTATCAAGAAAAAAATATAATAAATTGATTAACATAAATAGTTTCATTATAAACATAAGAAGCAATGTATTAAGTCTACCAAGATGATTGGAAATCTTAAAAGAGTCGTAGGGTACCACGTAGCACCATAAAATATAGTTTTTAACTTTTAAAACCAAACTTTTATTTACATAAAAAGTACTTAATGCTTTACATATTATTATAATTAAGCGATGCATATTTCTGATACACAAATTTTTACCATTTCTTAAAAGATTTCTCCCAAGTCCTAAGTAAAGTAGTTCAGCGGGTAAATACTCAGCGAATTCTTCGATATCTTCAATTGCATTGCCTTGCAGCTCTATCGTCCTAACACTTGGTGGTACTTTTTTCGCATTGAAATGTCGAATAAAATTACAACAAAGGTTTAACGTTACAAGTTTTTGGAAGTCTTTTAAACCTTTATCTAAGTCAGTTATCTGGAATTTTTAAATTAACATTAATAAACGATTTTTGTTATTTGAATAATCCATCATTGCGAAAACAGAAGAATAACTAATGTTTTATTTCTTATCGGTTGTGAACCGATTATGGCCATTAGGAAATTAGCCAGTGTCAAGTATTCTAATATATTATGCAAGTTATTTGCATCGAAACAGTCAAGTCGTCATAGTTAAAGTCAAGTCTAGGGAATCATTTGTAAACGCGGCGGCCATTTACAAACAATCTTCACGGAGCCTTGGAGACAACACTAAGTCAATGTTTTGCACCGATTTTCACTTTCATTCCACTTGTACACCTTCACGAAACTAAATTGATTAATATGCCTCCGAAATTAAACAATTTGCACGCATATGAACTAGGTTTCACAAAAATGAAAATTTAGCACCACATCTCCTCAAGGAGTTCCCGCCAAGACTCCAACTAATGTTTTTTTATAGACAGATAAAAAAATGCACCTGTGAATCATTAACCCTTAACAAATTGATAGATTTTAACCCTTTCTTCAGAACGTCGCGGCTATCATACTTCACGGCTTCCTTTAATAATTTCTCAAAATTATCAGTAAAACAATTTGCATTTTTAAAGCAAATTTTACCCTCATCGGTAGCAAATTTCTCGTTATCCCATAACGTTATAGGGTATAGAAATTCCCATTGCTGTTGGAGTGTTAGTCCGGAGTCTTCGTTTAGAAAATTACCAATAATGCTGTTTTCAATTTTATTTTGAAGTGCTTCCGAAAACGTCTTCCGTGGTATGTCCTCTCTTAAACAAAGGTGCTTGTGATGACGAGCGGCTTGTTCGATCAGAGTCCAATCTATGCCGGACTCGATACGCTCTTGAAACCCTAAAATAGCAGAGGTTTAAATCATATACCGAATGTTAGATTGTCTTTTCCGTATCGACCATTCAATAGCCACTTTTTTTGTATAGACGTGTTAGATAAAGCACGCGACTTAAAGACTCCCAAATTGTACTTAGAACTATTTCTACCGAATCTACTTTGAGATGGGGCATTGTTTGTACAACCCTCCCAGCCTAGTCAGCCATACCCAGAGGAGAGAACTGGTCAATAGGTACGTCTGAAAATCCTCACCAATTGTGTGTCTCTTATTCTGTTACTCCTTCACGTCTTAACCACTAAATCGATTTTAACGAATTTCTGTATAGAGATAGATGGGACTTTGAAAAAGGACATATACTACTTTTTATCCCGATATTCCTGCGGAAACGGGGTAACCGCGAGGTGCAGCTAGTATAATATAATTACCCTACCTTCGACTGCATCTTCTGGAACACGTATAAGACTTGAAGCACTTATTGGTTGACGAGGCAGAGCCGGAGGAGGTTTCTTACTGCTCGCGGCAGCGGAGGTGTCCTTTGGTGGCATTATAATTTATAAGTAAATAATACCTATTGAATATCTTTAAATTATCTATGCAAAATACTAATGTAGTTTTCTAAAATAGATTTAAAAATAAAGCAGAAAACTAACGTCTTAAAAAAACAAATACAACAAGCATACATAAATATTATGACAAATAATTTAATGATTGCACAGACTAGTAAGAAGATACCTGAGGAAGATACTAAAATGATTGTAAAGTGATTATATTCTCTTTGGATTGTAATTTATTTTGTCATTTTTTTCCATTTTTATTAAACCCAAAGAGGTTCAAAATTCAGATATTCGAATTTTTCGGTCTCCTCTACATTATGCTCAGACGATTCTAATAATTGTACCGATTGAGATGATTCTCTTAAGGATTCCGTACCCAGACAGAGGGTAAAAAACAAAAGCATATCAAAAGTAGGTACCTACTTATACTCGTACTATTACCTATATTGTTTTTGTGTTAGAAGTAATCGATACCTACTGTGGTCACGGTCATGACTATAAATTTCTGGTAGTATTTCAAATAGTACACCGTATTATTTGGAATTACACAGTGAGAGCGGGAATATAAATAGCCCCCTTTGTGGGAGAGGAGAAATACCCTACGGCAAAAATAATCTAAAGTACCAATGCTCACACAATCTGTATACCAAGATTCATCAAAATCGATTAAAAACTACGATCTGTAGAGGAGTACCCAACATACATACCTACTGACAAATGCAAATTTGGCCAGACTTGTAGCAGAAACTCTTCGCTCGCTCGATCAATGTTATTAGTACGTAGAATATTAGCCAAATTAAAGATTTACAGATATTATACATTTTGTTACAAAAAAAAAAGTTCGTTGCTGAAAAGTTTTCATTTTCGCGCTGCTCAGTCGGTAAAACAGAGCGCTGAAAATATCGATGCTGTCCGACCACCGTCAGATGTCGACTCTATCGTGTTGTTTACTAAAAAGTTTCCTCACACGTGTGAACGTAGGTATGAAGTTGAGCGGTTGGACAACTCAACAATCTGTGGCGCTGTTTCGCGACAGACAGCTGCCATTCCAATACTTCATAATAAATGTTTAGAAATTTTATTTTCGTAATAAATAATAAATTAAAAATTTAGGTATTCTAAAGCTGTACCATAAAAATACTTGAGTTAAACGTACCTTCTCCTATTTTTTCATATGGTTTAATTATTGATAAACGCGATTGAAATTAAATCCGGGTTCTTTTCGGGTGACATTCGTGTGTGGGATTTAGTTTGGTTATGACATGATGTGTGTGTGCGCGGGAATTTCGAATAAAGTTTATCGTATTTATTGATCGTGAAATTATTAAGTTATTTCGTTTTAACTTTTAAGCGATTGCAATACGTTGAGTGAAAGTAAAGTTGACTATGTGGTTGTGCTGGTTAAGTGACTCCGTTTGGGCGAACAGTGTCTCGTATAAGTCGATGTCCTTGTCTGATTGGCAAGTTCCCATGCATGCGAACAATTTCTCTTGCTTTGTTTATTTCCATACAAAGTCATTTGTGCCGCAGTTTTAAGAACTAATGACGCAGGTAATGTATTGATTTTTTATTGATTAGTTTTTGACCACTATCTAATTACATTGAAAGCGCACTACGGCTTAAAAACTTTAACTTCTTCTAACTTCATAAAAAGTTTTAAACTTATTCACAGAATGTATTTATTGACGGCCTCTGTGGCGCGTCTGGCGTACCTACGTCTGACTGCAAAGCAGAAGGCTGCGGGTTCGATTCCCGTCAGGTGCAAATATTTAAGCTTAAAAATATTTTTTTGTATCTGGTCTGGGTGTCTTTCTAAGTATAATATGTATGTATTTACAAAAAAAAAGTATAATAGTATGTAGTATATCCGTTGTCTAGTACCCATAGTACAAGCCTAGTGCTTAGTTTGGGGCAAGATTGCGCTGTGTGTAATGTTGTGCAATATTTATTTATTTATTTTGTTTATTTATATATATTTATTTGCATCTTCTACCCCCAATCTAAGCAGCTTAACACGCTTGTGTTATTGTGATCTTATTTTGTTGATCATAATACCACATTGTTACGGCTCCTATCACAAAGCTTTTTAGACAGAAATACAACTTTTCATTAACTTGATAGGATTTAGTTTTGGAAAATAAACTTTTTATAATTTTGCACCCGACAGGATTTGAACCTGCAATTCTTACGTATCGGCGCCGGCGGTTGTAATGCGTATTTCTGCTTGCGCCACAAGTGCCTTTCATACCGAGATGGAATTTAAGCACTGCATTATTTCGTGTTTTCGACTGACGTAGCAGCTACAGTGACATTAGGTATTATATTTTAGTAGGATTATAATTACTTTTTTAAAATATTAAGCTAGGTACATTAACAAAATGTATGTATCTTTCTAATTCAGGTCATGAATAGGTATATGCAGAACTATCCTTTTTGGTAGAAACAAACATTTTTAAAATATTATTACCTACCTACCTATAAATTTACTGTAAAAGACGTTTTCTGATAAACTGTAGAGTTTCGAAAATAATCCATTAACAATAATTAAATATCAGTCAGTACATATTATGTTAATACAATAAACATTAAAATATAACTTATAATTAAAACACTAAACAATTACACTATTACATTACACTAAACAATAATTCAAGAAAAAATTTAGTCAAAAAGACCGCCCCGGATCGCACCTGAAGCAAAAGATCCCATCACACTAGCAGCGTTCCCTCGCTGCACCGCGACGGAAAGCCGTTGCAACAGGAACGACCCCGACCGGAAGTCCAGCCCTCTCTCTCTGAGACGACTACCTACCTCCCGAAAAAAATCCAACGCTTCCCTACACCAACACCCCAACACCTCCACAGCCAAGGGAACGAACACGTACGCTCTTTCCAAGTCAGCGTACTTGACACGTTTGCCCGCCACTGCTGCATCAGCAGCGGCCGCTGCCGCACGCACCGTACGGGTCAAGTGACTCGCCGCAAAGGTACTGACGCAGGTGGCATCCCAGATAAGGCATCTGCCTCTCTCCCAGGGAACCAACGTCAGCCCATCCGGCCTCCTCCCGTCAACACGACTAAGGCCAGGCGGCTCCAAAACACACGGGACACATGCCGAGACAAGGGCGCGCCGAATTATGTCGTTGAGAGCGTGGTGACGAGGAAATCTCCCAGCGCATCGACGACAACCCAAAGCATGATGTCCACTAGCCTCCACCATTGAACCACAAACACATAAATGGGGTTCGCATACATTGGACCCAAGGCGGAGAGCCACAGCCACCCGCAATGAGCTGTCATCTAGCAGAGTACCAAGATGAGGCGATGGTAATGCCTGCAACCACGCACCCGAATCCGGCCTCGACACAGCCCTCAATCTGGCCAAGTCCACCCCACTGGCACGGCCCATGAGTTCTTTAATCAGCCTACTAGCCCCGACATCATCCCACATGCGTTGTACATCACACAACTCAGGGATATTCGCCTCAGGATTGAGAGCCAACCAAGCCTCTCGCGCCTCACGCGCATAGGGAACGTTTACTTGGCCACCATTAGGACACAAAATTTTAGTTACCAAGCCCATCACCCCATGCGCGGACGCAAGGAAAGCCGGAAGACCGACATCCCCAGCACGCCTAACGCCCATCCCCCCATGTCTAATCGGTAAAGACGCTTGCACCCACTGATCCTCATTCATCTTTACGTTCAGGATAGACTCAACCGCCACCCTTAACACCTCATCAAAAGCGGAAACCTCGCTGGGCCACAACCATACCGGAGAGGCACGAAGCAAAAAAGTTATCTTGGGAATAGCGAAGCACATCCGCAAAAGAATCAGCGCCACGTGAGCCGACAGATCAGCCAAACGCGACTGAACAGTCAGAAGAAAAGTCTTCCGCCGCTCCAACGCCTCCGGGATAGCACGGGGAAATATAGGAGCCCCCAAAAGACTAAAAGAATCGCCATCTAGCTCTCTGAGGCCCGGAAGAACCGCATCGAAAGATGAGAACAAAGGGCGGGTCACAGCACTGCAAGGAAAAACTCACACTTTTCGGAATTTACCCTCAGCCCCATTCTCCCTAACGCCGGGATTAGCCTGGATAAGTCCTCCCTCACCTCCTCCGGTGTACCCCCCAAGGTACCATCATCCAGGTACCAAATGTTAAGAGTAGATTTTAACTCTAGTAGCACCCTATGAATCGCCAAGAATCGTGATCGCCAAGAAAAAGATGAACGTTTTGTTCAAATCAACAAGATATTTATAAAAAGTTTCTGAAAAGATTGTTTTTAAGATAATTTTGTAATTCAAAGGTAGATCACTAATACAAATCTTAGTTACATATGGTTACATGCAGGACTCGAACTTGTAACCTTTCATATCAAAGGATATTGTCCTTCACACCACAGAGGTTGTTAGAAGTTTTTTTTTTGTATTTTATTTACATATTGGTTTAAAGCGCCATTTTTTATTAAAACTATTTAGCTACTATGCACCTACCTAACGATCATTAATAAATACAAATGGCATTATTATTCTAATTCTAAACAGGTTCCTAAAAATGTGGAAAGAATTGATAAATAACATCTCCACCAACAAACAAAACATGACAGACCGCAACAAAAATTGAACAATATTATGTATGTACCTGTGTAATCAGCTGTGGTATCATTTAATTAGCATCCACCGCTACTAGTTGCTATTTACTGTCAAAAAACATATTTTGTATTCTACATTGCTGCTTTGAAGTAATCACCGGTAACAACCACGCTACGTCAAAGCAGCAATGTACTGCAATTAGCCACTAGTAGCGGTGGTGATGATCTTCGCAAGCGAAGTTCGATCATCGGTTTTTGGTATCATTTGGTATTATATGTATGAACCAAAGAAGTTAAATTACTAGAACTCACGTAGAACTAAAAAATGAGGCGCTTCAATGTAGCGTTCTGTCTCTTTCTAATAGTGTAATTATAAAGAAGATCAGAAAGATGAAGATCATCGATTTCGATATAAATAAAATAAATATTGCACGACATTACACACAGCGCAATCTAGCCCCAAACTAAGCACTAGGCTTGTATTATGGGTACTAGACAACGGTTATACTACATATTATACTTTTTTTTTGTAAATACATACATAATATTATTATACATAGAAAGACACCCAGCCAGATACAAATATTTATTTTTAAGCATAATAATTTGCACCGACGGGAATCGAACCCGCAGCCTTCTGCATTGCAGCCGAGCGTTCGCTCGGTAGTAGCTTATTTGTTATTCCAGGTCTCCAGTTACCTATATTCCAAATTTAATCGCAATCGGTTTAGTATTTTTGAATCCGGACTGTCATTATGACACCTACATGAAACCATTCGGAATAAATTGTTTTTATGACCGCTGAAGTTGAAATCGCAAATCGCGATCATAAATCAGTGTATTAAAATCAAAACCACATAACGTTTGTGTTTTCATCGTAAAATGGTAAATTCAAGTGGAAGTCGTGTAAGATCTGTAACCTGATGTTTAAAATATGTTACAGGAAAATAGACAGACGGACACAGCGACTATAATGCTTATACGGATTGTTAATCGTTTGAATATCTATATTGGTTATTTTATCGTCCTTTTCTCGTCCTCTTATAGAAAAGAAATTATTAAAAAAACCCAGACTACTTAAAAAACCACAAATAAAAAAAAATGTTCGTTTTTTAAGGGTTTCGTATATTTATTTGTCGTTAATTTAATTTATTTTTTAATAGCAGAACGATTTAGGTCCGGCAATAAAAAGGCCACGGTAAGGCCCATTATCATTTAAATATTTATTTATTATCCGTATTTATTACGTAGGTATTTCAAATATTAAATCACATTTAAAGTTCACTTGTCGATTGTTTCAAGTGTTCAATTTAAGAACAAGTTCTGAAGGTCATCTTTTATCATTCTTGCTGTATGCAAAGAATGCAAGATCGAATATAGGTATTTTTAAACACGGCTATTTGAAAGTTATGTGTTTCCAATGCAAAATATTGCAATTTAAATAGCAGAAATTAATTCTAGATCTTTGATTTTATAGCTACACTGTGAGTGGCAAAAAATATCACAGTCCATAAAAAATACAATAACAATTCGAATGACTTTACTTTAGAGACCAACTTAGCAAAAAAAAAAAACATTTGCCGTAAATCATGATATTATATTTACATTATTATATTAGTAGCTGTTACCCGCGACTTCTTCTGCGTAGAAATAGTTCATAGCCGACTTTTTCGTTCAGGTTCTAATTTGATTGCGATGTAAAGTATCTATACCACGAATTCCTCAAAAATAGAACTCCTTATCCAATATTGAAAATCAGATTTGAATCGTATTAATAGTTTTTATTTGGAAAAGGAAAAAACAGACAGATAGGCATGAATTTTAAAAATTATAAAAAAAAATCTATTTCTTTTCCTAAGTCCCCTGGACAACTTTTTTTTTATTTACTTCTAAGTACCTACAGGCTTTTTGTCCTCTCTTCCTTTAATATAAGTATAGTTACTTAGTAATTAGTATAGTAATTAGTAAATGTAAGTATATAATAGTTAGTCTATTTGTAGCTTTAGGAAAAGGTTTCTTTTATAGGTTAATTAATGTGAACTTATAGGTTATTTTTTTAATTTTTTATATGTAGATTGTAAGTAGCATTTTATGTTACTATGAATTTTAATGTAATTGGAATATTTGTGTGAATTGTAATAAGCAGTGTGGCAGTATAGTTAGATAGATATATAGATATGTATAGAAACATATATATTTAGCTGGTGAGCTAAATATGTTCATTACCTACGCCACGAACGTCATTGTGTGCAAAAATTGCGGACCCTCCACACCTGTTGTGTGTTGAAGTTCTTTATTACCGGAGTCTCGTCGTTTCAACCATGTTACAATGGTCATGGTCGCGTGGCTGGCCAAGGGTATATAACTTTAACGTTGATAAAATGATTTTTTACATCAACAGTGAAACGCTTACGTCTAATGTATTTAGACGTAAGCGTTTCACTGTTGATGTACTAACCTATAAAATATCGGTATTTAGTTCTTACCTGCGTAAAATGCAGTTTGACCTAAGCCTGATCGCGCTCCAATATGATGACAACCGGTACATTGTAGGATATAGCTTACTAATCAATTGCTAAATAAGGTCAATAACAAGACAATGACGTCAATGTTTATTTTTAAGTAAAAAAAAAGCAACAGTTTAAGTAAAATCTAAGCAGAATTGAGTTTTAGGATAGGACTCTTCATAGAGTCCTAGAAATGACCTGGATCTGATATCTGGATTAACAAATCGCATAGGCTTTATTGTATCCAGATATGGCCACGGACTTACGTACGTAAAACTAGACATGGGTGTTATTTCACATCACTAGTTACAATAGCTAGTGACTTGTACCAAATCACTAGTTTGGAGTCGTGATTTTTGTGCTGAATTATTTGCAGCTAACTTAATTCAAGTTAATTTATTGATTAAATTGTATAGATACAAACACTTAGATAGTGATTTAATTTCTATAAATTTCCTAAGTAACTGTATACGTACAGTTTGTGGAGGTATTTATGCAGTAGCATAAATACAATGTTATTCAATTACATTAGCTAAATAAAAATAACTATTTACAAAAATCACTAGTTATGAAACAGGTGACACCGACCAAGTACCTGACTAGTTTTTTTACGTTTCTTGAAAATGACGTAACGAGCCACGTCTATAAAACCGCAGGGTGATGCTTAAATACCTTTGTTAAATACCTTTTAAGAAACACGTGCATGGAGCTGAACAGACTGTTTATCTTTGGAATTGCAATTCTAATTGTAATGTGTTTACAGTTGTTGTTAGAGTAAAGCTCTCATTTATCTATACCATTTATTTATAATTTATTGATTTTTTATTTATTCATAATTCATTGAAAAATTTATAATTAAATGAAAAATACCTATTCACAATTCAGTTGTTTTGATTGAACCAATAAGTAAAATATAAATTTCAAAACATCACATCGGCGACAACAGCGCCATCGGGTCCCATGGTATGCTACCAAACTTTGTGCACTAGATAACGGATATAATACTTGCTTATTGTTTGTTTTTCCTTTGTAAATACATATTATCTGTTATACATAGAGATACCGGAAATAAATATTTATTTTTAAAGCATCAAAAAGGCATCTTTCTTAAAAAATTTGAAATATGTCCAGTAGTTTTGGAGCCTATTTATTAAGAAAAAAAAAAATATATTCCTCTTTATGTATTATATTAGATTGAACATATTAACCCATGTTACTTCTAAAGATTTATTGTACTTTCATATTTAAGTTTCATCAAAATCGGTTTAGCGGTTCCAGAGATTACTTGCTACAAACATACTTCACATTTTTAACCGACTTCAAAAAAGGAGGAGGTTCTCAATTCGTCGCGTATATATATATATATATTTTTTTTTATGTTTGTTCACCGATTACTCGAAGGTGGCTTGACTGATTAAGATGGTTCTTTTTTTAATGGAAAGGTGAAAGCCCCGAGGTGGTCCCATAAAAATTTGGTGAGGATCT